>JAJQKT010000045.1:7069042-8305585 GCA_030512225.1 Rauvolfia tetraphylla | reverse complement strand
GACGATCTCCTAACCCTACCACAAAGCTAGATACATTCTTACTCCTAGTTTTTTGGAATGAGTAACTTTATCTTAGTACAGTAATAACTTATCAATATCTTAATAATTACTCACTATATATATGAATAAAATATCTAATTTAATAAATAATGAAGTAATTTTATTTTGATAATTTTATTTACATGTACTATTTGTATTAGTAGATAAGCAACTATTGGTAGTACCAATAAGTTACTAATTTATCAAAACAAAACTATCCTTTTGGAATATTTATGTATTTATTATGATAGAAATATTTTACTTTTTTAGATGTAAAAATGATGTTTTAATTAAATAAATTTTCTTTTACAACATTTTTTCTTCTTTTATTTATGAAGGATGTGATATGTAAAGTAAGTAAAAAATTTAAAAGTTCGGATTTTGTAAAGTTAAGGAATGAATATTTACCTAATAATATTTATCTACGAACAATCTTTTTACTTGTAATAGATTTTAATTGGTTAAATATATTTCTACTTCTAATTTTTAGGACTACCTTTGATTTAAATGGTAATTATCAGTTCATTTTTAAAAAATTAACGGTTAAAGACATATAAATATATGATAACAGAAAAGTTCCCTGAGTTGTAGGCAATTTCTAACCTTCTAAACTAAGGCCCTGCTTTATCCTCACAATTCCACTTCCAGGTGGCATCTTGTTCTATAACCAGTAAAACAAGAAACATTAAATCAAAATAAAACTACCTTTTCCTAATTGGTAGTTTCCAATGCTTATCGTGGATTCGTCCACAGAGAGAAATGGCTCTCTCCCTCATGTTCTGAACCATGTCTTCCGACCTGGTCTCCTGAACCACTCTTCCTCCCTCCATCAAGAGAGGGGTAGAAGTTCATTCTCCTTCAACCCCCAAATATACGTATTTCTGCGAGTACGAATACGTATCCGTCTGTATAGTATCTCAGATTATATACGTTTACATGCTCAGTTTCTGCAAATTTCTCTATGTATGCAATACGTATGGAAGTGGCAAAGCAAATTGTCTCAGATATTGTACCTGAATCGCTGAAACGCCCACTACAGGTATTTTTCAGCTGGGAATCTTTGTTTCTTCTTCATTTTCGGTGTTTTCTTCCTTGTATTCTCCATTTTTTGTTAAATTTGCTAGTCGTTGACTTTAATGTTGCCTTTTCCTTATTGTTAGATTAATTAAGGTTTTGGAATATGAATATTCTGATGATTACTAAGTTAACTTGATGCCTTAACTGCCTTGCTTAGGGGTTTAGTTTTGTACTTATCTCTTATATGTTTAGCTGAATTATTACTTCTGAGTGGTTCGATATGGAAACTTGGATTGAAGCTTCTGTGTGGTGGCTTCCAAAGTTTTATTCAGCTTATTTGTTATCTTGTTGCCCAGATGATGTGATTATAGACATCTCTGGGAGCATAATGTTTAACTAAGTGAACCAAAATGTCTCTTTTTCCCTCTAAGAGACGCTAATTAATGAAAGCAGGGGAATTAGAGGGGGAAAATGCGTAGGTAGAGAGTAAAATATATCAGGATTCTCCGGAACGCACGACTATATAGAATGAGCTCAATGATTTTTATGTTAAATTGGAAATCTTGGCTTCAAACTTAGACTGTCATTTTGTTACTGATCGTTAACCTTTCATGTTGTAGAGTTCAATTGTGATCTTTCTGTGTAATTTTGCTCGAAATATGTTGGCCTTGTGTATATAACTCCAAAATCTGTCTTTTGAACCTCTTAAATTATTTGTTTGTTGGTTTATAAGCTGACATCACTGGGTTAAAAAATTTTGTGTAGAGTTGCTTGAGTTTGAAATGTTGAATTTTTCACCTGCTATTATCAAATACTGCGAGTTATTGCTCAAATGTTGAATTTTTCACCTGCTATTATCACAATATTTGTTGCAGAAAATCAGATTCACTGTTCTTAACCAGTAGTATATTTCTGTCACGCCAGGGTTCTGCTTTTATTTACAACAAGTTATTGCTTCTTTCACTTTGAAGGATTTAGCATGAATGTCACCAGAAATCGGTGCAGGTTGGTTCTCCGTCTCTTGTTGACATCTGCTTTCTTTTGCGGCATTCCCCTTTTGCTTTTCAAAGAGGATATACAACTATAACCCATGTTTTGTATTTTTCTCCAGCATTGATCCTATTAATGCATTTAATAGGCTGATTCGAAGTGACCTTTGCTTAGGTTGGCCTTCTTACTTGGATTTATAGAACAGTTAATTCTGGCCCGACCTACTGAGGGCATGGGAATGTGAATGTGTCGTCTAAATAGATAGTTTTATATGCTTATCATTCTCCAAGTGTAATGCCATCGCCATAATTCCATGCTTCTTCTGTGCTGCTCCTACCAGATTTTGTAATGCATGAACATATACACTATATATAAGATGCAGCATGGCTAAGTTGGACTAGTGATATTCTAGTTTCAATCTTTAACGCTTAAAATCACTTTGATATCAACCTCATGTATATCCTTCTAGGAACGCCTATGTTTTCAAAGGAATGGTTGTAGTAATGAAAATTAGCAATGATGACGCTAAGAGAATGTGAATATTGTCAGCTAGATGTTTTGAGGTATCCCATCTCTGGAGTAATAAAGAAGTATTAAATCCTTGAATATTTGGCAAAGAGATACATGGAATAGTGGTCGCTTATGTTCTACTTTAGGTAATTGCTTCAAGATATCAATTTTCCTATTATTACTTTAAACTCTACGCCTGGTGCTTGTTTAGTTACTTGAAGCTCATCTTTCATTTATATACCATGCAGAACAAAATTCAGATATCTGCAGGATAGAGCAATTATTTGCCAATAATTTTTCAACTAAAGATTAGCAAAAAGCCTTCCCAACTAGACAACTGAAAGTGCATTTGTTAGAATCATGAGTTGGTCGCCTTCATATCTGAGCTAATATCTTGAAACTAATCACTGCTCATTGTTCTTTCTCAATGTTGACTGTTTGAATTGTTTAGTCACCTCAAAGACTAGACCAATAGATTAATTGCTGGTCATTTTGTAATCCTGCTTAAGAAGCACCACTGTAATCATGTTTGAAATACTATTACAGTCGGTTTACAAGTCCATTTCTCTTATTAAGCTATTTGTACTTGTTTTTGCCTTTGCACTAGCTAATATTCTATGAACTGTTTTGACATTCTTTTCTTATCGTTCTTGGTCTCATACAGATCACTGCAGGTGCAACCATGAAGCCACATTAATCGATCATTGTTTTGTCATCCACCATGGCCCCAAGGACCCTCCGGATAATCCCTAGACGACTTTCAAGGAATTTCTTTTTCATTTTACTCTTTTTACTTGTACCAATTTCCTTCATTGGAATCTTAAACCACAGCCAAGATGTCTCCTATTTTTTTCGACCTCTTTGGGACCATCCTCCATCTCCCTTTGAGCACATTCCCCATTATTATGCAGAGAATGTTTCCATGGACCAAATCTGTCGTCTTCATGGCTGGTCCTTGCGTCGAGAACCACGTCGAGTATTTGATGGCATTATATTTAGCAATGAGCTAGACATGCTTGAAATTCGGTGGCATGAACTATATCCTTATGTTACTAAATTTGTCATCTTGGAAGCCAATACCACATTCACCGGCATTCCGAAACCTCTCTTTTTTGCCTCGAACCAGGATAGATTTGCTTTTGCTGAAGAGAAACTTGTTCATGGTATTTTTCCGGGGCGCATTGCACCGTATGGATCACATGAAGACCCTTTCAAACTTGAATCAGAGCAGCGCGTGGCTATGAATCAATTACTTCGTCATGCTGGTATTTCTACTGATGACCTACTCATAATGACAGATACAGATGAAATCCCGAGCCCTCATACTGTGAAACTCTTACAGTGGTGTGATGGGTTCCCTCCTGTTATGCATCTTGAGTTGAGGCATTATTTATATTCTTTTGAGTTTCCAGTTGACTATAGTAGTTGGCGTGCTGCAATCCATGTATACAGTCCATGGACCAGGTACCGGCATTCGCGCCAAACTGATGTAATTCTTTCCGATGCGGGATGGCATTGTAGCTTTTGCTTCCGGTATCTGCAAGAGTTTGTGTTCAAGATGACTGCTTATAGTCATGCAGACCGTGTCAGGAACGAAGATTTTCTAAAATATTCTAGAATCCAAGACATTATCTGTAAGGGAAATGATCTTTTTGACATGTTGCCTGAGGAATACACTTTTAAGGAATTGATCAAGAAGATGGGGGCAATACCACGCTCAGCTTCTGCAGTTCATCTTCCTGCTTACTTGATACAGAACGCAGAGAAGTTTAAGTTCCTTCTCCCTGGAGATTGTAAACGCCCTTCAAGATGAAAGGTTTCCCAAATATAGAGAGAATAGACACACTTCCTTAGACTTAATAATACAAATTCTTTAGGTTGTACCACTGGAATTTTGCTTGTATTATGTTTTTGTAGTTTGATCCGGTCCCTTCCGTTTTGCCACTGGACTTCGGGAGTTAGCCGTTCTTTTCATTTTGCCTGAACTAGGCTCTAACTACCAGTCATTGGAATATGATTTTTCCTTCCAGAAGTAGTAGCAGAGACACGAACCTCGGACACTAGTTTTGAGTAATTCTGTAAGCATTGTTGTTGTTTTCCACTGAAACTGTAAAGAATGTACTCTCTTTTCATAATGCAATATAAAATTGTTACTGCATAAACCGAATATTTATCCCCATTTATGTCCCTTGTTAAAATGTCTCTGATCTTATACATCTTCAAGGATTTGTCAGTAAAACATTTATAGTGCCTGGTTTTCTGAAATCATACCAGGGATAGCCAGAGCAGAGCCTATCCGGAGATGCTGCATAAAGCCAGAGACAAGGCAGATAGCCAAACCTACATGTGAATTCTCCACACGCAGGGGGTATAATCTTGTAAGTAAATTCAAAGTCCTGCAAAGTCATCACTAGAATGCCATAAAATTCCCTGATGTTGAACTCTCAGATAGAACACTTACGAACAGAGAGTGGCAGTGCTCAACTTCAAGCCCCAAAATTGAGAAGAAAGTAGTCATCGGATAGTTCCCAGCCATACAGAAACAGAGTATGAATTTGGTTCAAGTCATTGATTCCCTGTCTTCATCTAAAAGCAATGCTTTTAAATGTTAACCGTTGTTCTCCTCTCCCCTGAGATCAGTCTCAAGGGGAGAACTAGAGACTTCAGAATATCTGAAGGTTTTTTGCAATATTTCTTCATGATATTTACTCCCTGGACTCATTAGCTATGCAAGACGCAAGGAATTATTTGGGTAAACACTCGTACAACTAAGGCTTAGAAAAACTAGTCCCCTCGTATGAAGGGGCATGCGTAATTGCGGATGTTATATTCACCTAACCTACAACTTGTGGCTGCCCATCTCTAAGCTAATTTCAACATCTACGCTTACATTTTAACAACGTTTCTTTTGACTCAAATATGACAATTACTTTGATGAGATGATGCCTTAGTCAATTAGAAAAACAAAAACACTATTTTCAAGAAGAATCAACACTCAATTTCAGAAATAAAAGTAAGGTTTTACTCTGATATTCTCAATTACAAATCAGATATTTAACTGTTATGTAAAACTCATCAATAGATAGATTACGTTTCTGGGCTAATTGTCCTTAATCGGTGCAAAACATACACAAAAAATTACATATGTTTCTCACTCTATAAATCAGAAAAGGGAAAAAAAAAGAAAAAAGAGAGAAGTACTTTGATATATAGGCGTGATGAGCACCTCAGTAGTTCGTTCCAATAACATATGCATGAACATGATTCCCATACTGTAGTGTCCGAAGGAGGAGATATCCTTGTCTCTGCCAAGTGCCATCATCAGCACACAGATTCCTTCCTTCCTCTTGGCAAGCAAGCGAATGACATATCAAACAAAATAACTACTTTTATTTTACGTGCAGTCGAATTCAGAATTAATCTTTGTGTAAAGTGGAATTTAAAGTCAACTTTTAAATAAAAAAATCTTCACTTTGAACTCCAATTTTTACAGAATAATAATCTTCTTGCGTATAGGTTTCTTTGTATTGTAATAAATTATATTTTACTTACATAATAATTATTTATGATTTTCATTAAAAGTGTAGTACTGCTTGTATTAAACACAAAGAACTCCGAACTGAGCGGAGCTTAAATTTGGTAAAAAATGGTTGGGGCATTAACACCCCTTTGTAACAAAAAATGGAAAAGGAATAGAAAGTGAGATTCTTGAAAACCTTTTTCTTCCGCAATAATGTTCCCATCTTTTTTGGTGGATTCTAACTAAATTATGATATTGACTTTTCCCCTTCTCTTTCCTTCACTTTGTTTTCATCGAAAGCGATAGTCTCTGGTCCAGCATTTGTTAGGCATGTTAACGTTGATCAAATTCAAAATTTTAGAGGTGAAATTTGTATTTTTTTTATAAATAATTTAAAATTTTTAAAATTTAAAAAAATTAAAATTAAACTTTATTTAATTATACAGAGTTTCAAGATAAATTCAATTTTATCAAACAATAATAAATTTTGAGGGCAATATATATTTTCTGTCACCTAATTAGTTTAGTAGCTAAGACTTTCTTTCCGCAAGTTAAATTGACATTAATATTCGAGTAAATTAGTGTCGCCTATAATAGATTGGCATGTTCTTACATAGTTGTTGCACAATTTTTTCTTTTTTCTTTTTTTGAAGAATAAAAATACAACGAAGAAGAAAAAGTTTGAGAACGAATCCAATAAAAAAGATTGAGGACTGAAAAAGGGTAATCAACTAAATTTACTTAACAAATTTTGAGTCTTATCATTAAAAAATAAGCAAAATAGTGACAAATATATAACTTAACAAGTACCAAGATTTCGATTTTTTTATTTATCCCTCATTAAATAGATTATATTTTTTCTTCAAAATTTATCTATTTATACGAGATATCGAATTCAAAACCACTAGCTAAATGAGAAATTCTTAGATGGTAATTATTTATTTATTTTTTTTGGGAAGGAAATTCTCAGACGCTACTTACACGTCATTGAATTTGCTTGCTGATGAACCATATAAAGCTAATGAACACGACTGGGGGGAAAACAATCAATTATGACCAAACATATTATCTTGAACAATAAGAAGGAAATTGAAAGGAAATAAAGGGCCCCCCACCAAATTAAAAGACTACACTTCGTTAGCATTGAAATTTTGACTTTCAACTTAATTTCGCTTCAAAACATATTTTAAAAATGAAAGATTGTTCAAATTTTATAAAAAAGAATTTTTTTATATAAGTTAATCAATATCAAATGTTTTGACGTAAAGAGCGAGAATATAACAATATTTGAAGTTCACGTGTGAAACTAAAAAATAAAATATATAGGTGTATTTAAAAATAGTTTAGATTTAAAATTTTTTAGTTTTTAATTTTGTAAAAATAAATTATTTATAAAATAAGAAGTAAAATTTAAAATAAAAATTTTATATTAAGTTTTATAATATTTGGATTGATCTTTTATATTTAGACTGAATTTTATCACTTATAAAAAATAAATAAAAAATTCTTTAAATTGTCACAATCTCGTAGCATCATCTTGCTTTATAAATGCTTGAAAATCTATCTAAGCTCTTAACTTCAACAGCCAAAACCTTGTATTTTCAAGAGCCAAAATCAAAGTAAACCAAAAGTCATAGTTTGCTTTCGGTCACAGACGCACAATACGTACGCATATGCAGAAGGCTGAGTTGACAGCAGAGAAGTAAAACACACGAATAGAATAAAGAAGCTGTGAGGCACTGTGTCTGCGTCTGCGTCTGCGTCTGCGTCTGCGGCGGTGCAGCTTGGATGGGGTGGTACATTTGAGACCTCAAACCGATCCTCTTTTTCTGCTCCATGCTTTTGTTTCTTCGCTAATTTCAGCCAGCGACAAGAATTACTCATTCCGGCACGCAAACGTCCGAACTGGTGTCGGTGTTACAAGGAACCTTCAGGCAACCTACCCTTATTGTCCTTTTTCTCATAGTTGGTGTTTTTTTTTTTTAATTTTAAGGTGTAATTAATAAAGTTTTATTTTAAAATTTTTATTTTAAATTTTATAAAAATTAAATTATTTATGAGATGAAATATAAATTCTACACTTAAAATTTTAAATTTAATTTTGAAACTAAACTCTGTCCAAATAGAACATAAATAAATAATGAACGAGAATATAAATTAAATTATAAATTAATTATTATTTAATAAAACATACTTTTAATCAATTAAATTAGTTCTTGTTACTACCTTATTATCTTTTATTATTATCCTTGTGTATACATAAGCACTCCTCTGTTTCCCTTCTTATCTAGTATTTTTTTTTAAAAAAAAGGAATACAATGTGAGGGTTGGATGACAATAAAATAAAATTAAAACACAATTGAAAATAAAAAATCTAGAACTTTCTACGAGTAATATCAACGTGGCTTGTAATACTCTCACAAGGTTAATTGTTTAATTGTGAATTATTTGACATATAATTTTTAAAAAATTAAAATTATAATTCTTTAAAAAAACAAGTCTAAAATTGATGTACAAGTGGTCATTTTCTTCATTACTTCCTCTCAATTTTCTTATCTTAAACAAATAGCATAAATTTAATATTTACGTGTATATTTACTTTTCTGCCCCTCGGGAGCTATCTTATGCAGATATTTTGAAAGAAAAAGTATGCATCTTTTCCACGAGGAGAAGTCTATCAAATCTTCCTCGGATTCCAAAGTTCATTCTTCGAAATTATACACTCCCATAGAGAGTAGAAAGGGAAAGATATTTTTGTTTTCGTTCACTAGTGCTTGAGACTTTGAGGCTTACCTCAGCCAAATAAAATGATAAAAAAAACAAAATAAATTGTGGTCACTTGCGGTGATGAAGGGCCAGAGAAATTCCAACATCAATGATGCTGACCTCCTTTTCGCTTATTACTATTTGTGATACTCCTTTTTTTGTAATTATATTTTTTAACGCCTCATTTGCCGCCCTTTCTTCTTCTCTCTCTTCCAGAAGAAGGTAATTAAATCTATGAGATTTGATGTGAAATAATATAAAATTTAATATTTATTTTATTATTCTCAAAATTAATAAAAAATTAATCTTAAAAAAATTGACCACTAAACTCCCGTCGGTCAACACGGGGTTGTGAGCAATCTATAGGCGGTCAACCCGAAGGTTGACTCATAATCCCCAAATTATTGCCTAGAATTCCAAAACGGTAGATTTTTAAAAAAGTTTGTGAAAATTTACCAACAAATTCAATCGAATACAATTCAAGTCCTTACTCATTGTAAGTCTACAAGTTTTAAAAACCCTTTAATTTTAGAAAAAGAATATATAAGATAGAGAGAGAATAACTTCTTTAAAAATGCATTATTGAGGGAGCGGGTTACAATTACAAAATTAAGGGATTTTATTTAACAAATCCCAATAATTATATACTTTCTCCGTTCTGAAGTGAAAGTCCATATTTCATTCTTAAGATGTTTAGAATTAAATATTAACTTTTTTATGAATAGTTTTATATTTTATTTAAATTTTTACTACTTATATCTTTAATTTGAGAAATTAAACTCCTACTAACCCTTCTGACTCCCTTAATTTAAGGGATTTAAGTTTCTCTTATATATTGTTCCACTACTAAACCATTTAATTAATAATTATAATATAATAATTCACTTGTAGTTAAATTATTCTTCTTAATTTTTTTACAAATAGAATCTCTATTTCGGTTCAAAATTAAATGTTCTATTTTTACTCAAGTGATGAGAGATGTTACTAATCAGTTGAATTATTATTTGAGTACATTATTTGAGAAATATTGCAAGGTACTAAAAATAAAAATTTGTGCCATAATAGTATCAGATGTATCACGGTGTTTTAGTAGAATATTGTCTCTTAAATTAAAATAATTAATCATAAAAAATTAAATATAAAATATATTCGTTGGAGAAAAGTACAAATTCATTCTTAAATGAATTAAAGAGAAAATGGATCCCAAAATTATACTTTCTCTTAACTTAGTAATAAAACTATTTTACCCTTGATTAGTTCCTCAATTGTAGGGGTTTGTTTAGTTCCATTACCGGAGGGTTGAGGGTATAGATGGAACCAGGGGGCAGAGAACGGGGCCTTCTCTGATATAACAAATATTTTATATGTATTGATTTTCTAATCTTCTAATAACATTTTTTTCTTTTTAAATTCTCCTCAACAATAGTTTTAAAAATTCTTTTATGTATAAATTATCAGATATAATTAGATAGAGTTTAATTTTAATATTTTTATCTTAAATTTTATAAATATTAAATTATTTATGGGATGAAATATAAATCTCACGCACAATTTGATTTTGACTTTTGAGATTTGATGGTAATCGTCTCCTTAAAGTCAATATTCTAATTTCATTATGAATGGTGAGACTTTAAAATTTGAAGAAATTTTATTTTTGAATTAAAAGTATAAAGAAAATAATTTTAAGATTAAATTAAGACAAACATCATAGTTTTGAAATATGAGATCCGATGTAAACCGGTGTATTTTGCAAAAAAGGGTAAAAATGAAATTCCATGCGCAGGTTACTCTCAAACTAAGCAGCCTAGTGGGTAAACAGAAACGAAGTCGCGGACTCGCGGCGTGAAGATCTTATGCTGGGGTCACATCCATCAGAACATCTCACTCAGAAAAGTTCAAAATATTCTGATCAGTTTCAGGAAAACATGTCCTGGGCCACGTCGACATGTTGCCCTATAGTATGGTTCTTTCTCGCGCAAACTTGAAAAGAAAGAACAAAAAAACGAAACGATACGAACTGGACAGATTGCTCTTGAGATGATACGCTGAGACAAGATATCGCGAAACATTTCAGGAAAAGAGAGGAGATTTTGAATGGCTCCAACATAATCCTGAATAAAGACGTGTATCACGTCCTCGTTGTTCTCTTTATAGATAGCTGCAATTAGAAGAAACTCAGGACAATAAGTGGGAACCCAACTTAGAACTTATTATTTGTTAAAGAGCGTTTTTAATAGGCAAATTGGTTTTAAATATTATTAAAAAAATTATATTTTAGTTGTGTTATTAAATTTTATTTTTAAATCTTTATACTACTAAATAATTTTTATATTTCTTTTCATATTACTCTATAATATCTTTAACTTTTTATAATACTGAATAACATTTATGTCTCTTTATATATCTGAAAAAATAAAATAAAAGGAGATTAAAAAATAAAAGTATATTTAGAATGTGTTAAGCTTTGAAATTTTTATTTTAAATTATATAAAAAGTAATTACTCTCTCTGTGTTATTTTTTTGACAGTATTTGACCAAATATAATTTTATGTAAAAAGTTTAAATTGTATTATAAAAATAATATAATATATTAAAAATAAGAAATATGTGGGTGAACAAGTACTTTATATTAAATTTAAATATATAAAAGTAATATATAGTGAGATTAGTGATTGATTAATAATATATATTCTCTCTATTAATTTCTTTTGATAGTGTTTGACTGAACATAGAATTTTATGTGAAACTTTGAATTGTATTATAAAATTTAAGAGTGTGATTAGATAGAGTTTAGATTTGAAATTTTTATCTTAAATTTTATAAAAGTTAAATTGCTTATTAGAAAATATGTGAGTCATACACTTAAATTTTTAAATTTAATTTTGAAATAAAATGTTATCTAATTCTACTGGTAAGTATATTAGATCAAATCTAAATATATAAAAATAATATATAATAGTATTAATAATTAATTGATAATATATAATATATTAAAATTTTTTATAAAAATATTAAATATTTTAAAATATTACAATATAATTGAAAAATTATTAAAAATGAGATGAAAAGAATATTTTTATAAAAAAGTAAAATCAGAAAGAAATTTTGATATTTAATTTTTTGCACAAAACACAATTTAAATGCATACTAAATGTCCACGAAAAAGATAGTACAACGGCTTTGAGGGACAAGCGGTTGTTAGCGACTTTTACTTACCCTCAGCATTTTTTTTTTCTCTCCTGAAAGGTACTTACCCTCAACCCAAGTATTGAAAATTCAGACCCTGCGGTTGCGTCAGCTTTCCTTGTCGGTTGTGGACCCACTAACCAGCTTTTTATTTTTTAGTACAAACTGTGTCATAGTACTCTTCTGTTCCTGAATAGTAATAGTGTGGATTAAGAAAATCTACAAATTAAAGACATTAGGTATGTATTTAGATTAAATTTTGTTACGGAGCTCAATGTAAATTTTTTATTTGTGTCTTATTTTTTCTTTAAAAACAATTATTTCTATCGAAATCTAAGATAGAAAATCTTAAAATAAAATACTATCCAATCTCATCTTATATTTTCAATAAAGTTATAGAATGCACTCCTGTGTTAATCCATGAAAGATATAATTAGAAATGATAAATATGATCAATATTTTAAAATAAGAATAATAATTATATTATGGCTATGATTTAAGAAAGTCCTCTTCTCTTTTTTCTACTTTCACTTTACGAGTAGAGTGAGATTAGATTAAATTTTTTTAATTGAATTATATTTAAAATTATAAAAGTAAATTATTTGGAAGAGGAGGAGTGAGACTAAGTGAAAAAATAAAAAAATTTGAGAGAAATTTTGGATTGAGTATCAATCCAAAGTAGTGCCTCATTTCTCAATTATTCTGGTCAAACCTCAAGATTTTCCAGCATCCGTTTCCAGTTGATTGTGAGTCAAGCTTTTGTTTTGGTTCAAATGGGTCCAATTTGTCATTGTCGTGTATTTGGATTGCTATTCAATTCAAATATTTTTTACATTTTTCTTCTTTTTTTTTTACTATGAGCTCTGCATCGTTTCTCACTAAATTTTAAAAAGTATAAAACTTTTCACTTTGAGTTGCAATTCAAATAAAACATTTTGCTAATTTAAAGATAGCTTTATAGTTTCACCTAGTCTATTCTACCTTGCATTTTCTAATTCCTTCTATTATGAAAAGAGTCATCAGATTTCCTTTTAGGGGAATGGCTCTGGTATCAAAATTTGACACTATCCGTTTCAAAATATAAATTATTTTAGATGAAAAAATTATTTTGTAATATAAATCATTTTACAAGTATGAAAGAGCATTTATCATTATTTTTAATTATATTCCTCCTCACTCCTTATTTATTTCTCTCTCACCCCCTCTATCTCTATCTCTCTCTAATTATATCTCTTTATTTATTAATGTTATTGAAGGCTCTTTAATATAAATATTTTATTATATTCATAACTCTAAATTTGTGTATAAATAACTAAATCAACTCATATTTTAAAACAGATGGATTAAATTTAAACATGCCTTTATAATAGTTTCTTCTACTATCCACAGCCCCCCCGCAGTTTTACTATCCACAGCCCCCCGCAGTTTTACTAACCTATCTTATATATGCACAATCATTGTAGCCACCAGTATAAAAAAATGAGAAACCAATGACGTGTGATATTCTATTTTTTATACCTCCATAAATGACATCTTTTATATTTTTTTAATTCAATAGGTTCACATAAATTGTTAGACCCTTCTCAAGTACTATTATATGGGTTATAATGTGATTACATAGTTAGGTATAAAAATTATTTATTAGGTTATAAGTTTTGAGTCTGATTTATATTTTTACCCTTTTGAAATATATATATTTCAGGAGTTCATTAATAATTATGGACTTAGTCACGTTCTTGTCCTTTAATATATAAGAGGAGTGATATTATATTCTATTTCCTTAAATTTGTAGATTTCGCTAACAACTAGTCTGTTAGATTTTACTAATTTATTAAAAATGATTTTTTGATAAAATTATTATTCCTACTAAACAGGAGAACATTCTCTATATTTTATTAGATTCAACTCTTAATATTTTGATTAGATAACCCTTTTTTTTGGTAAATTGAAGATGATTATTTTTGTTGTTGTATAGCAGCCTAGGAGGACTTTCTAATGTTGCCATTTTCTATAAAGAAAGTTGAATTGGATGAGTACACTTGGGAGCTGAGGCCAGGGACGAATAGCTGAGATGGGTCATTTTCGATAGGATTAGTTCTTTCATAAATTAGTTGCCAGCATAGTTTTCCTCATTTGAATGTATTTAATTAAATTGGGAATTGGTACACTTTCTTGGTCAAAAGATGAGAAGGAAAAACCCACGGTCGATGGAACAAATTTCTTGTTCAAGGCTTAAATCTATGTGAAGGATCAAGGAGAATTTCTATTAAGATTCTCTTCCTTGGAAGTTTCAGTTAACATATATTTTTCTCGTGATTTGTTATACTTAATTTACATAAATAAACTTGTATATGATATTATTAAGTAATTTTTTCTTTTCTCGGCATAATAA
This sequence comes from Rauvolfia tetraphylla, assembly GCA_030512225.1. Lineage (NCBI taxonomy): Eukaryota > Viridiplantae > Streptophyta > Magnoliopsida > Gentianales > Apocynaceae > Rauvolfia > Rauvolfia tetraphylla. The sequence continues at coordinate 8,291,165 of JAJQKT010000045.1, read as the reverse complement.
TATACAATATAATATGTATTTTTTATATGCGTCACGAAACACATGTTAATACAGATTAAATGCACTATATATGATAGTTTATATATATAATTATTTAATTTACATTAACACGTACTGCTATTTTGAGACACAAGTTAAAAGAATTTATAAATAATATATATATATCTTTCTAAATAACGATATAGTAAATAATATAGGATATGGAATGGAACTATACCCATATTTATGTTTAGTTAGAGTCTATAAGTATATTGAAAGAAGAGAATGGAAGACAACATAGGCTGAAATCGCCATCCCATACATCAAATTGATGGGTATTATTATTATTATTATTTTTAAAAGTGAACCAAATACTTCCAGCATAAGAATATTTATACTGGAAGAATCCCATAAGTGATTTTATTTTGGAATTCTTGCTCTCTCCTTTGTATTAAGAATTTTATTATCAACTGAATGGGGAAATGAGATGACATAAATGATTTTTCCTTCAAACTAATTAATGAAACTTTCATTAATTTGGTTTGTTAAGAAATATTTGGATCAATTAGAGCAAAAGGGTAAATTAGCCTTTGCTATGTGGTGAGGTCAACTTATAACAAAAGGGTAAATTATAACCTTGGATGAATACTTTTAACTATAATAAATTAAAAGAAGAATGTGAATATTACTTTTCAAAACGTAAAGTTGGTAATAAATTAATGTATTTTTTCTTAAAAAAAGTTTTTGATTTTACTCAAATATTTTGATTGTTAAGATTATAGACTCAAATATGGCTCTAATCTAATGTCTTTCAGAAGATTAAAATAGAGATATGATGACATGTGCCATATAACTTATATGGGATTGGATAGTATTCGGATTTAAGATTTTTTTTATTTTAAAATTTATAAAAATAAATTATTTGTAAGAGAAAATATAAGATTTAAAATGAAAAATCTATATTGAATTTTGCAGAATAGCTTAGAAATATTTTTACTTGGGTATGTTATAAAAAAAAGTGCTTATCTCATACAAGTGCTTCCTAATTAAACGTTTTACACAAAAAGTTTCTATACTTCTTTCTTCTTGATTACTTATCATGTATGTACATATAAATATTTTAAAGATCTAATATATTTTAAAGAAAATTTTACAAATAATATCATTTTTATTTACTAAAATGTTTGAAAAACAAATCATTCCCAAACCTAGTTTGCGCCAAGACATAAGGATGGAAAAAGAAAATAAAAAACTTACAATAGTTGTATGAAAAAAGAAAAAAAACTCTAAAGAAAATTCTTTAAGTGAAAAGTATGAGCCTTATTAGAATAATATGATCGAAAAATAAAGGAGAGCAGAATAAATAATTCCTAGCCGACAAAGCACCTAATAATGGGGGCAATATGTGAGAATGGCAAGTTAAATGAGTTAGGTTTGGTGGCGCGTTGCATTGATGATCGATCACATGCACGGCATCCCATCGCCTATATGGCCCAAGAAGGGAAAAAGAAATGTATTTTTTCCCTTTCAAATTTCTCCTACTAGTCAATTATTATTATTTTGTTTAACAATAATTATTCTAGTTGTTTTTTTAAGGATATAGTATTTGAATTGGTTTTGCCACACAACCCAACAAATTTTTTTTACTTTAGATTTCACACTTTCTCTTATAAATAATTTACTTTTATAAAATTCAAGACAGAAATATCAAATCCAAACTATATCCAATTCCACCTAGATTTTAATATATTTTATTGATAAAATCTCTATTCCCTCATTTTCAAAATAGAAAATCTTTTGGTCATGTTTTCTCTTTTCCAATTATGAATTCTAAGAATTTTTCTAAAGTTATCATTACCAATAATTATCTCATTTTCTTTTATATTAATAAAATTAATAAATAATATAATAATAAAATATTTTTTAAATCTAAAAAATATTTTTTAAAATCTAAAAAAAATCAAAATACATTATATTTTAAAATAGAAATAATATATGATTAAATTATTTGACTTTAACCCATAATGTAAATTTGCCACTTTTGAGTGTGGCTGAACTTCCAAGAAACTCGACTCTGCAATTTTTCAGCCACTAATTAGTAAGTCCGACTTGTAAATTTATATTGTAAATTTATTATCATTGTTAATAAACAGGTAGGGGTCTATGCCAAACCCCCCACCATTGCAGGTGGTTTAAAAAAAAAAAAAGAAAAAAAGAAAAAAAAAGAAAAAGTCCGACTTGTAAATGCGTGCAAATTAGATGACAAATGTTTCAATTAATTCAGCGATTTTCTTCCTCATTTTGCATTGGTAATAGGTATCACATCACATTAATTGCATCCGCTGTTTTTTTTTTCTCCCTTTTAATTAAGTTGGTCGAAATTACCTTTTATGATATAAGAAAGCACACAAGATTAGAATAAGGACAATTCACTTATGGCCAAGACTTAAAAAGAAATACTACTGCCTCTTTTATCGACATCTCTTAGTGATTTGCTGCCTTTTTTGACTATTACTTTAGCTTTGTCCATGCCTTGTTCATTTCCTGTTCCATTTCGGGTGTGACTTTTGGAAAAACTTTCGCTTCAACTATATTGTGTAGTTTACGTACCATAAATACTTTTATGATTCAATATTTATTAAAATAATAATAATTTTAATAATTTCTTATTCTACATTTAACACTTCACATATCTAAAATACACATGACATGCAATTGAACAGTGAAAATCAGATAAATGTACACGTATTTGTTTTTCTTTACAATAAAGTTTTATTTGAATAGGATTTGATTTAAAAACTAAATCTAAAATTTTAATTATGAGATTCACATCTCATTTCATAAATAATTTAATTTTTACAAAACTCAATATAAAAAATATCAAAACTAAACCTTATTCAATTATATCCTAAAAATACAACCTTTGTTTCTGTATTTATTATTTAGAGTTGGACGGTAGAAAATGGGGAACATATAGTAAAAACATTTAAGTTGATGAAAAAAATACTAGAAAATTAAATTTCACACTATTTAGATTTACAACATATATAGTAAAAATATATGTTACGTAAATTATAGATATTTAGATGTGTATTAATTAACTACATTGATAATATTACAATAATATTCCTATTATAATAATAGTAAACACATGGAGGTAATAAATTTTTGAATTTTATTTGAATTAGATGTCTAAAAATATGAGTCATTTATTATGATTAAATACGTATATAAAATAAAAAGATTTTTTAAAAAATAACCGACAATTTGATACTCCATGTTCTTATTTGACAATCGAAAAAGGCTTGATCATCAGGAAATTCGTTGTTGCAGTTGTACGCTTTAGAGGAGGTACAAGCGCCAAAGACACCATAGTAACTCGCATGAGGACTCTTACAGTCATTCATTTCTCAACTGATGCCCCGTAACTGCCCTTTGAAAAACCCGCAAATCCAGCCGAATATAAATCCACATTAGACGAGTTTAAGGCGTCCAAGGGCCGGAGTACTTATCATTCTCCGTTGATAAGTACTTCTGCCGATCACATAATCGGTTGATGCTCTTATGCGTGGGCCTTATCTCTCTTCGAAGCTCCTTATCATCTCGCACTATTTAGTTTGTCTGATACAGAGGCCGAGTCTCCCGTCTCATCTCTCTCTTTCTCTCTCCTTCAAATCCCAAAAAAATTAGAGAGAGAAAATTTTTATTTTTCTTGAGAAGAAACTTTAGTAACCAAAAGTACATCTTCGCAAAAACCCTCCGATCTGTTCTTCTTCTCTCTCATCCGTTCAAGGTATGCACATGCAGAGTCTGAGTGGAATTGGTGTGGAAATAATTATCTGTTTATACATGCATATGTGTTTTGAAGGTTGATTTAGGTTTTTAAGAGTGGGAATTGTTGAAAGACTTGTATGATTGAAGTGTCTGGATTGATCTGAGAGGGCAGAGTTTTTCTATCTAAAGTTGGTTTTTTTCCCCAAAATTGAGATTTTTTTTGGTGTTTAATTTGATTTTATTTTTTGTTGCAGGTGGGGCGTGTGAGGAGAATCCAGTATGTCGTCCCTTAGCAGGGAGCTCGTTTTCTTGATACTTCAGTTTCTGGATGAAGAAAAATTCAAAGAGACCGTGCACAGGTAGGTTTTTGTTTATTTTTGTTTGTTCTGTGTTTTTAACTTTTTATTTTTCCATTTGCGTACTTTTTGCTGAAAATTTGACTGGAAAAGAAATGAATTGAGGATGGGGATTCGCATCATTGGATCTAATAATCTTATTTTCACAATTAAATTCACTCAGCATTAGACGGGTAGGAAGTGAGGGAAGAAAGCAGAAAAAGAAAAAAAAAAAAAAGACAGTTGAGGGGCTTCTTTAACTGCTGAAATTTTCTTTTCTCCACTTTTATTGCATTATTGTTTTGTGGATTTACTACTAATCAGGGGGAAAAATATTACTTATGAATTTGATTGTGGATGGATTATCTTGAAGTTTTTTTATGTGACTAACAATGAGAAGATGATATGATGTTGTTATTGTTTTTTACATGAATTTGATATGGTTGTTTTTGTTCTAGTAATAATTCCTTGGTTTATGTTGTGAAGGCTGGAGCAAGAGTCTGGCTTTTTCTTTAATATGAGATATTTCGAAGAAATGGTCACGAATGGGGATTGGGATGAAGTGGAGAAATATCTATCTGGGTTCACTAAGGTGGATGATAATAGATACTCAATGAAAATCTTTTTTGAGATCCGAAAGCAGAAGTACCTAGAAGCACTAGACAGGTTTGCTCTTTACATGTGTTGTCCATTAATACTTTTTGCAATCCCTATTATATAGCACTTATCATTTGTTCACACGTAAAAGTTCACTAACACATTCATGAGCTTTTCTTCTGGCGACAGGAAGGACCGCGCTAAAGCTGTTGAAATTCTTGTGAAGGACTTAAAAGCATTTTCGGCTTTTAATGAAGAACTTTTTAAAGAAATAACGCAGCTTTTGACACTAGAGAATTTCAGGTATTTGACAGACTTTTTTGGTTTATTGCCTTTTTAGTTATCCAGTGATCTGAAACCTTTTCTTTAGTTTGACTGAGAGAGTCAAATCTTATAAAAGACGCCACTCTATTTTTAGTTTATCCAAAAGAGAGTTAAGCTTGTTTACTTGATAAAGTCAGCTTAATTTTTAATGAGTTTTAACTTTTAAACACCATCTTGTAGAGATAATGAACAGTTGTCGAAGTATGGAGACACTAAATCGGCAAGGAGTATAATGCTTGCTGAACTTAAGAAGTTGATCGAAGCAAACCCCCTATTCCGTGATAAGCTAACTTTTCCTACCTTGAAGAACTCTAGGCTGCGGACACTTATTAATCAGAGGTGTGCTTATCAAGAACTCGCAGAGTCTGAAGTTTTCTTTCAGGTTACATTCTAATTTCATGCCGGCATGTTGCAGTTTGAATTGGCAGCATCAGCTTTGTAAAAATCCAAAGTCTAATCCGGATATAAAGACCTTGTTTGTGGACCATGCGTGTGGGCCATCACAACCAAATGGTGCAAGGGCCCCATCCCCAGTGACTAATCCGCTAATTGGAGCTGTTCCCAAACCTGGTGGTTTCCCTCCCCTGGGTGCTCATGGTGTAAGTAGATGAGAAAATAGAAGTGTATTTGCTCTTACATATTTTTGAGATATGATTTATGTAAATTTGACTTGAATTATTGTTTCTTAAGCCATTTCAGCCAGCACCAGCACCAGCACCACCCCTTCCCACTTCTCTTGCTGGATGGATGGGCAATCCATCTCCAGTTCCCCATCCTTCAGCATCTGCAGGACCCATTGGTTTCAATCCACCCAATAATCCAGGTATTCAAAATTGTGAGTTGATTTGTAGTAATAAGTTGATTTTGTCTTATTTGATTGATAGCATGGTGTAGCTTAACTTAAATCTAATGTGTGCAGTGTGACCGTTTTCATGAAAAACATTATTCAATATGCATTTCATGTTTTCTGCAATCATGACTTTCTTGCCAGTCCATGTCTGATGGCTTTTGCTTCCTTCTAAAATCTATTTTTGCAGTGGCTATACTAAAACGTCCTCGGACACCTCCTTCAAACAACCCAGCCATGGATTATCAAACTGCTGACTCTGAGCATGTGCTGAAGAGAACAAGGCCTTTTGGAATATCAGAGGAAGTATATAACTCATCCTAAGTTCCTTATGGTCCATTAGGTCTAATGGAGGGCTAAGCTTTATTATGTGCTTCTTGACTGTTCATTCTCAACCATGTTCGTTCCATGACAGAAAGATCTGTATAACTTGTAGAATTTTGTCGTATCTTGTGTTTAGTATTTCTGTGCTCGAGGGCTGAGGTTTTCGTAACCTGGAATTTTCTCTTTTGCTGTTTACCCTGTTAAAGCTACGGGATGAAAGTAGTAATTATATGACGTGTACAATTTTGCAGGCAAATAACCTGCCTGTCAACATCTTGCCTGTTGGATATACTGCTCAGAGTCATGGTCAAAGTTCATACTCTTCAGATGACTTGCCTAAGGCTGTGGTCATGACTTTAAACCAGGGTTCAGCAGTCAAGAGCATGGACTTTCATCCAGTGCAACAAATTTTGCTTCTTGGTTAGTACCTGAAGTCTTGAGTATCCGTTTGCCCATGAAAATTCATGCTTTCTTCTTCTTTTTCATTCTTTTGGTAGTTGGGAGCCCAACCTTCTTATGCTTAGCTTTTTGTTAAATTTACATCTTTTTCTCCTTACTAATTTGTTCTTTGTTTAATTTAGTTGGAACAAACACCGGAGAGATCATGGTTTGGGAATTAGGTAGCCGGGAGAGGCTTGCTCACAGAAGTTTCAAGGTGTGGGATCTTGGAGCGTGTTCCATGGCTTTGCAGGTACGCCTTTTAGTATGGTCTTCACCTGATCCAGTATTTATTTGGTTCTTGAGACTCACAATTTCTTCCTTTTCATGTAATTTGTTAGTCATCTTTGGCTAGTGACTACACGGCCTCAATTAATCGTGTGATATGGAGTCCTGATGGCACTCTTTTTGGTATGTGAAAAGTGAAGTTACTACTTTTCTGTAAAATGTGTATGAATTTCTGTTAGTAATTACACTACTTCAAGTAGGGAGAAACACTTGTAAATTGTGTTAGGCTTGAATAATCTGGAATTTCTTGTTGCTAATTCAGGTGTTGCATACTCAAAGCACATTGTGCACATATACTCCTATCATGGTGGTGATGACCTAAGAAACCACCTTGAGGTCTCCATTCATCTGTATCTCCTTTTTTCCTTTTTGGTTATGAACATTAGTTTTAAGATACTAGTTTTCTAACTTGGTTTTTTGCTGTCAGATTGAGGCTCATGTGGGTAGTGTCAATGATCTTGCTTTCTCATATCCTAACAAGCAACTTTGTGTTGTTACTTGTGGAGAGGACAGGCTTATCAAGGTTCTGATTTGATTTCTCTTACTTTATTATGCTTCAGAGTTCGTTGTGTGAATTCAAGGTTTACTTCTAACAGGTATGGGATGCAGTGACTGGAACCAAGCAATATACATTTGAGGGCCATGAAGCACCTGTTTATTCTGTATGCCCACATCACAAAGAGAGTATTCAGGTCTGGATCTTTCCTGTAGTTCTTTTCACCTTCCTCCAAACCCTCTTCCCTGCCAGTTATTTAAAGAAAAAATAAAAATGCTTCTTACAGACTTAAAGCTGATGATATGATACCTTGGAAAACATATTCTTTAACATTTTGCTGTACTCTAACGTAGTCCCATGCATGCAGAGTTTAAGGCATTTAGACTAACAGCTACTTGGCAAAAAGCAACCTAAATCTGCCAATTATATGTTTGTGCGCTTGTTCTTTCAGGCACTTGTTTGAACCTATTCCAATGACAATGGCACACTCTCCCTTTTTCTTTATTTATGGTGAAAATTTAAGTTATGTCTGCAATTTGGTACTTAGAACTCATTATTGAAGAAAGCATATAATTTACATGCGTATTTTGTTTCACAAAAGAAATGTGCTGAAAATGTAGAACTAGATTACACAAAAATGTTGATATTCCCTTATTGAACTTTCGTACTTCTTTATGTGACAATACTTTTCATCGATATGATCTATATGATTATTATCGCTATTATTATATCTTAGTGATTGGTTTCAACATATATCCTTTTTCTTTGTGCAGTTCATCTTTTCAACTGCAACTGATGGCAAAATAAAGGCTTGGTTGTATGATAACATGGGTTCAAGAGTTGATTATGATGCCCCTGGTCATTCATCCACCACAATGGCATACAGTGCTGACGGGATACGGTTGATAATAAGAGCCCAATTCCAGATTATATGATTTTGCATTTGTTTCTTTAATTAAAATGTGTGCTTTTTGTGGTGATATTAAATAGGTTGTTCTCTTGTGGGACTAACAAAGAAGGCGAATCTTACCTTGTTGAGTGGAATGAAAGTGAAGGTGCAGTAAAACGTACATATACTGGTCTTGGGAAGCGAGCTTCCGGAATAGTTCAATTTGACACTACCAAGAACAGATTCTTGGCTGCCGGTGATGAGTTCATAATCAAATTTTGGGACATGGACAATGTTAACTTGCTGACAAGCACCGAGGCAGATGGTGGATTGGCGGTAGTTGTCCTCCTCTTGAGTCAATACTTCCGACATTATTGTTTTTAGCTATCTGATTATCATGATTTTCTTTTACGTTTCAGGCTTCTCCTTGCGTTCGCTTCAACAAGGAAGGAATATTAATGGCTGTCTCAACAAATGAGAATGGAATTAAAATCTTAGCAAATGCAGAAGGTGTTAGGCTGCTTAGAACCATGGAAAATCGTCCATTTGATGCTGCTAGAATGGGATCTGCAGCCGTTGTAAAGGTACCATTTACTCTGAATCTTGCCTTCATTTTTTCCTGTTTACTTGTAACTTATGACTCAAATTACATAACGGAATTTCATCCATATACAGCACCCAGGAATAGGGTTTGGTGCTGGTGGTGCTACTGTTGGTTCAAGTATTGTGGATCGGATTTCTCCAATTGCACCTATGGTATCAATGGTAGGTCTTTCTTTTCCAACTTCTGAAGGGAAGTCCACCTATGGATTTAACATAGACATTATCCTTTCAATAATGAATTTTATGTTTGTAGTGGATGGGCTGATGTACACTGAGTTTATCTGTTTAGTGAATGTTTTCCATTCTGGTTTCTTGTAGAACGGTGATAATCGAAATTTGGCTGACATCAAGCCCAGAGTTGCAGATGAACCTTCAGATAAGTCTAGAATCTGGAAACTGACAGAGATTAATGAGCCAACACAGTGCCGCTCTCTGAGATTGCCAGATAGTTTGACAGCTATGAGAGTATACTCTCTCTTTCTTGTACATACACACTAATTTATGCATGCTCAATAATTGTCATCAGATCTAATGGATAGGGGCATGACTTCGCAGCTGGAGTTATTCTGGAAGAAGCTTTCTGGAGTTCATTGAACATGTGATGTTTTTTTTCCAAAACTCTATTGACCTCCTTTGGTTCTCATCTCTTTCAGGTTTCAAGGTTGATATATACAAATTCTGGACTTGCCATATTAGCACTAGCTGCCAATGCTGTGCACAAGCTCTGGAAATGGCCTAGAAATGAACGGCACCCTGCTGGAAAGGTAATAGTTAATTTTCCTGGAAGAACTTCTGTTTCTGCTTCTCTTCGAAGTTTGTTTCGTACTGCTTTCGTTCAATTAACCCTCTACCCTTTGACCCCAGGCAAGTGCTAGTATTGTGCCACAACTATGGCAACCTGCAAGTGGGATATTGATGACTAATGATATCAGTGACACAAATCCTGAAGATGCTGTCCCATGCTTTGCTCTGTCAAAGAATGACTCCTACGTAATGTCAGCTTCTGGCGGGAAAATAGCTTTATTCAATATGATGACTTTTAAGGTATTCGACTCTTCTCATAGCTCCTCTTCCATGAATTGTGTGATGAACTGTTGGACATAGATGTGCTTTATAGGGGAGGTCCTAAACCCTGCATTTGAGTGCAATTACATCAAATATATAATTTGGGTGTATAGTGGTTGTTTAAGACTTTAAATGGTTCACTTGGAAATTGCAGCAAGAATGAATTTGGAAAATCACTTGACATCCCGTGATTCGACTACTTCACTAGTCTCTCTACCCAAAGCTTTTACATCTCTGCTTTCAGAGTCATATCTCAAAAGCTATTTGCAGTGCATGAAAAATGAGTTTTGAGAACAACGGTTCAATCTTTGTTTAGTAAAGATATTTGGTATTTACTAATATGCTTCTCACACTCAACCGAACTGAATTTATGGTTCTGCTGTTCTGCAAATACAGACAATGACAACCTTCATGCCACCTCCTCCAGCGGCTACATTTTTGGCATTCCATCCCCAGGACAACAATATTATTGCTATAGGAATGGAGGACTCCTCCATCCAAATATACAACGTGCGGGTTGATGAGGTATCTACTGTAAGCCTATGCCCTGAGTTCATAATTCTTGATAGTTGATTGTTTAAATTATGTTAACTGTTGCGTTCCTAATACGCAGGTCAAAAGCAAGCTGAGAGGCCATCAGAAAAGAATTACTGGTCTTGCCTTTTCTAATGCACTTAACGTGCTTGTGTCTTCGGGAGCTGATTCTCAGGTAATAATTTCTGGCAAGATAATTTGTTTAATTAGGAACTGGAGTATTGAGAATCAATTTGGAGCTAGGCCATAAGAGTATTCCAATAGACATCCTTATGGTTTGAAAATAATGTATGTGCTAAGACCAGCAGGTAAAGGTCCAGAACGGCTGATTTTATTTCAAGTAGGTCAATCTTCCAGGAACTCTTTGCATGTATTTGCAAGATGGAATTCCTTCCACCCTTTCCCTAATTTGATGGTCAACCATACACTAATTGATGCCTTCTGTTTCTACAGTTGTGTGTTTGGAGCACTGATGCATGGGAGAAGCAAACAAGTAAATATTTGCAGATTCCAGCTGGGAGTGCAGCTGCTCCTCTAGCTGATACACGTGTCCAATTTCACCAGGATCAGACACATTTATTGGCAGTCCATGAGACGCAAATTGCCATCTATGAAGCGCCTAAATTGGAATGCCTTAAGCAGGTGCCATTATGTTTTTGCCTCTTGTCGGAAATTCCGTCACAGAATGCTGTCTTCTCATTGCCGTCGTTTTAAATTTTGCAAACTTTATTGTTGTATTGACCACAGTTCCTTTTCTTCCCTGTTTCATCCATCTATGTGTTGTCTCTATCAATTTGATTGGCAATGTGTGTATATCTAGTATCTTTTTGGCACTAAATAAGTTTCCTTTGATATAGTGGGTGCCCCGGGAAGCAAGTGGCTCAATCACACATGCTACATATTCTTGCGATAGCCAGTCAATCTATGTAAGTTTTGAAGATGGAAGTGTAGGAGTTCTTACTGCTTCTACTCTTCGATTGAGATGTCGGATCAATCCAACTGCTTACCTGCCTTCCAACCCAAGGTAAGTACCTCCAATCCCCAGAATAGTATATTTTCCTTTTTATTTATAATGAACATTTTCTGATTGGTACTTTTGTAGTTTGAGGGTCTATCCACTAGTTATTGCCGCACATCCTTCAGAACCTAATCAGTTTGCATTGGGACTCACTGACGGTGGAATCCATGTACTCGAGCCAGTGGAATCCGAGGGCAAGTGGGGCACCTCTCCTCCACTTGAAAATGGTGCTGGGCCTAGCACTTCTGGTGCAGCCAGTTCTGATCAACCTCAGAGGTAGCATTCTTGTGGCTAGCATCAGTAGATGTCTGTATCTACTGCATCACGTGATTTTGAACTATGTTGCTTTGCGGGAGCTGCAAGATTAGCTAGACGTAGATTTTAGGTTATTTAACTTTGGCTTTGTAGAGTTAGATTAGGGAGAGCAGCGCCAATTTCCTTTTGATGCAGAAATGCTTGTTTATTTCCTTGCAATGATCACATAGTCTGGGTCCATGTTGTAAATTTAGAGCGGAATGGATTTCAGCTTAAGTTCTATCTGGAAGCTCAAGTTAAGTTAGCAGGAATGAAAACTATAGGCTCAGCGAATTTGTTTTGATTGACCAGCTAATGAATTCCTGATGCTGTTCTTCATTTTCCTATTCTGGTGGCTCTTTGTTGTTTGATTTGTGATAGTATATGTATATATTGGAAAGCATTGGTCATAGAAAAACAGGGGTAAAAAAGGATATACAATTGAAAGGACAAAAGATCCGGAAGTTTGACGATAAGCTGGTACAAAGGTCCATGTACGGTACTTGAGCTGGCAAGGAGAGGAACCTGGAAGCTGTTGAGTTCAAGGTCCGCCGTTGTGGGGTTGGAACGCAGCTACCATCGCATTTGCGAGCTCTGGCTCGTCGTTAAGTAAGGCACAAATAGGTCGAGTTAGATTGGGATGTCTTCTGTGCAGTGTATAAATTTCGACATGACTTTCGTGACTGAGAAAAACATTAGTGTTGCATTTGCAGTAAAACTAGAAGCACTTCTGCGCCAAGCTGTAAGAAGTCTGCTCCAGTGATAAAGAGTGTGTGGCCTTATGTTGGGATGCCCTTCTGTCTCTCCCTCTCTCTCTTTCTCACGTCTGGTCAGATCAGAATTTTGGTGTTTGCGTGAGCTCCAATTGTACCAAGATCTTTTCCATATTCTTTTATTCTTAGTTTTCCACCCCTCTTTTGTCCGCAGACCATGATGGGATTCCTTATGAGTGTTTGTTTTGTCATTTTCTTATGCATTTTATCCGCCGATCGCCGAAAGCCTAAAGTTTTCGAATAGAGAGAGAGAGAGAGAGAGGAGTACATTTTCTTATGTATTTACATCTATATGAATTTTATGAATTTGAATGTCGGCATGGATTAAACGAAGCCCACAATATATTTGAAATAATAACAAAATATAAATTTAAAGGATAAAAGAGAAGAGATAATAGAGAGAAACACTAAAGCTTAAACGAAGTTGGTTCACAATATATTTGAAATAATAACAAAATATAAATTTAAAGGATAAAAGAGAAGAGAGAATAGAGAGAGAAAGTAGAGCTTAAGAATAAAATCTTTTAATAATATTATTTTATTATATATATATATATATATATATATATATATATAAAATATAAGAGTTTATAAAAGAAAAAGGAAATTAAATTCAATTAAGAGTAATATTTTTATTTGTTTTATATTTATATCAATTTTATGAATTTGAGTGTTGGCATGGATTAAACGAAATTGGCCCACAATATATTTAAAATAATAACAAAATATAAATTTAAAGAATAAAAGAGAAAAGGGAATAGAGAGAGAAAGTAGAACTTAGGAATAAAATCTTTTATTAATATCATTTTATAACTTTTATATATAGGTTCACAATACAAAAGTTTATGGAAGAGAAAGGAAATCAAATCAAATTAGGAGTATTATTATGGAAGTTTAATTTTTTCAAAAAACTAATTAATATAAATGTACACATTAAGAGTTATTTAATAACATTCTCTTTATGTTTATAACATAAAGAATATGAATTGTTAAAATATTACTAGAAAAAATCTATGCAAAAAACGTCTAGCAAAGGAAAATTAGTATATTGTTCTTTATGTTTTACTCATCTTATTTAAAACATTATTAAATCAACACATTCAAAATTTGAATTACCAAATATTGTAATTAGTATGTCTTAGTGAACAAATCTCTATGATTACCACTTTTTATCGAAATAATTGCACATCAATTTCATTATTCTTATAAAGTATACTTTGTCATATCTCATTCAATATGTCCTTAAATTTCATTACAATCAAACAATATAGTTGGAATTTCTCTCATGGATGATATAATATAAATATCTCGAATATAACCAACTATTAATCTCGATCGCACATATTTCAACTAATCACATGAATTACTATTTCTCCAATATTAATTAATGAAGTGGTTAGTGCAAATTTCATACAATATCACAACATCACCATGAGTAAATTTCATACAGTAGCACAATATCAAGACGTGTGAAAGTGGATCAAATAAATAATCAACACATTTGATATTGTTCTAAACAGGAGTTTAATTTTTTTAAACAATCTTAGATATCCATAGAGATAGCAAAGGACAAGTATGATGTCACTCTAAGCCATTAGATTATAGAAGACTCAAAAAGAATATATTTACTCATGTGCACTAATTGTGTAAAAATATAGTATTTCATAACCAAAGAGTGTTCATTATACTTTCATATACATCGAGGATCTTTATCAATATCAAATAACCAAACAATTATTGGAATAAGTAATAATGTGGAACATGTTAGGTCTTTGTGAAACCTTCTCTAGATTGATGAATAAATTTTAATATTATGGATGTTCAATTCATAAATCAAGACTTGAAACCCTTGATCATAGTCCTTACGTCAACAATCATTTGCCTTTAAAAACTCTTCAGGAAGAACAATTTAATCATTTGATAATATTTATTTTCAGAACTAAGAAGCACAACACTTCAAGAGCTCTTTAGAATCATTGGTTATACAATAGATATTTTTTCATATTGGAAAATTTAACAAATAAAAATATTTATAAATAGAATATTCAATTTGATAACTCTTCTAGAGTTAGCAAACTTATCAAATAATCGATTTGCAACACTTTATCAAATAGTAATATATTGAACTTCTAGTTCACTAGTGTGTGCATGGATCAAGATGCTTTAATGATAATGCTCCCACATGGTATTTTTCTTCTATGCTAATTTTCTCCTTGTATTTGCAAATCAAATAATTTATTTGCAACACTTTATCAAATAATAATATCTTAAACTTCTAGTTCAATAGTATGTGCATGGATCAAGATGGTTTAATGATAATGCTCCCACAAAATTTTTTCTTCTACTGCTAATTTTCTCCCTGTATTTTGGAGAATACTAATAATAGATGAGAATCGTTTAAAACAAGTATAATCAAGTTCAAAACAAATTTCGTAAACATACTCAATTTTTCAATATCATACATTCAACAAGCATTCACTAAGACAATGATATTACGTTCTTCGATAACAATTCATTCATATGCTTCAGGCATATTAAATTCTTTAGAGACTTTATATAAATACCAAGTATTTCGTGCGCTATTTAACTATTCAAAAGTACTTGCATTATCATCGGAAGAATTTGTTTCTTCGTAATTTATGCTACTAAGACAATGATATTACGTTCTTCGATAACAATTCATTCATATGCTTCAGGCATATTAAATTCTTTAGAGACTTTATATAAATACCAAGTATTTCGTGCGCTATTTAACTATTCAAAAGTACTTGCATTATCATCGGAAGAATTTGTTTCTTCGTAATTTATGCTAGATCTTTTGTGAAGAATCCTATGCTACAAGTAATGAGAAATACTTAAGTTTGCATTATATTTTTCAACCAAATATCAATTTCTATCCCTCTAAGATTACACTTCAAGTGTATAAATATTTTTCAAAATATACGTACATTTTAGGCGTACTTGTTAATTGTTAAGAATTTTTATATTTTTCATGCGAATTTTATATTATATTTTGATCAATATATCTAAATTTTGAATTTTGAGTCTAAATACTTTTTATTCAAGATTCTCGTTCTAGTTCACAATATTATGCACATAAGTATCATTATCGGCATCTATCAATTCCATTCATGATATGATTATCAAGATCTTATAATTTATCACAACTTTTAGGTATCTGAATTTTTTCTAGAAATAATAATAAAACGTCTAGGAAAATTATGCTAGAGTTTTCATCTTCTCGACTTAACTATGATCGTCTTAATTATTTACTTCTTTTCATATGCGAGGATTTAGTACCATTGGAATTAGTTAACCTACTACATTTCTTTATATCTCAAATTTATAGTGTTAGTTTGTTCTTTAGTGACACCAAATATAATATGAGCATTTAGCCGGATTTTTAGTAATCTAATGTCTGGCCATTCATCTTTTGAAATTTTGGTTCAAACTATTTTGAAGATCAAAATAAGATATAAATTACTATTTTTTTTCTGACTATCTTTTCTCCTCTTTTGAGTACCTATCTCAATACTTTGTGTGAAGTAATATATAGTGCACATTCAATTCTTAGATCAGAAAACATTTAGTTTTTGATAATAAATCCAAGATTCAAAGAAGAGAAGCATAATATTGTGTTGGCAAATACAAACAAGTGCAATTTCATACAAAATAATTTACATCAACCGATTTAAAGGACTTGTGGTTCTACAAGACCATTTTCAATGAACAAATTCTATAGGGTGTTCAATTTTAATAGATATAAAATGTTATATATATTATTAGGACAAATTGTGTAGATAGGAGAATCTTAACTATGAAGTAATTAATAAAGAATTGCAAAACAAGTTAACAATATATGTGGCTACACTGTCGATGTATTGACTATTCATCTCAAAAACCTATTCAACCCTAAAATTTTATAAGTAGTGTCAATAATTTGCATTAAGAACAAGTAGCACAAAAAGATATATTAAATTAGGAAACATATATAAAGAATATTTTATAAGTTCATATTGAAACCTTGTATTTTATTGATCCGTGATGGTATAACTAGTCATGCTAACCAATCACATTTTTTGAATTTGCAATGTACAACCAAACATGCCAACCGATAACATTTTTGAATTAAGGTAAATTTTAGTTTACACAGTCATGCGTATCAATTGTATACATTTTGGCACAATATAAGCCCAAAGAAAGAAATAATAGTTTCTCAAATATAAATCTTTTTCATAAAGAATAGTCGTAAAGGATAAAGAATTGAAATTTCTTTAATCCACTATCTAGACATTGATCTTCTTTATGAACAATATCACTAAGACTTTAAACGATGTTCTATGAGTTTAGTATAAAATAATGCATCACATCGTTGATATGTAACCTTTTAGGTCACAAACTGTTTTAGAACTTTTAATCAGTTAGCTCTTATAGAGCTTTTAGTCAATTAGCTCATCTAGAGTTTTGCACTACTATTTATACTCTCAATTTTTATTTCTCACATGATTAATATGGCATATTTTATTTTTGTCATTCTCGAATTCAAAAGGAATCAAAATAGCATGATACACACACACACATAATTACAATTTCAATCACAAATGAATAAGTCAAGTTATTTCCTATACATATTCAAATAAATTGGCTATATTCACATATGTCATACCAACAATGATATCAACGATATCATTATCATAGCATGATAGAGCTTCAATGTAAGGTTTACATGAACACTTCAAACGATGCTTCACTTATATTCAAATAAATAGACGTATAACAAGTGTGTAACAAATGTACTTTAACATTGCATCAATAAAGTGTTGAGATTATATTAATCACTTTTCATTCTCATTATTTTTCTAACTTTTGACGAGAATCTATACTTTAAAATTTTAATAAGTCATTATTGTCATCTTTATGAGCATAAGCATTATCTTTATCATAATTGTAGCCATGATCAGAATTTCTTTAAAAAATAAATATAAATTTTAATCATATTCTCTTTAGGGAATAACATATTAGGTTTTATATTTAATCAATGACATTCTTTTATTCAGTCTCAAGGAGAAATGAGATCAATAATTTTGATTTTTTTTATATTTCTATTACAGGAGCATATTTGAAAGATATGAGAAAGGAGAATATATTCTTTACATATAACATAATCTTTATTGAGAAAAATTCTAAACATAATAGGGTTTTGCATACCGATAAGTTTGAAAATTTTAACCATAAGTATATCCAATAAAAATAGTTTTTTAGTTCTTTTGATTTTTCTCAATAATAAATAATTCTTTCACAATAAGATATTTAGCCTTCAAAATTTCACAAAGATAAGCATGAAATAAATCATTACTTTGGCATGATTTTGATTTGTTCATATATTATTTTTTTTATGGTGTCTTTAGAACCCATTATATAAAGATGAATTTCAACATGAATTCATGATATATTATTCTTCCCTTAATAAATAGTTACAAATTCAAATTTAATAATTTTGATATAATAACTAAGAAAAGGAAGAGCTTTTACTTTAAGAAATTTAAAGAAATGTTTTATTTCGAAGAGGAGTTTCAAATAATCATGCTTCAGAGAATCGTACTTGAGCATCGACAACACGAAATATATTATGGAAGTCGGTGCACAATATGTTTGGATTGGAATAAATAACAAGATATAAACTAAAAGAATAAAAGAGAAGAGAGAATATAAAGAAATAAAGTAGAATTCAAGAATCATGAGTGAAATATCTTATTAATGTCATTATATAACATCCATAAATAGACTCACAATATAAGAGTTTATAAAAGCTCAAACTGTAATAGGGAAAATGAATCAAATCTTATGAGAGTAATATTTTGAGAGTTTAGTTATCTTTAGAAAACTAGTTAATGTCTGTCATTTTATTCATGTATATTATATATAATTTTTTTATTATATACAATTAAAAAACTTATTATTTTTCAGGTCTTTTTAGCGCAGGTCTCTCTCTCTCTTTCTAATTTGAAAATAAAAAATTAACAAAGAACACATTGTTTAATGCAATATAGTAAGTAGTGGTTCTACATTGAATTTTCTCAATTTTGAAGTGAAAATATCAACATATAAATTTTTTTTTATTTTTAGGGCAATTTCCGCCCAATTTGTTGGAACCTACCATGAAGTTCTGGGCGGAACTTCATGGTGAGCTCTACCCAAACAGGCGAAACTCACTAAAGGATGAATGTTGGAAGTCACTAACTTGTTTCATTTTGTTGGACGAAACAAATACCAACCATGCAAAATTTTAATTTTTAAAAAAAATCAATTTTCATGAACATAATATGTAAAGATAAAAATATATATATTTTTTGAGAAATTAACATTCTTTCATGCAAATTTAAAATATATATATATATTTTTTAAAATTTGAAATTTAGTGTTTGAAAAGTTTGAAAAAAATCAAAGAAAGCTAAAGAATAAATAGTAAAAATAAATTTTTTTTACTGTGTATAATAAAACTAAAATTTTTTTACTATTTTATAAAAAGAAATATTTTAATATATTTTATACTAACAATCAATTAATAATCCCACTACATATGAATTTTATATATTTAGATTTGACATAAAATGCCCATTGACCCACATGTTTATTACTTTTTATTAGGTGGGTTTTATATATAAATTTTTTTAGACTATATATAGTGCGAAAAATTTTCATTATTACTATTCATTTCTAAGAGTTCATAAGTTTTTGTGAATCATTCGTAGTAGAAAAATCCAAAATTGTCAACAATGACTATTTTTTTGCGAACAAATGTTAGTTTATCAAATTAAATCTAATTTTACATCGATTTATATATAAAAAACTTCAAAATCGATCTCGAAATAACTAATTTTGAAGTTGGACAGCCAAATTTCACCCGAAACTGGTAGAATTTGTTATCAAATTGTACAATTTGTACCCGAATTTTGTCAAAAATAAGAGGAATTTAGGAACAAATTCTGCCAATTTTTTGAAGGAATCTGTCTGCAATTTCTGCCAGTTTCGAGCAGAAATCACACTGAAAATTTTTTCGATTTCGTAATATGCATTTGTTTATATTCATACAACATATATATTATATAATATGCATAATTAGTATAATATTGACTATTTGAGATCATTATTATGTCAAACAATATTCAAGTTACTTAGAATATATGTCGTTTGATATTTGTTTTTTACATGTGAAAATTTTTATACATTATTTTAATCATTATATTTTCATTAGTTTATTTATTATGTTAATTTAGTATGAATTTTAACTAATCGTTGACCTTTTTTATTTAAATGTCATGTGCTACTTATGTAATAGAAACATCGTTAATTTACATTTACGTTGTATATGTTGATAAGTATTTTATTAATATGGTATTATTGTGATATTATTAATTAATATTATCATCAATTATTATAGTATTAATAATATCATATTTTTACTTTTTGTATAAAATTATAGTTTTTTAAAAAATAGTATTTTAAATGTAAATTCAATGTGAGGTGATGTTTAGATATATCATTATTTCACATTCAGCTTTATTTGATTGTATCAGTTAATAGAATTTTTTTTGGTTGAGATTTGAATATTTCTAAATTAAATTAAGCTAAATGTAATTTATTATATAATTTTTTGTTAATTTGTATATAATTTTTTATTTTTAAAAAATAATGACATTTGTTTATATATGATAGATTGCCGATCCTTCTTGAAGATGATACGATGCATCACTCGATCTGGAACTTGTTGTTGACCTTATCGGTCGATTGCACAGCTGACACTACTATAGATATTCTCTGCAATTTGAGTCTCGATCATAGAATGAACATTCGACTATTAAATGATTTTAAATGATTTATTAAACACCATGAGATCAAAATTTTACATATATTTTTAATTAGCGAACATTGTATATAATAAAAATATAATATTTATACAATAGAATTATAACGTAACTGTTACTCTTATTTGTCGTATCCCTTATCAACACAAATGGATACGCACAAGCAAGTAAACATGAATTTGAATGAGCTAAAACACAGTCCCTCAAAATTTCAGCCCTTTGCTAACTCTGTGCCAATTAATGTATCCATAGGCAGTGAACAACTTGAAAAGTTGTTGAATCACTGTCCGACCTTCCATGATGCTACCTTTAACTTGTGTCAAACATTGTACATAGTCTTCACCATGTGCAACCAAGTGATACAAACAATGTTATCTATACTGTCAACAAATTTTAATACACATATATAAAAATACAGGTAAAGAGCATTGATTAGGTGTTATCAAAACACATACCTAACCACAATCCTCGAGTTCTCTCGCTTCAAATGATCTAATATATATTTGGGCTGAACGTGAGATTTGCTCATTTACTTCGTAATCTTAAACTCTTACTCCATCATCCGCGCAACTAGTGAATGACCATGCCAGATTTCGAGCTTGTGATTGTATTTGTCACATATTACCACAAGACTCCACGCTCCCTTATAATGCTCTCTACCCATAAGTTTCAGCGCACAGTGATATTTTTTTATACCATTAGGCTTTTGCTCTTTACTCCCCATCTCCGCTGCTGCCTGATCCTTTGGATAAAAAATAAAATTTCAATATGCTTTAGCCCTCACACCTAAGCTCAATGAATTCATTATTGTTTCCTTCGCATTTTTTCGAGCAAGTAATTATCAATAAAGTCTTCACTTGCAATGTCGCGTCCTTCACCCACTTTACTAGCTCCGCTTTACTAAACAATATATCGTGTGTGCCTAAAAAAGGACTCAAATTATCCACTTTGTTAAGATCTAAAAATTCTTCGAATGAATCTTCCAATGATGATAGACCTTCACCATCCCTATAAAGTGCTCGATGAAATCTCACATTGCGGCTCTTTTGTCATTCCTGTAATGCATATATCGCGCGCTTTTTTGA
The DNA here is from genome assembly GCA_030512225.1 of Rauvolfia tetraphylla. NCBI lineage: Eukaryota > Viridiplantae > Streptophyta > Magnoliopsida > Gentianales > Apocynaceae > Rauvolfia > Rauvolfia tetraphylla. The sequence goes on along the minus strand of JAJQKT010000045.1, from coordinate 8,269,637 downwards.
ATATGTGTTATTATGTTACTTATGCTTACAATATTATAAAAAATGAATAGAATAATAATACATAATTACGATATGCAATACAATTTAAATATAACGACAAATGCTAAAAAATTTAATTGCACAAGTAAATAAGTAATTATTAAAAATTTTTTAAAAAATAAAGAACAAAAGTAGCATATTCTGTGCGATTTGCGCTACCAAGTGAAGCAACTTGCCAGTTGGTGAAACTTGTATGCAAGTTACACCACTTGCTAGAGCAACTTGCATTAGGGCCCTACTCGCACAAAATGTGTGAAATTTAATACAACTGCATATTTAATAAAAATTTAATAAAATTTCACTTTCAAATCAAGAGAATCATTCACTGAATCATTGCTTATTGCCTTATTACAACTAAATTGACTTGTTTTTAGATGAAAATGTTATTTTTTATATATAAGTTAAGAAAATTCTAAGAAGAGAGAGAATTTAAAAAATAAATTTTTTATTATATATAACTTAAAAATAATTTTTTATTATACTATATTATTTTTATAATATAATTTAAACTTTTATATAGTACCCAATCAAACATTATCAAATAAAATAAAACAGAAAGAATATATAATATCCCTTTAAGCATTCTGAAGAACATTTGGCATTCCGCATTTTCCTCTCCCGACCGTATATATTTCGGGATTTGTTCATTGACGCTTGACCGTACTTAGAGAAAGTATTTCAAAAGCCATAATATTTTGAACGTGGGAAAAAGAGATGTTCTTACAACAATTTCAACATAAGTTGTCCATCCCATTTACAGTCAAACAACATTCACAAAAATACCTATACATATCTCACAGAGAACACTTTTCAAAGAACAAACACCACCATTCGCTCCCATCATCATATTCTGGCCCATGAAGCGAAATTTGTGTTGCTGTCTGTCAAATCGGCGAAATTGGACCAATAGGTTTCATATCCCGGGCAGAAAAGGCTTAGCTTTTACTAACTTCGTCTTCTGCCCAACTTGGTTCGCCTCTTTGGATTGCCTTGAGAAGAGCTGTTTGCCTGCACGGGTAGAATTGTCCCGCCCCTCACACCATCTGAATCAGTCATGTTAGCAATTGTCCTCTGTGCCTCGATATAAACTTTAAAGTCTCTTATCTGGGATACATGAAAAAATAAAATATTCATGTCATAAAAGGCTCAGTATTTACTGGGAATTAAACTGAGATCTGATACAGGTACCTGTTCTTCCAAGTCAAGTATCTTCTCATTTTTTGAGTTGAGAGATAAACTGAACCTGAAAAAAAAAAAGCCACTCACTAACTTGGACAAATTAACTCAAGTATGCCTGCAGATAAAAACTGGATTCTCATTGCTAACTGTTGTATGAGTGCATTACTTAGCATAACAACACCATTTACAATATTAGCATAGACTTGGTCACCAAAAAGAGGAGTCAGTCAACAAAATAACAGCTCTGCTTGAACCAATTCTAGAATGTATCACATGAATTATTAGGATGAAACAATTGAGTAAAAATAATGTGTATGCAAATGGATTGAGTAGAACCATACCTTTCCACAATCTCCTTGTACTTCTGCTGCAGGATTTCTTGGTTTTTGGTGAGCTCTTGGTTCCTCTGACAACAAACAAGTATTCTATAAGGTAGAAAACTTTCCCATGCGTAGAATACTAAAAATGAACATATTATCCTACATATCATAATGATCTTATATATTTTAAAACAGCTCTGAAAGGCGAGCGTTGTGCAACATTCAACAGTCAAATTCCCCACTCTAAAGTAGTACAAGGTAGACCATAGTTTTCCTTTTTCCTTTTTTTTTTTTTTTGTTAAAGTGGTGCGGGTTTTGGGGGTGTGGTGGGTAAGTCTCCCTGCATCACAACAAGAAGGCTGCAAATATTAGGTCCTTAAACCTTGCAGCGAAAAGAGCCGAATGCCATGGTTTGCCTTCCTACAGGTCTAGAGAGAGGAAAAAAGAGAGGGATGGAGAAGGAAATTCACCTCTGCATGGGCATTCTTTTCCTCAGAATAGGTTTCCAATTTATACTGCAAATCATGCATCCTTGAAAACATGGCTTTCTCTACAGCTTTTGAAATGGAGCTCTCCTTATTACTTTTTGCCTCAGCAAGTAGAGATTCATAATGCTGACAACAAGACAGGCAAGGTACTGAGTGAATCAATAAAAAATCTTAAAATTTGTGTGTGTAATGTAGAAGATCTGCTTAAAGAGTCTATATACCACATTTAATCCATGAAACAATTTTGATATTGACGAACTTCAACATTCTACTATTTGCTTAACAGAGGAATTCACTAATAATTCTGGATAACCCATTGCATGTGGATTCTGAGTCAAAAACTGCATGAGGCCCCACACAAGGAAAACCCCAGATAACAAGGCTTCTGCCGGAAAGGAATTGAGAACAAAAGGGGTATGGCAGTTGATAGTGACTGCAGGTCAAACTGGACCAAGTCGCATGAAATGATAAGGTTGTATCTTATTAATAGCGAGAAATTAACCTAAACTAGAATTTTATAAGAAAGATGTAAAGAATGCTAGCACTATGTGACTCGGCATGCTTCCGAAAGTATTCCATCCTCTATTCTTTATCAGATAATCCAACCATTTATATCACATATAATATAAAAATAATAACCCTTGCATGCTCAAGATGTCTAAAAGATGCAAGTAATAAGAAATAAGATGAAAAACTAAAAAAGAGCTAGTACTTACTTGTCTCTGGATCTCTAGCTGACTTGCAAGGAGGCGGTTGTACTCATCCACAGTCTGTATATCAAGTATGATAGAATAATTTCAATAAGGCAACAAATAATAGCAGAGGGCAGGGGAACAGACTGAACGAGTCACACTAGGATGCTAATCTGATCTAAGCTTAATGAAAATCGTCTCTGCCTAAAAAGCGACTGATAAGTTTAACCCCTGCTGCAACACGCATAAGTCGGAAAGTACCAAAATTACTAACAGTCAGAGATATAGATATATGAAGTTAACAAATGCCAAAATTATCAAAATCATGGATATAGTTAAATGAAGTAAATAAGCAGCAAGAGCCATGTAGAGGAGAAGGTTGGTTCTTACGGCTTCAACTTTGCTGCTGAAAAGGGCACCATCAAGTCCAGTGTTGTCTTCATATGCACCGGTACCACATTCTACTTCATTTGAAATGCAGCTAGAGTTCATTATGATTGACTTGCCATCAGCTTTTGACTGGTTCAATCGATGAACATACTTGTCCCCAATATAATCCCAAATTTGTTGTGTTTCTAATTCCAATGAATAATGATGCTGTGTATCACACCAATGTCTAATAGCATGCCCTTCTTCATACCTGAAAGTTCATAAAATGATTTCAATTATATACTGTCTCAGAAATGGATATTATGGATTATTGGATTGCATACTTTGGATTAAAATTTACAGGCCCAGAGACCTACTGTTATACCTTCCACATCCTACAAAACCACAGATCAGGCAGATCCACAGGTTTTTTGGGGTTCCACAAATTGCACAAGTTGGCTTTTCATCCTGCTGCTGACAAAGCCGACATACCTACAAACAAGTGCAGCAGCATGATAGCCAAAATACTCCCAATACAAGCTCATGCTCCAGTAAAGCAGTATTAACCCAGACTTTGCCTCTTTTTGTCCCTCCTAATTTAACTCTGTTTTTAATTAGGCCAGAAAAGAAAGGGAAGGAAAGGGGAAAGAAATATATGCTGTTCAAACAGCATAGAAAAAAAATCAAAGATAGAAATATCAAGAAAAAACTGCATAAAAGCACCCATTTTTTGTGAAATTCATTCCTTTTCATTTTTTATTCTTGCCATCTTACTATTTCTCCAAGGTGAAAATCTGTGCTGTTTTCATGGATTATTGATTCTTGTCCAATTTCTCTTGATTAAGGAGAATGTTTATATATCATGCCTAAGGACATGTTAATGAGGCAGGCATTAAGGACAAGAAACGGAGATAGAACACACGTGTCTGAGTATAATTATTTTGATCAATACCTGTAGTTAAGTACAACGGAAAGGCATCCCAAATAGTGGTCAACTTGGACACCAATTCAGAAACATCATATACGTACAGATTATGGTATTCAAATGTGTGCCTATTAATTTGAAACCGACATTGATATTCAACAGTTAGAAAACACTTTTCCAATAGAAGAAGAACGGGTTCCGACATGTGCTTCCCAAACAGGTGTTTGCTGGTAACATTTCGCACAAGGTTAAAGGTCCGCTGAAGAGGGTAAATGTAAAAATTTTATTGAGTCTGACATGGATACAAGCATATGCAACCACATAAGATTCTGCATTGTCGAACAATATGCATTTGAATTATTTCAACAGGGAGGAGGGCTTTAAGAGTGAAATTTTGCCGAAGTTAGTATATTTGATTTCCTATACTTCACTTCCACATATTATTGATAAGCAACTAATAGAGTATGCACATTAGCAAGTACAAGGTTGTCAACTTGTGATATGTGATTAATCGAACCATTATGTCTGACTTTTGAGGAAATGTTTACTGAACAAATCCAGATAGAAACCTCAATGCAGTATTCAACAGTCAGGCCGAATGTTCAGCCTATAGTGAGATCTACAAAAAATGAAGCAAAATATTCAGGTTTCCTCCAACACTCTCGTTGAGTATGGTTTTCTGATAGTTTGAACAATTATAGAAATCATTGGAAAGACAGATTTGTGCTTGTATGGTTGATTAAGCACTTACACAAACAGAATAAATGGCACTGAATGAGGAGATGCTATGGCAAGATTAAGTATTGTTGCCACACCAGAAAATCCCAAAGCAATGTACTACAGAGCCAAGCAAAGCACAAACAAACTAGCTTCTAGAAATTATAAGAGAATCTGTGGCACAGTTTCCAAAAGCTATGGGCAGAATCAAAATCAAGAAAAACAAGAAGAAAAAGAAAAGGCTAACCTGGCAAGATAAATAAGTCCATTTCGAGACGCAAGAACAGTGAAAAGAATGGTCACAAAGTGTGCTTTGAATTCCACTAGTGTCTTGATCCAATCTCTCTTTGTATTTCCAACCAAAAAAAAAAAAAAGAATTCTCATGAGATTTTCTCCTTTGGGCCTCAAGAATATGCAATAGATTTCAGCACAAATTGCAAAATATTCCACAAAGGATGCCAAGACATGAACCTAAAAATCTATCTAATGCACAAACAATAGAGTTAAGCATTACTGACCGAGACAAATAGGGCAAGTTGGTAACTCAGTGAAGCCCGGAGGTGGCATACTAGCAATTTCTGCTGACTCGGTGTATTCAACTGATTGAGTAAAATATAAATGGCATACCTCGGCCTGAAAATATATTTCTAGAAATCAATTATAATAGTCAGATATTTCACATTTATATAGGCAAAATGTATCCATTTGCAAGGATAAACTACCTCAGAGGGTTTGAATCTCTTTCCATTGAAACTGCAATAGAACCCATCAGCTTCCAATTGATTTCCTAACCTGATTAGTACACTATACCTATCCTCCATTCCATCATTCCTGCAACATAAACAAATAGGAATCCACATTTATCTCAAACAAGTATGAAAATCAAGAATAATCAATTACATAAAACATCCAGTAAAAGATTAAAAAAAAAGAAAATATGCTGTAATAAACAATGTCTTACCCTCGACAGTGTAATCATACTCCAAAAACATAAATGTGAAATCATATTTAGAAAGTGTAATACATAACGCTAGCGTTGGTTGGGGGGCAGGGGGTAAGGGAGGGATAGAAACTGTACCTGAGTAAAAGGATTTCTTGGAAATGATTAACGTGCTGACCGCAAAAGAGGAGGAAGTCATCTGAGGAGAGATAATTTGGGACAGCGACGATGAAAAGTAGGGTGGTGCGGGCGATGGGGTTGGAAAGGTTGGTGGTAGCAGCGGAGGAGCTGGAGGGAGGGAGTTGACGGAAGAGGTGAGCGATGCCTCTGAGCTCCGTTGGGTTTAGATAGTTATCATTGTGGTCGTTACTACTAGGGTTTAGGCCGCGGACGACAGAGCTGACAGTCGTGGCTAGACGTTGAGGGAAGTCGACGGAGTGGATTCGGAGGGAGAACATCTTCTTGTGTTTAATTTCAATTCTCCAAAAGGAATTGGAAATTGGGAAGCGTTTGGTAAGAAGGAAATGATTTTAAGTGACTTTAAAACCGCCTTAATCATGGAATTGAGGGATCATCTGAGCATTTTCGGTTTTTCTTTTTTCCTAAGAAGACGGTTCCCTTTTTTGCTGCTTTGCTCTCAACATTTATACGCACACCAATCCATTTTCATTAATTAATTAATTAATTAATTAACGTTGCCATTCTCAACGGCACAGCCGCTATGGATTGCCTAAATGAAACGTATGTAGTGCTGCAGGTTCCTAAGGTTGGACGTCCTCTTCTGAGAGAAGATTTCATGGTATAGAAATTGAGGGTTTGATTGAATAGAGTTTTGTTTTGAAATTTTTGTTTTGAATTTTGTAAAAGTTAAATTGTTTGTGAGAGGAGATGTGAATCTCATACTTGAAATTTTAGATTTGATTTTGAAATCAAATCTTATCCAAGTAGAGCCTGAATATGAGCAAGGCACCAAGAGTGGAGTTGAGAGCGTATTTGAATTGATTTTTTTTAATTAAATTTATATTAAGAATTATAAAAATAAATTATTTATAAAAAGATAAATAATATTCAAAATAATTAAAATTTTTAAGTTGTAAAAACCAATCTAAATAGACACTGAATTATTTAGGGTGTGATTGGATAGAGTTTAGTTTTGAGATTTTTATCTTGAATTTCATAAAAGGTAAATTATTTATTAGAAAAGATGTGAGTTCCACGCTTAAAATTTTAAGTTTGATTTTGAAATTAAACCCTCCAATCTAAGCCTTAAAGCCTTAAAATGGATGTTGCAAAGACTGACTGGCTTTTCCTATAAGGTGGGTGGAATTGGTATTATACGATGTTTGACTCTCTGTATCATTTGGAATTTTGGTTAGCCCTCACATCACAATTCACATGCCTTCATACCAACCATCCAGGGGAATCATATCGGCTGATCCATTGCGTCCCCTTCTCTTTCTTATCTATTTAGAAAGTTTTATATCCATGAATACAAGCATGTTTGTATTTATATACTAGTGTAAAACTACGTGTTACACACATGTATTACATTTTTTATTGTTAATAAAAATTACTGAAATAAAATTTTTAAAAGAAATTAATACTATGAAGTAAATTTATATGTTTAATAAAAAAAATTATTCACTTATAAGTAATTGTAGGTAATAGTAGAAAGAAGCTGTAAAAATAACTATACATGTTTATTATTATGTGTATTTAAAAATAATAATAAACTTTCCAATATTATTTATTTGTCATTTTAAATAAATAAAGAACTATTAAGAAACGCCTTAATCTATCTGCACAAATGATGAAATGATTAAATTTTAAATATTAGTTTATGAAGTTACTTATAAAAATAAAAATAAAAAAATCTAATACTTAAATAATTATAAGCTCTTTGAGGAAAAAGAAAAAAAAATGAATCTATCTAGTGAGATACATGCACTAAAAGTAAAATGATTAAAACTTTAAATATTAATTTATGAAGTTACTTATAAAAATCAGAAAGAAAAGAAATCAAATACCTAAACAAGTATTGTAATACTAAAATGTTCCTAAAATAAACTAATTATATTTTAACCACAAAATGTTCCTAAAATATTATCATAGATAATCTTTACGAGAAAAAGATTATTGTAATACCTAGTTTACTTTCTTTTTCATACTACTCCTTTATCCAAAATTGAATAATTATAATATAAACTATTCATTTTAGTAAGCGAAGTAAAAAAATTATCAAATGCGATAGCATAAACTATTCATTTTATATAAAATTATTAACACCTTTTTTAAAAAAAATTCTCAAAAAAAGATTAATAATTTATAGTATTAATTTTATGTTGATATGCCACACTTATTTATCAAATTATTTTTTTTATTGAATCTTATCAAACTCTTTTGTGTTTCCCAAGCTCATCCCTTAAAAGAAAAAATTTCAAAATTAAAAAAAATCATTAATATTAAAATCTCACATTAAACTTATTTTAATTGTGATATTCTTACACTAATTTTTAAAAAGGTCTCCGCTAAGAAAAATATAATATATTTACTGAAACACCTAAGAGGAGGAGTGAATTAGGTATTTGGCTAATTATCGAAATCTTTTTTCCTTTTTGCAAATCTTTTGTCTTAATAAAAGCTCTTCTTTAAATTCACAAACTTCAAGTTATATGTGATTTGATGATTAATACAAGATTATCAAACTATAAGACCATAACCAATCAATTAACAACTAAGCACAAATAATAATCACAAATATGTAAACAAGTAAAGCAATAAGAAAATGAACACACGATTTATAGTGGTTCGATCTCTCCAATATTTACATCCACTACCTTGAGTCCACACTCAATGATTTCAACCAATCCACTATATGCTCAAATTCAACAATTACATAAGAGGCTCACCACACAATGGTTTTACACTCACAATCTCTTTTAGTAATTATACAAATAAGGTTCACCCTTACACAAGGGTTTTATATCTAAAGACAACCTAAAGACCAATCTAATCAAAGGCTCACCCACAAACGGGTTTTACACCACAACCTTGATTAATTTAGTCTATGGCTCATCCTAACACAAAAGAGTTTTATGTCACAAGATAACATTGCAATGAGCTAGTAGAAAACACAATTGAGATAAGAAAAGAGAGTGTGTAAGATGTTACCACTTTGTTGGTAGATGATTACACAATGTTTCTCCTTCACACTTTGTTGCCTTTGGAATCTTGAATTTCAATCTTTGAGCACAAGGCAATTTGAGAGCTTTTCAATTGAATTTGATGTAAAACAAGTTAGAGTATATAGGATTTGATAAGTTCAAAGTTCTCTTCAAAAATATGGAGTTTATATTTTTTATAGAATTTGAAAATCAGTTCAAACAGTCATAAAACAGTTAGCAACGGCTAATAACAGTAATTACTGTTCATGTGAACAGGGTCACTGTTCATGCACTGTTCACGAAAATTCGGACGACCGAATTTAGCATTTTGCATCCGAACGTGCGTCCGAATTTCTTGAAAAAATAGTCGGCATTGTTCATGTGAACAGTGTCGCTGTTCATGTACTGTTCACAAAAGTTTGGACGTCCAAACTTGGTCTCATCCTTCCGTGCGTCCGAAATTCTCTGGAAAAATAGTAGTACTATTCATTAAACAGTATTTACTGTTCATGTGAACAGTGTTTGTTCACAATACAGAATTTTCTCTTCACAGCGTAGGAAAAGTTCGGACGTCCGAACTTTTCCTATGCGTCTGAACTTTGCATCCGAACTTTTGAAACTTTGTCAAAATATATCCAAATCATTTCAAACAAGTTGAAAAACATTCTAGTCTTAAAGATAAGTTATTAAAGACATTTTAAGTGCAAAAATCATTTATGAAAACTTGATAATTTTAGTAAGTTCAAAAACATTGAAATCATTTAAATCAAGTTTTCTCAATTGCAACTCATAGATTCCAAGGCTTAAGAGTGTAGGGTTTACAAAGTTTACCTATTAACCACATGTAACATACACTTCATATCTTCAAAGCCTTCATTCATCTTGAACAAACTCTTCAACCTTTAATCACTTTGACATATTTAAGTTGTTCTTGCATTGCTAGCTCCAAGGCAATGAGACTTGCTTCCTTCTCAATACAAAAATCCTATCACACATCATACAAGCATTTTAGTCCTTATCAATGTTTGTCATTATTTAAAACTAATATGATTTTCCCTTTAGGGCTAACATTTACAATAAATAAAATTATGGTGAATATTAAAATCAATCTTCCATTCCTTTTCGCTCTCCACTCCTAAAAAATAAATAAATTATAAAATAAAAGATATTTATATTTTATATTAAAAATATGAAAGAAAGATTTTTCTAAAATTAAAAAAATTCTCAAATCACAATTCAAAAATTTTCAAAAAAATAATGTTCTTGATCACTAGAAAGAAATCATAGTATTATTTTACCTATTATACTTTATAAAAATCATTTCCTTTTTTAATCCATTTGATGAAAAGACAAAAAAATCAAAAAAATCATCGACCATTAACATTTCAAGTCCAATATACTGCAAAGTCATACATATACTAATGCAAAAATGTTTTAATTTGCAATTATGCATTTTTGTCCTTAAATTTTAGCGTATGAATGATCAAATTAGTGTAATAGATACCAATGACTAAATATATAAATATTTCTAAAATCATCCCCTCTAAGAAAAAAATATTTTGTAATCAAAACAAATGTATCAGAATATATGAATATTCAAAACTTGCTAAATAAAATAATAAATTATTAATTTTCTATTAAAAGAATTAAAAATATACATTAGTGTACATAATCTAATTTAAAAAAAAGGAAAAGGCACGAAAGATATAGAAAGAAAAAATATAAATAAAATAAATTAGAAGATTTAATAAAAGAAGTGGAGCAAAGAATTGAATTTTTTATTTAAAAGTTTAAATTATAACTAATAATAACTTTTTTATCTAGTAAAAAAATTTAAAATTTTAAAAAATAAGAATAGAGACTCCAAAATTTTTATGAAAGAAGAGAGAGTAAAAGTATTTTATTATAGGGCCGGAGCAAGGTGCCAGTTTAAGCAGTAAGGCTCTAATCTCCATTCACAATCACCATGCAGATCTAATTGCAGTTAATCAAGTAACTATTATTTACTACTTTCATATTGAAATATTAGTTCAATTTATTTTTTTTTATTTTTCATATAATATATGATTTATTTGTAATATCAATACAAATTTAATGAGTTTTTTTAATTTTATCCCTCTCTAACTGCTATCTACTTCAAATTTTAAATATTCTAATTAATGAAATATAATTAAAATCAAAAGATATCTAAGTTTTTTTATTTTTAATATATTTAATAAAATTTTAATATGTATAAAAATAACAAATAAAATTAGTATTTCGTGACGGATGAAGTATGTGTTAATGTGTTAATGTACAAATATAGGACTACCTCTAGTTCAAAATGTATAAGTCATTTCAAAATTGGACACGCATATGAAGGATTCAAAAAGCAATGTTTTTTTATGTCAAACTACCAAAAAATCTCGGTCAATTCATTTATAAAATTGAAATAAGAAATACTAGTAGGAGTAACATTGAGATAAAAGTAACAAATACTTATCAAATTTCATAAAAAGACTTATTTTTTGAAATACCTTTTCAAATCTAGAAAGATTTATATTTTGAACCAAGGGAGTATATTAGTTATAGATTTTCAATAATTACCATTAATACTTTACTTTCCTCCCACCTAATCCTAAATCCTGCATTTTTTTGTAACAATTGAAAAAGGAATATGCATACAACTTTGTAAAAAAGATGGTACCTAATCCAAAATTTACTAATTTTCTAATAAGATTTATTAACAAAGTTATGACATTAGCTTTCAATATATTTCAATAGAATAACATACCATCAATATACATTTTTTTAATTGTGTATGTTAAAATGCTCAATAAATGTTATTAAGTGACTCGCATATTTTAATATCAACTCAATAAAATAAGATATTACTTTTTATTTACTTGTATCTTCTATTTTTTTATTTTTATTATTATTATTTCAAATTACCAGTATTGTATTTATTTTTAATTTATTCTGTATAATTTATTTTTATAATAAATCACATTAATTAATTTTTTAAATTTAAAAGTATTATTCTACACTCTATGTAATGCAATACATATACAACAAACATTCCACAAGGCAATAGCAATGGAAGGGGTTTCTTTTTCATTTTTTTTTTCATGCGGGGGTGGGGTTTCGTTAGGCACTGGCATTACTGTTTGTACGGCAAATAGAGAGATGGCAAGAAGAGAAGCCTACGATTCGGACGATGACATAAATAACTCAGCTAAGCAAACGCGGCTTTGTGCTCTCTCTCTCTCCCAACTCAGCTAAGCAAACGCGGCTTTGTGCTCTCTCTCTCTCCCCGCTCTCTTCGAAGGGTTCTCTTTTTGGCTCCCTTTATTTCTCACCCGTCACCAAGACCAAAGCTGCTTCTCTTGGACTCTTTCTCATTTCTCCACCTCCTCCTGCTTAATCAATACCACTACTATATACTATACTAGTCTTCTACGCCTTCAAATGTTATGCTAGGCATTATCCGCTGCTTTACGCGTAAATCCATCTTTATCTCTTTACTTTTATGATCCATTTACAAAGATTTCTGATTTCTGCTGCTGGGCCTTGCCGCGATCGTCATACTTCTTGATTCAGATCATCCATTTCCTCCCAAGATAGCTGCTTTCATCACACTGATAGACCATAAAGAGTAATTCCTCTTTTTTATTCTCTCTTCTGATTGTGTGTGTACGTGTGTATATATGTCTATAAATTCATCGTACGGAAGTATCTTTCTGTAGGAAGATTTAGTAAAGTTTATAATCCCCGAAACCTATGTCACATTTTTTATTGTAGAAACTAGATGGTCAGAAGCAAATGTATTTATCTATATCTGTGCATTTTCTTACCCTGGGATAATTTGTAAGCACAGCGATATAGACCGAAGATAGAGAATTATAGTCGGATGATGGATATATCGAATTTGTGTTTATGCAGATAGTCATTGGACCACCCCAATTTGCATTCTTGTGCTGGATTTTGGTCGCATGCGCAAGTATATGCATATATGTTGTGCACTCTGTTGATGAGCATTTTAAGATCTGATAATCTGGAAATATTTTTTTTGTTGAATTGGTTTACAGAGTCAGTCCAACCAATTGTTATTGAAGTGGTGATCATCCAAGGATTGTGTTAAGTGCTTGCAATGGCACCGAGCACAATTAGAAAGGCGATTGGGGCAGTGAAAGACCAGACAAGCATAAGCCTGGCCAAGGTGGCTGGCAATGTTGCGCCTGACCTTGAAGTCTTGATTGTAAAGGCAACAACTCATGATAATGAACCTGCGGATGAAAAATATGTCAGGGAGATATTTAATTTGATGTCTTATTCAAGGGGTTACGTAAACGCTTGTGTTTATGCTGTTTCAAAGAGGTTGAGTAAGACCCATGATTGGATCGTGGCGGTAAAGGCTTTGATGCTTGTACATAGGCTGCTGAATGATGGGGGTCCTTTCTTCTGGCTAGAGATTATGTATGCCAGCCGCAAGGGAGCAAGAGTATTGAATATGTCAGATTTTCGTGATGAGGCTCATTCCAATTCATGGGATCACTCTGGGTTTGTCAGGACTTACGCCATGTACTTGGATCAGAAGCTTGAGTTTATGGTTTATGAGAGAAAATTGAAAAGTGGTGATGAAAAAAGGAGATTTGAGGATGGTCACGGAGACTTTAGCGATGAACCTGGATATGGATTGGAGAGGAATTCAAGGTCCTATGATGATCCAAATGAGGGTGCAAGGCGAGGGGAGAAAAATGGGGCAATACCTGTAAGGGAAATGAAGCCCGAGAGGGTTCTAGAGAGGTTGAATCAGTTGCTTCGTCTTCTTGATCGTTTCTTGGCTTGTAGACCCACTGGGGCTGCAAAAAACAGTAGGATGGTGCTTGTGGCACTGTACCTGGTTGTGAAGGAAACTTTTAGGCTTTATGGTGATATATGTGAGGTGTTGGGGTTTGTTTTGGATCGTTTTCCTGAGATGGACTACGCTGATTGTGTAAAAGCCTTTGATGCTTATGTTAATGCGGCAAAAATGATTGATGAACTTGCAGCAGTTTATAATTGGTGCAAGGATACAGGGGTTGCAAGGTCATCGGAGTTCCCAGAGGTACAGAGGATAACGGATAAGCTTTTAGGAACGCTTGAGGGTTTCTTGAGGGAAAGGGCAAATAGGCCAAAAGGCACTGAGAAAAGCAGGGAAGAGATTGCACCAGCTGAAGAGGAGGAAGTACCAGTTATGAATGAAATAAAAGCACTACCTCCACCAGAAAATTATACTCCACCCCCACCACAACCCCAGCCCAAACCTCAGCCTCCACAGCAGCAGGTTACTGAAGGGTTGGTGAATTTGAGGGAAGATGGAGTAACAGCTGATGAGCAAGGGAATAAATTGGCATTGGCTCTATTCTCTGAACCCCCTGTTGCCAAAACAAACGGTTCATGGGAAGCCTTTCCATCAGAGGGAGAACCTGAGGTCACTTCAGCATGGCAGAACCCTGCTGCCGAAAGTGGGAAAGCAGACTGGGAATTGGCTTTGGTGGAGACAGCCAGTCATCTGACGAAGCAGAAGGCTGATTTAGCTGGAGGATTTGACTCATTGTTGTTGAACGGAATGTATGATCAAGGGGCAGTAAGACAGCATGTAAACACTAATCAGCTGAGTGGTGGAAGTGCGAGCAGTGTGGTATTGCCTGGGCTGGGCAAGAGTTCCACGCCGGTGCTGGCATTGCCTGCCCCAGATGGCACAGTTCAACCAGTAGGGAATCAAGACCCATTTACTGCATCTCTATCCGTGCCGCCACCATCATATGTTCAGATAGCAGATATAGAGAAGAAACAGCATTTGCTTATGCAGGAGCAGCAGCTTTGGCACCAATATGCTGTCAATGGGATGCAAGGGCAACTGGGTTTGACTAAAATTGCTGGCACTGCGAATTATTATGGTAATGGTATTCAGCCTATGATGCCTTATGGGATGCCCCAGGTGAGTGGCATGGGACATCCTGGAGGATTTTACCATGCACCCTACTGAATTATGGTCTCCAACTCCAAGCTAGAAATAAGAATGATACCCCAAACCTCATTTTCCTTCCTAGTCCGCTTTCCTGCTAATTTTCTCTGAGAATGTAGTTAGCTATTATGCGAATGAGAGGTTATGTTAAGTTTGTTTGCCGAACTTTTTTTCGCGAATGAGAGTGAAAATCATTGAAAACAGAGTAAGCTAAAACCTGCAGATATCATGTTGTGAGCTTTGTCTACTATTGCAGACGAATGTATGCATCAATAAGATTTTCAAAGCTTAACTTGTCTTCTCTTGGTTTGTTTTCAACATTCACTTTTAGTTATTGGTTAGCATCCCTCCTAGCCTTTCTCCTTCTGTTCCCTTCCCTATGATGGTTATATGGTAGTTCTTTCTCTGTGCATCCGTTCCCCACATCCATGTAGAAAAAACAAGCATGAATCACATGAAATCCCTATTAAACATGAGTGAGTCCTTCGACGCGAATTCTTTTGGAGAAGTTTTGAATAAATGTTTTTTCTAAAATGGGATAATTCCCTTGTTGGATTATATTATTCAATACGTGCCCATGAAGACGCCTGAACTGTTCTAATAGTCCTTGTTTTGATAGGATTATACGTAAACAGGCTCTTGGAAGCTACCAAGAAAAGAGCGATGCCGAATACGATGAAAATTGACTTGTCCAAACAGAACTATTAGTCCATCAAAAGCATTCTAGATCAATCAGTTTTTCTTTGTTTCTTTCTTACGGCGGGTGTGATGTTGACCCGGGAAAAGATTCAACTGTTGAAACCATACATTGGAATAGCCTGAAGAGTATGAGTATCCAGCTGGTTTGAAGAAATTCGAATTTTCGCAATTCAGTTTTAATTTATTTTTCACATTTTTTTTTTTAAAAAAAAACTGAATCACGCCAAATTTACCTTCAAACTAATTTTTTCCTCCAAACCAAAGTAATTCAATTTGGAGAAACTCCAAAATCGAAATACATTATAAGAATTTTAAAATTGAAATTAATCTTAATCTTAATTATTGCCTAGCTTAATTGGAGTTGTTAATCTCCAAAGGGAATTTCTGAAAATATATGAAATCAACTATTTTGAATTTTGAAACAATTTTAATTAAATTCTTATTTAATTGGAACTATTAACTTTCAATTAGAATAGTTATTAGTTTGAAAAAATTTTGATTTTCGATTTGATTCTAGTAAAAAAAATTCCAACCTATGCTCAATCGATTTTTAATTTGAAGAAACAAAATCGAATTTCTGCAAACCTAAATTTGGAAAAAACAAAACCGATAACCGGATTTCACTAACACTGCATTTAACAGTGCACACTAAGGGTAATACAAATTTAATTACTTGTAAAAAAATTATGAATTTCAATATTAACACTCAAAATCCTCTCTCCAATTCCTCCCCTACAAATGGAAAAGATCCAAACTATAAGGTTAGAATTTACATAAAAACCGTTCAAAGGATTGAATGAAATTTGAATCTGAAATATTTGTCTAGAATTTTAAAAAATATAAATTATTAATAAAAAATGTGAGTCGTTTCAGACAGAAATGCTATTTTTTTTAATAAGTAGATAGAAATGCTAGCCGAATACACATCTTATGCAACTGTGACATTCGCCCTCTCTGTCACCGTCCAACAGCAATCTAGTGCATGCAGGAGCACGTCATAACATGTCTCCAAATACAGCATCAAAAGCACCAGTCCACATTACACTGACTGAGAGACAGCCAAATCCCCAGGCAATAAAGGCAAATAAAATAACCACAAAAATGTAATTATATATACATTTCATAGCAAAACTAGATGTTCCAGCGCTCAAGAAACATAATAGGTACACAGTGCATGGAAACATAAAACAAAGGAAGTTGTAGCTCAAGGTAAAGAATTAACGTTAGCTGCTTCTCCTATTGAAATGGCAAGCTGGAGCAAAGATATAACAAATACAAATTTCACGACTTGATGTTCTATAAAAATTTCCACTGTTCTCTGCTTGTTTCTTTGTTTTAGCTTGCTAGCAAAATCATCAATGATGATCTCTTTGAGTAAAACCTGACCTGAAAGACTGAAACATCTAGTCATGACAACCTAATATTGATGCGGCAATCCTCTTCAATGATTCACTTGCTTTTATTACGTCGGACTCTGAATGCCCAGCAGAGAGAAATAATCTAATGCCCACAGGAAAACTGCATTTGTCAAGCGTTGACCTCTTTGAAGTTACCACCAAAACATGGTCTTCCTTCAATGCCTGCATAAGCACATTTTCTTACCTTGATTGCAATTGAGGAAAGAAAGGCATGCATAATAAAGATTGCACAATAATTTTCAAAAACACAAAAATAAAATATAAGGACCCAGATAAAAGAATCAATTCTGTAGGATTTGTAGGACAATGCAAAAAGCAAACACATACCCGGTCAGCAATATATTCAAGCAGCTGAAGGTCACTCTTTTGCGAACCTTGAGACTTCTTTAATCTCAAAAAAACAATGGGTGATGCGGGATCACTCACTATTTCGAGCCCTTGTACATCGGATAGTCCTGCAAGAATTGAGTATACAAACATGAGGAAGATTCAGGATTTTTTCTAGCTGTAGGCTACAAGTTAATTGGCAGTAAATGACAATTGAGAAATTAACACACCCATCCGTAGTATGTCAATATTTGTCTTGAGTTTTCTAATGAGATTGGGATTTTCTTCCAGGAGATCAATTGCTGTAATTGCAGCACTTGCAAGGTAAGGGGGCAAAGAAGCAGAAAAGACATAACCAGAACTGCTAAGGCGCTGTCAAAATAAATCATCCAAGTGTTAACACGACAAACCAATCAAGTTCAACAAGAGAGAAATCCAGGGGGACAAATTAACCCCACTACACTTTCCTCCAGAAGAATGGCTAATCAGGGTTGCAATTGGATAAATTTCACCTACTTGATGGTCAACAACTCTAGCACTCCCAGTGCAGAATCCTCCCTCTGTTGCCAATGCATGTCCCATAGCTGCCGTTACAATATCAATCTTCTCAATCTAAAATAAGAAACCAATATTAATCCTTATAAGAAAACTCTTAACTAATTAAATTTGGAAAAGTTTTTAAAAGCATACTGGAATTTTGCAGTATTCAGTTAACCCTCGGCCAGAATTGCCAAGCACACCCAAAGAATTGCTTTCATCCAGTAGAACACGGAAGCGATATTTTTCCTTCAGTCTGATGATCTCGTCCAATGGAGCAACTTGCCCAGAATTCTGTAATTAGACAAAGTCGTCAGAGCATGTTCTTTTGCAGATGAAGCAGATGAAATCGCAGAAATTACAGTGATAAGCTAGTGTAACTTGGGGGTGAGCGGAAAAGAAAACCGAAGGGACAAAATATTCCATGCACAAGCTAAAGAGCTCAATTTTCTATGAACAAATTCATTACTTGATTTATCAAAAACTTTTTCATGTTTTATCATTGCAAGGGATCAAAAGTGTCTCTTGCATTCCTTGATCTATGACATTCTGGTTAGAAGTGCTCAGAAAATTTACTTGAAGGTTTTGAAGAATACGATGCAAGAAGCATATAGCTTAAAACTGTCCCCATGCATTTAGGTTTGGGAGGGCAAGAGCTCCCAAACAGAAATCAGGATGTCAAATTGTGACATCTTGTTTAGAAAGTTAGGAAGCCAAAGTTTTCTTTTAACAGATTTTTTCGTGTTGTTATTGCAAAATAATAATAATAATGACACAAAACAAAAGAAAGGGGGAAAGAGAGGAGAGGATGGAGGCATAATATTACACAGAATTTATTCTTCATATAGGAAAGAAGATGATACCTGATATACAGCTTCTACTACAATATAGCGCCTTAGCTTCTTTGCACGCTTATTCTCCTGGGTAACCTTCTCTAATGTATTTCTTAAAGACTCCATGTCATTGTGCTTGAAATACATTACTGTACTTCTAGAAAGCTGAAGGCCATTTTGAATTCCCCAGTGGACACCCTCATCACTAGAAGAGTAAAATGGATCAGAAGGAAGGAAACCCAAACTTCTACATGCCAATCCCAAAGACAATTAAAAATGATACAGTAATAATAGAACTTGAGGGCAACCAGGAAATAAATGTTAAAATCACATTTTATCATTTAATAAACACCTAAGGGTCCGTTTATTTCCTGGGATGACATGGGATTGGATTGTTCATCCTGTGTCATCCTTTGCTTGGTTGGTATTTCTACTCAGGATAACTAATCCCATTTAAATGAGTTATCCTGCATATGCAGCATAAAATAATCCTATGGGGGAGGAGTGGTTACTTATCCCATGAGCAATGTTGAGTAAATAAACTTTTAGCTTACAATTTTACCATAATTGAAACTTGCTGCAAATAAATCTTGTCTTCCCCAACCAAAACTCAGTAACAAGCTCAAGTTTTATTTGACTCAAGGCTTCATATAAATCCAGTAAATTATCTGACATGAACCATAAAGTTGAAGTTTGGATTATTCATCCAAGGCATAATTATTCGGTGGATTACTCTTATGGAGATGTCTCATCTAGTGTAATTCAAAATACTCTTGAGGATTACTCATTTGAAAGGAACTACCATGAGAGTGCAAGTTAAGGGCATCAAATTGAGTGGAAAAGGAAACCAAAATTAAGCGAGCAGACATTTGAAGGTGTTCGAACTTACTGTGAGCGCCAAATTTTTAAGTATGCAGAACAGATATTGGCAAACATTCTCAATGGAAGAAAGATGAAAAAGAGAGGAAGGACAAAAGTGGCTAGTAGGAGAGTTCAAGGTAAAGGAGGAAATAGTAGAATCATTCACAAAGAAGAAACTTGGACAAAGAAATAGACAGTCATTTCTCAAGCCAAAAGTTTTCTTGGCCAAAGAGGCTGACAAAAGCTCCCAGGGTAAACATAGGACAGCACACATTACATTAGTTAAAACTATTTGATGAGTCCATTCTCAATTCCCATTAAAATATTTCAATAGAGGTGCCATAACACATCCAACAACTCTGCCACACACCGCATACCCTAAATTAAGTTCCAATAATAGTGTGCTCTAATACATTTCTGAAGCTTACGGTAGAAAGAGATAAAATGCACTCACGCAACTATGACGTCTCCCTTTTTACAAAATGCAGGAATTGCACTGAACACGGTAGAAAGTCCATAAGAATAGAGTATAGAATCAGGAGTCCCAAGAAACTTTGCTATTCTGGCCTCGCAATCAAGATGGACATCTTTGCCAAAAAGACAAAAGGTTTTGTGAGAATGTGAACATTAGAAGGAGAAAAAGCCAATGAAGTCCAACAGAAAATGCTTCCACCAGATAACAAAATCAAAATATACCAATTGTTCCATAAAATCCACGAGGACCACAAGAGCCAACACCATATTTCTCCAATGATCTTGTACAGGATTCCTGTTGAAATTTCAATATGACTAATCAGCCTAAGTAAAACTTGAGGATAACAAATAAAGACATCAAGTAACAGTTGTGGCTTCTCCTCACAAGTAACTTTTGATTTCCGACTAATCCAAGATAATTTGCTGAGGCAAAGTTGATGACTTCTGTGTCATTGATTACTGTATGTGGTCCAGCAGCACTGCAAACATAAGTCACAAGGAAAAAGCATCATCAGCAAAACAACATGTTAATACCCTTAATCCAGAATTAAGAGAAATAGTCATCTCTCTCTCCCCAAAATATTTCTGCCTCTCTTTACTTCAGTTTATACATCTCCCCACCCCCTCCCTCCCAAAAGAGACGAAAGTGCTTAAGAGTAACAGGAGTTCCACGGTTTTTATATGCCTCATACTTGAAATACAGAAGATAATTCCTATTTCTACCTTTCCAGTACTGGAGGTTCATATTTCATATCTTCTGTGATTTGCGGAATAAGGGGTTCAGGAACCCATTCATCACAGAGCTCGTCAATTTCCTGAAAATTATAAAGAAAACATATTCGTCATGTTCTACATGTATAACTGGTTCTTCGAAGATCAGAAAATAAGTTTCGATAGTTGAAAGCTAATAAGAAATGAGTATGTATTACTTAAAGGAGGTAAGTCCAACTAATAAATCACACTTAGCAAAAAACCTATCAAGAAAAAAAAATGGGAATAACGTTCTGTGCAAAAATTAATGTCAAACAACATATACGCAACAGAAGAGAACAGAGGTCAGAAGTTTCTTCACTTTGTGGAGTTGGGGGACAAGAGAGAGGTTTGCAACTTTAGCAGCAGGATCAGAGATGGAAGACTTCCTCACTATCTTTCTTAGCTCTAGTAGTCCTATGAACATATTGCTTCTAGATCTTCTCCTTCAATACATGAATTCTTTATCTCATCTTGCATGGCAGAAAAATTTATGCTTGTATTTTTTTGTGCATTTTTTTTTTCTCCTTTTACTTTCAGTTCCAAAATGCAAATGCCCACATGTTTTGAAGATTGTAGAGATAGTAAAGGACATACTTGGACCACTACGATCAATCAGAGAAGAGCAATCAAGGTTCCAACAATGACATTTATTGCTTTCTGTCTGAGAGTTAAGGAGTAGGTTATTAGAACAGCATATTTGTCCACAAGGTAGTCACAGTTCTCCTCTTAAATACTATGACATGCTTAAGCATCATTAGGAAGAGATGGATCTTTTGCATATCCTCACTGGAAAGGATAGCAGCGCTGTTCTTAAGGATAGAAATTAGTAAATGAAAACAAGAAAAAGATTATGTAAGCTTTAGAAAATTAAGAGAAGGAATAAACAGAAGATATAATCAAACTGAAATTTTGTTGATTTGATTCCATAGCTGCAGTAATACTAAAATACTGAGGCCACGTTCTAAGAGGCTATGCAAAGAAAGAGCAATAAATCCATAGTGGGAAAGGAGTGTTTCAGCTATTATTATTTCAAAATTAAAGCCAAAAAGAAAACAGAAAGCTATTCTCTAACAGATGAAAAGAAATTTCCAAGTCTAGACGTTAATATGCATCCCAATTCCCAAGTGCCATGCAGTATAAAAGCAAATTACTCAACAGCTAAGCATGATTGCTTTTAAACGGAAAAGAAAAACAAAGAAAAGCCCATAGCAATTTCCGGTTCTACAGATTTTGAACATCAGAAGTCAACATACAAGTTGAGCAAAGCAGGTGAACCAAAAATACTACTGATAAAGATTAAGGAGATTAGGCATATGACAGACAAACCTTCTTTGTCAATGGTCTTTTAGGTGGTTTATAGCTTTTCTGGGATAGCAAAAAGAAAATGACAACAACGAGAATAACCTCCACAAAAAGATGTCCTACAGGAAAATGGGAAAAGTTAAAACCATCTGTATGAGTAGAATACTTGAATACGTTTGTTGATTGACAACTAACCTCCAATTTGCACGCCAAATACAACAGCTCTGGCAAAAGGAGCATCAAACGCAAAAGTTAACCAATCAGATGCTGTTTTTGCAAAATCCATAGCGACTGATGCTGCTGTGTCCATTATTTAAGTTTGGCATGCACATAAAAGAGCACTATGCAGTGCGGCCTAGCAATTTGTTGTCCCAAACCTCCTTGACTGCACAAACTACGAAATTCAAATCAGAATTAAAAAAAAATGAAGTGGTAGTTGAAAAACTTCCGATTTGTTTGAAATAAACAAATAAAAGAGTAAAACAATTCTAAAAGTATATGCTATACTTTGCTTCTCCACTGACCAATACCCTGAACCCAATTGAATGATAGAAATTTCCCAATTTATAGGCCTGGTAAATCCATATGTCCTCTTACTAGTTAGGTGAAAAGGAACAAGGACAGGAATATCTCACGACAGGGATGAGTTCCCAGCTATATAATTTACCCCAAAAGAAGGTATTTTTACAAGTTTCAAAAGAACAAAAAGAAACAAGAATCGAGCATTTTTCTGATTCTTTAGCCTTTCTTGTCTTTGTAGTGAATATCGGATGCAAAAATATTAACATTGGCTAAAAACTTTGAGTTAATTGGATAGCATGATTTGCATCAATCAGAACACACAGCGTAAAACACTTAGGCTCCTGTTGGTTGGATGTAACATGTGTTTCAAAGGAATTATTCTCAGCGACAAAGGTTTAAATGGAAAAAGGTATTTTTTGACTAGTTCTGTCATTTTTAAAACTAGTTCGTTTGAGTCATATAATTTTAGCAGTTATATCATTTTTTCAGTATACAATAAGGATACAAAAAGTGAAACTGGTGAGGATCAACAAACGGAATCATTATTATCATGAACTGTTATTTGTAGTACTGTTTAACACCCAAAGATGGGAGAGAAGGGGAAAAGGAAGAAGGAAGTCTACCAAGAACGCACTGCTGGCTGCAGGAAAAAAGTTAATAGAATGCTTGAAAAGCAAGTATTAATGGTAAGATATTATTTTTGAGCAGTTCGTGAAACATCTTGCATCAGCAGGAAAAGAGTAATTGTTTTCCGGTGTTTGATTCAGCAGAAAATACTGAAAAGCCTGATGGATATCAAATCTACAATTCTTCATGAGGAAAGATTTTATACTTTCAGATCCAGAACACACAGGCGTATTAGTATATATTGCTGGCTTATGTTTTTCCCCTACAAGCGCCCATACGTGCGTGTGGAAACGTACGGAAGAGAAACGGAGAAACATCTCAGATGCTCATCTTGACAGAATTTAGATCAAAATTACGAGAGCAAAAAACACAGATCACATAAAATTAATCGAGAAAACAGCAAAGAAGATTCAAAAAGTTAAAGCAAAAATAGAGATTTTCAACTACAGAATAGGAATTTGGAGAAAGTTAACCTGGTAGACGGAAGCAAGGATTTGGCAGCTCCAATGGCGGAACCAGCAATGAAGCTCCTCTGCACTGCTTGGAGTAGCAGCAGAGTTGCCTTGTGCGAATAGAGGGAGAAAATGGAGAGTCACAATTCGATTTGATTCGATTGTGCAGAGGAGAAGCTCAGGAAAAAAAAACGATGGACGATTTATCAGTATAGTAATTAATATTATACTATTCAAATCTTTTTCCATTTTTTTACTTTTCCCTGTTGGCATGTTTCCTTCTATACTTTGTTGACGTGGCGACTCATCAATGACGCTCCTGAATTGTGAGTTTGACCAACTTATCAAAGGGCAAAAGAAAGGAAAATATGATCGTCCGATTGTTTCTTTTCCTTTCTTTTTCTTCTCCTTCCTTTTTATTACTCCCATGTCTCCACCTGTTTGAAAGTTATCCACTCCCCTTTGTCCCATTTGAAAGTCTATGCTACTATCTCAGACTTCTCAGAATTGCCTTATTAAAAAAAAATCTCAGAATTATAAAATACTTATCTAAGAGAAACTTATTTAAAGTTTTGTAAACATAAACTTATCAAAATCCCTCTATTTTAAAATATATATTTTAAATTTTCTTATTAGACTATTTCTATATATATATATATATATATATTAGCAAAAAAAGTTCGTACAATATACTGATGCATAATATTAATTTTAAAAAATAACAAATCTAATTCAAAGACTATATAATATTAATTTTTAATAAAGTTTAAAGACTTCAACTTCAATGCTTAAAATAATAATATTATTGAAGAAAATATATGTCCTTAAAAAAATTAAATGTTCGTTGGCATAATAGAATTCTAAATAAATTGAGAACAAAAGGCATACAAAGCAAGTATAATAAACATAAATAAGCTTTGAAGAGAATGTTTTTAAGAATTACAAGTGAGAATATTAAGAAATTGAACAAAGAAAGAAAACTTATAATATGGGATAGTTTTATAATTTATGTTCCTATTCCTTCTCTCCATCAAGTCTTTTAGGCTCTTCTGAAAAAAAAATATTATACACAACATGACCATTAACAAACGAAAAATGAATAATGCATAAACAAATAAAAAATAATATCGTAAAATCATAATACATTCTATAGGATCTCCATTCTCCTAATGAAATTGCCAAGCAAACTTAGGAGATCTGCAATGATACTGAGCAAATCTATTAGTCCAAATATTAAAAATATAGAGCAAGTAAATTAGTTTGAATGTTCCGGACCTACATTTTGCTTGATCTACAACCTTCAATGAAGGAAAAGGAAATATTTATAAATTGTTATATAAATGATAAGTTACTGGATAAATTTTAAACTTTAAAAAAGAAAAGATGTTAGTAACTAAATAACCTTTTGTGCCTCTGATAAGTATAAGAGAAAGAACTCATAAGACAATCATAAATCATAAACTAAAGAACCTTTTGGATCCTCTAATATAATAACATAAATTAGGGATAGAGTTTTAAGCATTTTGGAGGAGGAGAAAGAGTAATGTGTGTATTTTAATATTACTTACAATCGAAGAAGTAGCTATTAAATAAATGGATGTAAGGTAGTCATATTGTTGTCTCCTTTCATATGAAAGTTCCTATTTCCTCTTTTTCTTCCTCCATCAAAAGGAAAGAGTAATATATGTATTTTAATATTACTCAAAATTGAAGAAGTAGCTATTAAAGAAATTGATACAAGGTAGTCATATTCTTTTCTCCTTTCAGATGAAAGTTTCTATTTCCTCTCTCTTTTCTTTCCTCCCTCAAAAGGAAAAAGTAATTCTTAATAAGGTCATACATTAGGAGAATAGGAAGTAAAGACTCCGTGAATTTTGTATTTCTTCATCTGGAGAGTAGCAGTAAGCAATTGTTTCAAGACTGCTTTAATTTATCACAAAAAAAAGCTTCAGAAATAGGAAATCATTCAAACTTATTAACTTTTAATTCCTTTGTTATGTAATCTATTGAGATCATTTTTGAAATCGTTCATTATCTGACTTAATGAGTTAATTAAAAAATACTATTACAAATTGAAGTCTTAAAAAATTAATAAGTATAATTATCTCTATTATTGATAAATGGAATAAATTTGTCGTTAAGGAATTTTTTTTTTGAAAAACGAAAAAGAAAACTTGATTAAAGAAGCAAATAAGGGAGCTTCTTCAAACTAATAAAAGTTTGAATAAGTTCAATTTTCTTTGACCTAATAAATAGTATATGTTATTTATGTTTTGCAAAAAGATATTAGCAATATTTGTATGTGAATTAAAAATTTTAAAAAAGTTAAAAAATAGATTCAATGTAATTAATATTACTCTTGATTTTGTATTAAGAGAAATAAAAGAGGTAGAAATCATATGCTAAGAGTCTAAGATGAAAAAAAAGATATTTGATATTTTTGAACAAATAAAATTTTAATGTTTTATGTTATTTGATTTTTTCCTAAACACATACAGTTTGAGAGGTAAAAAATATTTTTAAATTTTTTAAAAAAATTTAATTTTCATATTTTTATTTTTAAAATATATATGTGCATCACACAAGTTTAGGTTAGTATATATAGATGTCTAGATGTGTGTTTAGAAAAAAATAAATTTAATTTTAACTAATTCTAATAATGGGTAAGTGGCAAGAGATGTGGAGATGTGATAAGAAATTTAAAGTTTTAAAATATAAAAGTTATAATATAAATTTAGATAAATTTAAAAGTCTAAAATCTCTTGGTGAATCAAAACTTTTCTAACTAATTAAAAATTTAAAAATTTGAGAAAATAAGAATGGAAGCACAAAATTTTTATAGGAGGAGAGAGAGTAAAAGCATTTTGAAAATATATATATATACTAGCATAAAGCTCGTGTTTTGCACGGGAATATACATTACTTCTTAAAAAATAAATGTATAAAGAGTTTAGATTTTTAAAAAGAAAAATTAGTTATAAATATCATTAAAAAAACCTTTAATAGAGTGATTAGGAGTAAACTCATTTTTTTAGTGACAGAGTCAATTTTTCTTTAAAAAAAGTACCAAAAAAATTAAGATGAGTTATTGAATAAATAGTTATTAGAGTTATTATAAAAAATATGAAGCAAATTTATATGTTTAATAAAAAATTGTGCACTAATGATTAATCATAAGTAAATTAAGATGAAGAGAAAATAAATGAAAAAACACATTGTAAGTTGTAATTTTTCATATCTTTGAAATAAATTGACTTTATGACATGATATTTTAATTCTTTTGCCGTATTCACATTCTACTCCTGTTATGTGTAAAAAAAAATGATTCATCTTCTATACTATCATTAATTATTTATTTTGACTCTTAAAAAATAGAATATACTTGTAATAAAATCTTTGTAAATATTAAAATCCATCTCGCCTTCCTTCTCTCTCTATTCCTAAAGAAAACAAAAACTCACTAATTTTTTATTAAAAAACTAAAAATATACAATAGAGTAATAGTTCAATCAAAATGAAAAAAATCAAAAGGTATAAAAGATGTAGAAATAGAAAATAAAATGAGGCTAAAAATAAAATTAAAAAGTAAAAGAAGTTGACAAAAAGGGGAAAAGTTATAATTGCATATGAATAACTTTCTGACACGATTAGAAAATCAAAAGGTTTCAAAAAAATATATGTTATTCTAAAAAAGAATTACATAAATCATATTGAAGAAGAAAAATATAAATTAAAAAATAAAAAAAGTGCATACCTCTCATTTTGTTGGGTTCAACTGAAAAAGCCTTTAAGACACGTTTTCAAAATTAAAAAAAATAATAAAACTAAAACACATATTTGAATGAAAAATTAAAATATATTAAATGTATCTGATGTCTATGATGTAATAACACCCATGCATTTTCTCCAATGATAAAGGAAGAAGCATGGAACACTTTTTTCATTTTGGCCTCTAAACCAAAAAGTTCTCAACAAAAAAAAATCTCTAAGAAGAAATAAATTCATAGACACCTCACATCTACACAAATTTTTTTTTAACAAATTAAAGAAAGAAAAATCTTTTCTAAGAACAATAAGAGATGTATAGAACATTGATAAAACTCATTAATAAAATAAATTATTTCTTCAAGAAAAAAGAAAATTAAATCTATAATACTATTTATCAAACTCAGAGGTTAAACATTAAAGTAAAAGAGAAAAATAAAGAAAATAAGAGTAACATGTATTTTTACCTCTACAATTTAAAAATAAAAGACCATAATCAGAAAAAAATAAGAGGATTTGACGATAAAAAATCTTCTAAAGAAAATTTTATGAAAAAAATGAAAGTAGATGAGGTTATGTGAAGATATTGAGAAGTTATTAGGAATTTGATTTAAATTAAAAGATTTGTTTAGGATAAACTAAAGTGTTCATATTATTTTATCATAAAAAATTTTTTTAGCCAATGATAACTTTTCTAACTAATAAAAAATTTAAAATTATATAAATTAAGATTGGAGATTTGAAAGTTTTGAAAATTTGTTTAGAATAAACTAAAGTGTCTATATTATTTTATCATAAAAAATATCTTAACCAATGACAACTTTTTTTAACTAATAAACAAATTTAAAATTTTAGAAATTAGAATTGGAGATTTAAGAGTTTTGAAAGAGGAGAGAGAGTAATATATATATATATATTATATAAATACTTCATTTATTATTTTATTTTTAACTTTATCAACATTTCTAACTAACTATTTAAATATTTTTGTATTTATAATTTTTTAACTTACCACTCAGAACACTAATTTTTAATATTACATTTGAATTTAAAATGCTAAACAACTATTTTTAAATAGAGGTATTTAAATATTTATTAATTTTTTAAATAAATTTTATCAAAATCTTAATTCCTATATAAAAAATTAAATTATATATTTTAAAACAAATAGAGTACTTGAACTTAGATATAATTAAATAAAGTTTAATTAGAATCGTTTACATCTTGGTATAATCTTTGTACAATCATATGTTTTTTCTTCATAAACCACATTCTTATAGATATTCTTATTGACATACCTACAAAATGAAAATTAAAAAGCTTGTCACTACCTATTTTGTTATACAAATAATGTGTCAGGCAAAAGGAATTATTCTTCTAATGTCATTAGTGATATATAGCAGATAATTTACAAAAAGTTTGAGGATAATAAATATAAAAAACGAAAAGACTAAAAAATAATGCTATTAAAAATTGAAGTTTATTCAGATAATTAATATAGACATTCTAAAATTGTATAAACCACCCGGTTCCAGTGTTGTATGTCCTTTTTTTAGTATGTATTGGACTCATTTATGATCATTAATTCATGATTCAACACTTGAAATTCAAGTCTTAAATAATTATTCAGATAACAATTGTTCAGATACAATTATTCAAAACAATTATTACAGTCATTGGATCACAATCAGAATGTCATAAATAATTCAGCATATACTACAAAAAAAGTCGTGTAGCACTGGAACTAAATGGATAAACCACACCCACCAGTTCAAGTCGCAAAAGAGTTTCTTCGCAAAATAAGACCAGACCACACATTTTTTGCCGCTTCAAGTGGGAAGAGGACAGGGAAAGAATTTGGGGGGAAAAGATCCCAAGTATTTTACAAAAGGGTTGTTAATTGCCCCTTGCTAAATTTTTTATTATATCGGGTTAAAAATAAAAAGATTAAAAAATTAAAAAAACACAGTCAGGAACCTTCTTAACTGCAAATCGACAGGGGAGACTGTCAGCCGCCCCGCTATTGTGCATCAAGGGGCAGCTCATACAGAGCCGATGGGAGTTGCCCGCGACGATTTGCAGTCGGGGAACTACTGCATTTTTTTTTTTTTTTGAAACCAACAGGTTCCCTTCAAGCTTGTTTTTCTTATTTTTTCCATTTTTTTGTCTTTTCTTAGGGAGCCTCCACGCATTTTTTTCTTTTTTTCAAAATTTTTTGGTTTCCCTTATTTCATATTTTTAAAGGTTTTCCTTATATGCAAGGTTTAATTTAAAATACAGATCTCTTGGGATTATTTGAAATAAAATTAAAGAGTCTTTAAAATAAAATCATGTTAAAATCGTCTCGATTTATATTTCTAATTAGTATATATTGTTTATCACTCAATAAAATATATGTACTAAAATATTTTAAAAAGTTTTGAATATTCAAATTGGGCTTAAATTTTAGAAAGTATATTGAGAGAATTTTGAAATTTAGTGAGAAAAAAATTTGAATAAATAAAAATTAAAAATATTTTAGCATGCTATAATCATCAAATATGTTTATAGGCGTAAATAGCTTAAAATTTCATTTTATTAGACACTAGTACCACGTTTGGTACACATGAATAAAATTGAATAGGATGCCTTTTCACCTGTAATCACTTTCTATCCGGAATAGATTTAGAATTCTCTTTCCATTTTATTCTATTATATGAAAGCAAAAGTCATATAGAATGATAATTCTTTTTTTTTTGTTTAGTAAATATTATTAAATATTAAAATCGAAAGAAATTTCACAAGAAATAACTTCAATACCCTTTTAATATATTAAGTCAATAATAATCAAATTATATCAGAAAAATTTTAAATTAAATATTTATTATAAAATCTCATTTAAATAAAATTCACACTAAAATTTTGAAAAATATCAAATATTTTAAGTATTAAAGCTAATTTAGTCATATAGACAAGTCTCATTTTAGATCAAAGTAAAGAAATACTACTAAGAAAAATAAAATAAAATTTAATATTAAATTATACTTTTTCTTAAACGAATGTTATGAAAATATAATAATTAATAAGATTTTTTCAAAGATTCCTATTTCTATTAGAAAGACCTTTCCTTAAGTTTTGGTGCGAAAAAAATCTTTATTACTTCTTTATGTAATCAGCTTTCCAATGAAATATCCTTTCCTATTTAAAATTTTCATACCAAATACTTGAGCAATTGAAAAAAATATTCCATTCCATTCTACTCATGTGTACTAAACGTACCAAGGAGTCTTTATAGGTACAAACATCAAATATTTTTCGTAACTGAGAGCAAATGTTTGATTAAATTTTATTAAGACAATTTCAATAAAATGTCATAATCACATTCACAATCTCTTTTGATATTCAATCTAATTTCACCGCTCAATTCTGGCATGTCAACCAGGGACTAGAATACTGCCCTAGTAAAAATTAGTGCCCTGCTATAGAGTTAAAAGCTACAACAGACCCTGGATAACAGATTGGTCAGTAGAAAGAGCGTTAGCGTCAGTTCTGGAGGCCAACTCCTCAAGTTCCAAGTCCAGAGAACTAAGCTCTCCTTCTAAGCGCCTAAGTTTAGCACTAGCCTCTGCTACCTCCATGGATAGTTCCTCTCGACGTTGGACTAGTCTGTTCTTTTTGCATAATCCGCTGATATTATTAAGACGCCCCTCCAGCCAGCTCATGTCAATGCCACTCATCTTCAAATCCATGATGTAGCGTTTAGCATTGTCAAGATGCTCCATGTCCATATTTGCCACCTTTAGTTGTTCAAGCGTGAAAACAACCTCGGCCAAAATCTCTAAGAACATAGATCTCAAGGTGCCACTCATTGCCCTGAAGCTTGACAGAGTAGCTGGATATCGTATGTTCACCCTCTCAAGTATGGGAACACAACGTCTAGCCACTCGATATGGTCCCCAGTTTATGGGCTCATTTCCATTACCAGGGCCAGTAAATGGGATCTGATTTGGGATGGAAGAAATGAAGACTCCCTTGGGGAAGCGAGGTAGCTCTGTTGAAGAAGTTTGCTGAGAAGCCATACAAGGATCTTTAGGGAAATGCTGTTCCCTGAAAAGAGATGATTCGCTTTGACATTCAAATTGTTCAGGAGAATCTACAAAAGAAGCCAGTCATTACAAAAGTTCTAATGGTAGGAATATATGTCCACCTAAAAACAAAAGAAAATAAAAAATTGAAAAAGCAGAAGACGCAGGATAGTGCATGGTTGCCTGGGACCCATGTCTAGGGCAGCAGAAGCCCCACTAGGGCAAGCAGCTTCAACAAATACATATCAACTATAACAACGAAATACCTCGTAGAAGGGCCATGAACCATGAATCACTTCTATCTGACGCAGGATTGGGACTAGGAATAGCATGTGCAGTTTCAGAGGCGTAGCGGCCTCCAACTCCTCTGTCTTCATGCTCATCAATCAAGAACAGATTGGATTGGCCATGGAAGTTTGGTTGGGTGATTCCATTACCTGAGCTAGAACTTCCAGGAACTAAGGGGTTGCTACTCATATGATCTGATCCATCACGAGTTCTTGGATCATTCTCACAGTTATATGCCTGATGTTTGTCAAAGTCATAGGTCTCCGACGCAAGGACAAGGGGCATATCATCACATCTCTTCCCTGCAATTTCCATAGATGGCACACCAGGTTGTGGCAACTCCATGGTCATTGCCCCCAAGTGTTCCATGCATTTCTCCTGAGGCTCAGATTTTGATTTCTGTCTCTTCGCAAGCTGAGACCTAGGAATCTTGCCTTTGTTCTTTGATTTGGTTCCAACTGGTGGAACCAACCTCGAGGGACTTGAGGCCACAAGTGGTTCAATTTCCCACGGAGAAACCCTCTCAGGTCTTGCTATAGAGGTAGATTCATCCCATTGAACCTACATATACGTGATAAGCTCAGTAATTTTTTCCAGTTCTCAAGAGATGCTGAAAAAGATATATGAATCAAGTACAAATTGACGAAGAATCTATCATTAAACTCATTAACCTTCAATGATTGCCATGCAGAATTTTGCCACCTAGAATCAATATCATCAACCCCAATGATGATACCTGTGTACCTGGCCAAGCCCGAAAGCAACAGAAGAGGGGAGAAAAGAAGAGGGGGGGGGGGGGGTGGTTCAGCATTCCATACCCAAGAAATCAAATTACTAGATAGTGAATTGTTCACAACCTTCTCTGAGTTAAATCATTCCCCTTGAACCGCATGCTGAATCTCATTCCAACTGAAAATCCATGGTTATCTGCTTCTAGGTACTTGTTGAGGCCTACAATGAATTTCCTTTTTCTGAAATTTTTTGTAGCAAAAAATGCAAAAACACAAAAGCATAAGCTTTGTTGCACAAGTAGAAAACCTTACTTAAGAAAAAAAATAATAAGTATTTATAGGCATACCGTGGCCTGTAGTAAACTGAAAACAGCGTCCCAGTAGCAATAGCTTGAGATACAGTTGCAAGAACTCCAACTACGCTCTCACTTGGAAACCATGGTGAGGGATTTGAGATACATGGATGAGAAAGACGTCTGATTCCAACACCTAGTTCTCCGTTCTCCCCCCTGAGAGAGGGAAAAATGATTAAGTTCAAATATATTAAATAACAAAAGAAATTAAAAGATATACAATGCCTCCATCCAAAATTAAAGATCTGCATTTACATTTTGGGATGTCCAAGAATGAATATCCACTTTCCACTAACACATCATTTCTCTCCAAACTTCCATAACTAACTTCTGTGAGGAATATAAGCTCCACAAACACATGGATACCACCACTAATAAAGCGAATGTGATAACTTACTTATGGTCAAATACTCTCCTAAATCTTTGTGCCATGTTAAAATAGGACATTCATTCTGGACATAGGAAGTAGTATCATAAAACCTCAGAAAAGATACACGGGCCAAATTTTTTCAAGAGTTTACCTGTTTATATCAATATTGTAATTCAAGTAACCATTGAAACTTCAAGATTTGATAGACACCCGAAAAGCCGACATGGCCTTCAAAGCTTGGAAGAAAAAAGTTAATCTCATCATGGAGTAAAGATCTAGAGTATCATTAACATCTGTTGTTCATTTAAAACTAATACAGATAAATTCATAGCACATAGATAGTACTTAAAAGTTCCACAAGTAACTTTGATATTCTCTTCATCTAATTGCAGTTTTTAGTTTACAATACACGATACATTAGACAAATAAAACTCATGGTGCTAGTATGTCCCATATGCTGTTAGCTCCAATCCCCTTTACATTATTCCCTTCATCTTTTCGTGGACCTCTGAGAATACTAGATAAAAGGGAAGAAAAATTACTACCTTAAGAAAATAAAAGAGTCCCCAGCAACTAATCCTTTGGAGTTAACAAAGTTACTCCAACCTGTAGTAAACAAATGCCTCCTAGGTTGACCTGTTCAGGTTTCACAAAGACATTTTAAGTAAATGAAACAAGAGCATTTGATTTACATCATATCTTCATAAACCTCATTACTTATTCACCAATATCAATATATACAGCACATTAAGATATAAATTCATGCATCCAATTGACAAAGGATTAAGCTATTGTTCAATTATTTAATTGATATCATAAGCCTAAGCTCTTAACCTTATATAACTTCACAGCACTTAGTACTTTGGCAGTTTGGGTTGATACAGGAAAACAAATAAATCTAGAAAATGAACAGATGAGAACTAAACTCGGACTGAAAGAAAAATATGACCTCCAAATACATGCTTAAAGGTCCATTTGGTGCCGGAAAGATCCTTGGCTCTCAATTCTTGGCTTGGTGTTTGCTGGGTCATGTCCTAAAAATAACGCATGATATAGTTGAACATGCAATAAATCAGGTCAAGTAATAAGTGAAAAAGCACTGACATACTTGAACAAAAATTTTGGAGATTAAAATCTAGTTCAACTATTGCAACCTTACCAAAGGAGGAAGGCATTTCTCAGCATGCTGTTTAAGCACATGTAATCTACAATGGGCATTTATATCAGAGGCACTTAACACCTTGGAGAACGAATAGAACTTGGGCTCTGGAATTTGAGGTGGGTATGGCTGTGGAATTTGAGGTGCGTATGACCCAGGATTCCCAGCGAGATGTGAGTGATCTTGCTCTACTTCGGGTAGCAAGGTGATTTGTGCAAAAACCTCATCATCAACCGTGTCGGCCTATACGATATGAACGAATTTTATTTTAGGTCACCAATAAACAAATAAAATTTTGACTTCTACTTGTGGAAGAAGTAAATGATGAGCCTGCTACTCATTAGTTCTTAGAAGTTCATAAGAATGAAATGTAAGAGAGAGCGTACTCTAAGTTGAATATTAATAACGCGACAATGGATCTTGGAGGGCAAAGTGAATAAAATATGATCCGATTCCAGGCTTGTTGATTCCTCCAACTATAAACAAAATTCAAGGGGAAGCTGAAGCAAATTGATGCCTCCACAGTATTAAAGAGAAACCAAATTGAGAAATCCAAAAGAAAGTGCAACTATAAGAAAAACAGAAGTACAAAATGACATTACTTGCTCCAGGTGACCTTGTGGGAAGTAAAAAACCGGATCTCCAGCCTCCGGAAGATCAACAATTGAACCTGCACAGGCCTTCCACAGTTCCTTATACAGATTTTCCCAACCTATCAAATAGCAAAATTACTCTTTCAGCAATTCCCTTTCAAGAAAAATGAGATTCCTCAGTAGAAAACAACCCACAATAAGAAATTGAAGCTATAGAAATTCGACCTTCGAGTGACATGTCGTATCCTTCCGTACTCTCCATGTTTCGGCAGCACGCTGTTCAACGTTCAACGGGAAAATCAAATATATACGTCAACAATGAGAAGCAGAGCTATTCAGCAACCCAAAAAAAAGCAGAGCTCGAAGCCACCAAGCCTTTCGATCAAATCTTCTGAAATGATTTCCTTTCCCTTCCTCGCTGCACAGTATTTAACTGGATTGAGTAACGATGCCTATGTTCTTTTTCAATATTATATTCCAGAATTTCAACTCGAATGAAAAAATGCCGGCAAACGCGTGCACGTTCTGCACTCTGCAGTTGACTGGGTGGCATGTTGATTCACTGTAGAGAGGAGTAGACGAGCTTGGATTAGCTTCTTTTAAGAGAAAATTTTTATTTATTTATACTTTTTCCTTTTTTTACATTTATAAATACTTAATTTTTACAATATTTAATATAATTTAATTAAAAAATTCAATTGAATCTCACTAATATAAACAAATTGGTGTGTTTAATCTTTTATATTTTTAAATTAATATCTTTAATCTCTATTATTTTATTTTAAATTTTTAGTTCCTTTTATATTTTTAAAATAATTATTAATGACTCTCAATTACAGTTGCAATGATTTTAACTAATTTTTACATAAATTTTAATAAAAAATACCATAACAGTAAACAAAAAGTTCTTAATAGTTATTTTAAAAATCTATAAAAGACTAAAAAATTAAAATAAAATAATATAAATTGATGTTGTGATTGAATATGATTTGATTTTGAAATTTTTATCTTCAATTTTATAAAAGTTAAGTTATTTATAAAAAAATATAAATTTTATATTTTAAAATTTTAATTTTAATTTTAAAATTAAAATCTATACAAATTTATCCTGAATATAATAAGTAAAAAACAAAAACATAGAACACACAACATACTAATTTGCCTACCAATATATTATCTAGAAGAAAACATGGACACCCAAATGACAGCAACTTTGCTGCTTCTCCCTCATTCTCACCCATCACCCAAGAACAGACCCAGACACAAATTCATGGAGGATTAAATACGTTTGAGGCTGATCAATGTCGTCGTCAATTGTTCGCTTGTTGAATTTTCTACTCTTAGAATAATGAAAAGAATCTCCACATTTGCGAAGACATTAAAGTGAGAAAGTAGAGACTTTTTGTTCTGTTTCTCTCTTTCCGTCCAACTCAAAACCCAACTGGGTCCTGCGACTGTGGTAAAGTACTGGCAGACACGCTTTCAGGGGTGCCAAATAGTTGGAAAGAGCAGAAGAAGAACCATAAAACCTCCCTGTATCTTCAGAAATTTGTGTGAATAAAAGGGATGAACTTTCCTACCTTTTTTTTCCCAATAGAGTAGACAATTGTTGGAGGATTTTTCCTTTTTAATTTCTTTTGGGATTATTAATAATTATGGTTAAAAATTGGGTGATATATATATATATATATATATATATATATATATATATATTTATTTATTTATTATATACACAGCAAGACTCTATACTTTCTCGTAATGCTTTCTATCTATTAATTTTAGCGAACAATGACACTTCTTCATATCATTAAGCTTTCAGCCTATATTCTCCTTTGTTTTTGATGTCCTTGCCTCCACTGTTGGCTCAGCCTTGGGCGCAAAAAATAAATTTTCGATAATCTTCGCCCCTCTCACACCTAAACTTAATAAATTCATTGTCATTTCTATCGTTTCGTTTCAAACGAACAATTATCAACAATGTCTTCACCTGCAATGCTGTTACCTTTGCTCAATTGACCAACTCATACTTATTTGAAAATATATCACGTGTCCCCAAAAAAGGACTCATATCGTCAACTTTATCAAGATTTAAGAATTTTTCAAACGAATATTCCGACGATGACGAGCATTAACCATCCCTATAAAGCCTTTAATGAAACCTCATTTTGTGACATTGTTCATACTCCTGCAATTCATATATCAAGTTTTATTGAATATGTGTTAGCAATACTTGCGACATTACAAAAGTAAATAGATTACTGATGCAAATGATTTAGACAATTACGATAAATTTAACTTGACAATTACATTACAATAAAATATACTAACTACATAAGTAATTTCATTAATAATTTTTAACAAATAATATTTAAATAACATTTAAAAAAATTAGGTTCGAGTTATGCACTCCAAGTTCTGCCCAAAGTTGGGGGAACTTGTTCCAGAGTTCCACACTTTTGCAGACTTCAAAAAAAATTGTAAAATGGTGAAAAGATTGACAAATTTTGAAAGTTTTTACCTCAAAATTGAGAAAATCCTTTGTACGATCGTTATTCATTGCATTATTTCAACTAATTTGATGTGTTATCCATTCAATTCATAGATTAGTGAGGGATAGAGGGGAGAGAGATTTCATTTTGAAATGATTAATTTTTTATTATATATAATCCAAAAAACTATATATAATATGTGTGTAAAAATTTTAGGCAGTCTTTTTGTAAGCATTCCGTAAAGTAGTTAATATTCTTTCTACATCAAATTCAGAATTTTCTTTTTTATTTTGAATTATCGTAGATGAATGTTCACCTTAAAGAACAAACATATTATTCCATTTACTTCCTATTACCAATTTCCTTAATCGAAAGAAATGAGGACACAACAGAGCAATTATAAATGCCTCGATGGTGCGTTTGAATTGAGCAAAGAAAAGAAGGAGAGAAGAGGAGAGTAGTTGAGGGAGAAGAAAGGAGAAGAGAAGATTGAGACTTGAGAGTTCGTTGTGTTTAAATAGTTTAATGGAGAAGGAAGAGAAGAAATGAATTATTTATAATTTTATTCACGTTTATATATGAGTATAAGCCTTTTAAAATAAGCACATTTTAGTACGTCATAACAAGAATTCAGTAATGTTCATCTAATCCCTTCCTATTCAAAATGAAGTTGGGCATTTTCTTTCCTCCCCTAGTTTCTTATACAAATTAGGCTTAGGCCTAGGTTGGGAATTCAATTCATGCATAGTGTAAAGTTTGTCTTCCTTTTTAGTAGAGTTTAATTCCTGCATGGTGTAAAACTTGTGTTATAGTTAATTATAAGCATGTAATCTCTACCAATAGAGTATTACCTCTTTTAACTTCAAAGAAAAAAAAAAATCAAATGCTCTCCTAGATAGGAAGCAAAGGTTTTCTGCTAACTTTTTGCTTGGAATAGGAAGCAAAGGTTTTCGGTTATCATCTTGATCCATGTATATGAATCTAAAGTTTGATCCATATCCCGTCTCAAGATGACAATGTATAGCTCTTACAACTGCATCCAACCTCTCAAGACAAGAAACAATATGTATAGGTAGGATTATTTCTAACAACTGATAATTATAATCTGATGCAGAAAGAGAAGTATATGGCAGTTGACAACACCGATTTATATGGATCTCCTAAAGGTTGAACAAGTTTAAATAAAACTGTGGATGTGCATAGGAAACAGGAAGCACCTGGGACATTCAGACAACTTGATACGAGAATAAATACACATCTCATATCATTCAAACACAGTTACATGGATCTGAATTATGAAGTTCATTCTTCCCCAAGTGAATCATGCATGGGGCTGGCAGCATCTTTTAGAAAGTCGTAAGAGTCCACGGATTGAGAGGCCAAAGATTCTCGATTTGTACTTGAAGATGAATCTGATCTTCTGGCTGGACTGCTAGAATGATCCTTCCCTTTTGTATCAATACTCAAATAATCTGTCAAAACCTTCTTCACACCGAACCCACGATGGGGTAGCTGCCTGCTTTCAAGAATTGCTGATCTTTCAAATTTTGCAGGACTATTGCGTTGTAGAGGCGAGAAGCTTGGTGTAGTAAAAGCTGTTTTATATGGAGTACCTGAGACAGGCACAATCATGACACTCTTATGAGCTATCGTACCCACCTTAGAAATAGATACAGATTGATCCGAATGCTTAGTCAAGTCATCCACATAAAGTAGATCATCTATACGAGCCACGATATTGAATGCCAGGCTCTCCAAAACTCTAGAGTAGCTCTCCAAAATGGATTTGCCAACATCCTGAAGAATATTATGGAAGTGGAGGGTTAATTATAAACTGAGAACTGGGAGAAAGGATAAACAAAAAGAGTTACAAAATGGTAGTTGGACGTCAGACAATACCTTGTTACACTGAATTTTGCTCATGTCCAAGGTGGTCTGAGAGAGACCAGGAAATCGCTGTTTCAAGCAAAGGAGCAGGCTTTCAGCTCTCTCGGCAAGTAGTTCTCTCTTGTCTCCATCAATAACCAAATCCTTAACAATTTCCCACGATGACTTGGAATTAGACCTGTTTGCGTTATTTAAGGTTTTTGAATTAGCTCTTCGGCGCCACAAGTAAATTGAGGCCTCCACTCTGTTTGCAATCTCTAGCGCTTGATGCTCGGATGACAAATCAAGGCAGTCGAGCAAACACTCAGGTGAAAATTGATCAGAGTTAATATAACGATAAATCAGGTCACCTAAACTGGCTTTGGCATTCTGCAAAGGAAAATGGATTAACAATCTGCTCTCTTTTCTCATAAGAAAAGAAATTTGTTTTTCCCTACTTTGATACCTTAGGAAGAGCTTCCAAATATGACTCAGGGACTTGCATATCAGCTAACGTAATGCTGTTGATAGCCATAGCAGCTTTGAGGATTTGGTTTGTACTATCACGTCGGTGCTGCAACTGCTTTCTTGCATCCTCAGAGAGCCCAGCAATGGGGACTCTAGGAACTGGCAGCCACCACTTCTCCTCCTGACGAGGTAGAGGTTTCCGAAAAGAGGATGATCCATCTTCCTCTGGGGCCATAATCCCCTGGTCAACATACCAGAACTCTGTATTCTCGAAACTATCTAATATTTCCTGTGGGAGTGCAAGAACTTTGAATGACCATTTAAAACAACATCCTGAACCTCCAATAAACGAAAGCCAGGGATCTTACAAGAAGCATATTATCCAATTTACGCAGAGCAGGGAGGTTAATGTAAAGATCGGATCTTGGTCTCGAAGTCATGACCTGCATCAATAAGATATAATGGTAAACCACCAAAGAAGGTTAATATTTCAATTTCATATATGCTCCTACGGATCACTGGAAATTATCTGCCTCAGTCCAAGTCTATTTTATGCACAACGCAGTAAAAATTATTTAGGCAATTGTCAAGCAATCGAATTTATTGTACTAGGCTAATTCAATCGATCCAATTTTAAATACCAGCCAAAATCACAATAATCTGAAATTTATATGAATTCTCCAAGGTCTATTCTAAAATTTGAATAAGTTTAAAACTTACCTCAAGCATGCTACCGTCTGGAAATGTCTGTAAACTTGGTGTCAACTCCACAATGTGATCACTGACAGAAAGAAGCCATTCCATTTCTCTTCGCCACATTAATTTCTTCTCAGGAGGTAACGGTTCTAATCTCCAAATTTGGCCAAAAAGTGTAGCTAATGGAAACAAAAGGCTTAATTAGAAAAATGCAAGATTTGCTGATAATCCACCAGAAAAGTCAAACGAAGAATAACTCTTGAGAAGACAAAATACGGACATACCACAAAGATTTGTAATGGCATTGGATATAGCAAGTGCAGTACAAACTCCATTTCCACAACCAGACATATCTTCTCCAAGCAGCAATTTGGCAAACCTCTCTTTCATCATCTCAATCTCTGAAGAAAGAAATATCAATTGAAAATAAAATCAGGCTGCTCAACGCACATACGTACTTACAGGGTTAAGAAGGGTAAAGGAATTTCACCGCGGTACCTGTCAGGGATGACCCTTGTTTCTCCAACTTCATCTTATCCGAATGAGGTTTCTCTGCCTCTTGAGAGGCACTGGAACTGGCAAAATGTGACGCTTCATTTTTCTGAATAGGCCATACCATTGAAGGGGGAGAAGAGGAATCCTCAGAACTACTGTGTTCATCATTTACAGTTACTTCTGAAGCCAGAAAATCAGAACTCGAACTACATTCCCGAGACTCCTCCCCATTTCCATTCCCAAATCCCTCACCTCCACGCTCATGCTCACAATTCCCTTCTTTTTTGTCCCCCATTTCTTCGTTCTTCTCTAAAAAAGACTCCATTTTGTCATCAAATAAACCAGGTGAAGCACAATAAACAGAGTTGTTTATCACCATACCGTTGAAACAAAAACTTCTCTTTTCAGACCCCTTTGAAACTTTAGCTCTAGAAGACAAATTTCTCAGTGATTTTGAAACCCAAAATCTCACAACAGACAATGGCTTTTGGGGTTTTCTTGAGCCCCTGGACTGCTTCAGAAGAGCATTATGCTTGATCTCTGGCCTGTATTCTACAGTTACCTCTCTTTCTTCTCGGCCTGAGAGAGCTCTATCCATAATATGGCCTCAACCCCCACCATTTCTGGTTCTGCTGGGATATCAATGAAAACTAAAAAGCAAGAAAAAGGATGGAATTTTCCGTGGGGAAAGTATTGAGTGGAAGAGTGAAGATGGTAATGATTATAGGGAGGCCGCTGCTCTGAAGGGTTGAATGAAGCGCATGAGATTGTGGTCTTCACTGCTGGAGGTTGTGTGGGCTTAAGCCTTGTTTAAATGAAGAGCGCTCCCAGTCTCTCACAGTCAACAAAATGTGTTATGTCTGGCTTTGCTTAAACAAGGGCTCTAACACAATTATTACCAGTGCCAAGGTATCATTACAGAGTAAGGTCAAGGGAATTCTTCTAAGGGACGGATCAACCTAGGTCCACAATCACTATATGTGATGCCTTTCCTTGTTTGTTTATGCGTTTTATCATCACTATTTGTGACCAAAAAGAATTTTGTTCTTAATTCACTGAACAATTCTTTGGAATTAAACCCCTCAACAATTTGCATTGCAGAACAGGAAAGCGCAGCTCAATGGGCTTCGGTTAGTGTCAATATAACCTCGAGCGTATGTGAAGATTGGCTAAATATTCGAAGGATGAGAACAATACATATAATATATTCTTTTATTTTTTATTAGTCATTCTGAATCACAATTAAAGAAAATGTTATTCATGTTTTATTCTATCCTTTTTCCGACATTATGTATAGATTAATAGTAAAAGTAAAAAATGGACTCCCTCAACGAAATGAAAGGAAAAAAATGATAGAAATCGTGGCTTATAATCACAAGGTCACCGGTTTGAGAAGCAGTTTCCAAAAATCCTTCCTTACAAAAGCCTAACAAAAAGGCCAATATGTAGAGGTTTGCAGAGTATACTTGGACATGATTTTGACCTCCTCTTGTGGAGCATATGATGAAGAGTACAAAAATGGTCCAATAGCCATGTTATTGATGAAAGCAAGGGGCGAAGCAGATGGAGAGCTTTCATGCTCAAGAATCATAGTGGTAGTTATTAAAATCTTAAAAAGTTTTTTTTGTTTAGAAAGCAAGATATCTAAAGAGAAAAATTACTTCCCTTGGAGGTCTTGTATTATTTCCTCTACCAATTGATACCACTTTGGTGGTAGTGGTGGTGGTTAAAATCAAAAAGTCTCAAAGGGCAGATGCAAAGACAAGCGCCTTCCAACGGCTACCACTGCATACTACTATTTATTTGGTTAGTGACTTTGATAGTTGGTTTGAACTATCTTCAAGAGACAGAGGAAATTTTGTGTTTTTTCTTTTTTTTTCGGGGGAGGTGGGAATTTTTTGTGTTTCATTTCATTGGATGATCTCATTTGGGTTTATTTCTCTCTCTCTCTCACTCTTCTTTTTCCTTTCTCTTGAGAACTCTTTCTTTTGTGAACATTTTCATTTCTTCAATCTTTCTTTGTGATAAAACGATATTTCAAATAGTTATATACATCTCACACTTGAAATTTCTAATAACCCTATTCCTCAATCTATAAAGAGAAAGATAAATTCTTCATATCGAATTATGCTAATTACTCGATCTATTATAGTGTACCCATCTAAGATGAAATTCACCTTTCGTGGGTGATAAAACTTCTGCCTCTTTATCCTATTATGCAATTTGTTTTCTTATCATTAACAAAAGTTTTTTTTGGAAAGCAATTATTAATGAAGGTTACCTTTTTTGTGGATATTAATGAAGGTTACTTAGTTAAAAGAGAAAAGGAGTAATTTTTATCTCGAACTTCTTTTACTTAAGAATGATGTTGAGATAAGTATATTATATTAGTGTATGTGTAAATTACATCATCTTTGCAAATAATATGTTTGTTCATATAAATAATTGAAGTTTTAACATTAATCACATGTCAATTACAAATTAAAGATAATGAAAAATTGGACACATAATTCACATCCAACTCGTTTGTTTTTCCAACGGTGGGGAGGTTTTCTTTCCCCATATTCTAAATCAGTGGTCCTTTTTGTAATAATAGTATTTAAATTGTATACCTTCCGTTTCATAATAAGTATCATTATATAAGTTTTATTTTATTATAAAATAAGTATAAATAGATAAAAAATTGAAATTTTTTCTTATTTATCCTCATAATAAAAAAAATGACACGTGGTAAAGATAGTAGTTTATTTTGTTGTAATTTCCAATGAGAAAAAATAATATTTATGTAAGGGTAAACTAATCGATTTAATTATTGTCTTAATATGTATAAAAATTTATTATGAAACGAATAAATAATATTTAGATTCACTTTTATTCAAAAATTCAATCTAAATTTTTTACTTTTAACTTCGATTTCTCTTTTCAGGAACAACATTATTTAAAAGGACAACATGAGAAAATGAAGGGTACCAAAAGCTTATATCCTCTTCCTCCACTTACAACTTTGAATCTTCAAAAAAAAAAAACTTATATATTTGAAATATTCCAGACTTTAATTTAAATTCAATTTCATTTAAAGCGGTTACCACTCTTGATCTGCGGAACGCCTTATTGGAATTTTCGATGTTTGGTTTCCAACGCAACGGCACAGGAGCCGAACTAGAGACTATGGCCTATGGGAATATGCTTACGGCAGTTGGGCCTTCCCGGGCCTTCTTTAGTGAAAACTCCAGATGACCCAAGTAGTTGGAATGTTTTTTTTTTCCCCTAGAAATCACATTTTTCTTTTTCTTTCGAATTTGGTCCATAAATTTTGTCTTTTCTCAATAAATAAATAAAAAAAGCATACCAAGAATAGCATATTTATCCATGCAGGATCAAAGTATTCCCAACGCTTTGTCTCAATATTACAGAATAAAACATATCAGCAAAAATTATTTCTAAGAGAAAGTAAACATATACACTCCATAAATAACTAGAAAAATATGATCATATTTTCCTTTGACGTTTTAAGAATAATGGAACACATTAAGATTAAGCATACAGGTACAGAGAAAGGGCTATTGAACCGCAACGAGCAGTAAAGTATGCAAATCTTGAAAATTTTGTGTTGCGTTTTTTCATAAATTATAAGATTAACGAATTTATTGCTATAATATAAAATTATGATTATTTGTAACACTTTACATATAAAAAGAAAATAGATAACCCAAGCTAATAAACACATCTAGGATGCTATTTGAGTTTTTTTAAAAAAATACCAGTCAGTAGTATATGCTAGTTTATGGAAGTTAAAATTGGCAGAACTATTTTCTTATACACAATAGGGAGGGGGAAGATATCCTATGTGCTCTAAAATTTTTGTTATTTTAGTTTGCTCCAAACATGAAGATGTAAGTAATATGAAAGTTCCCTCTCAGA
Source organism: Rauvolfia tetraphylla (assembly GCA_030512225.1). Lineage (NCBI taxonomy): Eukaryota > Viridiplantae > Streptophyta > Magnoliopsida > Gentianales > Apocynaceae > Rauvolfia > Rauvolfia tetraphylla. Next base: position 8,224,751 of record JAJQKT010000045.1, on the reverse strand, counting down.
AGGGGACAACAAGAGGAAATATATCGACTATCACGATACACGATATATAGATATACATATTATAACTAAGAAATTCCCTTAATTAATAATGATGAGTCATTTAATTTGAGAGAGAAAGCCGTGACAATAGAGAAGCAATGATCAACATGGGGGGAGAGAGAGGAGATGGGAGCAAGTTTGGTGAAGAAAAGAAGGAGGCAAATATATCATTTGTAGGATTTGTAGGATTGGCAATGGGTTTGAGCCAGTTCGAACCCAGCCAACTCGTTAGGCTCGAACTTAAGTTTGATGTTTGGGTTGAGTTTTAACTTATTTAAACTCAATCCATTTTAAATCCAGTTTCCATACATAAATACTATTATTCTTCACATATATAATAATTTTATAATTAATTATAATTAAAGAATATTTAAGATTTGAATATTAGTTAAATTTTTTTAAAATTTTAACATCAATTATTTTAAAAAAATTAAAAAATTTTTGTAAAGTGAAAATAAGAATATATAAAATAAGTTTATGTAATATATATATATATATATATATATATATATATATATATGGGCCAAACTCACCGGTCTGAGCTCAAGCAAGCAAGCCTGACTGACCTAATCATTTGATATTATAGATTACTTTTCTTTAACTTTTTTATTTTTTTAAAAAATAATTTTGAATCTCACATTTTGTCTTACAATAATTTATTCGTATATACACTTACAAAAATTAGAAGTTTGAAAACAAATCCAAGAACACACTACCAAACAATATAAATTATGGATATACTTCCTCTTAGTTTTACACAATATATGTTATTTTTGCCCACGGTAAAAAAATTATTATTTTCATCATAAACTTCTTTAGTTTCAAAACATTATATATCTTACTTTCTTCTTTAATTTGTTTCAAAAAATATATACTACTTTTATATAAATATTTTATTTTTAACTTTAACTTTGTCTTCAATGATCTATTTAAATATTTTTATTTTAAAAAATTATTAATTTTTAACTGATAACTTAAAACACTAGCAGTTGATATTAAAATTTAAAATTAATTAATTATTTTTAAATAAAAATATTATATATATATATATATTAATTTTTTATAAAATATATTAATTTATATTTGGAAGTCAAATATTTTAAAACTTAAGAAGGATATATTTAAAGTCAAGAAACCTCAAAATTCTTCGACATATCTAAAGTGAGCTCGTCTTCGTCCCGTCAGCAGCGGCAGCCACGAACCACCAGCACAAGAATGCGAAACGTGGTGGTTTTAGATAACGGAGCCGGCCTAATAAAAGCCGGCATAGGCGGTGAGAGAGACCCAACAGCTGTAGTTCCGAACTGCATGGCCCGACCTCTGTCGTCTAAAAAATGGCTTTTGGCAGACCAACTCCTCTCCCCAACTGAAGACCTCACCTCCGCCACCCTCCGCCGCCCGTTCGACCGAGGCTACCTAATCAATCCGGACCTCCAATCCACTCTCTGGTCACACATCTTCACGACTCTGCTCAGAATCACACCCTCCCAGTGCTCCCTCCTCCTAACTGAACCCCTCTTTACCTTGCCCTCAATACAGCGCTCCGTTGACGAATTAGTCTTCGAGGAGTTCAATTTCAAGTCACTTTTCGTTTCTGATAGCCCGTCTTTGGCTCATTTGTACGAGGCATCAAGAAGTCCTTATGGGATGGTATCCAGAACCCAATGTAGCTTGGTTGTGGACTGCGGGTTCAGCTTTACTCATGCTGCACCGGTGTTTCAGAACTTTACTCTGAACTATGGGGTCAAAAGATTGGATCTTGGAGGGAAGGCGTTGACGAATTATTTGAAAGAATTGGTGAGTTATCGAAGTGTGAATGTGATGGACGAGAGCTTTATCATGGATGATGTTAAGGAAAAGTTGTGCCTTGTCTCCTTGGATGTCGCCAGGGACTTGCAGATTGCGAGGTTGGAGTTTTCCATTACTTTTATAGTTATTCTGGTTGAGCATTTTCTTTTTCTGTTCTATTAGTTCTTTAATCCTATTGTTCGTTGTCTTTTATGAGTTGGATGATTTAATAGTTCCGAGTGCAATAATTGTACATTTTGTCTATATTTTAAATTAAATTTCTGGTGGCCTTTCAGCATATATTGTTTCATTTGAGGTAATTTTTCTTTAAAACTTATAGGAATTAATTCTCATTTCTTCTGTATCTTCTGACATTAAAACCGTAGAAAACTTCTAACCTCTTATATCGCTAAAGCAGAGACACAACTTATTTGCAATTCCTTTTTAATTTATTGTCAGTGGGGATCATTCTTGTAATAGAACTTAGTACAGTTGATGCTTGTTTGATTCCTGAACAACTGCGAGATATATGAATGGTGTAGATATTTGCATCACGGGGCTTATTGGGATCCCAACGTCCGGAGAAAAGGTTATTTACTTGGATGGATGATATGTAACAGATCAGAGCTGGTGTAGATACTTGATTCATTAAGAACTCGTGAAAACTTTCCATAAAACTGTAGCATAGCATACTGATTTGTTGTTTCAGTGCCAATTGTGTCCAATCCGAGTGTTTTCAGTTAAATTCCTGCAGACTCTTGTAGCTATTTTTCTATAGTTCAAAGTTCATCAATACTATGGTTTTCCTCAGGTTTCTGGTTATTATACCGGCAACAGGAATGATGATAAAATATCTTCTCAAAGGGCACTGTAAGATGACGTGATGAACCTACTTATTATCTCTTCCATATGACTGGCAATGATAAAACGAACTCAGTGAAATTTACTCCTTTTATGCCATGGTTTGCTGTTATCATCATTGCAGTATATTTTATTGCTTTTCCTTTTAAAGTTTAAGCTGAAAGAACTATTGATAGATGCATCAATCCGATGTGCATTCTAATGCAGCTTTTCCATGTAGTTAACGTATTACAAATTTGTCATGAAATTGTTGTTGCTTCATATTATCATGTTTACCTGGCAGGAGAAAGGGGAAGCATAACATTTTTAGGTGCACGTATGTGCTTCCTGATGGCATCACTCACACAAAAGGATTTGTGAAAGACCCAGATGAAGCAAAGAGATACCTTAGTTTGGAAGATGGAGCTTCAGTGTTATCAGGAAAAAAGGATGATCCAAACCAACTAGATGTTATTGAAAAGCCTGATGACAGGAGAACTGCTGATTTATCAAAAAATGTACGCAATATTTTTGCTTTCAAGTTAATCTTCTGAGGCACATTGTTAATTTCTATTCCTGCTCCTTTGAACAGGAGTTTAGCTTGACAAATGAGCGGTTTATTGTGCCAGAGATGATCTTCCGTCCAGCTGATTTGGGTTAGTCTTGTTAATATGTTGGTTTAACAGCATTACCGAGTTGTTGGTTGCACCTGGTCTTTATTTGATTTTGAGAATCTATTTCACTATATAGCAATTCAGTTTACTGAGTGAGAGTTGCTAATATGCTTGTTTTTAGTCTTAAAAAATTTCCAGTTTACAAAAGCTGATTTCTATGTCCTTAGGAATGAACGAGGCAGGAATTGCAGAATGTATCGTTCGAGCTGTTAATTCATGTCATCCTTATCTGCATCCTGTTCTTTATGAAAGGTGGTAGAGAGGAAATCTCAGGATGCTAACTGTGATTGTTATGTAAATCCATGTTTTTTATGTCTGGAAATTGAAGTTAGCATGTTTCATTGTGTTTTTATACAGTATTATATTGACTGGCGGAAGCACTCGGTTCCCTCAATTTGCGGAGAGACTGTAAGCTTATGCCCTACTGATTCTTAGATGAATTCTGGATTTCAGTTCAAATTTCTGAAAATTTTGTTTCTATGCAGACAGAGGGAGCTTCGACCTCTTGTCCCAGAAAAATATCGAGTGAAAATAAGCAGTCAAGAAGAGTAATTGTCTTGGCTTATATAACTTACAATGCAAAATGTCTGTGCTTATTTTATGGGCCTTAATTCCTATATCTCTACAGTCCTATACTAGGTGTATGGCGAGGGGGATCGCTTTTAGCATCAAGTCCTGATTTTGAAACAATGTGCGTTACCAAGGCTGAATATGAAGAACTGGGGTCTGCCAGGTGTCGAAGGAGATTCTTTCACTAGTTTATGACATTTCATAGGTAATTTCCGCAAATACTTTTGACTTTGTATCTCCAGTATTCTGCCATTAGGCTCAGTTTTCTTTTATTGTCATAGAAATGAAATTGTAGAATTTGAATCAGCTAGCTTAATGGTTGTAAAATTCACTGCGCTAAACGAAATCTGGTATGCTGTTCTTTGGATACGGTTTAGAGAGGGATTGCTAAATCAAATGGACTTTAATGGGCTCTTCTTCCCAATTACAAACAGTAAAAACGTGGAGTGGGAATTGGATTTACCTCCATTTCTACTAGGACTGCCAAATTAGCCAACTCAATTTGCAAATAAAAGATGGACGACTGTATTCTCTTTGTATTATCTTAAAGAATTATGTGAGTAAATACTTTTTAATAGTCTAGCACTTGTAGCTTTATAAGTTCTACCGACACGTGACATCCTCAATTTACTGAAGCAGTGGAATAGTAGGGGTGTATTTGGATTGTGTTTGGTTGTGGGAGATTTTGTCTTGGGTTTCGCGAAAGTGAATTTTTTGTGAGAGGAGAAGTGGGGCCCAATTGTATGTTTGGTTGGGAGAGATGCAATCCAAATAAATCCTAGGATAATATCGGTCTGCTTTTATGCTTGCTTGGGAGATTGTTCCCTTTTTTTCTCCGTAATTTGCAACATGTGGTTTTTCTAGTTAATCTGTACAAGGGGTTAGAAAACAGGTTTTTAAAAACTTTCTGGAGATTCTTTATTGTATTATTTATCCTCTATTTGCAATAACATAAAAGAAAGGGAAAAAACTTTGTTCCATAACAATCAGGTTTTTGCTAGTGACAACTAGGCATCTAACATATTCTCGAGGAAAAAAGGATGATGTTTTTCTGTTTTCCTGTAAACACCGAATGAAATATCCTACTGATACCTGTTATATTATTGCAAGTTCTTTATCACTGTAGTTTCGTGGATGTCTTCTGCAGGATGGCCTAAAAAGAACAGAATGACATGAAGCAGGCCGGGTTGTTGAAAATTGTTGATGGTGAAAACCAGGCACGAGTACTGATGGAAATTGTTTGCTGGATGCAGCTGGATTTACGTGCAAGGTGATAACCGCTTCTTTCCCATGCATCATGTGCTCCTAACCTACTAACTGCTATTATTTTTGACCTATTGCCTCCTTCACAGAGATTGGATTCCGGAATTTTTTACCTTGTGCCTTTCCCTTAGATATCCTCATTATTCATGTATCATCCTTTTCCTTTCTTTTCGCGGTGGCAGGGGAGAGATCTTAATGAGTTGCAAATCTTCTTTTGTTGATAAAATGCAAGTGCCATGATTTTGTTAGCTTTCTTGTAGTTTTTTATATCTCTCCAGTTTTCTTTGCAATTACTACTGTTTCATCTGTTTTTTGAACTGTCAAGGCGTTTCTATGCTTCTCAAAATCAAGGGCTGCAAACAGACTGCTTTGCACTTTGACAGTGTCTGTCAAGGATTTGCGTTTAAAATATTGCTTCAGAAGCGCCATTAGAACAGTTCTCTTGAATCTAATCGTTCTCCTTTGCATCGTGACACTTTTTTGTCTCTGTTTCAGAAATTGACGTGCCCAAGGACCAGGCAAGAAGAACAAAGCGGGAGAATGGCCAGACGGGAGAAAGCAGCATTTTGTCACCCAACAATGTCAGGAAAAAGTTAAAAAATGAAAGCCGCGAGGCCTTCCCTCCCCATTTCTCAAGGCAGTCAGTAGCAATTTCTCATGCGCTGCAAACTAGACGATCTCTGAATCAAGAGGCCTCTCTTTACTAATGTACTGTTGGTGTGTATAAACATCATAATCCATGAGCTCCAGTTTCATCCGTCCTAACGATAAAAAATGAATAAGTAACTTAAAAACAATTAATTAAATGATCTAATGTGCAAGTACTGCGGAAAGTTTTTGATCCGTTGCGACGTTCTTTCCCAAAAGAGAGAAAACAATGGTACGTCTCACTGAAATAGTAGTAAGGTCAATAATTTTCGAGATTCTCTGTATTTGAATTCTCTACCGTCTTTTTGGGAATACTTTTATAAGGGATATTGCGCATCTAAAACACGCATTTTTTTCCTCTATACGTATGTACAATCAATAAATGAATCATAGTTCTCTGATCTGGATGGATTTGAGATACAACATTTATGGACCTTCGATCTAACAAGTGGACATGATCATCAACCGCTAAAATGTTCCTAAATCGTACCTGAACAATTGAATTGAATATAAAACAATTCTATCTCCAGAAACAAATGATTTTTGCTTCAAGGGTTAGGAAGAAGCCCAACAGCCTCATGTGTAGATGCAACTTTAGAATGCCTCCCATAGTTTAAACTCAGAACTTCAACGTGTCACCTACAGTCAACATAGCTTCCAATAAATCCACCTGCAGTTCCCTCCCAGCTTGAGAGAATTGACAAACAGAGCAGGAGTCCTTCAAAGACACTAACTTCAACAGGATCTATAGCTTTGATCTGAAAATTCTGATGGCCATTGATCCAAAAAGAGGTCAAAAGTGTAGCAGACTAGTTTGTCTAGTCGGCAAAAGGCTGTGAATCCATGCATATGTGTACCAGCTTTCTTTGGTATTGTCCATAATATTCACCGACTGCAATGACTTCTTCACTCTCAGGATTTAATCCCGGCAAGTGGAGCACTTGATCCTTGATCAAGGAATTTGATTCATCATCTGAATCCAAACCGGACAGAAAATCAGCATGGATTTCACGGCAAGCAAGAATGAACATGGCAGCTGTGTCAGGTAATTGCGCCTCACGAAGTGCTGCCAGTGCCTCTTGTAATCCACCAGCAGCAACATACAGGATTAGAGCCCTGCATGCATTAACATTAACGTTAAAATAGAAAGGAGAACCTTTTAGTTTACAAGACAGGTAGGGTAGCATGTCACCTCCAGATGTTATGTTCAAAGTGAAGCACATGATCAGCCCACCTCTGTAAAACCCTGTAGGATCACAAAGATATGGAATCAAGTCCTTGGCTGACACGAAGTACAAGAAACAAAAGTACTGCAGTAGCATGCAAATATATAGAGGAGATAAAGGTAGAAAATTAATGCCAAAAAGAGTACTTTTTTAATATTAGAAGAGCAAGTTCTTGTTATGCTTTATGTAAATAAAATTGTCTTCACTGATCACTTATCTATTATGTACTTAAACCCGGCATTCAGCTTGGCAGCAAAATAGAACCATCTGTACCTTCAGATAAGCATGAGTCAATTCACACACTTCTACAGCTAATTTACTAATTGGTTAATGTTTTAGAATGGTCAATAATGGTAAAATATCATCAGCACTAATCGTGTGTATCATAAGTTTTATCTATTATTTGGGTCCAAGGCCTAACTAGGTTGTACAATGTGGTAGCAAATAAATTCACTTTGAAGTCAGTGTTCATCTGTAATTCTTGCATAGGATTAGCATAGGAAAAGTGAAAAGTGAATATGATTTTGCGGTCAGCAATATTGAAGAGTCCTTCAATTTTGTACCACTAATTCATTGAGTAAACCAGATAACAGACCTTGGTTACATAATTTCAATAAAAGATTAAGATCCTTTCAATTATTATTGAGAAAAACTAAGAAGATAAGTTTTATTTATATGCATTATAAATCTTAAGCTGTACCAAAGCCAACCTTATAAAGAATTTCTCAAGTTTCACATGAGCAATTCAGAAGCATACAAACTTTGAATATTATGATTGAGCAAGGGATTAACCTGGCATAATCAGACCCCTTTAGATGTGTTGCAGCTAATGTTGCAGCATCCGTCCAGCATCCGGCATCTTGTAACTGCAAAGTAGATGAAAAGGATATTACCACTATGATATCAGAAATCATAACCATCAATAGAGCGCAACTGCACAGTCATGCTTAGATTAGAAGGTCCAGGTAGCACTTGAATTACATAAATTGACTTCACACAGTCAAGTAGCCACAAATGTAACTATGATATTGGTCTTGTAATCTTTTGATCTCAGTTATCTCTGTACTTGTGCTGCCGTTATGTTGAAGCTCAGAATCCATGTTAAGTAAATATATTCCTACTTATCCTCAAATGAATTCTTTCAAGTACAGCATTACATGGGGAAACTGCCTGGGACAGTTCCACTGGTCCTGGCCTCATTTTTTCTGTTGGAAAATGAATCTTTTCTCCCTCCTCCATTGGTCTTCTCTTCCCCCCCCCCCCCCCCCCAATTCTCCATGCGTCTCTCGCTACTTCTTTCCGCACTTCTTCTTTATAGCTGCTTTCCCTTCTTCAGAAACTAAGCCGCCCTTCCCCTTCTCGAATCATTTCCTGGTCAATTATCCTCATATTTTGAAGTTTAATTTCCTCCACCCTAAACCTTATTTAACTTCTATGGTTATTTACTTCACAGCTTTCCATTTCCTCAGCCTCCCCAGTAAACTCCAACAGCTTTATATCAGGACAGTAAGACAGAAAATGCATGGAGAAGCTGAAGTAGCCCACAGTATAAGTAATTATTTGGTCGAGTTTTCTTCTTTCCAAGACTTACTAATCGGGACCAACTCCAAGAGTTCAGAAAATGGCGTTGGCTTTGAAAATCGAATTTCAGAGGAAGTTCCAAAATCTCAGACCTGTACAGATTTATAGGATTCAAGACCTTGTCCAGAACATTTTGAATATTTAGAGCCCACAGGTACACTAGCAACTTTAACCCAAATCTCTCCCCCTGAGAACTTATTCATCTAAAGTTTAAAGCAAATTAGACGGAAATTAGCAAATTAGAGAGAAGCCGAAAAAAATGGAGAATTCTTGCAGCAATTGAAGTTTGGAGAAGGGAAAGAATGTAGAGAAGAGAAGGGAAAGTTGGAGAAAAGCAAGGGGAATAAGGGGAGAGAAAACCATAGAAGAGAGGAAAAATGGGGCCTGGACTAGGGGGACGGTCCCAGGTGTCAGTTTCTCCATTACATGATTCTAGGTTTTGGACCATTGCAGTTTCAGCTGAACTATTAATTCTATAAAAAGGATCCACATTACACACACGTCCAACATTAATTTACATGAAACTTCTAACAAAAGCTTCTCATTGATGAGAGGCAGTGAAGAGAGAACAATACCTGAGAACAAGCTTCTTGATATCTCCCAACAGCACAGAGCAAATGTGTTCCTGATAATGATCGGTCTGTTCTGACCATATTTGCAGCTACAACCTATGCCAAATAATCAGTCCATATAATGAGCTAGAAAAAATACATGATCTCTTAAAGAGAAAAGAATTTGAAGTGAGCAAGTACCTTCACTGCCAGTTCAAGTAAGGATCGTGATACTGCAGATGAAAGAGCAATAGCACGCAGAGCATTTGGATAGAAGTAAGAGCTCTCTGGAGAGGTGGAAAGCAGTAAACTAACTGCAGCTTCCAAGTTCCCAACTGAAACTAGTCTGAAAATTAACAACATGAGACATTGTGAGAGCAAAATAATACACTCTTAAGTTACTACAGATTCCATTACTGGTTTAGCAACCAATTGCCAGATAACAAGAAAGATAAAACTTGAACTTCACCTACAAAACTGTAAAGCTTATTCCTTAAGCTTCATGCAACAAGATTTAGATGAACACGTTCCTTATCACTTACAAGAATATCAGATGAGTTGACAGTACTTTCCGTACTGCAAATCACCATGGCAAACAAATCCTCTCGTTTCCAAATTGCATACCAATATTTCTATTTTGAGTTGTCCGAAAATGAACATACAACTTTCCTAAAACAAACATATTTACATTCAAACTTTCTCAACCTGTTGTATTGTAGACCACTGATATTCCTGGGTCCCCATGACAAATGGCAACATGAAGATATTTAAGGACTCCTAAATTTTGCGCCAAATCAAATTTGGAGATTGAATTTGAGACTGAAGGTGCATGATTAGTCCACTAACTAAAGTAGGGGACAAAATCAGATTAAAAGATGTTATGGGAGTTCAGAATGTTGTCCATCACGGGTTGTGTATTGAATAGACGAGTCATGTTATCTTAACCTTAAAGATAAATAAATGCAGGGTACAGTCAGTGCCAAAACAGCAATGAATATCACTAGGATGCAATATCATCAATCTTCAATTTTTTCATGATTGACTGGATGCAGTATCTAAAAAATGTCAAGATATAGGAGAGTCCATTGGCTTTATAGTTTTCTGTCTGATAGCAATAGCTCTTGACAAACAGACTACCCAGTACAAAAACAGAATTGAAATCTCTCCGAGGTAAAGTGCAATGTTGCTTCTGCTACTTCCCACACCCTATTCACCACTCCCATCCACCCACCAAAAGAGGGAGGGGGGGGGGGGGGAATAGAAGAGAAAAACCTGGGCCTGGAAAGTTCAAGTGGTTAGCTGCGTCATTATTTGCATGTCTGAAGCACTTATTCTTGAGTGAATTGTGCATCTAAAACTAGGTATTTCTAGTTTAAGAAACTGTAAGCTTTCTGAGACCACCTAGAGATACCAGAGTTCTAGACCTTCATTATTTCCAAGATATATTTACTTGGAGAGAAGTTATGTACTATTAAATGAAAGAGGAATTAGGGTAACTAACAGATTTATAGAAGGGTGACTTTACTTACAGTTCCAAATTTCTTCAGATTAAAACCCCATCTACCTCCTTGATCAGTGTCTCCTCAAACGTTTTACCACCAATCTCCTCCTAATCTTTTCACTTTACTACAATCCTCTAATTATATTGATGAATGATGATAAAAGGATTCTTTTACCGTTAATAAGCATTTGTTAATAGTATAATTAAAATAAATGTTTGTGCTCCTCCATTTTACTTTCTCTCTTCCCACTAGCTTCTATGATTCAGAAGCCGGCAATTTAAAAAAAGAAGAAAAAGGGGGGGAACAGATCCAAACACACAAAAATACCAGATTATACACAATGAGGATGACCACCACAATATGCACAAATATACACTACGTTTTCCTGATACACACTCAGAAAAGCTCTTCATCCTACCCAAATGCATAAACTAGATTCCACAAGCTAATAGAGCAAGCAACAGAACACAATCTCCTAAACAAGCCACATGAATCCTAATAGGAAAGGAAGTTTCAAAAACACATACAAAAGACAAAATCAAATCACCACAAATTCTGGGTTGTGTGAGCACTAGGAGGGTTTTCACGAGTACGACGACAGGAGTCCTTCTGCCAGATGTGAAGATATTGGACATGGAACAGAAATCTATGAAGGGTGCACATTAGGAATAAGATTGGTGCAATGAGGGTCCTGCGAATGAATTTGCATGTATTATATGCAATTTTTGGCATTTGATTTTGTTGTCTGTCAAAACAGTGTATGTAAATGCCTAGCTTCAGTTTCAAGAATGTGCACTGCAGTAAAGATCTACAGAGAAAAGGGGGGTGGGGATGCAGAACGAGATTTTCAAGAATAATCACGTAATTATGTCTTGACTAAGGGAAAAGAATTTTTTTCCCTCTTTAAGCAATAAAAGAGAATGTGAGAAAGAGGAATTCTCCAACGATATAAAATGGTATTTACCAGCTATTGATTGTTGGCCCAGCAACCTCAAATAAAATTTGAAATAGGCGAAGTTTTAGCATGTTCTAAGGGTACAAAGCAATGACAAAGACCTCTATCACATTGGCGTTCACTTGGCTAACCACCATCTAGCGACCCCAATGTCCTAATGCTGCAATCCAGCTAAAAGATGAAGTAACAAAATCATCAAGGACAAAAAGTTTTGAGGCAAAGGCTCACTCATGAACACGGTTCTGAATGGCTTCTTCACCCTCCAATTTCTCATGCCAAGGAATACGCTCACTGGCAGAACCCCACAACTCCTCTTGGTCAAAAGCCATCAGCCGGAGTTGACCATTAATCTGCCAAGACAACAAACCCATCAGAGTATTAACATCATAAAAAAGTTGGATCTACTGAAATGCATTGAAAGATAGGAAAATCACTCCTTCCTATAATAACAATAGAAATTGCTTGTGGATATGCGGATCCAAACTGTAAGGATAGAAAATTTTCCTTTCTTAACAGTTAAAACAACTAACCAACAAACTCTTTTTCCCTTCTCTACGCAATGATTTTCCTCGGGATGATATCCTATTAAGCATTGATGCCTCATCAAGGTTCCCAGTTGATGTGGATTGTGGGACTTTTGGGGGTGACTTGTTCACCAATCTACTTATCAAGTGATTAAGAGCATTTGGCAGTTGCAGCCAGAAAAGTGCTTCCATGAAATCGCCAAAGATAGCAGCTGCAAAGGCAAACCTCACAGCAGAACCTTTCTCAGCAACAATTGCGTAGAGTCTCACTTTCTCATCATCAAGTATGCAGCCTTGAACATCAAAAGTTGGGATAAAAGTAAGCAAAGGCAATAGTATCACGTCTTCCATATGGCCTTATATGAAGAAATGAGCACCCACCTTCTTTACGGTATGGCTCCAATACTTTAAGGAGCATCTCTGGAACTGCAGAATCTCCAACTCGTGGTGAATTAATCATATAACTGCGAAGATCTGTAGCTGATGGAGTTCCTAGAATGTGGTAGTTTACAGCATCCATGGTTGCACTGGATGTATTAAACCACGGGGGTTTTACACCCATCTGCAAAATCATCCGTAATGCCTGCAGAAAAAATAAAACAGAAAGTTTACTCTCAGCTATTCTTTAAACAATTCATGCCTTTTAAGGATGGGAGAGAAGTACATATCAGATTCAGACATTTGAGTTCAGTTGTTAAGAAATTGGCAATAGATTTTCCCCAATCGTTTATTATGTTCTAATTTGTCCAACATCCATATCGAATCCTTTAACAATAAGGTAAAGGACAGTAAGTAATATTATAAAAATTCTAGTTACTCCTCAACTTCTAATTTGGTTTCATTTTACTTCAGTAATCCACTCTTTGGGGGCATGATGCTATATATAACTAGTCTATTTGAGAGTAAGAACAAATCATTTTGACAACTGAAACTGATCTAATCAGCATCTGACCCATGAAATCAGCAAAACTTGCCTGCATGATCTTAGAGCATCATCATTTGGAAAGGAAAAAAAAAAAACAAGGGACAAATGTAGAATAAAATTTACCAGGGCATGTGCTGTAGGCAGCAATATTGGAGAACATAGAGGTACAGGTCGAAATCTTTCTTTCATACCTTGAGCCTGGGGATCATAACCCAACCTTTTTTCACTTCTGCATTTATGAAAGACAATTTTATTCATATAAATAAGTCATAAGCTTGGCAATTATTATATTGCATATCATTTAATAATCTTTTAATGATCATAATAAAGCTAATAGACGTGAGCTTTGTTGTTGAAACTAAACAAATATGAATTCCCAGGTCATTGTAAGTTGGCCATTTGAACAAAAACTGAAAGATATGAGCTGGCCAACTCTAACAAAAAGATGTAGAATTGCTGACCCAAAAACAAAGCAGAACTAGATCATCTTATATGTATATCATAACTGTAATTCACCATTAGAGGGTTCCCTTTTTCTTTTCCACTTCTTGCATCACAGATAACTGTTCAACCAAATATCAGATAAAACAGAAGAAACAATAGCTCGTAGACATAAAACCCCTTCATGCCCATTTGCCTCTCTCTCTCTCTCTCCCCTCCCCCCCCACCCCTGCAATCTTTTCAAGTATATTCCATTTTTTGGTACTGCTCTATTTTTATTTACTTTGTAATGCATTTGGACTCTTCACTTTAACATCTTTACTACGTAATACCACTTGTTCCTCAACGACAAAATTGATAAGCATTATGAGTGAAGATGGATTAGTTCCAAAGGAAACCCACTAGAAAGCTGCAGTTTGCATAATGTTAAAATGTCAAAACTAGATGCAGCTGGATACTTATTTACAATATATCAAGTGCTGATCCATTTAAATCATAGATAATAGAAGCTATGGGAAACAATGTCATCTCAAAGAGGCCACTCGAGAACATTAAAATGCCTCGCAGCATACTGGCAGGAGTGGTGAGACATACATATTAACCTCAACTAGGCGAAAGCTGCTATCAGCACCAGCTATGCACAATACCAGCGGATCATTCTTATCACTGCGCAAAGGTAACCAGTCGAGTTCCAATACAAGAGTTCCTGGAAACTGAGGTTGTAAAAGGGAATTTGCCAACGGATCTGGTGAATCCTGCAATGAGAAGCATTCTACGAATTTCAGAACTTATCATGCAATATCCTGTATGCAGAACTCAAAAAAGCCCAAGTTGGGTGCGACAACTAATATTGGCATATGTAGCAAATACGCACCATTGAAAAAATAATGAGTTGTAAAATACTAGGGTATTTATCATCTCTGCTTGGGTGGAGAGTGATACCCTCTAAAAGACTAGAAAAAGCAACTTAGATACTCACTGAAACATTTAATGAATATAAAATGTAAGCAAGCATATAACCAACTAAGTTTTTAACATACATGAGAGAATCAAGCATAAAATAGATGTGTAACTAATCAACACTGCCAATCTCTGGCTTACAAGGTCAAACACCGAGAATGTGTTATCATGAAACAGAACAGCAATACGTCCACGGCTACGGTCTCCAGGAACAACAGGTGAAAATTTGATTCTGCGTATTCCTTCCCTATGAGTATTAAATGAGGACGATTGTCCAGTAGTCACATCCCACCAACGAATATTCCCAGATCTGTCCCCCATTACCTGAGAAACAGATCCATTATTACCTCAAATATAGAATCTCATTATCATTGTAATCATTTAAAGATTGATTAATAAGACTACAAATTAATAAAGAATACATACCACATGAGGCAACCGATAAGCCATGGCCGTAATTAAACCATCAGATGTCACAAATGTAGATGTTGGCCACTTCGGTCTGCAAGAAGGCAATCCCAAGTCGCAGGTGGTAGAATATAGATCAGCAAAAGGAAATGCAGATGATAACAAAAGTGTGAAGTATTGAGTGTATCAACATTCTGTTGCATGCAGAAATAGGTATTCCCACATCACAAACATAAACTTCCAATGCCAAACATGGAGCAACTTGACGAGAATGTGATGCATTACTTGAGATTCACATATCTAGAGAAATGAAGAACAATAAATCATGGGTTTCTTTTATATATATATATATATATATATATATATATATATATATATATATATATATATATTATAAAAAATCAGGGAGTAGGTCCAGCGGCTACTGGCCGCAAATGAGAATCCACAAAAACATGTGGACAACTTGGTGCAAGTTTGTTAGAGGCGATTGTCTTTGATGGATAATTTGGCAAAGAAAAGAGACAATAGTGTTTCAATTAAAGAGCTTTAGTTTCCAATTAAACACACAAAAATGTAATAAAGGAATCATGAAGTAAGAAACTGTCTGAAGAAGAATCTCAAAAGTATACATGGGTAACCAGAACAGGTAGCTTGGACTCTCCCAGTTAATATTACTTGAAGAAAATACTAGATGGTTTCCCTCCAGTAGCTTCACAAATCTAGTCTATCTTATTCTTTCTTTCCCTTAGTGCTACATAGTAAACTGAGAACATAATATAGTAGACCGCAGAAACTACATTGGGAAAGCTAACAGTTATTTGCTTTTGCAAACGTGAAGTAACTATTCAACAAATTTTATAAGTAACTGCTTTTATTTGTTAATTCAGATGGTCAAATTTTTCCGATTTATCACCGACACCCAAGAAAAAAGGAGGGGGAGGTGGTGGCATATGTTTTAAAGAACCAACCTTCAAGCGGTTCAATCTGTCTTATAGACAAATATGCTAGTAAAATATAGATCTTGTCATAATCTAAGGAAGCCATACCTAAAGTCTCGGATCCTTCGCCCATGAACCTCAAAAACACCAAGCGCTCCATTTACTAGAGCAAAAGCAAAACTTTCGGAAAATTCTTCTTGAGAACCATCTGTGCCGGCTCCCTCTGTAATCAAAATAAATTTTTGTAAACACAGCAGACAGAGAAGGATTATAAATAATGACTCCAGGCCGCTAGGAACTGAGTCAGAGAAAGCTCACTGGAATCTGCAGAAGATGCCTTAGTTGGGGAAGATGTCCCAGCCGGCTGCACAGCTGCCAGATCTTTGGGCAATGTTGATGAGGGAATTGAAGATCCCTTCTGAACTGGCCGTGGGACAGTCGGCAGAGTCCACTCCACCACCGTGAAAGGAAGAGCTAATGAGCGCAGCTGCATCACAACAAGTAATATGTATAATTTTTACAGCACAAAGGATATATATCAGAAATTACATTAGAAGAGCACGTGAACATTTAACTGCCGAGCATTCTAAAGAGGTAAATTCTTTATTTGTCTATTTTTACTTCAATGAAAATCCAGTAAAACATTCGTAAAACAAAACTTGAAAAAGGAAAAGGAAATGGAATAGTCTCATTAGAAACTTGCAAAAAGGATAAGGAAGGCACTAGCTAGTAGGCCGATATCCACTTTTTGTAACTATTAATCACATCAAAATCTGAAGCCCCAATAAATGACAAGAAAAAACAAGATATCTTCTAAGGAACAGAAACCAAGATGTTATCCACATAAAGCTCTTCATGCAAAAAGATACTCCACCTGTCTCATTTTATTTGGCCTACTTGCTACGTCAACCAAATTAAAAAGAGATAGGAGAGAACCCAAAATTTAAGATGTTCACTTTGACTACTGCTCTTGAGTTTCTAAATACAGAATCGTACTAGAGAACAAACCATTTCCTTCACGCTGATCCTTATTTTTCTTTTCAGTTTAATCAGCAAATTATTAATTTGGTCTTTTGCATTATTTTTGACAAGCAGAAATGTAATAGTATGACACATATAGTCTTGAGTCTGTCCCAAATATCTCTGCATGATCTCATCTGAATAAAGAAACAATCTCCTCTTATTTAAAAGCATTCAAAAACTAACGACAATTAAGAAGAGGTAAAAAAAATTGGTTTAAATTGAACTAAAAGCTTTGAACCAGATATGCCTCTCTCTTTAATTAAAGAACAATATTCAGAATGCCTTAGCAGCCCTGAAGAAACTGCTAAGTGCTGGTGAGATAAACACAGTGCCGCCTGTCCATGTCCAAGGCAATTACATAGAATAAAGCAACCACAAAACTTTACCAGTAAATCAGTCCTTGCAACTTGTCATCAATTCAAAAAGTTCATAACTATGTTTCACAATGGCAGCAAGGCTTATTACTCTTGTGGCCCAATGTTCCCGTCCCCAGGAATTACTCCAAGGACAGATTTTCAGGTAAACCAGATGGATAGTTCATCATCCCAACAAGATATGGAAGAGCCTTTGAGAGAATTGCATCTTATATGGAATATCAAGAGTACTTATTTTTAGCACGTTTCTTTAGGAATAGACAGTCCATTTCCACTTGCCTAAACTTTTTGAAGACATTTTCTGCAGTTTCTACTAGCTTTTTGTACTGCTTGTATGCCCTTTCTGAACAAATAAACTCTCATCCAGGGTAAGGGTAAAAAAAAAAAAAAAAAGTGATCTCAGAATCATAATCATGGACAGAGTCATAACCATCTAAGCTAAAGTACTCAATAAACCCTCTCTTAAATACAACTAATTCCTTGATGTGGATCTCCAACTCCAAGGAGTTACCATTCTGGAAAGGCAAAAATTATAGGACAAACATTATTCGAGAATCAAAATTCATATGACTGGTAAGAAAAATGGGATTCTTAAAAGCAACACAAATAATGGTCCCAAGCTAATGACAAGAAAGTTCTCCCTGAATCCACTTTTGCTGTCCTCTAAGGAAACCCAACCTTTTTGGGACATTTCTACAATTATAAATATAGAACTTCCATAACCAATTGCTTCCTACAAAAGTAAACACTGAGAATCATGATGAGTCAATTAAGCATGTAAAATTGCTATATTGAGACGTCATAAAACAACATGCTAGAAGAACATACACAGAGGAACATAAGATCTGTCAAAGTGCATATAAAAATGGATAAAGGGAATGTAATGAGCCCATTACCATAATTGGAGTCTTCGTCATTGCCCAAACCTCGACAGGAGCATCTCGGAACAAGATCAAAAGGTACCTATTGACACCAGTAGTCAAATTAAGAGAAAAGAACATGCAAGTATTTATCCAATCTCCAAAAGACTAGAAAATCCTTACTCAACCAAATCAATAAAATTAGTCATCATGTAACCTGAACAACTAAAGCTAAATATCATCAGAAATTTTGATAAACTCATCACATAATTGCATTATTCTCTTCAAAACAGAATCAGCACTGAAATATGACAAAATGCATAATACATCATTTCTCCAAAAATAAGGGAAAAAAAAAAGACAGACAAATAAGGTTGACGTCTCAAGTAGTGAAACTTCTCCATAACAGAATAAGCATTCAGCCAATTTCATACATTATTCTGTATGCCTTTAAATGGTTTTCAGTAAGTAGTTTTCTTTATATCTGCTGAAAACCATCAGTATGTTTTACTGGGAAGAAGGTCAGTCCATATTAAAATAATCTCTCCTCCACTACATAAACAGGTGAGAGAGTAGGAGTTTAAAACATGTTTATTTAGTTGGATGATAAGTTTGTCCTGATGGACAATAAAGTTGGTCCTGGTTGAACTCAATAACTCCATAAATCAATTAATTGTTTCAAAATAGGTACTCGTGGATTTAGCATATAGCTTCATGATGGTCGTTGAGCCCCTCAAACTGCATCTTTAACCTGTGATCTATCAAATGTCTCTTGAACCCGGGAAAATTGGTAAATTTCTTCTCCCTAGAACTATGTGTTTCAGTGCTTCCCTGAGTCTTTACTGAACCAGGACAACCAGCTTCATAACTTTTTTGTTAAATGAGCATTTGTCAACCAGACTATCTGAGCCATTTGCGAGAAACAAAAATCTTTCTACATGTTGAAGTTTGATCAGCTTCATGTTGATCCAATTTTGAAGCTTAAACAGATAAGAAAATAAAATAAAGAGGACCTTTCAAATGTTTAATTTCAGAGCAACACGCCACAAGACCTATACACAGAAGTGATAAAAAATATTCATTATAAAATAGAGAAATATAATGGGTGAAGAGAACCTTCCAGAAGATGAAGCCCTTAAAGCTCTTATAGGTGCTCGCTCTGGCTTCTGCATGACCCGGAATGTCCGGTTAAGGCCGCTTCTAACACAAGTCACAACAAGCCTGTTGACATAACCACCAACTTTCTCGGTTCCCTGAGTGCAGAAACCATCATGTGATGATGTCAGATGCAACAAAGAGGGGAAAATTTTAATTATTTTGAGAACTTAAAGCATTAGCTGAGCTACAGAACTACTAGCTGTAGAACAATAATGACAAAAGGCTTTAACTGGATTTAAGAGAGGATGTAGTGACTTTTGGAGATATAACTAATGCTTCACTGCGATGATCCATACCTGTGTGTAAGAGAATGACACCAGTCTGGAATTTCCAAGCCACCGTAATCCCCTTACAACACTGTTATGAACAGCAAAACTAGCAGCGACAGCATTTGCAGAAACATCAATGACCTCAATGGTACCACTTTGAGTTCCCAAAGCGACAAGTGGAACAGCTACTGCCGGAAAGTTACCGCCACCTTCACATTTGAAATCAATTAGCATTTTTGCTATAAGTCAGGGAGACTGCTCGAAATTTTGATGGATTGAACTCATAATAGAGCTAGAAAAATACAATACTTACGAGCCAAAGTGGCTGTTAAAGAAGGTGAAGGTACAGCTAGCATGGTCACACTTGAAGAAAGGAGATGAAGCTGACCAACTAGGCTAGTCTGCACAAAGATATTTCACCTTCATAAGTACAGAGAAGATCCATCACCGATCAATAGGTTTAACTTTATATAAGCCTTCACTGGCATGAACTCTCACTTCTGCTTCCCACAAAAACAAGGAAAAAGGGGCACAAAACTTGAAACCACATTGGGAAAACAGAAAAAAGGAACAAAAATAACCACTCCTGAACCTCGTACTGATGGATAAAGACGTACTTTCCCAAGTTAAGTAAGATCCTAATAGGAGAAATCAACAAACCAACAGATGAAAGTATTTGAACCAACTTTGAATCAGAAACTCCACTCCCCACTTAACATACGGACATGGGAAGACACACAGCAGGAACAGGAAAGAGAAAGGAACTAGAAATTAACTGATAGTAAACCCTGATTTAATATTGCTGTCTCAATTTTCAGAAAAATCAAGAGACAAAGAAACCATTGAGAAGCTAGAGGTGCAAGCAATAGGACACAACATACTTAGGACACTTCCAATTACTAAAAAATGGAAAGTAGCCAGTAGTATCCCAATAACATCTAAAAAATGAATCAGCACTCTTTTGAATCTTATAATCAGGTCAAGATTATTGGGCAAATTATATGACTAGAAGACAATGTAATAACAGATAAAAGGATTAAATAGCCAGAATTGGATTTACACCCAAGCTCCTGAAGTACTGTTCTCTTACTTTCCTCATTGCTGATAGAACTTCTAACAATTAATTTCACTAAGCACTGGACTACCATTTCCAATTCAGAAATCATCAAGGAGAGCACACCTTGAACCAACACAATATTTATGTCTAAAAGTCGTCATGCTCAGTTGTGATAAGGTGCTATAACTCCAAAACAAACATATTGACACTAGGCAGGCTGATGATGCAGATATAAAATATTCAGAAGTAAGAGCGGCAATCAAGCCTGTATCCACACCATCAAAGCATCAACCACAGAAGGTCCCCTTGGAAAATAATCTATGTAGTGATGGTTGCTTCTAACCAGATGCCCAGGATTTCATCCTGGCTTGCTCCCACTAACCACCTCAGTTTTTGAACCGGCGCAAAATTATATGCCACATTCTTATCAGATATGTCTTCCTTCTTTTCTCTCTCACTCTTTTTCCTGTGTCTTAGGTGTAAATTGCATCTATACTTACATTGAATTGCTCATGAACGAAGCAATTTTCAAAGCCCAAATTTTCTCCTATGATCTCAAGTAATTGATTAACCTGTAAAAAGGAGCAAACTAATACTTACAGAACAAAGATGAGTAAATAGCAGACAAACCTTAAAGGACACTTCTTCCTTGCTGATAGTGGGATTAGATGAGCCACTCTTGCTGCCACTTTTATCATTTGATGGCACCAGAAAATTCTGTGAAGGGTCATCAGCATTCAAAATTTCCTTGCCAGATTTTGCCTCCAGCCCTATCACTTTATGTGTGACTGCAGTAGTGCCAGAATTAGTTGTTCCTTTCTGAGCATCATCCTCATATCCTTCAGCAGTTATGAGCCATTTCCATATTTTTCCATCATCAGATATGGCTATCAAATGTGTCTTAGAAACAATAAGAGATTCATCACAAAAATCAAAAGGATTGTTAAAATCCATAATAAAGGAAGAAGTATTATGTACGTCAAAGCAAAGCTTCCCATTATTCTGGAGGATGGAATCTGTTTGGGAGATAACAACTGCAAGAATTGAGGGTGAAGGGACAGATGTCCCAACAGAAGGCATCAATTCTTCCATCCTACACATTATGTGTGCCTGCTCTCCTCTGGTGATAAGACGAAAATTGTTATATTCCTTTAAGACCAGAAAATCTCACTCAAGCTTGAAACTTGTGAAATTATATAAAATTGTCAAACAAAACAAAGAACCGGCAGCTGAAACTTTCAGCCTTCAGTTGCCACTTTTTCAGAAGAGTAAGAAAGAACCATGGCCTACAACTTAACAGTGAAGAAAGAGGGGTTCCAATATTATCTAAAACCTGATGCTAAATATCATGTAAAAGGAAACACATACCATCTTCATGCCAATTTCAGTCTTTTGTTCGAGGGAATGAAAAAGTATCTCTTTCTTCTGTATTAACGAATCCAGACTCTCATACGAATTATTTACCATCTATACTGTGGTTTTCTAATTGTATTTCCAAAATAGCTTAAGTGAAATACCAGGTGAAAAAAAAAAAACAGTTCAGAATATTTAGAAGCCTGAATTAACAAATCAACATTTCAGCACAAAATTTTCTCCTTGTTTAATTGCCTATTATATCAACACACGTTGGCCTAAGGTTTATGTTATGATGTAAACCTTATGATGTGATACACCTCCATATACCAAGAAATAAATTTCGACTCTCCCTCAAAGCACTACTTCAGATTTGACACTTGATGAAAGCAAGATATACCTATTCAAGAACAGAGGCAGTGGAAAGGAGAATATAGCTCAAGATCTTCCTTTTAACAAACAGGCAGATATATCATATGTAACCTTGCAGCCGAGTGAGAGTAAACTTGTTCAACCACGCAAGTTCAGCCTCATCTCATACCGTATATGGCCTGCTTGATAAGTCAGTTTTCTTCATTATACTCTTCTATCTGCGATCATGTTTTGAGAACAACAGTATCGTATTTCAATTACTCCTTCTCATGTACCAATATTTACCATGCCACTCCTCCTAACTGTTGTATCTAATATTCTACTTTAAATTCAAGTTCATACAATCTTAAAATATTTTCCCACATTTTAACTAATGTACCCCCCCCTGTTTTCAAGGTATTAGACTTTTCTAGTTCTAGTACCATTATCCATTTTTTGTCTTCCTTTTTTATGGCTCCACAAAATATTCATCTTTAACTTCATTTTTATAATTTAATTCATCTTAAATTTCATTTTTCTAATGTTACCACATTTCCGTTTTCCCCTTATTCCATCTCAACTTTCCTCTTTATTTTGTGTACGTCCACCAGATTTATGAGACTTCTACTGCAATTTTCCCTACGTTCCAACATGCTTTATTCATGAGTAGCATCATCTGTAGATTTTTTCCTTTATATATTACTTTACCTAGATATCAAAACATTTTATGCATAGATATTTCTGGCAACAAAATGTTTATTGTTTTTTCTTCTTGTGTTTCTGTTGTAGATAAAAATACAATCCACATGCTCCATTATCGGCTTGTATGTGCAAAATCCATTCATTTCTCAATATATCTAATTGGAAACTAATTCATGCAATTTCATCATCAAATATCCCTACCAGCTTCCTAATCAATTTACTCCTACAACTTTAATAATCCACATCGAAGGTAGTCCCATTTCTTCTTAATTTTATAGCTGCCAGCCAGAACTTATAGTTTCTTCTACAAGTTACGCTAAAATTCCCAAGAAGGGTAAACTAAATCTAATCGAAGAGATGATAAACAATTGTTTCCGAGCTAAAACATTAATTTCCAGATGAATACTTACTCTTTCCTCCTCCAAGTACTAAGCTTTCCATCCATATGAGCGCAATGCAAAACATCGGTATTTAAGTCTGGCAACACCTCCAAGAACTTCCCACATCCCCTCGGCAGGGCAGCTAACGACAACTCTGTCTCATACTGCAGATCAAAAACCACCAACTCCCTTGGAAACACCACGTACAATATATGTTTCCAGTGTGGCGAAAAAGCAAATCTTGCCATATTCGTGGGGAAGATTGCTGATGCCGGCGCCTCATTCCCTCCTCCACCACTACTGCCAGCATTGTTAAAATCTCTCTCTAGCCTCTGCAATTCGGATGCGTCCGTGCGAATGTGTAATTCCTTCAAAATGACGTCATTATCTTTATCCCCCAGTGCTTTTATAGACAGTAGAAATCCCTTGAGACCCAATGCACAAAAATGACGGTTATCAAACGGGTCTAGCCGGATACATGAAAAATACTCCGGGGAGGCGTCGTATTTGAAGAAGCAGCGACCGTTAGTGGTGTTGTAGAGAGATAAACGAGAGGGTCCGGATAGAGCTGCGAGGATCCACGCATCTGGTTGGGCCTGAATCCAGCAAAGGTCTTGGACTCCAAGTTTTGAAGCTGTATTAGTTTCGAACACAAGAATGGGAGATTTCGAGCGGAAATCAATCAGAGAGATACGGCCCTGGCGGTCGCCGACGGCGAGCAGGAGGTGATGCGGTGAGTCAGAAGAAAGGAGAAGGTGGGGAAGTGGCTGCGGGGACCACCGAACGGAAGTGACGAAAGGGGAGAGAGATTGGGCGGAGGTGCTAGAGGGAGGGGGCAGTGGAATTGTGGAGACTAATTGCATGGAGTGGGTTTCAACAATGGAGACGGCGCTGCCGGCGGCGTATGCCAGGAGGCCGGTGGTAGAGAGGTCGGCTGATCCGCCGTTGCTCCGGGAAGGAGGGCCCGGAAGCATAAAGGCCCATGATTCATTTGCCGGCCTCTGAACCGACGACATTTCCTCCTTCAATCTACGCTTGTTGTGATCAGATCAAAGTCTATAGCGCGGAATTCAGCTCCAGTTAAGGCACAGAGAGTATCATATTAGTAGACAGTAACGATTGAAATCTCTTACAGAAGTAGGGCGATCAAATGGGGCTTCCTCCTTCTTTCTTTGTAGCTTCTGATGATTATGTGGATTCGCCGGAGCTTTATATCTTTCAGTGTTTGACGAGTCTGCAGACGCAGGAGGACAGCATGGCACGCACGTTGAATGAGCGGCTCCATACTGTACTGACTCAAGCCTTTTTTTGTTTTTTTTTTTCCTGTTGGTACTCAAATCTCAACTTTGAGCTTTATATTGAATTTTTGTTTAATTTAAATTATATTAAAAAATATAAAAGTAAATTATATTTAAAAACTTTTTCAAAAAAAATTGTAGATCTGTCATTGGTTTGCATAATTTACGCCGATTAAAATTGGCATGTTCTCGAAGGCCAAGACCGTGGAAGGCCTTAAGCTTTTGAAGAAGGTCTCAATAAAAAAATTTAAATAAAATTATTTCAAGTTATTTAGAATTTAGTGAATTCATAGAAAAATCTATCTTTTTTAATTAACATAATAGATCTTTTGAATCCCAGTACTTATTGTTTCATTTTAAGTGAAAATTAAATATTGTGGTAACTTACTTGAAATTGATTAGTACTTATTGTTTCTTTTTAAGTGAAAATTAAATATTTTAATTAGGGAAATCAATTTTAATAGTATTACCAAAATATGCCCTCAGCAGTATGCTTAACAAGAAAAAATAGTCGAATATTGCTTCAAAGTGAGAATGCTAGCAAACTATTTTATTAATGTAGAAACAGTATATAGAAAATTATGGGGGTTAAAAATTTGGATAGTCTTCTTTTTTTTTACCGTTGTGATCGAAGATTTATAAAAAATATATTATAAAAAAGTCTATTATGTATTAATTTATTTTATTACTACTAGTTGTAATATTAATATATTTTACTTATGAGAGTGGGTTATTATTTGTTACCATAGTTATTTAACTATTGTATAACTTTTTGTATCAGATTATCTCAATTATTCAGCTCATTCTCTTAGAAAAAGAGTGGAAGAATTGCTTTGATTGTAATAGTTTTAATTATTTTAATATTAATAGATAATTTTTTCACTTAGCAAAAAAAAAAACAAAAACAAGGAGAATAAGATTGAGTCAGTCTTAGTATTCAAGGGGTTGTCCTCCTATCCAGTGGGGTCTATTATTAGTCTTTTTTCTATAATAATTTTCACAAACTAGGCTGCCTTGTCCATAAATAGTAGTATCAAACGGACCAATCTACTCTGACCCATCACGGGTTAGAAACTTTCAGTCATAGTCAGCCCACGAGCTTTGCAAAACGATATCGTTTTGCACAATAAAAATAGTAAAACGACGTCGTTTTGAAAAAATATTTTAAAAATATTTTTAAAAACATTAAAATGACAACGTTTTGAAAAAAAAATTTAAAAAAAATTAAAAACAAGTTTACCCAAGGACTAAATTAAACAAGTTAAAAAATCTTCATTTAAATGGACTTAAATATACTAAATCCAAGCCCGTTAATACATACCAACCCGCAGGCAGTGGTCGGTATTGACAGCACTATCCATAAAGGGCATGTAGACGGGCAAAGGTCCTCTCGCTACAAATTCCAAGCGGACGAATCGGGATTGCTCACAAAAAGTCGTCTTATGTGAATCAAATTTTGGTGAAACAATAAGAATAATCTATAATAAATAGGACAATATTTGAGTTTGATTCACATAAATGGCTCAGAGCTTCTTCCCCCATGCCTTCCCGGAACACCCAAAGGTCCAGCAGGCAGCTGGTGAAACTTCTTCTACAGCGTTCCGTGCTTCGTCTGCAAGCTCCCTGAAGAAATCCAGTAGCTGCATCATGGGCTCCAATTTTCTTTTTAATTTTCATTTATAATTTTTAGTTTTTTAAAATAAATTTCAAGGTTTTTAGTAAATCAAACTCATCAGTTTTCAAAACTCCAATTGTTTAAATATAAATTTTGATTTTATACAGAAAATGCTAATTTGAATTGGCAAAAAAAAAACCCAGTGCTTAGTAAAAGTCAAAAATATTTTTAGCATAATTCTGCTAAATAAAATAATTCAACTTATTTAAGTAAAATTTATTGGGACATAATATAAAAGGAATAAAATAGGGGATTTTTGTTTAATAGTGACATTTTTTCTCAATCCTAATAGTGAACATGGTGTATTTGAATAGAATTTGTGTTTAAAATTTTATATTTAAATTTAGCAAAAATAACTATTTTTTGAAAGAAAAAAAGATATAATTAAAACTTTATACATAAGTCTAATTGGTTTGGGGTTGGTTCAAGGGAAAGTTGAGTCTCGGCAGCCCAGACGGACTCCATTTCTCACGGTCTGGGCTCGGCCCGACCCAAGCGCACTAAGTGTTATTTGGGCCACAAGGATTTAGGCCCAATTTTAAATATTTTTTAAATTACTCTTTTTATTTATAAATACTTTATTTTTATTATTTTTAATACAATTTAATTAAAAATTTAATCAAATATCGCTTTTGCCACTTCTGCCCGATTTTGACACACTAATGCCAGGCAAATCAATCTGCTCCACTCGTCCTAGGGTCGGGTGTTCTGTATGCCCGTTCCTTGGCCCCAGTCTCATTCACAATCTTAAAGATTAATTGGATTGTAATTCAATTCAAATTTTATCTCATTTTTTATTTTCTATAAATAATTTATTTTTATAATTTTTAATATAATTTAATTAAAAAATATACCCAAGCTCCTCTAATTGCCGCTGACCATGTGTGGACTTGATCCGAGACCCAGACCGTCCGGACACATACCAAATTATTAAGGCAAGTTGGAATATACTGTGTATAAAGCCAGAAAAGTTGAAATAGTTGTGCTTCTCTTTGGGTCGTCATATTCCATATGCCAATTAATATATTCCACAATCTTCCTTCATAGTTATTCAAACAATTGAAGAATCCTCCACAGGTATATTTGGATTGGGTACGAAACTCAATATAAATTTTTTACTTGAGTTTTATTTTTAAAAAAACAATTCTTTTTTTCGAAATCTAAAATAAAAAATATCAAAATAAAATATTATTCAATCTCACTTATATTCAAAAAATTAAAGAACACCTATTACTCTATTTTCCTTTTTTTTCTTTATCATTCATTTTTCCAGGTATAAAGAGATTTTTTCTTTTTGAATTGCTTTAGGGACAAAGTCGTTCAAGGAATAAGTTTTAGCTAATTGAAAGAATCTTTTGATCAATTTATATTTTTATTATTTATTTTACTCTCGATTTTTATTATTGCACAATAAGAAATCAGAAAAAGTTTTTACAGAAACAGCACAATCATCAATAATAATTGAAGTAAACAAATCCTAATGTGCTAAATGTAACATCAGGCACTAATAAAGCGGCCACATTCTTTTATTAAAGAAAGGTCTACATTTATTTTCTTACCAAATTAAAATTATATAAAATTTCAGAAAAGACAAAAAACACATCATTTCATACATATCATGGGAAATAGCCAGTGGGAACTAACCATATATTCCATGTCTGCCGTTGAAAATCAGGTTGTTTATAGGTTGCAAAAAATTTTATGATAGTAGTTGTGTAATTAGTCAGTATTTTATAAGTTATATTTTGTCAAATTACATGAATCTATGTATATTGTAAGTTTTTATATTGATGAATAAGTAAATAATAATGGTAAGATTTATATTATATATAATTTTATATAATTGAATAAAGTATAATTTATAGGATAAGATGGTGACTAGCTATCATCGTATTGTCATAAGTTACCTGTGGACTAAGGAATTATTGTACGACCAAACAACGCCATTTATAGGCTTCGCCTCTCCTCTGCTTCTGACCACACTGTGGAACTACTATGCTTATTCTTCATCAAATTTGGACCTCTAGTTTTTTAACCTTCTATAGTTAGATCTTCAATTGATCATTGCCAAAGTTAATCTGATACAGTTCTTTGTATGTAACAAAGGTGCAAGTTATGTAGATGAAAAAATGAGCAGAAGCAGTGCCATCGTAGACCACAGATTCTGCTTTGAGGACGAGATCCATCTCACTATTCACAAGACTTCCATATTTTTCCCGGTCGGCGACGGCTTCTTAGTGTATAATGCTACCGGCGAAATCATTTTCCGAGTCGATTCTTATGGTCCGGATTCTGGCTCCAAAGATGAACTAGTTCTCATGGACTCCGCCGGCAAATCTCTTGTTACCCTTCACCGCAAGGTCAGTGCGACAAATTGTTGAATTCAATGTTAAGGGAAAAACAGAAAAAAGCAGGAAAGGTAGTTTTGGTACAAACAAATTCTCAGTTGAAAGGAATTTCAATATGGGATTTGCATAGAAGTAAAGGAAACTCTTTATTTGAGCAGAGACACAAATTTAGCACAGCACCAGAAGAAAGGTAAATTTAGCTGCATCCTAGTCTTCTTGATATGGTAATATAGGCATTGATTTTTCAACATTTGTTCAAAAGAATCAAAAAAGCAAGTTGTGTTCTGTTTTGCCCCTCCTAATTGGTGATCTTTCTCCACACGAAGCACAAATCGGGTATTAGAAGTGATTTCATGTGGGTTTTTCTGCTTCGTTTTGCTTATATAAGACTCAAGGTTCCTCCTTTGATTGGTTAATATTCTTCACTCTTGTACTCAATTAATTGTTCTGTTTTTTGGTAAAAGAGTATTACCAAACTTCTTGAGACTGGCAAAATAAGGAAAATTTTGAGATATGCGAGTGAATGATAGATAAAAATTTGTAACTCTCACGTCATCTTCCTTTTGTTGTGACAAAAATTTACAGAAGCCAAGCCTCCATCAAAGGTGGGAAGCATTTCTAGGAGAGAAGGAAGATCAAGAACCCTTTTTTAGCATCTTCAAATCATCCATAATTGGACCATTTGATCTAGTGGCTGTAACCTATGGTGACCCAGGCGACGAATACCACGCAGAAGGTTCGTTTTCAAATGGATCTTGTGCCATCTCCGTTTACAATACAGGTTCAAGCAGTGGGTCGAGAGAACTTGTGGCGGAGATCAAAAGGAAAGTTGACCCTAACACAAATGTTGTGTTAGGAAGAGATGTTTTCTCATTTTGCATTAAGCCCTTGATTGATGGTGCCTTTGTGATGGCTTTAGTGTTGGTTCTTGATCAATTAGGTGGTTTTGACATTGATGATTCTATTGTTAATCAGGTGTCTGCCCTTGGGGATGAGGCTGCCTCTTCTTAATTGTTTGTAGAATTTCTAGATGTCCTTCTTCTGATGGGAATGTGGATTTTGGCTTGTGAAAATAGAAGTAAAGGTCAGGGACTACTTGTTGATAAAAATGTAATGTCATCTGTGGCAAGATGTTGTATGTTTAGTGTTGTTTTGTATGTTTTATATAAAAAAGTGAACAAACATATGGAAAGATCGATATCCATTTTAAAACATTTTAAAATAGAAATATATACACCTTCAGCCAGACAGGGTTACCATTAATGGAAAAAAGTTAGGGATGTAAATTAGGCTCTATTTTCCAATGTTAAAATTTTCTTTAAACAGTTAAAATATAAATACTTTCGAAAAAAGTTATACTTAAAATAAAATAATATTCTTATTTAGGTTTATTATATTTTAGTACCCATAAGCTATGGGGTCCTTACACATTAGTTTAAAATCTTAAAAAACGACCAACATTAGATTTCGTTTGAAAAATTATGTGGATGAACAAAAAAAGCCACCATTTTTAAAACATACAAATATTAGATGTTTACATTCTTAAGAGAGTTTATTCTTTTTTAGTACCCTTATATTAGGGGGTCATTGCTGTTTAGTTCACAATGGACTAATATGGATGACGAGATGATGACAATTATTCCATCACCTCCCTTCCCCAATCTGTTTGGGTTGGTTTTGGTGGCAAAGTGGAACTCCAGCCCAAAGGCTAAAGAGAGCTCCACTCCAATTGATTAGGAAGGGGGTGAACAGGGGACAACAGGGAGTTGAGGATTTAGGCCTAGTTTGGTTAGTAGAGGGGACGGGGAGGGAGAATGAGAGGGAAAAAGACATATTTTACTTCTTTTAAGGGATGTATTTATATTTATTTTGATTTTATTTGGTATAAGGAGAAAAGAAGTAAATTAAAAATACTATTATTTATTTGATTATACAAAAAATGAAAGAGAAGAGAAATATATTTTATTGTGTTTACAAATTTATCCTCCTTAAATTAAGAAATTATGATAAAAGTAGAAGTTGAGAGCATAATGATATTTTTAATACTTTCTAATCTTGCAAGAAGTGGAAGGATTGAAATTACTGATGTGGAGGGAGCTCTCCCTATACATTTACTCTCCTCCCTTCTCCGCCTCCAACAAATGAATTAAAACACCAATTTACTTCCTCTTTTATTTCACATAATCTTTTCCTCTATCTTTTTCTCCCAACCAAACTAAGTCTTAATGGGAGGGGCCTACTAATTAGAGAGACAGGATGGCTAAGAGGTGGTGGGGCGATGAAAAGGGTGGGGGTGAGAGGGGTGTTGATAGTGTACCGATTGGGAAAGAAGATTGAGTATTTTTTTTCTTTTTTTTTTGCAAAAAAATAATAAATTGTGGCTATTTTAGTGTTTTAGAATTTTAAAATAGGCATGGGCAACCTTGTAAGCATACAAAATAATGTAGGGATAGAGATGACATTTTAAAGCTTAGTAAGCGGCAGTTATTGTTGACTAACAGTCAATGGACAGCAAGGATCGTTTTTTAACATTGTAAACTAAAGTGCAAGGACCCTCTAACCTAGAGGCCTAAAATGCAATAAAACCCTTCTTATTTTTAACAATTTTTTAAAACAATTTTAGCAACCGAAAATTGTTTTGAAAAGCACCTTTGCGTAGCTTTTAGAAATGTTTTTTCAAATTTTTATTTTCATTTTTTATATTTGGTCCAATTTTCTTAAAAAATTAACCCTTTTATAGCTATTTTTAGCCAAAGGAAGTTAAAAGAGGGGTAAACGATTTCTATACCCATAGTAATAAAAGCAATTGATCCCACAAAAATTTTAGGATCGGTAAACCTCCCTGATCGTCAAATTGGGTAAATGTCCCCCTAATCTTATTAATTGTATCAAATTAGTCAAATTTTTACTCAACCACTCAACCTATTGTGATTGGGTCTACCCGTTAAACTGCAATTGGTCTTCGTTAAACCTCTCGATTGTTTATGAGGTATTGGTTCTCCTAGCATGCCCGAAATTATATGGTGCCCCCACAAAGCTCATGGCATTTGGGGCTTGCATTGCCATGGACAATTTGGGTTTTACTACATATTTTATTTTTCAAAAATTGAATGTTTAAGTTAAAATTTTATTTGGATTGGATTTTTATTTTGAAGTTTGTGAAAATAGATTGTTTATAAGAGAAAATGTAGATCCTAAACAGAATTTTTTAGATTGTAAAGGCAGTCTAAATATTTGTCTATAATAAATATTTACTTTCCCAAAATAAACATTTCTTTTTTTTTGTTAAGTCCTAAAATGAACATTTTTTATACACTACTCCCTTAGTTTCAATATATGCATCATTATAAAATTTTTATTTTGTTCTAAAATAAATGTCATTGAGTAAAAATTTAACTTTTATTTTCTCATTTACCCTCATAATAAAGTATGACATTTTATGTAGTAAGTGACGGTAGTTTCATGTAGTTTCTTATGAAGAGAGAGAATCCTTAATTAAAGATAAATTAATTAGTTTAATTAATTTTTTAATATTTGTGAAGATTTTTAAAATAACACTTAAATTAAAAATAGATAAAGTATCATAACTAACCTCTTTTATTTAACAATTTAAACTCTACTAATATATATTTAGAAAAAGGCACAAATGACAGGAAATAGGATAGGAATGAATGGATTAGCCTTAGTATTAAGAGGTAGTTTGGTTGGGGGTGAAAAGAGGAAGAGGAGGAGGGAATATAAAAAGTGAAGGTAAGTGAGTGATTATGTTGTTTGGTTGGCAAGAAATTTGAAAGGAAAGTAAATGTGGAGAGGGAATTCTCTCTCTCTCTCGCAAGTTAAAATTTTCAATCGCTTCAATCTGGAGGGATTGGGAAGTAATTACATAAGATAAAAGGTTGATTTTTGCTTCTTCCTAAAATACCCCATCTCTTTTCACTTTCCTCCAACAACTCCATTACCCTAGGTTATGTCATGGATGTAATAGTCAAAATATCAAAATAATAATACTTTCCCTCCACTATTCAATACAAGCAAACAAGAAAAAATATTTATTACTTACTCTTTTTTTTTGTTAATTAAGAAGATTATCCATTAACAGTGAAAATAGTTAAGACAATTACAACTAAAATAATCCTCAAATTCATACTCCAATACATCAAGGAGGAGAATTGAAGGATTGAGATAATCTGATACAAGGAACAATAAAAATTACACAATAATTCAAAAACTATGGTAACAAAAAATATCCCACACTCTAGATACCCAATATATCTAAAGTGGGTACATCACAATATTTCTAATACTAGAAACAAAATAAACAAATACACTTCAATCTTTTTCGCTACAACTATATAGCCATCCTTAAAACACAGAGACAAACAAAATTCAGCATCTACCTCTTCCATAAAAGTCGATAATTTAAAAAACTATGAGCGTATCAACAGTTTTAAAAATTACTTAAAAAAGAGGTAAAATACCGAAAGGAGGCCCAGAATTAATCCGGGTAAATAGATACCTCCAGAGCGAAGGAGAGAAACAGCAGGCTCAAGCTGCAATATAGTTCGTCTGTGTCGCTTGTATCTTGATGAAAGTTGTATTAAAAAAGATCTATCATGATTTTCAGTCAAAATATGGAGGAGAATATACGAAAAAGAATAAAGGTCCGGCCAACTTCCGATCTTCGGCCAAACCCAAAAAGCAAAAAGAAAAGGGAGGGAAAGAACATAAGGAAAATGGAGAGAATAGAGAGAAGAGAGAGAATCCGGCCAAAATCCAATCACCGAGCAAGGCCCATGGCCGGATCTGGCAGGAGAGAAGAGGAGATGTCCGGCCAAGATCTGGTCACTGGTCGGAGCCAGTGACCAGATCTAACCGGAGAAGAAGAACAGGGACAGTCGAGCCTTGATAGATAGTAGAAATAGGTGGAAGAAAATGGGTAGAGAGAGAAAGCGACAGAAAACAATTACTTACTCATCTTTCGTTCATATACTTAAAACAATGAATGTATATTTAAGAAATCCTCCCCCCTCCACCTTCTGCTTCCCCTTCCCCTCCCCTTTTACTTATTCCAAATTAAACCTAAATGTCAATGTCCTTCTCATCCAAAAATGAACTAGAATAGAGAAATGATATCAATTTTAACTAATTTTTAATGTAAATTAATTTGCCCTTATTTAATATATTTATGTTAATCTAAAATACACATAAAACGTAAAATTAATACTAACTTCTCAACCATCTAAACATAATAATCATTCAATCTCCTCCTTTCAACTCCTCCCTTTTCCTTTCAATTCAAACATAGCCTAAATAATTTGGTTCCAAGTAGCAAAATTTGTCTAACCAAGGAAACCCCAACAGTAAAAAAGGTAAACGGCAAACTGAATGGCACAGGGGCACGCATAGCCGTGCGTTCATATTTAATCTGAATGGTCCCCTCAAGAAATATTATACACAAAATTGGAGGCTACAGAGGAAAAAGAAATTAAAGAAAAGAAAGGCCTTCTTCTTGTGGAATTATGACCATTAGCAAGAAAAGATGTAGATGTCCTTAACATGTCTGGCCAAACAAATTTTGAGCCTTCCGAAAGCAACCCATTATGAGACTTCATATAGAGACAGTTCACAGCATATATACTACCGAATTAGAAAACACATAGAAGCCGCCCAGCACATGACCCCTCTGCTCGGGCTATGTTCAACATCCCATGATGTGGCCCCCTTTTTCTTCCATGAGAAAGTATTTGTACAGACAATATGTGAGGGTGGGGATTTTGCATTTTGTGACTTGTGAGGGGGGCACAGCACAACTCCCTTTCAAACCCCACTCCATTCGAAGGCCTAATCCCCCCACTACATTATTGTACTTCAACCAATCACCCAAAAGTAAAATTGCAAAACCAAAAGCATCTCTTCCTCTCTAAACGCAAAAAAGTACAATTTGGGGGGAGTTGAAAGCAGTGGAAGAAGCAGAAGCCTTGCCTCACTTTAGGCCCAAATTATAGAGAGAAATTACTTTCTTTCCAAAACAGTTTTTTTTTTTGTTTTTTGTTTTTAAAAACACTTATCAATCTTCGCTATGGTCTATATATATATGCAGTTCAATAGGATTGTGGGTTATGATGTATGTTAAAGAAGTAGATCAGCAGTTTTAATATTAGCCAAAAGAAAAAAAAAGATAAGCAGTTTTCAGAGTGTCGTTGAGGCAGAGCAGTGAAGGAGAAGGAAGATGCCTAGGCCAGGGCCAAGACCTTATGAGTGTGTGAGGAGAGCTTGGCATAGTGATAGGCACCAGCCCATGAGATCTTCCATTGTGCAACAGATTTTCAAGTGCTTGTCTTCTGTATTCTGAGCTTGTTTTTGAAGTTTTTCTTGTTGTTACGGTTTATTTATGGAATGCCCACCACTTGTTTGAGCAGGGTTGTCTATGAGCACCATAGCGCTGCAACTAAGAAGAACAGGGAATGGCAAGAGAAGCTACCTACTGTGGTCTTGAGGACGGAGGAAATCATGTACTCCAAAGCTAATTCCGAGGTTCTTCTCTTCCATTCATATATTTAAAAACGGTTTACTTGATGTAGTTTAAGTTTTGCTCAATCCATTCTGTTATGCTTGTCGAATGTTGATTACGGTAGAATTATTTGACGTGCTTTAGGCTGAATATATGGATCTTGGAACTCTATGGGATCGTGTTAATGATGCTATTGATACTATTATTCGGAGAGACGAGGGTACTGAGACTGGAGAGCTTTTGCCTCCTTGTGTTGAAGGTACAAATTTTTCAATACTTGTTCTGTAGCATTATCTTGGATTTACATATGCAAATTTGTCTTAATTTCTTGCCAATGCGGTAGTGATACCTTTTCTTTTGGTTCTAGCACAATGCTGATCCAATTCTAACATCTCAATTCTGATTAGTTTGGGGTAATTGGATAAGCTTTTGATATGTATATTCTGTTTCAATTGGACTCAGCGGCACTTAATCTGGGTTGTGTTCCAGTAAGAGCATCCCGAAGCCAACGCCACAGTAATCCACGAAATTACCTCAATCCCAGGGCTCAAGAACCTGTTTCCCCGGCCTCTAAACGTTCAGATGGAAATAGCACTGACCAAAGTTGTAATCTGTTGCTTCTAAGGTCTGGCAAGCTATCAAATGTCGAGAGATCTACAAATGGGAACTCAGTCTCGTTTGTTTCTGGGTCTAACAGGCATCTCCTGCCAAGTATTAACAGCCCCACTACTCCATCTTGCATGAAATCATATTCTCCAGCCAATAGTCAGAGTGCCTTCAACAAAAATAACACCTCATTGAATTTGGGTTCTGTTTATCCATTGTATTACGACACCAACTTCCAACAACATGTTTCATGCTTGGGGGTCCGAGAACCGCAAATCTTGAAGGACATTATTGTTGGTAGACCTATTTTTGCATCTGTGGAGCAGCCTGCTGAATTACGTTGCATGAGGTCACTATTGCCTAGTGAAACAAATGAAATAACCCCGAACAAAAACAAGCAAGCAGATTTTGAGGAGAAAAATGCAGAGGCATCTGAGATGGTTTGTGATTTGTCTTTGAGATTGGGAACATGTTCTGACCCAGCACCTGCTACTGAGAAGATGGATTCTGATAAGGATGAAGGGGTCAAGGCCAAGGCCTTGTCTTCCTCTAGGGAGAAGGAATTTTCTCTCTTTCCTGTAGAATCAGCTAACAATCCATCTGGTTTTCATCTAGCTAGGTATAATTTGGAGGGTGAAGGTCAGAGTACGGAAACATTTGTTAGGAAGCGAAAGCTGCCCTTTGAAGGCAATACGGAAAGTAGGCAATTTTTCTGGCAAGTAAAGCCGACTTCCCATCGTTTTGCTGATGGCATGAGAAAACATAACTCATAGAAATGCCTATGCCATTTGCTATGTAACTTCCTAGGAGAAAAAGAATATGATATTAAAGTTTCTTGCTCCATTTTCCTTTCACTGTAGATTTTACTGCTGATAGTGGAAAGCAAGTTGCATTACAAATCAAATTGAAGTTTGTTCTGCAAGTTACTATGAGCCAAGATTGCGTGGCACCTCAAATGGAATAGATGCAGATAAACCAGGAGATGATGTTCTTCAGCTTTCTTAGCCTGTAGGATTTCAAACCTCATATGACAAGTAAGGTACTAATCTCTTCTAAATAACCTGAACTCAGTTGCTTTTAGCTGCGCTTTGAAGGAGAAGGAAGAAGAGAATTGGAATGCTCCAGACTTGCAATGTAAGAGGATAAAATGATCTACTGGAATGGGAGAGTCCAGTATTGACAATGACTGTTATGAGATTACATTGAATGTTCTATCTGACATGCCAAGTGTTGGGGGGGGGGGGTCCCTTTTGGTTTTTGATCCTTTATATGGAAAACTCTCTTCCAGTCGACTAATGTGGATATGCAGTTGAATCTTTTAGCTGATTGAAGCGTATAATTGGCATTTCATTTTCTTATCTCGTCATACAATCTTTTATGAAGTTGACAAATACCGAAAGGAAAACTGTGGATGCTTGCTTCCTGTCCTTGTGGTCATTGTCTATATATACACAACTAAACTATTGGAACATTTCACAAAGTTTGTTAATGATGGGGGCAACGTTATCCCAACCCGATCATGCCCTTAGGCCTCCCATCTGCCTAAATCCTCTATTGACTCTCGGTTCTCTTCTGCTCATCGAGGCCGCGCTGCCAATGGGCAGTATACCTTGGGAGAGGACTCTCGTCATGTCTGCGACCCAGACTGTTTCAATAGAAGGAATGACAGAGATTAGCAGTATTAATATGAACTCTTTGGCATCTCTGTAAGATAAAGATCGCACATCAAATTTTCACTAGCTCAAGATGCATACTTTGTAAGTAGTTTGATCCTTGCTGTATCTTCTGATTAAATGAGGATATCAAGTTGACCTAACAGAAGTAACCATGGCTTATTTTCGATATGGATATCTGAATTTTAATATCTCGAGCCACCTTCATAATTATTTTCTTGTTATTTTGGCTACTTGGTGTGTAAATCTTTGATACATAACTTTGAACAGGGCTCAAATTAAGTTCAACCTTACCTCAGAGAAAGAACCAAGTTTATACAAGTAATAGCATAGTCCACAAAAATTATTCAAGTATTTCAATACAAATCAATTCAAATTGTAGACCTACATTTCCGTTAAAACAGTGACCGAATTGCTTTTAGTGAAAAAAGAAAAGAAAAAGAAGGGATCTTTCCCGCGGAGAAAGATTTACATCAGACCTGAGAAAAGATGGCCAAGGCCAGCAAAATTGCAGACAAGGCGCCAGTGGTGACGGGCTGCCGATGATCCGACGGAGATGTTCACCTTTTCTGCCCCAAGCGGCAGTGGTTGCCGATTGTACAGACGAAGAAGTGAGAATCAGTAGAATAGACAGTGGAGGAACCAGGGCTGGTTGTTGGACATGTACCGGTAGAGTTTGAAACGTTGCAGCTGCCATAATCATCTTAGGCCACGGGCTACACTGTGAGTGCCATTGCATCTGAACTCTGGACAAGTTTTCACGTAACAACATTAGCTCAAAAACACTTGCAGGGAAGTGAAAAAGACCATTTTTAGGTACAAAATCATCTATAGCTTTTTACCTGTGACGTCTTTCCAAGTCGAAAATCCTTTTCGGGAGCCCAGGTTCTGTATGCAATATCGCCAAGTGGGGGAAGTAAAGAATCTCTTTCCTCTGTAATTATAAAACTTTTCATTGTGGTAATTTTCATGGGATAAATGGAAATGACAAATTAAAGAGAAAGGTAAAGAATTGGATCACTTTCTCTATAAATGAACGTAGTATTCTGTGTGAAAAACCGCATAAGGTTAGGTAATTAAGCAGAGACTTTGGATAGAATAAGGTCCATGCCGGGAAGCAAAATGGCCGATCCGGTTAACGTTGGAGGCATGAAAAATAGGGTCTTTCATTTTTCTTTTTTCTTGATATCCTTGTCGAATTTTGTAGTAATAATAAGAAGGATTATCTTGAAAATCCGTGACATATAAAATTTAACTTTGTGAGCCTGTTCTTATCAATGAATTCACCCAGGACGAAATTCCTTTTATCTGTTTGCAGAGAATGCATATTAAAATTTTAAAACTTCGTTTACTAAATGTAAAAAAGAAAAAATATTTTTTTACCACGGTTAAAAAAAACATTCGATCGTATTTGATAGTCGATATTCATCTTTCATAAAATTAGTGATGTGTTTTCCATATGTGGAAGTGAATCCCACTTATTGCCTACCGTGTATATGAAGCATACTATCAATGCGTTAAGTTTGAGTGAAGTCGTAACCAAAAAGTAGTGGCACTGGAACTTGCAATCAGATCACCATCCTTTTAGGAAGAAGTAACTTATTGGATATTTTGATTGGACCCTAATTCACTTGTGTCCGAGTAGAACTTGGAGATCATGGAAAAGATTCTTTCTATTCTCCACCACAAAATAAGACCAACCTTATGAACTTATTACCTAGGTTGGAACAGGTTTGATAAGATTCCTTTTTTATATCTTTTATATAGCGCTTACAATATGATATTCTAATCTACCATCCTAAATGAATCAAGCAAGGATTTAGTTTTATTAAAAAAAAAAAAAACGCTTCAGTGGGCAAGAGATACTAATTCGGATCAAGAGCGACACAGGATTAAATATCGGGCCAAATAGGAAGAGAGAAATAAGAATAAAATATATTTGTCATATCTATATCTATAATAGCATAAAAATCTATGTTATGCACGAATATTAAATTTTTTATTTTTAATAACAATTATTGAAATATATTTTTTAAAAATTACCACTCTGAAGTAAATTTATGTATTTAATAAAAAAATTATTTAGTTAGAAGTAATTGTAGGTAATAGTAGGAAGAAGTTGTAAAAATAACTATATATGCCAATTATTATGCATATTTGAAAACAACAATAAACTTCTAACCTTATTTCTTTGTTATTCTAAATAAATAAAGAATAAATAAATAATTGAGTGAGAAACACTCAACATACATGCACGAATGATGAAATGATTAAAATTTTAAATACTAATTTATAAAGTTACTTATAAAAATAAAAAATTAAACACTTAAACAACTATGAACTCTTTGAAGACAAAGAAAAAGAAAAAACACTTTAATCCTCTTAGTGAGGATATCTGCACAAAAGATAAAATGATTAAAACGTTAAATATTAATTTATAAAATTACTTATAAAAATTGAAAAGAAAATAAGTCAAATACTTAAACAATTGTGAGCTCTTTGAAGAAAAAGGAAAAAAAACTTGAATCCAGTTAGTGAAGATACTTATAAGAAAAGTTAAATGATTAAAATTTTAAATACTAATTTATAAAATTACTTATAAAAATTAAAAAGAAAAGAAATCAAATACTTAAACAACTATGAACTCTTTGAAGAAAAAAGGAAAAAACTTGAACTCGCCTTGTGAGGATACCTGCACGAAGGGTAAAATGATTAAAACTTCAAATACTAATTTATAAAGTTACTTATAAAAATCAGAAAGAAAAGAAATCAAATACTTAAACAGCTATTGTAATACTGAAATGTTTCCAAAATAAACTAATTATATTTTAACCACAAAATGTTTCTAAAATATTATCATGATCAAATCTTTAAGCGAAAAAATTATTATAATATCTAATTCAATTTCTTTTCCATACTACTCTTTCCATCTAAAATTGAATAATTACCATATAAACTATTCATTTTAGTAAGCAAAGAAAATTTTTGGTCAAATACAATAACATAAACTATTCATATTATATAAAATTATTGATACTTTTTCATTAAAATCCTCAAAAAAAGATTAATGATTTATAAAGTATTCATTTGATATTGATATGTAACACTTAATTATCATTTTTTTGTTAAATCTTATCAAACTCTTTTGTGTTTCCTAAGCCCATCCCCTCAAATAAAAAAATAAAAAATTAAAAAGCTATTAATATTAAAACCTCAAAGTAAACTTATTTTAATTGTGATATTCTTAAACTAATTCTTAAAGAAAGTCTCCGTTAAGAAAAAATATAATATATTTACAATAAAATCATGGTGAATATTAAAATTCCTATCCCATTCATTGTTTCTCTTTATTCCTAAAAAATAAATAATTTACAAAATAAAATATATTAATATTTTATATTAAAAACTTTAAAGAAAGATCTTTTCGAAATTAAGAAATTCTCAGAACATTGCTCAAAATTTTTTTTAAAAAAATAGTATTTTTGATCCACCGAAAAGAAATCATAGAGTTATTATCTTTATTATACTTTACAAAAATTATTTCTTTCTTTTAATCCACTTGATGAAAAGACAAAAAAAATAAATCTAAAAATTATTGACAAATACATTTCATGTCCAATATACTGCAAAGTCATGTTGTTTTGATGCGGAATGTTTTAATGTGAAATTAGACATTTTTGTCCTTAAATTTTAGCATATGAAGGATCAAATTAGAGTAATAGATACTAATAAATAAATAGATAAATATTTCTAAATCATCCACTCAGAGAAAAAAATAAAAATATTTTGTGATCAAAATGAAGGTGTTAGAATATATAAATCTTCAAAATCTGCCAAAGAAAACAAAAATTTACCTACTTTCTATTAAACTAATTGAAAATATATATTAGTGTACATAATCTAATTAAAAAAAGAAAAGGCATGAAAGATGAAAACACAAATAAGGTAAACATGAACAATACAAATTAGGGAATTTAATGGGGAAGTGGTGCTAAGAATTAAGATTTTTAAATTTAAAAGTTTAAATTTTAAATTTTAAAAAATAAGAATGAAGACTCCAAAACTTTTAGGGAGAAGAGAGAGAAAAAGTGTTATATATATATATATATATATATATATATATATATATATATATATATATATATATATATATAATAGAAATGTAACATTTTTTTCTTATAGTTCCAAATCTATCATCCAAATTTCTTAGAGTTTTTACTTTTCTTAATTAGACTTCAAAAATTTGATTAGTTAGGATCATTTTCAATCTATTAAGATAATTTTAAACTAACTTATATATTAATTTTTATTTTAAATTTTATATATTAAGTTATTTTGTAAAGGTAGGAAAGTTTAATTATTACTTTAAAATTTTTTGATTGGTTAGAATAATTTTTAATCTATTAAAACGACTTTAAACTAACTTATACATTAATTTTAATTTTGAATTATATTAAGTTACTTTGTAAAAGTATGAGACTTTAATTATTACTTTTAAAATTTTTATTGTTTAAATAATTTTTAACCCATTAAAATAATTTTAAACTACTTATATATTAACTTAAATTTTGAATTTCATATTTTTTTAGAAAATTAAATTATATTTTTTCAGTTATTTTGTAACGGTAAAACTTTAATTATTTAATATTTGTTAACAAAAAATTTTTATTTTTTATCATTTTTGTAAATCAATCTTTTAATTTAAACTAAATTCATTAAAGTAAACTCCGAATGTCTGCCCATGTCTTCGACACACAATGCACATCATTATTATTCTCTTCCGCACATTCTTTTCTTTCTAAAATGTAACCACATCTTCCATAATTTTTTTGGGTTTAATCATCCCTCAAATGTCATCATATCCAGAAGCTCCAACCCCCTATACTTTTTTTATCATCACTTTTTAATTTAATTCTTTTACTTCCTTTATTTTTTTCTATTTGATTTAGATTTTTTCATAAGTATTTGAGTGCTGTAATTTATAAATTCTTTTAGAATCATTAAACCTCAATGTTAGTACTTTGTTTAAATCTTTATTTATTTTGATTTACCTCCCCCACCCCCTCCCAAAAAAAAAAAAAGA
This sequence comes from Rauvolfia tetraphylla, assembly GCA_030512225.1. Lineage (NCBI taxonomy): Eukaryota > Viridiplantae > Streptophyta > Magnoliopsida > Gentianales > Apocynaceae > Rauvolfia > Rauvolfia tetraphylla. Next base: position 8,182,197 of record JAJQKT010000045.1, on the reverse strand, counting down.
GCCTAAGAAACATGAAATTATTTGAATATATCAACTTTTAATTCATTTGTTAAGTAATCCATTGAGATCATTTTTAAAATCGTTCATTATCTGATTTAATGGGTTAATTGAAAAATAATATTACAAATTAAAATTTAAAGTAACTAACAATTATAATCTCTCTCCATTATTGATAAAGGGAATAAATTGGTCATTAGGGATATTTTTTCTTTTGGAAAACATAAAAGAAATCTTGATTAATGAAGCAAATAAGAGAGCTTCTTCAAACTAAATAAGAGTTTGGATAAGTTCAATCCTCTTTTATCTAATAAACGGTACTGTTATTTATATTTTATAAAATATATTAGTGATATTTGTATGTGAATAAGATATTTCAAAAAAGTTAAAAAGTATATTCAACGTAACTAATATTACTCCTAATTTTGTATTGAGAGAAATAAAATAGGTAGAAATCATATACTCAAAACCTAAGATGGAAAAGAAGGTATTGTATATTTTTAAACAAATAAAATTTAATGTTCTGTGTTATTTAATTTTTTTCCCTAAACATATACATTTTGAGAGGCAAAAAAATATTTTTTTAAAAATTTATTTTTTACATTTTTTATTTTTAAAATATATCCATGTATCGCACGAGTTTAAGCTAGTAATAAATTAAAGAGAAGAAAAGTAAAGAATTAGATAACTTTTCTCCATAAATAAATATATGATTTTGTAAAAAAAAAAAACAAATAAGGATAGGTATTAAGCGCGAACTTTCCGTGTTTGCCGTGATGCAAAAAAGCCGACCTGTTAACGTAGGAAGCATGAAAAATAGGTTCTTTCTTTTTTCTTCATATCTTTGTCAAATTTTATAATAATAATAAAAAGAATTATCTTGAAAATCCGTGATATATAAAATTTAACTTTGTGAGCCCCCCGTTCTTTTCAATGAATTCACCAAGGATGAAATTCCTTTCATACATTGGCACAAAGAATATAAATTAAATTTAAAAATTCTTTTACTAAAGGTAGAGATTAAATATATATATATTTTGTTATGGTAGAAATAAAGGTCGATCGTACTCAATAGTCAATACTCATCTTTCATAAAATTCTTGATGTATTTTCTACATGTGGAAATAAATCCCACATATTGGCTATCATATATATGGAGCATAATGTCAAAGACAGGGCTAATGACTTAAGTGAAGTCATAACAAAATATCACGTTGGAAGGTGCAATTGGATCACTTTCTTTTTAGAGAGAATTAATACTTGTTGGATATTTTAGTTTAACAATTATTTCACTTGTGTCCAAGTTAAACTTTAAGATCATGGAAGTTTCTTTCCTTTCTCGACCATATAAAGTAAGACCAACCTTATTACCTAAGTCGGAACAAGTATGATAAAATTTCTTTTTATATAGCGATTAATATGATTTTCTAATGTAAAATCCTAAATAAAATCAAAGAAAGGCCCTTCAGTGAGCAAGAGACAGTAGTTCGGATGCACATCCTTTTCTAACTGCAACAAAAGGAAAGAAAAAAAATCCGAATACAAACAGTTTATGCAAACATATTCTCACTCTCTAATTGTTGAAAAATAGGCGTTGAGAATTGCTCAAATTTTATAAGTAATTAATTGCTATGTTAAGAAACAAGCCTTATATGTTAATGTGAGATTTCAACACACCCCCTCACATCTATGATTGGACATTTGGATTGTAAAATTTGAAAATAAGCAGGTGGTCTAACATCACCCCGCCCCCCAACACACACTCACACGTGTGTGTGTGTGTGTGTAATACATTTTTTTCTTGAGGAGGATATATCCATTAATTAAATTGAATGTTCATATTTGATTTAGCATCACGATTTATGTGAATATTTGATAATATGTAAAATTATTGCCCTTCAATGGCTATTTTAATTTCTAAGGGAGTAAACATTTATTTTGAGATAATTCAAACTAAAAATAGATTTATCAATTTTTTGAGGGAGAAAAATAATTATTTATGATAAAAAGGAGAAATTTTACATGTGGCCCAAAGACGCAAGCGGAAACGTTTGCCTAAAGTTTTGATAATTTCTATTTGATGTAGAGATTCCAGAGAGTCAACAATTTTACAGCAGCATAGTTCCATAAGCTGCATAAGATATATACTCCATTTGTTTTAAAATATTTATTAATTTTGTACAGAGCAGATAGATAAAAAAATTTATTAAAAAGAATACTCAATGATCTGAAGTAACTCTGTCTAATAAGTGGAATGTTAAACAGCAAAAAAAAAAAAGCAAAAAATGTGGAACGACAGAGTTTTAATTTTAAAAATTTTTTATTTAGTTTTGTTAAATTATTATTTTATTAAAATTTTAATATTTTAATGAATTGTCAAGCATTTTATTTTTCTCTATAAGTTCCTCATTTTTCAATAATTTTATATATATATTTTAAAAAATTGACATATCACTACTTAATAATGATAGACCAAGAATGGGAAGAAGGCGAGATCGGACTCCAAAAATACCCTATGTGATCACGAAATCCCGACTTATGAATGATGATGCAATGATGTTCCTAGGATGACGCAAGCACGGTATTGATTTTTTTCCCCCTCTCTTTTACAAGATGCAAGAAGCCAGTCAGCTGCAAGTGTCTTCGCCCATCGTTTCGTCCCCACCACTCTTTTTAGGTTTGCTTTTTGAATACAAGCAGTAACGGCGACTGAGACTGCACTGCTTCTGGAGACAGTCCCCCCCCCCCACACACGGTTTTAAGTTTCTAGCAGTCCAAGTTAAATATGTGAAAACATTCATTTACTTTATTTACTAGGGGATGAGTTCCGCCACTTTCGGAACTCAAGAAGGTGGCGGAACCTTCCCCTCTCACACCATTGACATAAAAAAAAGGGTTAGAATAATTAATTTTTATGTTGTAATTAAAAAAAAGCGTGATTACAAAATGGAATCTTTCACTTATACAACTACAGTTAGACGCGCTGATAAACAGATAAAAAAAAGAGACTCTGGCTGGACGCTACATAATCAACATGGCCACGAATTTCTCACCATTGATTAGATAATGCTTCGCTTTGGAAGAAATTTACCACGATCACTTTTATTAATCAATTATACGGAACGTTATACTAAACAATGGCTGAAGAATCGAAATATGAGTTCTGTATTATTAGTACAAAGAAAAAAAGGAAAAAGGAAAAAAAGGGATCCAATAATCTGTCTATGTAAACAAATGGAATAAATTCCACAAAATTGTGAATTCCTTATCTATCTAGTACAGGAAAGCCAAGGCAATGGACAACAAAGTGACTGGTAGAGCGGCCCCAGCAAAGGATGCGGCTGAGTTTGGTGGAGGAGCAGCAGAGAAACCAGTCGGAGATCGTGCGGAAGGTGTGGTGGAGATGGATGGTGGAGTGGCGCTGGATGAAGGTCCAGAGGCGGGACCAGATGATGGTGAGGTGGCGCTGGTTCCTGTTACGTTGATGGCTAGCCTCTGTCCCAATGAGCAGTGTCGAGGAACGGTGCATGTGAAGAAATGTTCTCCTGATCTGGTGAGTGTAATCCTGGCGGGACTGCTGGTAATGGGAGTTGAGATTGCAGAGGTGTTGCAGGAATCGTAAGCTGTCCTCGTTCTCATTTCAGCAACATTATGTGCTCCATTTACGAAGTTGAAAACTGCATTCAAGAACAGAGATTTCAATTGCAGGAATCGTAAAAAGGAGAATTGAAGAATTGAGAAGACAGGTACTGGCTGTTCAATTCTCCTGTCTTCTCAATTCTTGGCTACAGAGTCGGCGATGCTGTTTACCTAGAACGTCGCCGACCATGAAGGTCCTGCTGCTGGCCCAAGTTTGGTAAGTAACGGCGCCAGCGGGAGGGACCACCCAGCCCAAGGCATCTCCGACCACGTAAGTCTGGGGGGTTCTGGAAGGAGATGGTGCAGGAGTGGCGGCCATTGGTGAAGGAGTAGGTGCTGATGAGACAGGGGCAGGAGAAGGGCCGGGTTGAGGTGTAGCCGCAGGAGGAGGAGTGGCGGAAGCTGGAGCAGCAGAAACATTGATAGCCAGCTTCTGACCCAAGCTACAGTGCCTTCCAAAGGTGCAAATATAGAAGTGAGGTCCAGCGGTTCTCAGTGTAATGTTTGTCGGTCCCTCGGTGGATGTGGAGATGGGGCTGCTTGTGTTGCATGGATCGTAAGCCGCCGAGCTCACCTCAGCCACGTCGTGACTACCGGTGGCAAAGTTAAAAACTGTACAGCAAATGAACAAAAGAATTAGAAGATGATATTTGTTGCCAAGATCTTCATGTTCAATTCAGTGAACAAAATTAATCAATTACGATGGTAAATACATACCGAGAACGTCCCCGACGGTGAAGGTTTGTCTGGAAGCCCAACTGGCATAGGCCACGGAACCCCCGGGCGGGACGGTCCAACCCAATGCATCACCAACTACGCGTCTTGTTTGTGCTGTGGAGCCATGCAAAGCAGCACCAAGCAATGCAATGACTAACAGTATGTTCAACTTTGTTGCCATTTCTTGCCCTTTGTGTTCTTGAAATTTAGGTCGCCCCCACAATTCGGCTATAAATCTCTGCTTCCCTTTCTCTCTCTCTATCTTACGGTATCTTTATCCTACTAATTGAGGGTTCAGAATTGCTCCTTCAATGTGTGCGAGAGAGAACCAACAGCATGCGATGGAGGAGAACGGTATGTATCCTTCAAATATTTATAGGCCACGTTTGACACTGAAAGTTCCAAGTCCCATATCATGGCCTAGATTGGATTTTAAAATGAAAAAGAAAAAGTGGCATTTTTGACCAAGTAACGGCCAATGCACGGGAGCCACGTAATGGGACAGGTTGAGTCGGTTGATTATAGCGAAGTCAATCCTGGATCGGGGGCGAGTGGTCCACCTGCAGTGTTTGCCGTATTTGTGGATTACTTCCAGAAACGTTGTAGAAGTGCATCAGTTTTCCAAGTTTTCAGCTTAAGAAAAACGAAAGGTTTTGGTGTGGAATTAGTATGAACTCGTGGAAGACTGACTTCCGGCCACCTTCTTGGACTTTTGGGACGTTATCTAGGCGTCTCTTTTTTATTTTGTAGTTTTTTTACAATTTCTCATTCTCCGACCATTTTAATTTATCAGTTTTTTCCTTTTCCTATATTTTTTTAAAATATAAAAAGTATTACATTATTAGTAAAAAGTACATGATTAATAATTAATTATAATACAAAAAAATGAATCATACAAAGACAGAGTAAATTGTATGCTAAATATGATGCTCTTTGAGGATATACTTTTGCTTATTTGTTCTAAAAATTTTCTATTTTTTGTGGGGGTATGAATTATTGACTTTTTGGAAAAATTGAAAATTTTTCTCTAATTTCTGTTGTTTATGCAAATTGTGCAAATGAATATGGTTTCATTTCGATAAAAATATAATTAAATTTCACTTTCTACTCATAAAAATATATTTTTTATAAAATAAAAAATAAAAAATCTCAAATGAACCAAATTCATACAAACACTAAAAAATCTAAGGCCAATCAAGAAAAAATTATACTCGCTTTCATAATTGAACTCCATTCAAATTTCTACCGCTAGTCTCTTCAACTTAACATCAACGAACTATACTCTCTTGTCACCAATCTCATTATTTAGGGTGAGCTTGGATTAGTTTTCATAATGAAAATTTTTTATTTTTTATTTTTTTACTTTGGAATTTTATTTTTTATAATTCTCAATACAATTTAACTCAAAATAAACTTCATCCAAGCTAGGCCTTAGTAACGGATCTCAAACAAGTTTTAAAGATTTTGTACCAAATCAAATACAAAAATAACTTGGAAGGAATCTATAGGGGACGAAACAAAATTCTCTAAGGACTGAGACATATGATGTTTATTACTACTATAATTCTTCTTTCTCTTTCATGATATATTAGTGCTGTTTAGTTTAGAAAGTTCCTCATATAATTATTTTAGAATTTCTGGATTGAAGGAGCAAAAAAGAATCATAAATATACTTCTTTCTTTTAGACTTGGTCAAGCAAAAATATAATAAACGGAGTCGTTTGAAAGATTTTGAATTTTAATATGCAAATATGGTGAGAGTTTGAGGTCCTTCCTCCACTCAAAGAGCCGTTCGTCCACTTCTTATTTATACAAATTAGTTGGTTAGTAAGGATCCAAATAAGTCTCTCTCTCTCTCTAAAAAAGTTATCCCTATTTTTATATGCCACTTTTTTTTAACAACAAATTTTAAAATGTATAGTATGCAATTGTAAACTTAGGGCTAATGGCAATTTTACCCTCCGAAATAGGATACATTTGCAATCATACCCCTTCTTTAGTAATTGCTCAATTTTACCCTTCTGCTAGATCTCTAATGGTTCAACTTCTTGTTGACCTTTAGTAAGGGACTTAAATACAAAGAGTAAATGATTATGGATTTTAATGGCCAAAAAAATAATAATAAGTACTTTGTCCTCTTCTGACTCTTTTTTTTTATAGATTTTTTTTATGTATCCTGCTTTTCTTCCTATCCTTTTTGAACCAAATAGAATTTTTACTTTTAAAAGCTTATTTAAGATGTGTTTCAAATGTAATAGTCTAAAATTTTTCTATAAAATCATTTATATTGCCTATCCATATGCATATTGTTTAATTATTTGCACCAAAGAAATATTTTTTTTTCTAAATACAACTAAAAAGAGCTTTTGAGAACAAAAATTTGAGCAAAGTAAGAGAAGAAAGGAGAAATAAAGAAAAAGAAAAGGAAAAGAAACAAAAGAAATATTACTATAATGAACTTTAGATTTTTACATCTTTGCTGTCAAGCTCAGAATCTTTAACTCTTTTACAACTAAATCCTTACTAGAGGTCAATTGCAAGCTTGACTAACCATGCATTCCAAACTTTCTCAAGACTCTTCTCTCTCTAACCTAATTCTCTCCTCACTCTCTCTAAAACCTCTATATTTCTCTCCTCTTTCAGACAACTTCGCCAGCCAGATTTGGCCGACCCTCTACTTATTTTGAGTTCTCCCACCCATTTTTTTTTGTCACAAACCATTATAAATCTCTTTCAAGGAGTATTTTTTCAAGATCTAAGACTCGGAGGCGAGATTATTTTCTAATTTTTTTAGATCGAGTTATTTTCTCTAGAGAAATCTTTTAATCCGAACCTAATCTAGGCCCTCACTCAATTTTTCACTTCTCTTTATGGTAATTTTTAAGATCGTTGATACGCTTATAATCTTTACAGTTGTTGCCTTTCAAAGAAGACGTTGAAGTTGAATTTTTTTTCACCACTATGGTCGAAGATCTCTGAGAAATGCGTTATGGAGAAGTCTATTATGTGTTTGTTTATTTTAGTACTAATTGTCGTATTAGTATTTTTTACCTAGCTAAGATTTGTAGAGTGTGGGCTATTATCTATTACCGTAGTTATTTAACTATCGTATAACTTTTGTATCATATTATTCCAATTCTTCAACTCCTCTCATTAGAGAAGATATCAATAGATAACTTTTTCATTTATCCAAAAAAAAAATTTTGCAAGTTTGACTGTCAAACACTAATGGAAGGGCAACATTAAGAAATTTTAACGTCTAGAAGGGCATAATAGAGCATTTTGTAAAAGAAGGTGTATAATTGAAAAAGTGGCCTATTTTGAAGGGCAAAATTGCTATTAACCCTTAAACTTATGATCCACATAATTTAGTCCACCCAACATTTTTCTTGGGTCATATTTTAGGTGATGTAATGAACAAAGTGTTTATTCCCAACTTGAATGGCCAGATCCAATTGAACAAGTGAAATGGTATAAAATGCTCTCCTTTTCACCCAAAGAGGAGGAGACAAATGGAAAATGAGAAAAGTCAAACGAGACATTTTCGAGTTGATGAGGTCAACAAAATTATTAGAGTGCACTCATCCAAGTTTGGAATAATTTGCATATTAATCACTCCTATATGTATATAGGTAACGTATTTATCCAGCAAAGAAAAAAAAAAGATAACGATAAATCAATCCTTGTCATAATGTCAATCACCCGTTAATTTCCAATAATTTTTTCCTAAAAGGGAAAACCAAATTGCATTCAGTTAGAGGTTAATTCCCAATACTAAATAACAAATGTCAAGAGTGGAAGAGGGGAAAATTTTATCAAAAATTCATACTTTACTCTTTTAAAGAAATTGAATCGAAATAGTTTTTATCTTTCCTTTTTTTTACTGAATTTTGAATTATACTTCCGATAATAAATAAGTAATCGAGCCGTAACAGATTAGTCCAATAATTTATTTTTTATAGAAAAAAGAGTGGATAACAATGTGAACAATGAATTGAAATGAGATACAATATGGGCACGGAGAAAGGTTGAAAGCGATAAAGATGTACATGGACTAAGCCTCTGATATCTGAATGCCCCAAATGTGAAGACACTAACAACGATCCTCTCAGACTCAAGACAATAATAGAATATCATAGGCTGCTGCACCGATCAATGGCTGAACATGTGGTTATTCTATTCACACACGAATAAGAGGTCCAATGACTTTCTAGAACAAGAAAGCCATGACTATCAACAAAAACGACAACGAAGCAGCGGAGCTAGCAGGCACATAATTAGCGGAGTTTGGTGGTGGTGGTGGTGGCGGCAGCAGAGAAGGAGTAGTGGGAGATGATCCAGGCGAGGGGCTGCCGGTCGGTGATCGTGCAGCCGTAGAAGTAACGTTGACGAGCAGCCTTTGACCCAAGGAACAGTGGTTGGTCACCGTGCAAATGAAGTACCAGGGACCAGTCTGGTTCAGAGTGAACCTTGCCGGACCGTTGGTTTGGAGAGATATAGGGTTGCCTCCGGTGTTGCAGTTGTCGTAATCATTTCGATTAACTCTGGCTGCCGTGTGTTGGCCGGTGGTGAACTCGAAGACTGCAAATATTTTTATTTCAAGTGTTACGGAGTGCGCCTGCGGCATGAAAATGCAAATATCGACTATATACTCCCACAGTCAAACTGTGAGAGAGAGAGAGTGCAAGTACACAAAAATTCTCGTACTCCCACAGCAATATATTTATACTCTCTGGATTATAATCAATATTATATCCTTATTTCTACCTAAAAAGATCTAGCAATATATTGTTTGAATTTGTTCAGCTATAGCAAGCCAGCTGCTTAGTTATTTTTCATTAGCCAAAAGATCTTGAATGGGATCTTACCTTTGCAAAACTCACTAAGGAGAAAAAGAAAAAAGGAGAAAACTAGTGAAAAGGCCAAGTAATTGAATAACAGAACAGGTAACATACTAGAAATTTAGAAAATATGTGAAAAGAAGAACGAATTATGTTGGGCCGGCAGTTCTACGGAGATTTACCCAAAATATCATCAAGCACGAAGGTACGTTGGGCTGCCCAGTTGGAGTAGTTAAAGCCACCAGAGGGATCCCTCCAACCAAAACCGTCTCCAACGCGATATGTCACAGCTGAGCTCTGCAGCACTGCCGTGGCTGCAGCAACTAGTAAAGCCATCAAAATCCTTACCCCCATACCTCTTTCCTCTGTGTTCTCAGGCGGCCCTCTATACTAAACCGCTGCTTGTTTTAACAGAATGAAACTCAGGACTGCGAATGCTTTGGGCATCTGTCGCTATATATAAGTGAAACTCCAAGATGAAGTCTTATGGAGTTGTTAGTCATACAAAGCTGCGTTCAAAGTAGAGTTATTTTTCTTCTTCTTTTTTATGAATTCAACAGAAATGCATTAGCTCAGCAATGGCAGATGTCAACAGGATGGAGGGAGGTGATTTCTTGCTAGCAATGGAACAGTTCAAAGATTAGAAACTCCCTGATTACGCTGATTCCACTATATAATATATTTTACCTACTCTATTGGAAAATGTTACAGCACTTTTGACAAAAATGTATCTTATACGGCTGAATTTGAGCATTTGCTTTAGATGTCTGAAAGAAAATTGCTGAAAAAGGTTTTTTATGCAAAATAGAGTTCCCGGTAAACATCTCTGCTAGTTTTTTATTTGGTTAAATAGCAAAGGTTATTTTTCTGATTTTTTTCTCTAATCAATTCAACTGTAGTTCTTATGACTGATTATAAAATAGGTATTCCCTTCACAAACTATTTTCTATACACCCCCTTTAAAAAAAAACATTTTAAGCAATGAAAAATTTTGTAAACACACTGATTCCAAGTTAAAATTCTACCACGAGTTCTAGGTGTTAAAAGAGAAATTTATTCACAGTTCATTCGCATAGTAAAAGAACTAAGTGTATAGCGGTAGTATCAAATATGTCCTCATATGAATGAAGACATCAGTTCAATTTGGTAAAATTGAATTGTTTTTGTTAAATGAAACAGCTTAAGAGTTTGATGAATGTCCGTCTAACTGGTTTGGGTACAAAGAATCACCTACACATTTTCAAGAAAGCTAAACGTACTAAAGGGCATCTCTGAGATAGGTTTGTCTCAATAAAGAGTGGAGTTCGTTGGGAGTTACCGATCTTATATAGAGAACGGTACACAAGAGAGGGTTCTTGTTCACCTGTGGTAGGAGAACGCAAGTATCTGCCGAAATATTCATAGACATGACAAAATGAATGGTCAGCAGCATAGGCTGCCTTCATCCACCCGCGGGGACGGGGGAAAGGAAAAATACCGAGCAGGAAAAGCACTTCCATAACCTTTTTAGTGCATCAGAAGTGGAAAGAAAAGTTGCTTACAGTACAGCACTAACATCCACTAAAGAGAAGTAGGATCAAGTGCCAATAAACATTCTGAGCCTACCACAAATCAGAAATTTTTATGCCAAAATTTAAAAATATCAAACCATCTATTGTGCCTGTGATTGGGTTGAAGGTCATGAATAAACTGCAGTCCTTGACAATATTAAAAGAATTCGAAGAGATATTGCACATTCGTTGAAGAAAATAAGAACATTAGAAGATAAAACGAAAACTCTAGTTAGAAAAGATAATTTAATTATGTCCAAATAGAAAAATATCAAAGACCAATCCCAGTGCTATCAAATTATTTAATTCTGTCTAAGGATGCCAAGAAGATGATGCTAACAGTACTTACAGTGGTAGATATATGGATCAGCTAAAAATCCCAGCTGAAAAGATACAGCTTTATTAATTCACGTACAATCAATAAAATCACAAAAAATCAAGAACCGTAAGATGATCAGGGCACACCAAGCATGTCGGTAAATGTATATATTCAACTAGAAGAAGTGTGAGCCAAAAATTTCTCTATATAGAGTCTAGCAGAGAATACTAACGGCAATGGACACGAGAATGACCAAGACAGTCGAAGTAGTAGCTGTAAAAGGAGCGGAACTTGGTGATGGAGGAGAAGGTGGTGACCCGGGAGTACCAGGGCTAGCACCCGGTGCACCCGGAGCAGGGGCTGATGGTGGAGCACCTGAAGGTCCAGGAGGAGGAGCACCTGAAGGGGTTGCTGACGGCGAAGGGTTAGTGGATGGAGCTGGTGTTGGTGATGATGCCGGGGTCGGGGTCGGGGTCGGTGACACTGCGGGTGACGGTGGTGTGGAGGTAGGTGGTGCTGTGGGTGGTGATGTTGGAGGCGTAGTTGGTGCTGATGGTGTCGGCGTAGGGGTCGGTGGGTTGGTCGGTGCTGGTGGCGGGGTGGCTCTGGGAGCCGGAGCCGGAGCCGGAGGTGAAGGACTAGGTGATGGAGGAGAAGAACCTGAAGCGTTGATGGCTAATACTTGTCCCAGAGAACAGTGCTGGGGGAAGGTGCAAATGAAGTACTGGGATCCTGCAGTGAGAGTTACGTTCGCTGGACCAGTCGTGAGCAGAGTGGTGGGATTGTTTGTGCTGCAGGAATTGAATGAAGCCCTATCAACTATAGCCACATCGTGTACCCCGGTTGGGAAGTTGAAAACTGCAAAACCCCCCAAATAAGCCGTCACAAATCCAGTAATATAAACATTTGTATGCCAAGGAACTTAAAGCCCATAAAAGACTCAGCCGGTTCTTAGCAATATTTTCCGTGATTAGGACCAAACTAGCAAAGGACAGCCTATTACATCAGCTAATATCAGACAATAAATTTGCTAAATACCGAACAACGAATTTTTTCTTGATTTTTGCAGGGCCATGCTAATTCCCCCTGTATAATTTGGTGGCATCTTGGCTTTGATGGGATGAAAATTAACTCAAGATTTCCCAACTGATCCAGTTGGCTCAGTATCTATTTGTGCAAACTGAAGTTAGCATAATAGTAGTAGTAGTAGTAGTAGTAGTAGTAGTAGTTGGCTAACGTTGTACCTAAGACATCACCAGCTCTGAAGGTGTGTTGAGCTGCCCAGGAGGCGTAGGATGCAGCACCGCCTGAAGGAACAGTCCAGCCCATGCTGTCTCCGACTACATAGGTAGCTGCAGCTGATTTCTCCACAAGTGCAGCTGCTGCAACTAGAAACATCAAAACTGCTGCAAATTTGAACCCACCAGTTGCAGCCATGATCAGATTGTGTTCTCCTATCTCCGGAATCGCCCCTGTTCACAACTACCAACTTTCCTGCTTTTGGTACTGCTGCTCAAGCTGTGCTGAAGATGATCCAACAGTCGCTCCGCTTTTGATCCATGCAACTCAATAAATAGAGCCAAAGGTTAGAAAAGTCTGTAGGGTCTTCCAAAGGATAGAACCCACGTGGAGGGTGAATTGCTGGCATTATCAATTATTGAACCTGTTTGTGCAGTTAGGAAATCAACCACTTTATCACCATCAAAACCAAAGAATGGAGATAGTTATTTTGTTACAGCCATTGATCTTTGTGGGTTGGGGAGATTTGTTCATCAACTCGTCAAAATTGTTTTTTGGGGGGGGGGGGGGGGGTTAGCTATACGGATATTTTCTTTGCCCACCCACAAAGGAATGGCTACGAGGAGGAGAGGCATTTTCTTCATTCCAATTTTCCACGCCTAGTGGAATTGTGGCGTATATTTGGAGGTTGGTCCAATTACTACACTCAATTTGGTCAACATCCACATAATATTTGTCAAAGTCAAGTCTAGATTAATGGCTTTGACGTTATGACATAGATTTCCATCGTTTTTCTTTTGGAAAATCGGCTTGGGCAAAGAGGATGGAGGCAATGCCGGTGGTTTGGGTAAAGAGGAGAAGAAGACAAGGAATGGAAGCTATGGTGACTTATTTACAGCAATGAGTTATAAGATGATAGTGATCTTTTTTTTTTTTTTTTCAAATTGCTACCGTTTAACCAAAGAAAAGCGACGAAGCTGATATCATCCACCGGCAATGGTATCTTTTGCAAAAAAATCTTAATGAGTAGAGGTAAATTTTTTATTTTTAAAAAATATAGACTAAAGTGTTTTCTTTCAAATTTTAATGGGGTCTTTTGCAATAAACCCCGTCTCTAAATTATGAGTATATTTGGCATTTTATTTTTGTACTAACAGTAACGATAGTTTAATTTCCAATTTTTGGCTAACGGTCAATGCGGGCAAAGCATCCACTTTTACACGTCAAGGACTAAAGTGGTTTTACCTCCTAATTTCAACGGAGTATTTTGCAATAAACCCTAATGACTATAATTCTATTGTTATAGTTTTAAGGATCATTGATTTGATAAGTGATTGGATGCGTGTAATCTTATTATTCTTTCACATTTACTATATGTAATTTTTTATTATATATAAAAAAATTAATTATTTTTAAAAATATTTTTAATCTTTTCAGTCTCGCTTCCTTTGGCAAAACTCTACAAAAAATTAATTACATTAAAAAAAATAAAAAAACAAGTTCTGTTGCTGCTAATGAAACCTACCGCTAAGTTTCGCCACCAACGGCGTTAGCAACCATAATGTTTCGCAACTAGCAGTGGATCACCCTCCAGGGGAGAAGTCTAACCACTGTTCCGTCCTTTAGGACAGAACTAGAAGTAGCGATTTCAAAATTTTAATTTTTTATTGTTTTAATTTAATTTTTACTAAACATTATATGTACGAAGATAAAAAAAGATGTTATTTAAAGAATTAATATTTTTTCAAAAGAAATTGAAATATTTTTTTTAAATTTGAATTTTAATATTTTTAAAGTTTGAGAAAATTTGAAGGAAACTAAATAATGAATATTAAAAAATAATTTTTTACTATATGTAATTAAATTTAAAATTGCATATAGTAGTGCTCTTACTCTTTTTGAACGTATGGACAATAATTCGTTTTTGAAATAAAAAAATTTAAAGTAAAATATTTTTATGTCCATAATTAATAAAAAAAGAAAGAAACGAAAGAAATAAATATATAAATAAAATAAAAAAATATAATAAATATTCATTAAAATATATAAATAAATTATACTAATCTCTCGAATCTAAAAACTTATATTTTTGAGTGAAGTTAGTATCTAAAAAACTATTTAAATTAACTAGAATATTAAATTCTACAAGAATTTATGACTCGTATTTATTTTATGAGTCTATAAAAATTTACCAATCAATACCTTCATAAATGTCACACATGCTACACCACGTCTCATTGTCTCGTAATTCAGGCTTAACTATAATAGCCACATTACCTTTAGTAATTAACTAGCCTAAAACGTGTACGATGTACATGTATGTTTAAAAATTAAAAATTAAAAATAAGTATTCAGAGGTAATTTTTTTTTACCTTAAAAAATATATATGTTTTGGTGAAAAATTGAATCATATAAAATATTAAAATTATTTATTCAAAAATATCCAAAACATTCTTCACAATCTTAGACTTTTAGTATATAATTTTTAATTCTTTTGTTCCTTTCAATACTAAAAAAATATCAAAAGAAATTAGAAGAATACTGAAAGTAGATATTATGAATCATGCTATTGTAGTATTATAAAAATAAAAGAATACAGAATATTTAAAAAAATACAAACTAAGCAAAATAATAGAGTGAGAAATTTAATATAAAATTTTAGATCTTGAAGTCTTTTATCAAAGTAGCCAAGAATAACTAAATTTATGTTTATTAATAACTATTGCATACTTGCATATTGGAATATGATTCTTGTGCCGAAGACTTGCATATTAGAATCCATATTCTATAACCTAAAAAAGTTAATATTACGTACTATTCAATTCGATGATTCTCGGATAAGAATAATTAGAAGGAAACATTCTATTTTTTTAAAATATATATCTTATTTTTTAATTTTATTATATATATATATATTATTTTTAAAATTTTACATTTGTTTTTAATTAATTATTTGAATATTTTTATTTTTAAAAATTATTAATTTTTAATTAATTACTTAAAATATCAACTATTGATATTAAATTTAAATTTAATATATTAATTAATTACTTTTAAATAAAATTATTTTAAATATTTATTAAATTATTCTATAAATTTAATAAAAATAAATTATATATTTTGAAACAATGAATTAACTTCTGGAATAGTGCAGAAACAGTCCACTTGCCTATGTCTTTTACCAAAAATACCCTGATTTGCTGTCAAAAATGGCCTTTTGCTTTCCGGGGGACACATTCCGCTTTATTATAAAGTTGAAGTGGAAAAGAACTTCTTTTACTTTTGGCTAAACACCTCCAAAAGAAATATTCTCAATTCAACATTTTGTTTGGGCGCATAATTTCATTTGATGGCCTTAATTTAGAATTGAACTTTTACTTCTAATTATTTCTTGCTTTTTTTAAATCTCAAACACGTGATTTCCAAATTGGTCTATTTTACCCTGCCCAAAAAAAAAAAAAAGCCTCCCTTATTTGATTAGGTAGTAATTCGTTACACCGGCTCCATTTTTGTACAATTTCCTAACAAAAGAAAAAAAAGATAGTGTATTTGGATTAAGTTATGCTACGTAACTTAATATAAATTTTTTATTCGAATCTCATTTTTTTCTTATAAAAAATTCTTTATTTTGAAATTTGAGATTAAAAATTTTAAAAAAAAACGTTATCAAATCTCAAAATTTACAATTAAATAATAGAAGTAGTACCTCCACCCCCAAAAAATGCTGTAGTATGTAATAAATGTCATAGTTATGCCCTCATCCGATGCTGATTGATTGTAAAGCAACATATCTTGTCATATGTGCAATTTCTCTTCCTCTAAGGCCACGTTTGCATTGAAGGACAGTAGAATATTTCACAACAAAATGGAGGAGAAGAAAGAATCCGAGAAGATTGGGCATTAATGATGTTTGGATAGTGTAAGAAAAAAAATAAAAATAATTTTTTCATTAATATTCTTATTTGCTTGTTTCATACAAATTAATATTTAAAAATAAAGATAATTTAGTTCGGAGATAACAAAATTTACTTGTTTTTTTAATTATATTTATATTAAATAAAAATGTAAATTGATTACTTTAAACCTAAAGCTAATATTTTTATTTTCCTTCTATTTCATTTCTTTTTTTTTTTTAAGAAAAGAATCAATTCAAGAACTAAAAAAATTAATAGATCCGTGTCGCGCGCTTTCCGGTTCTTCCATTTTCCTCAAGGAGAGGGAGGATTGCTTACGGGGAAAGAGGGAAAGAAGTTCACGAGTCGGTGATTTGGTAAATGGGTTGACGAGGTCTATGGCTCCGTCGTTTTGTTTGATTTTTCAAACTTTTACATTCACCAATCTTAATCACGCACTTGTCACCATGGAAGGGAAATGGTCCCTATTCATCCCAAAAAAACAAAAAACAAAAAAGGGTACTGGTCCCTTATTTCAAAGCTTTTTTAATTTTTTATAAATTAAAGAAAAAAATAAAGGTATCTTTATTATATTAGTAATTTAATTTCATTAATATAATAAAATAAAAAATTATAATTTATACTGAAAATAAATTTTAAAACAAAAAGAATAATATTTTTATTACTAAAATCGACTAAAAACGCACATATTTAAAAAGATCTAAATTTTGAACAAACTCAAGATTAAAAGACACTTCTATCCTCACATTGATTTAAAAGTAAAAATGTTATTTTCTCTCTTCCTTAATAAATAAGGATAAACTTAGAAGCTAATTGTAAAAATATTCTTGAAATCATGAATTTGACGAATAAAATTAATCTAAGAGGGTGGTAAGTAGTAACACCTTAACTTCTTTAGAACTAAATAATAATATAGTTCAAATTGAGTGTTTTATAGGTTAAAAAATTCCTATAATCTAATCCAAAAAAATTATTTATAGAAAAAGAAATAAAATTTCAAACTTAAAATTTATCCTTTCATTAAAAAAAATACTATCCGTACCTAAAGAGCAGCATATATAAAACTAGTAATTGCATACTTAGGCATTAAGCATTTCTGGAAAGTTTATGAATGATTTACCACGCAAATGCAAAACGTTTTCAATTTGGATTAGCACAAAGAAAACGATAAAGGAGTCAATTATTCTACACTAATGGATAGGCAGGTTATCCCAAGTTGTCTGTCCTTAAGGCTTTGAAATAATGTCCACACCAACCCACGCAAGTGCTATGGGTTAGTCAACGAAAGATGTAGAAGAAACCATATCCTCTGTCGAAACTCTTCATTACTGTCACGTCCAAAATTGAATATTAACATCTAATTTAACGTAATTAACAATGTTTAATCATATTAAAGTTACTGGTGAATGAGGCTTATATATGAACATTCGTACAAGAATCATTGCCAGAAACCGACGATACATCAGGAGGAAAAAAGAAAAAGAATTTTCTCATCGCCATATGTACAAGAAGCTTGAAGAGGCACGGTAACTTGTACAATGGGGTCAAATGAGACAAGAACAGAAAAGGCAAGGCAAGTAATAGCAGTCTTTATTAGAAATACAGAGATATACACTGCTGAAATAAGTAAAAACCATCAGCAACTTGCAATAGATACTGATGAAGAAGAAAAAGAAATAATTTGATCCTGCTTCACTGAAAGTTTGTCAGCTGGAAGAGACCTACAGCTATAGAGATTTTTCCTAGTGCTAATTTTGCCCAAAAATTGTATTGTTTTCCTATCAGTTCACTTGTTTTCTTTTGCTAATTTTGCTCCTACCACTCAAAATTTTAGAAGCAAGCCTGCAACTGAGACTGCTAAAACCAAGATATGGCACCCAAACAGACCTTGAGCTTCAAGTACCTGAAATAATCGACATCCGGAAGATCAAGATTGTTACAGTAAGAAATTATGTATGTAGATGTATAAAGTAAAAACTTCATCGTTCAATCACCAGACTTGGGGGGGGGGGGGGGGTGAGGTTGGGGAGTACTCACATTTTAAAGTGATGATGAATATTCAAAAACTTTTCTTAAATAATAACCTACCGGACATGTTCTCTTACAAAAAACAGCCATGCAAGTGCCATCTCCATTAAGAAAACCAGAGCACATTGCATCGTTAAGGTATTGCAGAAAATCAAAGTCATGTACAAGATAAACTGCCAGACAGATTGAAAACTGATAAATTCCACACAAGAACAAAGGACACTAAGATACATGTGCCAACATCAATGCAAGAAGTAGAACACCTCCAATCTAAAGAAACAACAGTGCGATGACTATATTCCTACAAAATTCTATCATCTTACATAGATTCAACAGTTTAGAGGAGATGCACAAACCTTTCTTGGAGACTAGAGAAACTTAACTATGTACATTCTCTAATATCCGAAGAATCAGAAATTCTGATCTAGAACATTCACCCAAACCTCCAACAGAGCGCGCAAATTAAAACCCAAAATTTAAAAGGTTTGCCTGCAAAAATTATGTTAGCCATGAACTAGACCCAACCATAGTGTTTCACAATGTTAATCACACCATAGCAAGTCTCACTCTTTAGGTTCAACAAGAAAAACCAACGA
This sequence comes from Rauvolfia tetraphylla, assembly GCA_030512225.1. NCBI lineage: Eukaryota > Viridiplantae > Streptophyta > Magnoliopsida > Gentianales > Apocynaceae > Rauvolfia > Rauvolfia tetraphylla. Next base: position 8,163,357 of record JAJQKT010000045.1, on the reverse strand, counting down.
CAATGGCTTGCAGTCCAAATGATAATGTTGCTGGTGTGTATCCACAGACCAACTTACTTTTTGGATTTATGGCCTGTTCAAAGACGGATAACTTAATGCTGCAGGGAATACTTGCAGAGAACTTATTAGGTAATTCAGCTCCATCTAGTACAACTTATGACACTCCCAAAAACTTTAGGCTTGCAAAAACAAGAATTTAAGAGAGAGCACCTAAAAAGACCAACTTTTGCGTTATATCAGAAGACACAAATAGACAATCTGATTCACTTATAAATGTCATGTCATCATGCCCCTCATGCCCTGGGCGAAACACGTGCTACAATGGCCAGGACAAAGGGTCGCGATCCCGCAAGGGTGAGCTAACCAAGTCTGAACTAATTGAATAGTTGTCACAAATTCCTCAAATTGAGTTACCGTTTGTATAAAGGATATAATTAACAACTCAAAGTTGCACAATATCCCTTTCCTTCAACATGTTGGGCCCAGAGGGTTTTGCTTGCTAAATTTTCAAGAAAACCCACATTGAGATGCACTAAAGAAGTTCCAAAAAATCATTAACACACAACAAATCAGAGATGACTATGAATTTGTTCACACTGAACTAGGCTGCATTTCAGAGTTTGTCGCTCTATACAAGGATGGAACTTTACAGTGACTAAATCAAAGTCTCTGCCATACTCCATGCCCTTTTAGATAGTATTTTACAACAGTTATGTAAATATCAATACTCCATCAGAGAGAAATTTTTTCCTCCATTTTCTTTTGGGTCCAATATGGACACCAAAGAGACATGAGATTTTTTTTTCTACTTTTTATTGCACAGTAACTTCAAATCAAAAGAAAACTCCTGCTGAAAAGACGATACTTTTCATTTATTCAATATATTAATTCTCAACTAACCTGCTGAATATATAATGATCGAAAATTTTTACAGATTTGGAGGATCTGCACATTGTACACATTGGCATACAAATGCACCGTCATTGGGCAAAGAGAACCAAATATCAATTTTCAACTAACATTCTCAATATTTAATTATCTAAAACCTTCTAAAGTCTTGCAGGATCAGCACTTTGGTGTACAGATGCAACCTCATTGCACCCTCATTATTACTTCTTGACAAAGCATGGGATTGGTTTCTGCATCTTCTAGTTCTAGCAATGTTACTAACTATCTCCACAAAAGCAAAGGATATAATTTTCATGTTATGGAGCATTTACATGAAATTTGTAGCAAATATATTCTGAGTCTCTTCACAACTCAAGTTTGAAAATCTGTAGGAACGATTCCAAGGATGTTCAGCTTCTTAAAAGTGACTTTTAGATATCTGGAAGGGGAGCAAATTAGAGCACTTGAAGCCAGGAGGTTTAAAAACTTATTAAGAGGCACTTCAACTACAATGGTCATAAGCATACACTAATATTGGCTGCTTCCTACTAAAAAAGGTTCGCTTTTCACATTCATTAGGTAGAGTGCATTAAATGCTTCCCCCCCCCCCCCTCAATCATAAGCAAGAGTTTCTAATTAATCAAACAAAACTTTTCCTTAATTATGACATTATCAAACAACTCGAAAACATTATTAATAGAGAGAGTGCATTACAAACAAAAATCAGCATTGAAAAGTTTGTATATGGGAAAAGAAACAGAAAATGCCTAGTTCGTAATTTTCAGCACAGAAGCAGAGATTATTTCATACCTTCACCGACAAAAGGGATGAAACAGCAGATGAAGATATAAGACCTGGAAATCCAATATCATATGAAATGCTCCCATCAGGTTTGTACAGTCCGTAATTTCTCTCAGAGGTTGCCCCAGGTTTCGAATTCTCGTTAAACAATGCAAATACATAGACCTTCAAAACCATTTTTGGTCTCAATGGAGTTCCTTTCTTCTTAGCAAGCCTTTTCCGCAAGTTATAGTTGTACGTCCTGGCATTCTCCGAGGTGGCTGCGGGTTCACTCTGGTCTCCCCGAGAAGCCCAACCTGTCTCTGTAATTATAACTTCCATCCTTCTGAACCCAGCGTCCTCCAAAGCAGCATAAGCTGCATCAATCTGAGCATCGAGCAAGTTATCATAATGAAGGTCAGTTTTCTCATCATATATTCCCTCATTTGGCTGAAAGAGGGCATAATTTATATCAATTTTTCCAGGATTATATGTGTAAGCCAGAAAGGGGTAAGCATTCAAACAGAAAGGGGAACCGATTTGTTGAAAGAACTCCAAGAGTGGATTCATGTATTGGGAAACACCATCTGTGAATGTGCAATTTGAAGGAGGATAGGAATTTTGGAAAACGCCTGAAAAATGAGAGGTGGTGATCTGAACAACACCATCTATTCCCAATTCTTTTGTAGCATTATATATATTTTTTGCTGCTCCCAACAAAGATCCCCAGATACCACTGTTGTCATTGTTCCCCAGAACTTCATTACCAATAGCAATACCTACAACATGTGTGCCAGGAAGAAATGCCTTCACATTATCTTTCACCCAGGTCAGAGCATGATCTGGATTGGTACTTATTTCTTTCACGTCTTGATTTGGCAGTCCAATCACCAACTCAAGTCCAGTGCCACTGAAGGCCTTGAGGACACTATGATCTGCGTCATAAATCCTGACATTTTTTATCTTTGCTGCTCGCAGGAGAGTAGCAACTTTCTCAGGTGAAGGAATATTATCTGCAATCCTTCCATAGTTTATCCCATAAGTTCCAGTGAATGCTGCTACTATCAGTTTCGCTGAAATAATTAACCAAAGAAATGTCATAATGAATGAAGAGCTAATAACAGTGCGAAACAAAAAAGGCCAATACAGATGAACTGTGGTATTAAAAATTTTCTGGATGACTGGAAATTATTAAGATAATTTAGCTTAGACTCAGGCAAGCAGTATTTATGGATCCAAATCCTAGTGCTGACTATCATTTTTTATTTATGAATTCCAGAATGCTATGAAAATAAATAAACAAACAGGTAGACAGAAACATTGCATATGTTCATATCCCTAATAAAAAGAGAAGCAGCAAGTCAGAGAAAAATTGAAAAAGAATTGCTTTTTACTCTTCGTCAATTGATATAACTTATGGACCTCCGATATCCTAAGTCCGCGGCAAAAGAAAAGAGACAGCTGAGCAGAAAATTGAAGATTTAAAGGAGCAGTTCAAATTTGAAAACTTTACATAATAAATTTAATTTGCAAGTAGCAACTTGCAGAAAACGGTCTATCATGAATAAAAAGATCAAAGATGTTTCTAAGAATCCCAAAAGAAAACATAAAATCATTAGAGTAATGAAACACCAACTCAGTAGACAGACAAACAAGCCAAAATCCAAATGAAAGAGATGGCGAAAATTTGAAACAGCATAATTATACACTAAAGCACCAAGATGATGATCGGTGATCTAAAAGGACTCCACTCCAATTGATTGTGAATGAATGGAAATCCAGGGGAAAAAAAAGAAACAAAAATCATTTTGAAAATCGTTTCCTCCAATTCTTAACAATTTTCAATAAAGATAATAATACAGAACAGTGAAGACAATAGAGAGTAACTGTACCACCATTTGGGCTGGGAGTGAAAAGAACACCCAACAGAAAAATGAAGTGCAAAGAAAATTCAAGAATCCTCATCTACTCCGACAAGCGATCTCAAACACGAAGTTGCAGGCTGCTACTGCTATCCTTGAACTGTTACCCTGCCTCCTCTCACTCAACCATGCCATAACCCACTATCAAAATTCCTGTCCTTTTTTAACTTTTTTCTCTCTCCTTAAAAAGCAGAACTATTAACTACTTTTCTTAGTTCCATATTTTTCCAAAGCTTTTCGATCGACCCTTTGTATATCAACCAGCCACGAATCAAACACGATCGGCACAGGTTCACTGTGGTGCTCGTCGGCCGTTGACGGTGGGAGAGGAGGAGTTGATGGTTTTTTGGCGGTCGTTTCCTTGCGGGGTGGGTGCATCTCCTTGCTCATAGCAAGAAATCAATGCAATTATACTACAATGAAGCGAAAAGTAGTATTAACCGGGGCTGATAGCTACTGATTGGAAGAGTTTTTGACTATGGTTTTAGTGATTGAATTTGAAAGAGCTTTAGAGGCTTTAGAAGACTACTCTTAAGACGACATACAGAGGTATTTTTAATTTTTAAAAAATTTAACTATTTGGATCTCTTATAAACATTTTAAATATAATATATTTTTTTCAATAATTTTAATTTTAATGTATTAATGCATAGAAGTTTATTAAATCTTCAGGGCATATGAATAGTTATTTTTTCGTGATAGATGAAAATGATCAAAATAAAAAAATTAAAGATTAAAAATTAAAAATATTTTTGATAGCCAATATCTAGGTGAATTACATTAGGATGGGATTAGACAATATACCATCTCAAAATTTTAAGTGTTAGACTTATATTTTCTCTCACAAATAATTTAACTTTTACGAAATCAAAGACAAAAATATTAAAAATAAAATTTCTCAAGTAAACATATTTTTAAAACAAAATACCATCACGAACTAATAAAAAGGATCTTTTATTGTTGATAGATCTTGACTTTAATTTGCATAATGTTTGCCCAAAGTTATTAAACAAAATAAAATAAAAAAATCTCTGTCAATAGAAAAGGAAGGACGCGAAACCCACTGTGACGGTTAAATCTTAAGGTAATTTACATTAACCTTCTTTAAGTTTTTTTGTTATGATATAAACCTTTCCTTTTATTTAAAAATTTACATTCACTTTCCCTTAGGTATCATATCTATTATCACCAACCTCCCTATAGTCTGAAAATTACATTAATAATTTATCTCCCTTCATCTATTAAATCTATTTTTACTAGCCTCCCTTACATTCTAATACTTTTACTAAGATGACAAAAATAGTTAAAAATAATCTTATTTTTAATTTTATCTTTAATAAAAAATTCCAAGTAAAAAAAATTACATTCAACTATGTATATATTTTACATTTTAAACAAATGTTAAAGTTGATAGTAAAAATTGCTTATAGAAATATGAGTAAAAACTTCTACTCAAATGTCAAGAAAAACAAAATTTTATCGAAATTTATGGAAATATTTGGTCGAGTAATAGTAGTTGAAATAGATATGTTGAGTAAAAATCTCAACTGTTTTTACCTTCAAATTAAGTAGAGGTTTTTTACTCACATTTTATGAGCACTTTTCATTATTCACTTTTATATTCAAAATAGTAGTAAAAAAAAATCTACTCATAGTTAAATATATTTCTTTTTTGAACTTGGACACATATCTATAAATTAAGGTTAGAAGAGAAAAAGAAAAAATTCAGCTATTTTTTCATCCTATTAAATAGCGTTAAGACCTGGGGGTGTTCATTCGGTTTTTCGGTTCGGTTTCGGTGGGATAATTCGGTTTTCGGTTCGATTTTTTTAAAATTTTACAAAATCGAACCGAACCGAAATAATTCGATTTGATTTGGTTCGGTTCGGTTAAAAACCGAAATTAAAGAAAAGAGAAAAGAACGCATTTCGATAATGCGTTCTTGAGAAAATTTTATTTTAAAAAATTAATTTTTATTAAAGAACGTATTATAAAAATGCATTCATATATAAATTTTTTAAAAATTTAGTTTTTCGGTTCGATTTTCGGTTTGAGAATAAAAATAAAAAACCGAACCGAATTTAATTTCAATCCAAAAAATCGAACCGAACCGAACCAAAAATCTGAAAAACCGAACCGAAATGTATATTTCGGTTCGATTCGATTCGATTTTTTGGATTGCACCAAATAATGAACACCTTAGACCGTTTGAGAGGTTGGTGAAAACAGACATAATCATTAAGGAGAGACTAGTGGAAGAGGAGAGGTTGGTGAGGCTAGATTAGTAATTTAATTTATTTTATTTTATTTTTTGAAGGAGGGATAGTGACTTTTTTTTTTTTTAAGGATAGGTGGTGACATTATTGTTGACTCCTACTACTACTATGGCAGCTTAATTTGACATTTTATAGTAATTTCTATGTATCACCGTCCATTGACGTGTTGCATATGCTCTTGACACGCGACAGCACGGCCTTCCAAGAAGTAACTACGTCCTTTTTTCCTTTGTTTTTTTTTTTTTGTCTCGATGGTATTCAAATCGTGTTGATTAATTCAGCGTAGAAAACTTGACTTACATGGGCATTGAAGTATTATGGCACACAATTAATTGCAACATATGCCATCTCCAGAGTGACTCAAACCTCACTTGACAAGTTTGGTGGAGGAGATGCAGACAAAAGGCTAATTCAGCTAATGCTTCTTCGTCAAGAGAAGGAACTTCTTCTCTTCTACATTCTCCATCACATCCCTTGCTTATCAAAATACTTAACTAGTGTACAAGACCGAGTTTCCTTATTGCGCACTTTCAGATAGCAATAACAATTTCTTTTATCCATAAAAAAAAATAAGTATATACCATTAGTCCACTATCCCGATCTGAAATAATTACCCTTTAAAGTTTTTTTGATAAAACTAGATCACAATAAATACGAAATTAAATATAAAATAATAATGATTGAAATTTTGAATTATAACAAAAAGAGAAAAAGAGATAACTCAAGAAATAAAGAAAAAAATTATAATTTTATTGATAAATATTCACCATCTATATTTTTACAAGCTACTCTATAGTCCTATATATTAGACACGAGATATGAAAAAGGTAATTCATTTTTAACTTAATAGGGTTGGAAAAAAAGCTTTTTAGTCCCTACACATTCCATAACCTTTGATAAATTATCTTTTGGAATAATAGACATTTAAAATATTTCATAACATTTTTTTCTTTTTACATGAATAATTACTTTTTGAGTTTTTATCACTAATGCACTCTATATTTTTTTACTTGAATATTTTGATTTCGTTTTCTCTATTAAAATACCATTTTCTGATATTATGAAAATTTATATTTGATAATTATTTATTTTTAATTGTTTGTATCTTATAGGCAATTTTTTAATTTAATATTTATGTTATTTTTATAATTCTTCATATTTTTTTTATAAAATCTCTATTTTTTATTTATCTACTCTAGACAAAAGAATCCTCACATATCTTTCCTTTTCTCACAAATTTCAAGTTCAATTTATTTAAAAATCTACATCTTTTCTCATTCTAAAGTCAAGAGATTAGTTAATAGTTTAAATATTAATATTTAATGAATTAAAAAAGTGTTAGCAAAATTAGAATCATTGTTGCAAGGTACAAAATACTTTTAAAAGTTGGAAATAACTATTAAAAATTTGAAAGAGTAATTCTTCGTTTGTATTGAATAAGAAGGGGCATTTTTATCAAGAAATTGTAGCAATCATGCACCGACAAGAACCACATTTTTAAAAAAATTGTGATGGCAAAAAAGACAATTTTTTTTATGATATCAATAAAAGTAGGGTACTTTAATTAAAAAAAGATTAAGGCATTAAAGTGAAAAAAATACAAAAGTTAAGGTACTTGAATAATAAAAATGCTTATTCTTTTTTAGAACACCCAATAGTAAAGCTGATTCGGTTCGAAATGTCCTTATACAGTCTAATTCTTAGACGATGAAATTACCATGAATAATCACCATTTACATATATTACTTTTTTAGTAATGAAATTACTCTTTCTCTTAAAAAAAAGGTTGTTTTACATATATTAAGATAACATCAGTTAAGCAAAATAGACCTTTCAGAAAGTTAAAGAATTACTTATAATATGGACAAGTATAGTAATGAAATACACTATCTTGGTAATCTAAAATAAGGAATAATTTGGACTAAAAATGGATAGAGAAATAGAAAATTATTAAAATCCAAGGTAGTCTTTTGTGAATTTTAAATATTATTTTTTAAAATTATACTAATCATAAATATAATTCTTTAATCTTTTATTATATTAAAAAAATTAATTAAAAATATAATAAGAAAAATATTTTTATTTTTTTCTTTCGTAATCTATATAAAAGAATCAAAAAACTTATACTATTTTAAAATAAAGAGAGTACTATATAATATTTAAGTTTACGTAAAAATTAAGATGCGCGTAAGATATTAAAAATCTTTGTCTACTCATGGTTTTGATCACAGTGTATATAATACTTTTTTAAGTGTGTTGAATAGACTTCAATCTTTAAATTTTAATCAACGATTGAAAATTAATTTGGTAATTTTTGAATAATTATTTATCATTAGCGAATAATTGTTTTTGTTCAAATTTGAATAATTATTCACTATAAAATAATTATTTAAATTTAAATAACTATTCATGAGAATTTTTAATCATTATATTAAAAATTGATAGTTAAAAATAAGATCAATATGTGATAAAAGGAAGTGTTATTTACATTATAACCAAATTGGCCCCGCTCAACCTTCACTTTTAAGCTACAGACAGCTCCCTCTGCACACTTCCTGTGGACAATCACTAGTTTAAGGATTCGGAAGTATATTCTCTCATCAAACCACTACCTACATTATCGCATCAGATCCTGATGCACCTTCCCACCGCTAAATAATAATTGGCTCGGTTTTGTACTCTGTAAAACTTATAAAAAGATCTCCAACCAAAAGAATTGGCGTTATAATCTCTATAATGCTAATTTATTTGGCGTTATAGACGTAAGCAAAGTTCATAACTATAACACCAAATCATAATTGATTATTACTATTACTTTTAAAGTATACATATAAATTTTTAAGTTTCAAAAATTAAAATTTATAATTTTAAAAAATTTTAGAATGATTTATTTTCTTCTTTTTATTAGAGAAATAAAAATAAGAATAAAATACATAACTATGTCTTTTATTAGAAATACTTAAATATTAAAAAAATATGAAAGAAAAAAACTACGAATGTCATAAATTAATACTAAAATTTTATATAATTTAAAATTTTATTTATTATACATTATTTATTTTTTGAATATATATCCAACACAAATTGTGTATCGTTCCATCCCTGCAAATGCATGCGACCACTTGTCTAATGTATAATAAATAAAATTTTATGAGGAAAGTAATAATAATTTGTTTAAAAAAAAAGAAGAAGGATTGGAAATAAGAACTGCTTCAACATGATTATCCTATTACATTCAAATAAATTCTTTTTGCATGGATTACACGTCGGACGTCTAAGTTTGGTCTAACTTGGAGATTTTGACTAATACGGTAATACCGTAAGATGTACTTAATTTAGGTGATAATTTTGTAGAGATTTGAGTGAGAGTTGTATCAAATGATATGCGTTTTTGATAAGGACATCAAAAAAAAATCTCATTAAGTAGCTTTTGCTTTCCAGGGAACAAAGAAAAATGCCTTCAAAAGGAAGCTTTCCTTAATCATATCAAATTCACTTATCATAAACTACCAACATAATTAATGATCATTAACAGTGATTACCAACTACTTAACATCGGCTTTTTATTAGTTACAACGCACACACGTCATACTGTCCAATAATATATATACTTGGCAAATAGAAAAATTTTCGGTAATTAACTACAATAATATCATAATATACTTATAAATACTACTCATTTTGTTTCATTTTCTTTGATCTTCTTAATTATATTAGGATGTTCTAAAATAATCAATTATTAATCTCAATAAATAAATAAATATATAATATTTAAATTTGACATAAAGTATTCGCTGACTATATATTTTTTATTTTTTATTATATTATATTATTTTTATAATTTAATTTAAATTTTTGTATAAAATTTCGGAACCGGTCAAGTAATGTAAAATGAAATTGGACGAAAGAAGTAATTAAAAGATGAGATTTTGGGATTTATACCACATTAAATCTAAGTTCCTCACAGGGAAGATGTAGTCAAGCCCGTGTGAAGCGAACTTAATTAAAATCAAGAAACCTAAGAAGAGAGTAGAAAGCCTTTTTGGCCGTTCAACTTATAGAATACAAAAAGCTCCTTCCGTGTGTTGGTCGTGGAATAACGGGAAAGCGAATGCTTTTTGTTCGTGTCTCTAGCGGAGATAGTTCTGGTTAGAAAATGGCCGGCCGGCCTTTAGTTAGCTTTATGTATTACGTCGTCTTCGGCTTTAAAGAGACGACTTTACTCTTTAGAGCTGGCTACAGGAGAATGGAGGACAGATATATATTCTGATAGAATCAAAAGCTACATATGATCATGATCATGGATGATGAATCATTGGTACCTTTCCTCCTTTCTTTCTGCGTTCCGAATGCTATCATGATTCAGGTCCGGGAAAAGAGAATCTACTTCTCTCCCCCTTTACTTAGGGGGTGTTCAATATCAATCCAAACCTATTCAAATCAAATTTACAGGTTGTAGTGTAAATTGGTATGGTTTCGGTTTGGGGTAATTCCAAACTTAAAATTCGATTTGATTTTTTTTAAATTAAACCAAACCAAACTGAATATATATATATATATATATATATATATATATATATATATATATATATAAGTATTGCTTTTGTTGCTTTATTTTAAATAGATTATATGATGAGTTTTACTTATTAAATGATTTGTGATTTGTTAGGTGAAAATTATTTTTGTGTAAGATTTTGTCTTTATATTTTATATAAATATTATTTTCTGAATCAGGAAAAACGAAGTCTAAATGCTTGTATGGTTTATAGTTTATTTTAAATTTTATTTTTCGGTAGGTTTGTCGATGAGAACTTATGTAGAAAATGAACGAATTAGTTTTAAACTTCATTTTGGATAAGGCTCTAGACATGAAAATTTTAGAATTTACTCTTGAATATCAATATATTGGCTTCTTGTGATCTTCAAATATGTGATAGTTAATTTTTAATAGAAATAAAATAAATTTAAATTGAAAAAAAAGAGGGTGCAAAAAATATGTTGGTTTTGATAAAGATGAATGGAAAAGAGGTTGGGAGTGAATTTATTGTGTCAAGTATTGGGAACACATTTTATTTGCATTGCTCCAATGTAGATTATATTTCTACACAAAGAATCGCTACAATAAATAGGTTTATTCTTCAAATGGAAAAGGAACAACTATATAGATGATATATTTGGACTTGAGAATGTTAATATTCTGCAAGAACTTAACATTTTTAAAGTTTTATATTTTACTATATTATTATTATATTACCAATGATATTAAGTGAGATTTGTTAAGGGAAAAATATTTGAATTAAACATTGAATTCTTATTAATGTTGTTGGATAATATTGTTAGGATAAAGCTTTATTCATATTCCTCTATATTGTATAAGTATTGATTGACATTCTGATAAAAATAAATTAGATATCATTGTTTTTGGTATTATTCCCTAATAATCTTTAAATAAGTTTGAAGGAAATTTAATTTTGAATCATATTCGAATCGCTAAAATCAAATCAAACCAAATTAAATCGAAGCAAACTAAATTTAACGGTTTGAGATTTTTAATGGTTCAAATTTATGTTAAAAATTTTAAATCAAAATTATTGATTTAGTTTGAAGAATACTTAAAACCAAACCAAATCAAATCATAAACACTCGTACTTTTATTGCCATCGCATGTTAGATTAAGGTGGAAGTTTTGGCTTGAAAAACGGATTGAGATAAAGTTAATGAGAAGTTCATCAACTTCCCTCCACGGAGCGATGGAGAATGGACAGTGACTGAAAGAGGGAGAGAAGAAATCTTAATGATCAAGTCATCTCTAAAATTCGCATGCATTTGGATGGCTTTGTATAATATATGTGTCTCGTCTCATTCGAAAAGATTACGAATGCGTTAAAGTTTCTCTTTTCTCAATAGATTTCATCTTTTTTAAATAAAAAATTACTGTGATGTGAGTGTGATAGCATGGTGATAATGAGAGAGAGAATATGGCAAAAGATCCCAACTCTATTTGAATTGATTTTCTTTTTCAGGAACTGAAAAGGTGAATATTGTTGGCAAAAAATTTACGAGATCCAAAGTATATATATATATAGACTTTGTAGGTGAAAAAATTATTAAATAGACATATTTATTTGTCATTTACAAACATTTGTTATTTAAAAAAATATTTATTTACTTAATAATTGTTTTCAATACTTTTATCTTTTTTTTAAAAAAAAGAGTCTTTAATTAAATTTTATAAATTAGAGACTCTATTGTATTAGTTACTAATTTAAAGCAGCTGAATGAATTGTCTAAGGGGCAAATATTTCAATATACCAATTGAGATTAGTTTCATTAGAAGACATTCATAATTGAATTGAAAATATTAGTATTTTAGTTGGTAAGTAAATATCAACCATAAGATCCTTTTTTATAGAAAAATATTAATATGATTTTACTGATTACTTTTTTTCCGTAATGTGAATTTATTAAATTTTTTGCTAAATATGATTTTATTGAGTTAAGCATTGTAAAATAGAAGTGTTAAAATCTAATCGGCGCTATTTTATTAATCAATTAATATTTGTATTAAATTTTATCATTATTATATACAATTTTAATTTTAATTATATATAACAAAAAATTAATTATTTTTAATTCATCTACTATTGAGAGCGAAACTCATGCTAATAAAGAAAAAATGAGAATGTGGGTCCCTCTTGGTCTTGCCTCTCTTTCTCCTCTCGTCTTCCGTCACGTCCCTACTTTGTCCCATGCGGTTTGTCTCTTCCCTTCCCCGTGTAATTATTTATCAAAAGAAAAAAACCTTGTCGCTCTCTTTGACAGATCCCCACATTGACTTTCGAGTAGAATTGGGAAGCGATTTATAAGAGTCACACCTCCCTTCCAGTCAAGAATTGCTCTGGATGGTGTGAGAGTGTGGGTCCCTCTTGGTCTTGCCTCTCTTTCTCCTCTGTGCTCCGCTTCGTCCGGTTGTCCATGTGGTCTGTCTCTTCCCTTCTCCGTGTAATTATCTATAAAAAAAAGAAAAAAAAATGAGAATTAAAATATAAGGTAAAAAAATTTAAAATATTTAATTTTTAAAATTATATATAAGACTGATGTTATTCTTTTTGGATTAAAACCAATCTAATGGAAAACCTCGGAATCATTGAATGTCCAATTAGTTTAAGGTTGAATCAACTTGAGGAAAAGATTGACCGAACGCGTTTCTGTATCATAAAAAGGAAAAATGAAAACGAGAGTAATTCTATATGGTCGGTAGCAGAGCACATAATTGCAACACTGTCTAAGGGGTGGTCGGCGCACATACTAATCCTTTTCACCGTGTAATTAGATGGATTTAAATTTAGTTGGTTCAGATTTGTTTAAATACGGATTTAATTAACTTGTTTTATTTGGTTCGTGGGTCAACTCAAGTTCGAAAGGGCCAACTCGTAATTTTTTGTTAAAGTTAATTTTTAATTAAATATTTTAAAATTTTTATTTTTGTTTAAATATTTAATATAATTTTAATAATGTAAATATTTTAATATTAAGTTAAATAAGTAATTTTAATTTAAAATTAAATAATTTAATGAAGTTTTGATGAAAATATTCTTAAAGGTTAAAAATATAATAAAAATAAAAAATATGCATAAAATTAGCATTGATTAACTTAATTTTATAAATCAATCATTGTATTTTTTAAAATATTTTTATGTAAATTTATCTAAATTAGAAATTATATATATTAAAAATATTAGTAATTAATCAAAAATTATTTTTTCTCAACTATAAAATTATATGATCTCTAATAAAGAGAAAAAAGATAAAAAAAAACATTTTTTTTTAAAAAGGTATTGGTCTATTTAGCCCGTGGGCTATTTAAAGAGGATATGAACTGAGAATTTTTCAGCTTTTGAAAAAATAAGCTCAACCTGCTCCGTTCCGTTTAAAGTCAGCCCGTTTGACACCACTACATAATTGTCACCTATATATATATATATATATATATATATATATATATATATATATATATATAACAATGGTTACGATACATTAAGTTAAAAAGCATTTTCTTTCTTTTCTATTTTACTTTGGAAATTTTCACCTCGGAAAAAACACAACAAAAATTTACCATGATTTTCTTGGGTAGCCCCTTAATAGTTTACTATGAATTTCTTTTCTTTTTTGCCTTTTTTCTTTTCCTGTTAATATTTGCTAGTGAATATATAGTGCAAAAGAGCATAATAGCAGGTGGCAGTGGGAGAAAAGTTGTAGTTGAAGTAAGGATCTCTTGTTTAGTGAAATGAGTTTTGTAGGAAACCCAAATTGGCAATTGTGGCTGTGGCTGCTAAGTAACCTTTGTTTAGAATTAGAAGAAATTGTGGCTGCTAAGTGTCCCACCGTACCATCAGCTGGATACAGAAGAAGAGAAGCACAAAGAAAAAGACAAGTGTTAAATTCTTTAGCGCAATTAAAAAGACATGAATGCCCTCAAAAAACTTGAAGCATGGTGTTGAATTCATTGCTAGCAAGAAATCTTGTAATCTTATCCTCTATAGTCCAAGTTGCCACTCAAATCTGATTCCATGGCACCAAATAAACACACAATAACAAATCAGAGAACCAAAGGGAAAAGACCAAAGTAAAAATGTCAACAATCTTTCTTTCTAATGCAAATGCTTTCCTCCCTTCTTTGCCATCTTTTTCTTCTTCATCATCTTTAACATCAGTTCAAAAGCAAAGTTTGAGGAGTCCATTGACTATATGCAAGTCGCTGAGTCATGAATCTTCGATTCTGCCTTGTGTTCTTGGCAAAAGAAATCTTTGCATTAGCCTGAGCACAGCTTTTATCTTCTCCTTAGCTGGGAGAGAAGGTTCTGATGCCAACGCCGCTGTACTTGAAGCCGATGACGATGAAGAACTATTGGAAAAGGTCAAGAAGGACAGGAAGAAAAGGCTGGAGAGACAAGGTGTAATCAACTCATCTGCAAAGGAGACAGGTTAAATTCTTATCTTGTATTTTCCATTACAATACAGATAGATAGGACAGGAGATGTACGCCAATCTTGATTCCTGATTCTTTCAGTGTTTCATTTGTTCTTCCTGATTGAAGCTAAAAGATGTTTATTTGCTGGAATTAATGTATACTATTCAGCTGCCAAAGGGTATTGTTTACAATGGCCTAATCAAGGAATCTTTTGCCCGAGTAAAGCAATGTCAGTAGACCAGCATAATGTTAGGTTGAATTCCGAGTAGTAGTAATCCATGAACATCATCTTTTTTTGTTGCTGGAGATCATTTTGATGTTCATATGCATAAGGGGTTTGCCTTACTAAGCTTTCGTAATACCCCGGAAAAAACTTTTTTTGTGATTTTACTTCTAGGAATTAGATAACTAGGTAAACTTTATGTTTACGATGTTCTGGTACTGAATGAATCTTAGTCATGCTCAACAAGGGTTAACTAGAATATATCAGTGCCAAACTCCTGTTTTGGAGGGTGGAATGAGGAAACCTCAATTTAAATTTTATAAGCAATGGAATCACCTTCAGTTTATACTATGAGAATTGATACTAAATACTAACTGGTAACAAAATTGATACAACAAAGAGATATTTTGCTACTTCCGATGCCTTATAATTATGCAAAAGAAAAGTTGCATTTGGAGACATAAAAAGCAGGCATCAATGAGTTCTCGGTATTTTGGGAGTGAGATTGATGCTTCACCACCCCCACCCTCCAACAATAAAGAAAATACGTGCATTTATTATACCATCTGCAAGTGCAGATATACAGCAATGTAGGGGAATGCAGTCCAGAGAAGGGGCTACCGTTCATATAATTGATGTAAAGAGATCCTATTGGAATTTATAACGATAAAATTCAAGTCTTCATCCATAGCTTGAGCGTCATCTTCTTGGCTGTGAAATTAAGTAATGCAGTTATTCTTGTTGTCTAGCCTGGAAAGTCCAGTTCAAATGTGGATGTTATAACTGAAGTGAGGTCTTCTGTTTTGCTGCAGAACATCTGCAAGATCTTGTCTACAAGCTTAGCAAAGTAGGTCAGGCCATAGAAAAGAATAATCTTTCAGCAGCAAGTTCGGTTCTTGGACAAAGCACTGACACGGAGTGGATTCAAAACATCAAGTCAGCGTTTAAAAAGGTTCACTGAGGAGCTTTGATCTTGTCATTTGGTATCATAGCTTGGTATAGTAGATTTCGTTGTAACCATTTTAAGATCATTTTCTACCTTTCAACAGTTGAGCTCAAGCCCTGAGGAGAAAACAGAAGTGGACACTTTTAATTCCTCGCTCGCTTTGCTGATTACTTCAGGTCAGTTCTCCATATGAGAAACTGCACACGCTATTAACGGGTGTGCTCAACCTGCCTTCTGTTTTCAGTCTTCTGATGCGGTAGGAAATAGCATGAAGTGTTCGAATTTCTTCTTCCAGTTCTTATAAGGAGGAATAATGAAATTACTGTGCTCTGCAGTTGCCAAGAATGATATAGAAGCAACAAAAACCGCTTTTGTGGCATCAGCTAATGCATTGGAGAAATGGACTAGCTTAACAGGTTTGGCTGGAAAGCTTAGAGGCCTTTGAAGAAACTCTGAGCACGAAAGTGATACTCTTGACTTGTCACCTCGGAAATTTGTCTGATTTTTCCTCCCTCTCCGAAGTTAACCCCAGCTGGAGAATACGCCCAGCAGGAGTTTGCAGTCGCCGATTAATTTCTTGTCAGATCAGTTGTCTAAACTTCTCACGCTATGTAATTACTTCATTTATTCAAAATTTTGCTGTGATGATTCTTTCCACAACGTCTCAAGGACTTTTCATTTGTATCTTCCCAATTACGTTGGAACAACAGTTTTACAGTCTAGAATATCAAGACAAGTAAATTTTGAAGTAACGCAAAATGACTTATTGTACATTATTACAATGAAAGATCTAGTAACATAGTACATAGATCTATGCAACTACAACGCCCCTCAACGCAGGGAAGGACCTGCCATTGAAGGCCTACTCTATGATGTAAGGTAGTATTGTTACAAGGATCTTCGTGCATTACATGTTCCTTCAAGGCCACAACAGCTGCTATTTAACTACCTATTCTGCGATTTTACATACAGATGATGTCTCACGAACAATCAGAACATCTATAATGAACAATAATACTACAGTCATGCCAAAAGAAGGCATAAATCTATGGAAGTCAGAAAGAGAGATGACAGATACAGGATTAAGATGCTTCATATGGTATCTCAATTCTCAAGGCTTGGCCTCTACCATATTGTCGCCATTCTGTGTCACTTCAACTTTATTGTTCACCTCATTACTCATCAAACTATGCTTTCCATCTGAGCTATTCTTTGCTTCACTATTTTCTTCACCTTTCTTCTCTCCTGCCCCATTTTTTTTTGCATCCTCTTTGTCTCCTTTCTCAGGCCCTTCCTCTTTCTCTCCTTCAACAGGTCTTTGATCCACATTTTCTTTTTCCAGATCCTGTTGTTCTCCAATATCGCTTTTAGCAACTTCAGAAACATCAGATACCTTACCAACCTGAACCTGTTCAGACTGTAACCCTACTGCTTCAGCAATCTTCTCTGTATCATCAGGCATTTTTACTTCCTTTCCCAGATTATCATTCAGGGGAATATCTTCCACCTTGCTACCTGTATCTTGGACCTCAGCTTTGGGTTCATTTTCACTTCCCTTGGCAGCATCCTTCTCGGTAATTAGGGTCTCATCTTTCTTATCTTCTTGGTTTACCTTCACAGCATCCTTGTCAGTTTCAAGGCTGTCAGCATCCTTCTTAGAGATTTGGGTTTCATCTTTTTTGTCATCTTGATGTACCTTCACAACTTTCTTCTCAGTTTCTTCAGCCTCATCATCCTTCTCAGAGGTTTGGATCTCATCCACTTTATCCTCTTGATTTTCCTTCACATCCTTCTTGGTTTCAGCACCTGCAGTACCCAGTTCAAATTTTTCTGCTTCTTCCATGTGGACATCCTTGGGTGCTTCAGTCCCTTCAGGAGCTTCTTTCTCTTTGTTATCCTTCTTTGAAGCAGAAGATTTTCTGCTGCGTTTTTTTGGAGGCTCACTTTGTCGTGGTGGAGCAGCCTTTGCTTTCTCACTGATCCTGGCTGATCTTCTTGGGGTTTCACCAGTTCCCCAGTCAAACTCTGATATTGCTGGACCACCAGGGTGAGATTTCAGGTACTGCTCCAAGTGTCTTCTATTAGTGATCTCCTCTCCTGTAGGGGTAGTAAATATGATTTCATTTTTCTTTGGAGTGCCTCCTCTTCTTGGCATAAACTGTGTGAGGAAAGCATCTCCGTCATTGAGGGTTCCGGAATTCGAAGAGAAAAATATCAAAAGAATACAAAACTTTCAGCCACTGTGAGAGATGGATCCAGGAAAAAGCAGGTGAGAAAAGTCCCAAATAAGAAGATCCTACTAAAAGCAGAAATAAAGAAATCCAAAACTAACTTCTCAGGAATACAAAAAAGGCCTTTTAGAAAAATCCCAATATAACAAGCTCATGGTAAAAGCAGAAGTAATTTAGTCCAAAACTATGTATTCCAGAAATCAGTAATAGCCTGAGTATGGGGTGAAAAGTCAAAGCTGCAACTAATAACCACAACGACAACCACGACAACCACCACCTCAGTCCAAAAAATCTAAAGACACAACAGTCGGCCAACAAAAATTGGAAGAACATATTTCAAGATTCTTTGAGACCAGCAAAACTCCAGAATAATCTATAGTCTGGATATAAGAGAAGTGCAGAAAAAATAGGTACCTAATAGCGTATCTAAACAACCAAACACCACAAAGAAGCACCAAGTTGTTGTATCTAACTTGCATGAGACAGCCATATCTACAACTATAACTACACATTGTTTTCACTCATAACTCCAAATTCTTTCCTTTCCCACAAGGCAGAATCCACATTTCTAGAATACAGTCAATATTTTTGTATATTCTACAGCAACGGAAATAAATTAATCCCTCAGTTTCAAAATGAATTCTGCATTTTTTTAGGATGTTCCAAGCAATGTCCACTTTTTTGAAATAAGCCCCCTTTTAAATCCTACATTCCCCTCACTCGAAGAACATGTACAATACTTTACTTATTCAGCCCATATTAACCAATTAAAGATAAAAAAGAGAAAAATAAAAGTCAATGCTATCCTGAAAAGTTTAGTACTTAGTTAATTGCGGTCATTCATCATGAGGAGGAGGAAGTATTTAATGCACTCTATTCTAATAAAATCCAAAATTTTTTTGAAATATTGGTCACTTCAAAACCTATAAAACCAAAAGAAATATGGCCTTTGGATGTATTTCCCAGATGCATCTAAGAAAGACCACTGCTTCTCATTTTGGGGCCATTTTCATCTGTGTGTGTCTGCCATAAAATGCATGAGATCAGAAGTACAGCTAGCCTAATGCACCAACCTGCTATTGTGTTTCCAAACTAATAAATAACATTAAATTGTGACATATTAATTGTAAAATAGAGTAGATAGTGAACGGGAGAAAACCAAACCAGGACAGTTACATGTTTTAGAGTACATCAAAGATATCCTACCAGCTATGAAGTAGAGAATCCATGAATGACCGCAAAATTGCATATATATTGGAAACACCAGTCCTGACATAACTTGTAGCGCCTACAAACCTATTAACTTTGCCAAGAATAGGTGTTCTTAATTATTCACGTTTGACATAACCATAAGTAGGCCTATCAACCTGTGGAGGCCAACTGTAGCAACTGAATGGATTAAGGTTCGTTTAACTCATACTGAAACAAGGGTCCTTGATGATGACAACATGGCCTTTGAATACTTGGAACTCCACCTGAGTCAGCCTGAGACAAATTTCAGCATTTCATATTTTGGCAATTATCCATAAAGGTGATGTATGTCCTACTTCATTTAGCACGTATGAATGTCAAGACAGAGACAAAGATGCTGCATGATTTTACATTTGTCAACAGTTTCTTTGACTTGCCACTACGAACATCATCCGATACAATGATGAAAACTTAAATCCAAGTATCCTCTACTTCCTCCTCATGCTCTTCCTTTCAGTATTTTCCTAGTACTTCTGGCTTCATTTTCTGCCAAAGAAAGGCATTGACAACAATAGACTACATACAGAAATTATTTCCTCCTATTCCTCGCCTTTGCTGCTCCACTGTCAGAGTTCATAAAATGCCCACAGAGAAGCAGATGGACTACTATACTAACAAAGCTAACACATTATTGTTCTGACTCAACCTGTATCATTCTTTGATTCAATTCCAATCGGCCAATCAAATCAACTTTCTGAAGCTTTGACTTCAGTTGACAACGTAAGTAAATTATCTAAATGACACTCTGCATACTAGATAGCCCCAAACCAATTTCTAGGCCTAGTATTAATCAACTTATGCCCCAAATTAGGCATAAAAGTTAGTTCCTCAACTGCTCTTTGGCGACTTTGCCCCTTACTGAACATCTATTGAGGTAATACTAGTAATGCATTTATATTTTCAGTGTTTTTGGGATGTTTTACATGTGTAATTTCATAAGACATTCTTGTATTCTGGTCAACAAATAACAAGATAATCAAGCACAAATTAAATATTAAAGAGAGAGAGATAGAGACACGATAAAGGGTGAAGAGGAGTATTCAACATACCAACCAATAACAACTTTCTCAAGTGAAATTCAACATAACGATGCTCTAATAAATGCAAGATCAAAGACTTCCATTTTCCAACATTTAGACGAAGAAAACATTTTGAAAACAAACTACCACACTGAAGAAAGTTGTAACACCAAGAGCTATCCTTGACAAACAAGTCTAACTATCGTTTAAGACTTCTAGGATATGGATATTCTTGTCTAAATTCCACCTATCACTGCAGTGTATCTCATAAATGATTGGCCACATTCTGGTAAGACAATAACCTAAAACAAAGTTGTATACTTTCTTGCATGTTATCCGAGAAGGGGAAATTTCATCGGTAACAGAATGTAGGTTTTATAGTTATCGACTTGTACTAGTAGCCGGTGGTCTGCTTTTCTTCAGAACATCTTAGATGTTAACTACCTTTTAGAAAATGCTAGAATCCACGCCATCACCTAGCAACTTGTTAAAGTTTCAACCATTTTCCTTCCTATGGGTGCGAATGAAGTAAAAATTAAAGTTCCAACCATTTTCCTTCCTATGGGTGCGAATGAAGTACAACTTGTTCAACTACAAATGAAACTAATTTTCACAAGCCACAACCATTCCCATATCACCCCTCACATAGATGCAATACAGGACCTTAATCAGTGCCTATAACGCATTGTTGCATGACAAAGGAAATCCAGAATGTGGCAGATGTACTCTAAAGGAGAAACACTCTCAAGGTATAGGCAGCTTTATAATCTTCTACTTGACAAATTAAATTAAGTTGAGAAATATTTTTGAACAATTGAATGATATCCAAAATGAATACAGCTGGTAAACAGTTTAAGAGGGAAGCCTGAGTGACAAAATTTCCAAGCGACTTGAATGCAAATGATGATTTAACTCAATCAATCACAGGTTGCACTTGTGAGTGTGTTTAATGGGGAAATTTTCTCGCTCTAAATAAACCAAAAAGAGACAGTTACTCTTACCATTTATGACTAACCAAAGTTGAATAATATTCATCAGATCTGTTTGATAAATAACATGAAGACTGTGAATCTAGAAGAAACTTAGAAAAGAAGAAAGGAGGAGAGATAGGAAGAACTCACAGGATCAATGGAGGTGTCATAAACTGGAATAAAAGGACCAGAGAAAATGCAAAAAAGTTGTCTTGAAGGGCCTCAAAAAGAGCAAGAAGAGAAGTTGGACTTGCTCAGCCAAAGGTTGTGAATATGAAAGATTCAACAGGTCCAGAAGTATGCAGTGTCAGTAAATAAAGTGAATGTCAAATTGAATAGCTTACTTTCTATCTATGCCTCATACCCTTTTTCTCTTTTTCTCCGCATAATTTCTGCTTTAAATAGTTTAAAGGTAATTGGTTTTACTCATAGGCTTAGACCATATCTGACAACTTATCCTTCTGGTTTTGCAGACATTGATCTTTATCATGGAACGGGACAAGGTGTTAAAATGTGCAAAAGATCGATATGAAATAAATAAAGACAATCACTCTCCAATCAAGGATACGAAAGCTCAAATATTTTTCTTATAAGAATCTATTGATCAATTACATAGTTCTGTTTACATGCAAGACCAACTAGAACAGTTTTTCTTACAAGAATATTTTGATCAATTACATGGTTGTTTCTAAATACAAGACCAGATAGTGGTTTTCCTTACGCCAGCTAAACTAATCATTGAGTAAAACTCAGTTTATGAAATTTGACAGGGTTATCAGAATGCATGATCCCCCCCCCCCCCCCAAAACCCCAAACCCCAAACTAAGATTGCCACGTTTAAAAGGAAACAATTTCAAGGAAAATCTGTGGTCAATTAAATAAAGAATAAGGAAAAAGATAAACAGTAAAACACCTGACATCCTTTACTTACCAGGCAGTTAGAGGACCAATCAACTAGAAACACAAATACATTTTGGTACAAAAATCAAGGACAATGTCATAAAGAAGCATAAACAAGGAAATCAGGAAACTAGATGTCTCCTTGAGAGACAACAAATGGATCTGCCCCTGTAACATAACCATGGGAGAGTACAAAGAAACAAGGAAACCAAATTAGGCAGGAGTTTTAGTTCAACCATGTTTCTTTACTCAATCTGGTCTACCCAAATGTGCCAACCAAAAAAAAAAAATGTAAAACAAAAAAAGAACCAAAAAAGGCAACAGATAGAAGTATTAACAGAAGCGAAGTGCTATAATTCATCTGTTTAAATGATGGTGCACGATGAGTTGTTATAATGGTTCTGAATCTAATCTTTACAAACTCAGTTCTCCAAAGTTGAAAAGTTCCAAGTTCAAGGTTTGGATGCATTACAGAAGGAACACATAATTAATGTAGTGGTTTGGCTTTTACCAGTGCATCACTAAACCATGGTTAACAGGAAGCCAGAAACAAGATCCCCCTGAAACTTTACATGAAAGAGTAGTAGTAGCACTTTAGAACCACAGCAGAGTCAACTCCAAGTCCATGCCACATGGGGTAACAGCCAGAAAAAGAAAATCAAAGAATAATTAGAATCAGTTCAGACGAAGAAACAGACAAACTGGGAATCCATTCAAGGGTTGAAAAAGAGTCCGCTCAAGTCCCTGAGATCAGAAACTGAGATTGCTCAATCAAGCTTGTAGTTTGCAGTACGCAGAACTTGATTCAAATTATAAAGATGCAGCAAGAGAAAATTTAATAAAAGTGATGCCTGTCTCTGCCCTAGGATACAAATAACATGGTAGAATAAATTCCCAACCACTTCCTTTTTCGCTCTCTCTTGCAGAATTGGATGGAATCATAAACACTCCCAAAAAATTAATATATGACGTTTTCAATTAATCATGGCAACCATTAATAAATTTTATAAAAGTAAATAGAGGTGGAATTCAAATAGGTATCAGTTAAAGCTGCTATGGAGGTTTTGGATCAATGATTACAAATCTTGAATTGATTAAACAATTGTAAAAGGGAGCATTTTCTTCATAAGAAGTTTCTTAGAGTCCAAATCACAAATGCCCATGGTTCTAGCTTTGACTGCTAGTAATTGAATGTTGGCTTTTAATGGTTTTAACTTTCGATGTTGGCTTCAATTAGAACATTGGCCAACTAAAAGAGGAATTGACCTTCTCTATCCTCTGTGACTAGCTAAAACAAGAATTCCCGTTCTCCTCCTCTAATGGAAGTCATGTCCTAGTACAAAGCATGCAACACTCCAACCTTGACCAACAAGCAGAAATTAGAGAACAAAATAGAAAAACCAGTGCAAGAAGTTAAAAAAAAACCCTAGTTTCAACACCAACCATTTCTGAGCCAAATTTTCTGAAGTCCGCTTTGGAAAAACTCAACTGCAGGAAGTTAAAAAAGCCATAGAACCAAACTCATCCCATATCCAAAATTTACCCTGAAACCCCAAATATAATTCCTGGAAACTGCAACTATAAGAAACCGACATCACACAACAGCGGAACCAAGCAAAATTACACCTCAAAACCATAAACTAGCACAAAATCAAACACGGGCCCAAGTCAAACTGAATTCAAGAAACCAAAATTCAGTAAAAGAACCCGAATTACTTCATAAAAATCAAAACTTTAGAGAACAAACGTGATTTTCCCATACTAAAACACAAATATACGCGTGTACATAAAAGAAAAAGAGGGAGAAAGAATATTCGTTGAAGAAAAGGGACCTTTTTCTTCCAGCCAGAAGGTGCTGGGAGTTCTAGAGACACAACGTCATTCGTTTCCTCCGCCGAGCTTGCCATTTCTCCCTACCAACCAAATTTCCAAAAGCTCAGGTTTCAGACATACACAGGAAATAAGAACGCCCACGAGTTCTCGCACACAACAAAAGGGCACCAACTAACTTTTAACTACATAACTAAAGGTATACCCGTCTGTATCTATAAATAAATAATTGAAAAGAAAAGAAAATACTTATATTAATAATTAATTATTTTTTTGAGGGATTGATAATTAATTGTTGCTAGCCATGATTGGGTTCTCTCGCGACCTTTTCTTGGCTTCTTGGACAAATTCTTGAAATCCAAGTGGAGATTCAGATGACAATTAGTAATTAGTGCAAAAAGGAGGAGAGGGAGGGAGAAGTGCGATGACCAATGAGAAAAGGTTCGGACCAACGAATAGAGACGCACAGGGTGACAAGTAAAAAGATTCTCAGACTAAAGAATAGAGACGCAGCCAGTAAAAAGATTTAGAGTGAGATTAGATAGAATTTAAGTTTAAAATTTTATGTATTAAATTTTATAAAAGTATATTATTAAAAAAATAAAAAATGTGTACATCTAAATACACTCATAATTTGCATAGCTTCTTCAAATGTATGAGAAAATTTATGAAAATACATATATTCTTTTTGTGTATTTGTGAAATAACTTTTTATTTAAGATCAACTCAATTTGGATACTTTTTAATTTTAAAAATAAATTTAAAATTTTAAAATATAAAATTAGTATTTCTTCTCATAAAAAATTTAATTTTTATAAAAAGATAAAAATTTTAAAATCAAACTTTGTTCAATTTTTTTAAAATTTTTTAAATTACATTTATTATAAATATAATTTTTATTCTTTATTATATTAATATAATTAGTTAATGATACAATAAATTTTTTATTTTTTCTTAATTTATACAAAAAATATCAAAAGATCTTACGTTTTAAAAAATTATATATATATATATATATATATATATATATATATATATATATATATATATATATATATATTAAGTACTTATTTTATAAACAACTACATAAATTAGTTAATAGTACCATTATCATAAAACGTATGGTTTGGACAAAGGATGTACACAACTTCAAGAAATTTATACGGCACGTAAATTTTTTTAAGTAAATGTAAATCTGTTATTGTCGAAAGATTAAACACGATGCATTAAAAACTTATTTTTTTAAAAAAAAGTGTATTAAAAAAACACAAAAGATACATTAAAACGTATGCACTCCACATCATTGATCTCCGTCTTGGTTTCTTTGGGCTTCGGGGGTGGCTGCTGTTGGCTCGTGGCTGCAGTGAAACCGAGTCAGCCCAGAATGTATCAAACATTTGAATTACTTTCAACCCATAGGCCTACATTGTTGTGGAATTGCAGCCTTTGCTTCGTCTGAGCCTCAATTGTATCCCAGAGCAGACTCCGCTCGTTCAGAAGCCCAAGAATCGGTATTTTTTTTGTCTGTGGAACTTTCTCTTCCTGAAAAAAAATATGAAAACGGATTTCGTTTTTGGTGAAAGGAAAACAGATTTCTTTTTCTTTAAATCAAGCAATATTTTTGGCTTCTGCAGCAAGTTGTGATTCGCACATAGAATATTCATACATGCATGCACTTGTATTTTAGGTAAGCACAGGCACCTCCAAATCCAATCTATACATGTATATGTATGTTTTTTCGGAGGATTAGGTGGGAATGTGGCCACGAGACCTGTCTAGAGAATTGGCTTTATTCAAGAAGGTGAATTAATTCCACAGGAATTGCAATGTTTAGCCACTCTTGTCCAAAAAAAAGTACATCCACCAAGTAAAATGTTTGCTTAAATTGATGTTATGTTTTCTAAGAGAAATAATTGTCTTCTGGTATGAACAATATGAACTAGTGGAGAAAGATAGTTATGAGGGTTGTCCAATTAACGATGTTAGAAGGTTGCCTTTCTTTCTCTAATATAGTTGGAATTTTTTTGGATTATGCCCATGCAGAAATCAAGTTGGCGTAGTTGATACACGAAGGTATAAAAACTGAGAAGAGTAAATTACGATAATTTCGTTATTAATTAAAGATACTATTAAAAATATATATATTAATCAATAATGTGAGTGGTGATATTAGGACGAATGAAACTGCCCCAAGTCGGAATGACCCAACCAATACCATTGATATTTTACAAGGTCTAAGATATTTTTGCAACTTATTTCTTTGATATACGTGCGCGCCCTCCACACAAGCATTCCCCTTGCTCAGATTGGGTCAACAAAGCTGATATTCTGTTCCTAGACATGGTGAGGGTGCTGCTCATTTGAGTGCATGCATCCTTCTTGTTTGGCTCCATTTCTATACGTTGCATTTGTCTGTCACTGTACCTATAGCTCCGACCAGAGTTTAAACCTCCAAAAATCATGTTAAGTTAATACTTTAATGATCAAGACTGTCTCAGGATTTGGAAAACTCTTTTGTTGCAGTGTTATAACATATTTTTTTTTATTCTTTTCAACAACTATAATTTAGTGTTGTAATTCAGTAATCAATAAATCCGGTAAAGCTTCATGGCTCCTATACATGGAACGGGAGCTGAAAGAAGATATACGTGCTACCTTTCCCTCTCCATGTATTGCGATCTATTTTGCTTTAAGCATAAGCTAAAGCAATGTCTTCTGGAGTCTCTGTTAGGAATTGTCTAACATTGCCTAAACTCCACATTAGTATGATATTGTCCGCTTTGGGCAAAGCCCTCACGGATTTGTTTTTGGGTATCTCGCAAAAGGCCTCATACTAATGGAGTTATCTTGAATCTTATATTTAGACAACTCTTCCATCAAATTTTCCATGTGGGACTTAGTTTGCATTCGAGCTGTTGCCAAAGATGAGTGTGCTTTCTGTCATGAGAAAGGACATTGAAAGAAAGACTGTCCAAAGCTGAAGAAGAAAGGGAAGACTCCGCAAGACGCAAATGTTGCAGAATGCAAGAGTGATGCGGAATCAGAAATTTCTCTTGTGGTTTCACCTACAACATCACATCCAGATGAATGGATATTGGATTCAGGTTGTACCTATCATATGTGTCCCATTCGGGAGTGGTTTTTTGAATTTCAGAAATTCGATGGCGGGGTTGTCTACATGGGTAATGATAATCCATGTAAAACAAATGGGATAGGTTCAATCAAGTTGCGAAATCATGATGGATCCACCGAATTTTTGCGGGATGTGCGGTACGTGCTAAAGTTGAAGAAGAATCTCATCTCATCGGGGCCCTTAGAATCAAAGGGCCTAGTTGTGACGATGCGAGATGGAGTTCTTAAAGCAACTTCGAGAGTGCTGGGTGATGTTGAAAGGTGCGAGGAAGAATAATCAGACATTACTACCAAGGTAGTACAGTGGTGGGGACAGTAGCAGCGGCAACTTCAAGTAGCAAGAAGGATGCTGAAGCAACGAAACTGTGGCATATGCGTTTGGGATACGCTGGTGAGAAATCCTTGCAAATTCTTGCCAGCGAGGATTGTTGAAAGGTACGAAGACTTGCAAATTAGAATTTTGTGAGCATTGTGTTTTAGGAAAACAACGAAGAGTGAAATTTAGACCGCAATCCACAATACCAAGGGCATTCCGGATTATGTGCACTCGGATGTATGGGGACTCGCTAAGACTCAGTCAATCAGTGGTAGGCATTATTTTGTCACTTTTGTTGATGATTTTTTCCGTAAGAGTTTGGGTGTTTACTATGAAAAATAAGGATGATGTGCTTGGAGTTTTTCTTAAGTGGAAAGTCAAGTTGAAAACCAGACAGGGGAGGAAGATCAAGGTTCTCCCGAATGCATACAATGGTGGAGAATACAAAAACGATCCATTCCTCGAAGGTATGTCAAGATTATGGCATAAGGCGGCACTTCACGATCGTAAAAACACCACAGCAGTAAAAGTGGTATCGTAGCTCGAGCGTTCGTCCCTGGCTTGTTTGTAGTCAGGGATTGTAGCTTTAATTATCTAGGAAAATTTTTGTCTAAGGAGGTTGGTATTTAAGCGGTCCACTTGTGACCCTCCAATCTTTCCCTGGAAATTTTCTTGAATAATTTTTTGGTACAATACTCAGTATTTTTTCCCAAATATTGAATACTATATTTTATTTTTTGTAATGGCACATATTAGAAATGTAGTACTCGAGACATCGCTTTCCTCTTCATCATGGTCGAGGATTCCGTGTCTAATTTGAAATTAGCAGAGAAATATTTGATGGTACTCGCCATTTCGGTATGTGGCAAGGGAAGTTTTGGACTCCCTTTTCCAAAGCAGGTCTTGACATTGCCATTGCAGTAAAAATAAACCTGAAGATGTTGAAGATAAGGATTGGAATATTATGAATCGGTTGGCGTGCGGAACAATTCGATCATGCTCGTCCAGTGAGCGTAAGTATGCTTTCAAAAATGAGACTTCACGTACAAATTATGGAAGGCGTTGGAGGACAAATTTCGAAGAAATGTGGTAGTCAGAGACGTGTCGTTAGTTGATAGTGACGGTGCAAGATGGTTGGCAGATCAAATGGATTTCACTCAGAAGAGGTCATGACCCATGTGGGACTTAGTTTGCATCCCAACAATCCTCCCCTCAAACTAATGACCACACAGGTCATGACCTCTTCTTCAGAGGTAATCCATTTGATCTGCCAACCATCTTGCACCGCCGCTATCAACCAACGGGACACGCCGCCTGACCACCACATTATCAGGAAGACTTTCGACACAAGGCATCAACCGCAGATCTCCAACGAGGGGGGCTTCCCACGCAGTGTCATATCACCCAGACGAACCATCGGCTCTGATACCACTTGTTAGAGTTGTCTGACATCTCCTAAACTCCACATTAGTATGATATTGTCCGCTTTGGGCAAAGCCCTCACGGATTTGTTTTTGGGTATCTCCCAAAAGGCCTCATACTAATGGAGTTATCTTGAATCTTATATTTAGACAGAAATTGTCTAACATTGCCTAAACTCCACATTAGTATGATATTGTCCGCTTTGGGCAAAGCCCTCACGGATTTGTTTTTGGGTATCTCGCAAAAGGCCTCATACTAATGGAGTTATCTTGAATCTTATATTTAGACAACTCTTCCATCAAATTTTCCATGTGGGACTTAGTTTGCATCCCAACAATCCTCCCCTCAAACTAATGACCACACAGGTCATGACCTCTTCTTCGTAGTGAATCCATTTGATCTCGCTAACCATCTTGCACCGCCGCTATCAACCAACGGGACACGCCGCTCGACCACCACATTATCGTGAAGACTTTCGACACAAGCGCATCAACCGCAGATCTCCAACGAGGGGCTTCCCACACGTTGTCATATCACCCAGACGTAACCATCAGCTCCCGATACCACTTGTTAGGAATTGTCTAACATCTCCTAAACTCCACATTAGTATGATATTGTCCGCTTCTGGGCAAAGCTCTCACGGATTTGTTTTTGAGTATCTCCCAAAAAGCGCTCATACTAATGAAGTTATCTTCAATCTTATATTTAGACAACTCTTCCATCAAATTTTCCATGTGGGACTTAGTTTGCATCCCAACAATCCTCCTCAAACTAATGACCACACAGGGTCATGACCTCTCCTTCGCAGTAATCCATTTGATCTCGCCAACCATCTTGCACCGCCGCTACCAACCAGCGGGACACGCCGCCTGACCACCACATTATCAGGAAGACTTTCGACACAAGGCATCAACCGCAGATCTCCAACGAGGGGGGCTTCCCACGGTGCCACGTCACCCAAACGAACCATCGGCTCTGATACCACTTGTTGGAGTTGTCTAACGTCTTCTAAACTCCACATTAGTATGATATTGTCCGCTTTGGGCAAAGCCCTCACGGATTTGTTTTTGGGTATCTCCCAAAAGGCCTCATACTAATGAAGTTATCTTGAATCTTATATTTAGACAACTCTTCCATCAAATTTTCCATGTGGGACTTAGTTTGCATCCCAACAGTCTCTGCATAGAAAACCTTTTAAATCACAGCTCAAGAAAAAATGAGACATTGACGTAGCAATGGACTGAGACACTCTCACGTGAAGAATTTACTGGGTAGGAGGCCGAGCCTTCCACCTCTCTCCTCATTCACATATAGATACAGCTTACAGAGTGCGGCAATAACTACGTAGAGAGAGTATAGAGTCTACCATCAGAGTCTAGAAAGATGGTGAAATCAATGTGTTATGTCTCACTTTCATCGAATTTATATTTGGCATTTGTGTGTGGGTGTTTTGCGTACACTTGCATTTCGATAGAGACAGCTATTCTCATATAGGCCTCATGAAAAGAAAGAAAATTAAATCAAAGACTAGAATTATTCTCGGGATACATGTATATTATAATAGCTGAGAGGTGGGGGAAGGGGGCGGGGGTTGGAGGTTTGAACGGGATGTATGATCAGTAATGATCGCCTGAACCATATATATACACTTTAGGCTGAGATTGAAATCACAAATCGATCGACGGACATGCAATTATTCCTTGAAATTGTGTGATCATAAACCCAAAAAAGAAAACCTTCAACGCCTTTGAGGTGAATATGCATATTATGAGCCACGGTAAGTCCCACCCACGGCGTAAAGAGATGCACCGTACAAGACTCTTCAGAGATGTCATCCTCTCAATTATATGGAGCTAAGCTTTCTTGTTCTTTCTCAATCTTAAAGTGATCAGGGAATGCATTGCACTCTCCACGTAGGAAACATAATTGATCCAAGAAACAAGTATCATATATACAGATTTAACTCTATATTATTTAAGAACGAAAGAATACTTAGCTACTTCTATTTCAACGGATAATTACTAGAAAAGAAAATGTGTTTTATGTTTTATTTTGTGAGATGTTGTAGTAATTAGGTGAGATGAACAATTACAATCCATTCTAATGCAAGTAAATTAAAGGAAAACTTAGACGGTGGCCATGGCGGGGAAGTGGGCTTAACAAAGAGAAGTGTGAAACACACTTTTCGAGATATCTTTTTTGTGAGGTTCAGTGACATACTGAGGCCACGCCTTCGGCCTTCTCTCTGGGTACTTATTGCACAACTTTTCCAGCCCTTAAATCTCTTTGATCCAAGAACTTGCAATAAGGGAAACATATTTAACTAATTGGGAAATTGGCTATTAATGCAATTACATTGAGACACTTTTTCCGTTTATATTATTAATGTTAATTTTTAACTTTTTTTATTACTGAACAAAATACGAGTTGTTGTTGGTGCTATTGCATCACATCCCAATGCATAATTTAGCCTAAAAAAAAGACACGAGCTCATCACATACTTAGGGTGTGATTTGATAGAGTTTATTTTTGAGTTTTTTGTCTTGAGTTTTGTAAAAGTTAAATTATTTGTGAGATGAGATGTAGGTCTCACGCTTGAAATTTTGAGTTTGGTTTTTAAATCAAATCCTTTCCAATCTAAGCCTTAATATTCAAGAGTAAAAATGTCTAGACAACTCCATTCTTAGCCAACCCGACCCAAACTCACTCCAAGACTTAGAGAAGGCAACTACTAATTAATTTGTACAAATGGGTTTGGGTTTGGTTGGCTGAAAATGGAACTGTGCGGACATTTTTTGCTCTAAATATTAAACACGTGAGAAGTTTCGTGTCTTTTTTTGGCCAGATTTTACCATGGGGCAGTGGCTTGAATTTTGTTCAGTGATAGAAAAAATTAAAAATTAATATTAGTAACATGAACAAAAAAGGGCGTCACTTTAGCCGCATGAGTAGCCAATTTCCCTAACTAATTAGTAGGGTGGAATTGGGACGTGGAAGACGGATCAAGAATCAAACAAAAGCTAGTGTAAAACACAAATGGTGGCTTTACCAGTAGTGTTTCTTCTCTAATCTCTATCCCCTGTACATAATTTTC
Organism: Rauvolfia tetraphylla; assembly: GCA_030512225.1. Lineage (NCBI taxonomy): Eukaryota > Viridiplantae > Streptophyta > Magnoliopsida > Gentianales > Apocynaceae > Rauvolfia > Rauvolfia tetraphylla. The sequence continues at coordinate 8,131,185 of JAJQKT010000045.1, read as the reverse complement.
TCTTTGGCTTCCCACGATCCCAGACACAAAGGCTCCACTAGCCAATAATGTTGGCTGATTCTTGTTCGTTTCTCTTTTATGTGTTTCCAAATGACGATAGATCTGCTACACAGAGGTTGAGCATTTTATGTTATGCGATGCCTAGAAGTCACTTTCTTTATATCCCGGAAGCATTGTAGCGATCTGGTTTGGACAATTATGATAAGATTGGATTCTTTGATGAACCTTAAATTATGTAATAGACACTCTTAATTAACATGACCTCTCCATGCAAAGAAGCCCTCATTGAGGACGCAGTCTGGCCTAATTGGCCAGCAGGAAAGCTTCCTGCTTTTCTATAGTTATGTGGCTTGGTCTGCATATCTTGCTGTCTTCTTCATCTTTTCAAGTACACCTCGGTTTTCTTGAACAGATGTTTGGTCATTGACAACTAGTTATTACCTATCACTATATTCTTGATTTGACTTGAAAGATAATTACAATATATATAAGAACTAATTTAAAGCTTTTTCTCTGGTGTATTATCTGCTTGTATTGAATAGGAAAAAAGTGGTTTCTCACGATGGAGATCTCTTGAATTTCTTTTCTCCTTCATAAGGAATCTCCTAGATTCATAATTAATCCAATTAGGTTTTATATCTCGTAAAATATAATTGTTAGAATGTAATAGTTTAGATGTTTAAAAAGAATTTCTTATCAAACAATAGATTTTATGTAGAACAAAATAATTGTAACATATAACATGGGATGTTAAACAAGTTTTACTATGTAGTATATAAATCAATTACCATCGGTACTATATACATATACTTACAGAACAATCGCACGTTATTATATGACTCATAACTATCCATTGTGCGAAGTCGGTTATATGTCCTTCCAATATGACAACAAAAGTCCCATTTGCTGTCTTTTGTGTTATTACCCGTAATGTCGGTAAAGAAATTAGAACCAATTATTTGCATGTGAGAAGAAAGTCGTTATCGGCCAGAAATTTTGAGTTGAGATCTCTATTGTCTTTACTTACTATTATTAGGAAAAATTTTAAAAATAAATGTTTCCTCCTCTCTATCATCCATCATACAACGAAAGCAAGAACGAGGGAGGAAGAAAAGAAGAACAACTATTGAATGGACAATTTGCTAGTTAGAAAATGGCTATGCGAAGCAATGATCACCTGAAAAGATTGGAGGACAAACAGCAAAGATTTTGACGAAAATGGCCAATCGTTCCAATCTTGAAATACGAAATAAATTGCAAAATAATTCCTTCAGGTTGTGCTTTGCTATCTTAGAATTGGAGACTTGGAATTAGAATTGAATTTGTTTGGTTCTTAAATTGCTTATAAAATTGGAATCAATTTTGAATTTCTAAAATGTCTAACTACATATTAAGAGTGAAGAATTAAGTCTCTCTCTCTCTCTCTCTCTCTCTCTATATATATATATATATATATATATATATATATATATATATATTGTGTGTGGATAGCTACGTGGCGTTCAGCCAGCAGCACATGCATAGCCTTCTTTTTCTTCCTTTTTCAAGTTAACTTCTTATTTTTAAAAAATAATATGAAAACATAATAGTAATATAAAATAATAAGCATAAAAGATCGTGTTATGCACGGATATTAAAATATTTAGTTCTAATAATAATTACTGAAATGTATTTTAAAACAATTACAACTATGAAGCAAATTTATGTGTTTAATAAAAAAATATTCACTTAGAAGTAATTGTAAGTAATAGTAGGAAGAAGTTATAAAAACAATTATACAGACCTATTATTATGTGTATTTGAAAATAACAATAAACTCACAACCCTATTTCTTTGTCATTATAAATAAATAAATAATTAAGTAAGAAACGCCCCAACCTACCTGCACGAAGGATGAAATGATTAAATTGTAAATATTAATTTATGAAGTTACTTACAAAAATAAGAAATAAAAGAAATCAAATACTTAAACAATTATGAGCTCTTTAAAGAAAAAGGGAAAAAATTAAATCTGCCTGATGAAGGTACATGTACGAAGGATGATTAAAACTTTAAATACTAATTTATTAAGTTATTTATAAAAATTAGAAAGAAACAAAATTAAATATTTAAACAAATATTGTAGTACTAAAATGTTCCTAAAATAAACTAATTATACTTTAACCACAAAATATTCTAAAACTATTATCACGATCAAATCTTTAAGAGAAAAAACTATTGTAATATTCAGTTCAGTTTCTTTTCCATACTACTCTATCCATCTAAAATTGAATGATTACAACAAAAATTATTTATTTTATTAAGCGAAGAAAAAATTTTGTCAAATACGATAGCATAAACTATTCATTTTATATAAAATTATTGATATTTTTCATTTAAAACCCTAAAAAAGAGACTAATGATTCTTAAAGTACTAAAGAGCACCGAATTGTTTCTAAGTACCAGCAAAATTGGCTCTTTTACAGAGAAGGGCAATGAGGCATTGTAAGAGTAGTGAGAGTCGAGATCTTCCAATTAATAGGTTAGGAGTTCCATCCTCTATATATATATATATATATATATATATATATATATATATATATATATATATATATATATATATATATATATATATATATATATATTCTGTTATTTAATTATTTCCACCCATTAGCAATGTGTCTCTCGTAACTGTAATTTGAGAAACATTGATATTGCCAAATTATAATAACAATAGTTATTTTTTTAAGTATCGTATGACTTAATCTACAAATCAACTCAAGCATGAAAAGAATTTGAGTGATAGAAAAAGAACACTATAACTCCTTAGCTTGTTATCCTATATAGTAATCTAATGTAAACTCAATTGATCAAAAATATCGTTCATCAAACAATAGGTTCTTTATCCCCAAAGGTTTGAACTTGCAACAAGTTAGGTATAATGTGTAATCTTTTGAAATATCAAATCAACTTAAGGACTTACTCCTTCTATTTCAAACTATAAGGCCTTGTAGTTCTTTTTATATAGATTAAAGAAGAAAAAAATAAAGACTAATCTTTTATTATGTCCTTAATTAATTTTATTAATATAATAAAAAAAATATGTAATTAGTAAAAATTTAGTAAAAAATTAAATATTTTAAAAAGAGAGAAACGGGTCAAAAGACATTATATTTTGAAATAGAGAGAGTATATCCTTTTTTAAGAAATAATATTAGAGATTAGACTTATGAATTGGAAGTGAGTAGAAATGGATAGTACTTATGTATATACTGATATTTCTGAGAATTCATAAATGATATATGTACAACTATATCTATAATATACGAGGAAAAAAAATGTGTATATTGATGATCATGTTGAACAATAATAATGTAAAATTTCGCCCCCCTCGTCCGCTGTGGTGCTGCAGAGAAAGAGAGAGGAAAAGGAGAGAAGAAAGAGAGGTCACACTCGTTGCATCATAATGGAAACAATCACTAATTTGGAGCCGTATGCTAATGCTGCCAAGACACTCTCTCTCCCTTTGTCATGAAAAACCCTAAGTCCTTTTTTGGATAATATCTGACGTTCTTCCTCAGCTACTTTTTCCCATTCAATTCAATTGCATCCCCTTGAACCGCCCATCATCACCAGAATCCGGTTCTCTCTAACCTCTACCCCTTTTCCCTTCTCCTGCCTGTCAATTATGTGCTCTGCTGATCCCACTTTTGATCCAGACCCTCTTTTTCTTTTTTCTCTCTGACCCCTCCTGGCCTCCCCCCACCCCCTCCTCTCTAAAATGCATAATTAGTGGTATTGATGAGAATGATTTTTCGCTTTATATATACACGGTTGGCTCAGCTATACTGTTGTGATACACAGTCCACCTTGACAGCAAGAGAGAGAGAATGGGGAAGAAAGAAAGATAAGAGTACTCTAGTTGAAGAATAAAAGCCTTTCCTCTCCTCCTCATCAACATCCCTCTGAAGTATATAGTTTGCTTTTTCACTTTGTGGTTGCAGAAGGAAGAACTCTACAGCGACTAGTGTGTGCGCGTGTGTGTTTCTTGCTCTGTTTTGTTTCTTCTGCCTTTACCTCTCGATCTCGAGCTAGCTTCTGGGAGCTCCATTTTTTTCTTTGATAGACATGTCGAGCTGCGTCGATGTTGCATCTGAGCAACTTTGTTACATCCCTTGCAACTTTTGCAATATCGTTCTTGCGGTATATCCAACTATCTCTGCAACTCTCTTTGCTAGTGGGATCTGCTTTTCATGCCCTCAAACTGAACATATATTTAGCTAATTATGTAGATGCCCGTATCATTTATCTTGCACGAGTGCCCTTCTTTCTCAGGCGTGTGCCCAGCAGGATAGAACATTTTACATCCATGGATAAAGGTGGTTTTATAGTCAGAGATCACAGACTATCATGATCCATATGTCTTATTATACTAGTAAATCAATTTACTCCATTGATTTCCCCCTTCTGCTCTTCTTGATTTTCTTACAGTCCAGTCTCCATCGTTGGACTTCCTTTTTTCTTCTTCCTTTGCAGTCAAAGAAAAGTCATACCTGGAGGTAGTATTAAAGTTTCAGAAATGACCTCAGAAAGAGAGATAGAGAGAGACTATAGCTACTGTGGTGGTTACCTAGAAATAGGACCCTATTTGAATTTTGACGTCAAAACAATTGCGTTTGACGGTGAAGTAACTGATGAAGACAAGTCCATCACCTTTGGATTTCCTCCGTCTGAGCATACCTTTCTTGCTTTTTCCTTTCACTGATAAACAGAAAGACTCCTACACACCAACACGGCTAGTTCCTGTGGCTGCTGGGGCGTAAAGTGAAGAATTAGCCTCCCAGAGAACTTTGCTTGTGCATTTCTAACCTCAAGATACTGGGTCCTTCGTTTTCTTCTTGAAAATGATTCCAGGGTTTAGTTTTTTGTTTCTGAAATTAACAACAGCATCGGACGCTCTACAGATTCCGTAGGGCGAAACATGACGAAATTGTTCAGTCCTTAAGAATCTGCGAGCTAAAGAGCAGCTGCAATTCTTTTGAAGTTTTCTTTTTTCTCCCTTATAAGTTGATCTTTGTCTAGTTTTTGATTCATGGAAACAAAGAGAGATCTGGTTCTGGAGGTCTGAATTTAAATTGATTTCTGGGCAGCTCTTGCCGGTGTTGATTTTCTTGGTCTTCTGTTTCAGGTGAGCGTTCCATGCAGCAGCTTATTCGACATCGTGACCGTCCGATGTGGACACTGCACAAATCTATGGTCCGTGAACATGGCAGCTGCATTTCAGTCCTGGCAAGATGTGCAGGTCATCTTTAACAAAATTCAGCTCAATTTGTGGGCGATTGTAGGCTTCTGAAATCTAGGGTTCCTGGGTTTTCCTTCTTTTGAGGGAATCAAAGCTCTTCTAAGTAAAAAACATAAATACAGAGACATTAGATCGAGTCTTTTAAAGCTATATTTCTCTTACATCAATCTGATAAAGAAAGAGAAAGAGAGCGAAAGAACCCTAACAGCCGCCAGAATAAAAACCTATGCTGGACCTCCAGGAAGACTAGTAGTATTTTACTCTTTCGGCCACAGCTAATAATGGGCGTCAGTTTGTGTCCTCCCCTCTTCAGTCCTCTCCTGACCCATCAACGGAAAGCAAAGCATTTTTTCTAATAGGGTTATTGGGAGCTGTAGTATTTATTTTTGTCATCCTTTAGCCGCTTTTAGTTTCTTGATTTGATGTTTTGATTGACATCTATGGGCTTTGTTGTTTCAAGTTTCCTGGTATCTTTAGGTCTTCTATCATCTCTTTCATCAGGGTTTGTCTTCTACTATGGAAACACAACCTCAAAAATCGCATTTCCCATTTTCCTCATATCCCCTCAACTCCTGTCAATCTGGGTTCCATGTACATTATCATTCCTAACTAATTAAGTCATTTCCACGTCCTCAACCCCCTACCCCGCCATCCCCCCCTCTCTCTACCCCCACTCCACCACACGCTCCGGCTATAGAGTGCTTATTTTTATTTTTGTATGGCAAAAGTATTGAAAGATCTGCTTTCTTTTTTGTTCTAAAGAAAATGGTTTTATAACTTGGTCAACTCTCTCAAAAGCCAGAAGAAGCTGCTCCCATCCAGCAAACTATCCTCTCCGTTTCAATCCCTTCAAGTTCCTCATAGGCTAAGCTAATACATAAGCATGTGCACATGTATGCATATGTACTTTCATTTTCGTCCCTTAAAACTTCTACAGCAATGCTTCGTATATGCACTTGCATTTTCGACCTTTGCAACTTCTACAGCAAATGTTGGGACCTCATGAGTGAAAGCAATTGAAGTAATAACTGGAAATAAAGAAGAGATAAAGACACGAAATCCGACGAAAGAATGGAATTTGATCACTTCATTCCGCAATTAGTGATCTTCATTAATTTGTCACTGAACTGCAATTAAGAGACAAACGAAGAATTTCTAGGCCACCCCCACTAATGTTTCTTCTCAAACATTTTCTTCTGTTGATTTCAGGCACCTAACTGCAACCCACCTGAGTACAGGATGGACATGGGCTCCTCTTCTAGATGCAACAGTAATACGGCAATGCGATCTTCCATCCCCAAAAACACAGAGGAAAGGATCGTGAATCGACGTGAGTTAATAAACCGTAACCACTTTCACAGTTTTCTCAGTCTTGCAGAATCTTTCCAGATTTATATGCTTATTCTTTTCTTTTTCAGCTCCCGAGAAGAGGCAGCGAGTGCCTTCTGCATACAACCAATTCATAAAGTAATGAAACTGCATCACTCCTCACTTGAATGGAGTTTCTCTTTTTCTTTTGCGCGATTAAAGTTTTGTTGCAATAATGTATTTTATCCCTTTCAATCTGATCACACATATGATGCGATGCAAATACCTTCAGAGAAGAGATTCAGAGGATCAAGGCAAATAACCCAGATATCAGCCACAGGGAAGCATTCAGCACTGCTGCAAAGAACGTAAGTGGGCTTGCAGTTGACACATTTTACTGGTTTTTGTTAAAAAATTAGAAGCAAGTACTGGTTCTCTCTCGATGGTGACTTTTAAATTTATTGGCTGCAGTGGGCGCATTTCCCTCACATACACTTTGGGCTGATGTTGGAGACCAATAACCAAGCTAAGCTAGGTGATCAGGTAAATCATGGGGTACCATGAATTTTGCACTTCGTTTCTCTTATAATTTTTTGTTTTGGAGTATGTCGTTCATCGCCTGAAAGACTGGTATTTAACCTAACAGGTGATATAACAAATTAATAACTGCAGAAAATGTAACAATAATAAATTCATTTTACGTTTGTGATCTAAATCATGTAGCTAGGTGGATGAACTTAGTATCTTTGCGACTAGAAATCGTTAGAAAGCAGTCTTTGATATGAGAATACAATAATATAAGATTAGCTCAGTTAGTTCAAGGGCAGCTAAAATATTGCATTCTGCTAGAAATGCTGTTTATTTTTGGAGAAGTAATTAATCAAGTCTTCTCTTCTAATGGATGATATATTTCTAATATATTGCAAGTTCTTATGGCTTTATATATAATATTCAAAACTGCAGATGTTGGGATTGGGGGGAAGAAAAAGAAGAAAAAAGACAGGCCTTCGCTAACTTACCTTTAATTAATTTAGGAGCTAGGGTTATAGCTCAAAAGCCACTATAAGATCTCCAAGTTTACATCAGAGTCATTTTAATAAGGGTTTCAGCATTTTTCCTAAGTTGCAAATGTATTTAATCTCCCGTAATATGTCAAATAACAGCTGATCACAATTTCTATTCATTTCAAGTCTTTAACCATGTTAGACCATCCCTTTCTCGAAATATTTACTTTGGCTGCACGCCCACTGTGACCGTGGTTTGGAGCCTTCATCTATGCATTGATCTCTTTGTAGGGGTCTGAGAAGCATCGGATGCCGAGGGCTGCACTTCTGCACAAGTGATGATATAGCAGTTGAAGAAAAGCCTTGCAGTAACTTCTCATGAGCATAGGACCTTAATGTCCTCAAAATTTAACTATATCGCTCGTTTCTGTGTTGTGCTTTGTTGAAGTTGTTTGCATGATGTTATGTTAATTACCAATGTGCTGTGTAGTAAGGTAAGCTACTATTCTATTGAATGCAAATAAATTCAGAACTTTCTAATTTTGGCTCCCGTAGAGAGTGATTTTACACTTTTTGAGGTCAAGTTTAACCTCCAATCAAACATCCATTCCTTATTTTCTGCTATAAGCATTTGCTGTTTTCTTCGTTTTTGTTTCGATATATTGATCCTATATATGTTTGTTTTTTCTCATTGATGTCGATCCTTTCAAAGATGATACATAAAATAACTAGAAGAAGCAAGGTTTTGATGAGTACCGAGGTCTATATCATCGTTCAAATGAATATCTGGCGAAACTTTACGACAAATTTTGTCCCGTTTCCATATCCGTACAATTCATTTCTGCTCGATAGTCAGTATATATACTAAGATGCTTTGCTTCAGTACAATAAATTCTAATCTTTTTAGGATGCCAACAAAGGATTTTTGAAGCATGTGCTAGACAGAACCTCAATTATTAAATTTTGATCCAAAGAAATTTATACATAGTAATCTCAATTATTAAATTTTGATCCAACAACTAGAAATTTATACACAGTGACAAATAGTTATTCAACCAAATAATTATTCATGATATGGTGAATAAGTATTTATTATCTATGAACCCTCAACTCTTGATCCACAAAGATGTCGATTCGACAATTAAGATCCATTTAGCACGTGTTAAAAAAATATTATCAGTGTTGTAACGAATAAATTCGCATACTTAACTTAACGAATAAATTCGCATATTTAAATTATAAGAGACCAAGCGAGTTTGATATTTAATAAAAACCGGCACGTCTTTTGGATTAAAATGAAACCTCTCTAACAGACCGTCATTAGGATTTTTTTTTTCCTTTCCTTTTTGGGCAGAGGAGGAAAATGGATTTGAATAAACCTTGAACTCATTTTATGAAACTTTTTAAGGAATTAATTTTACGTGTTGAAGAATCCATTCTAGTATTTATTTACTGCTTCTTGAAAATTTTCTTCAATCTACCATTATATATGCTCATGAAACAGATATATGGTATAAGTTTCTCTTATTTAAAAGTAGGATAGTAGCAAATCTCTCGCAGCTTCCCGAAAGAGCATGTTATTTTGAAGAAATCATTATTTTCTATGGATAAAGCAAAGATTATAATTATATATATTGCCTTATATATCTCTTTTCTTTTCCCTATCTTTTTATTATTATAGAATCAAATGACTTCTATGCCCCCATTAAGCTTCTACTCTTTATTTCTTGGTAAATTTCAAATATGTTGCCGATTTTAAGGGTGCAAGGGAAATCATGTATTTAACAATCAATCAAGTAGAAATATACTTACATTACAAGTATTACTCCTATTTCCAAGAACAATAGACTCTACACTTGACAGAAATTTTTGGTATGCATTAATAGAAAAAGAGGTGAAAGATGGAATATTGAATAAAAATAAATGCAAAAAATCATGAAAAGAAATGAGAGCCTAAAGAGGAGTAATGAAGCTGTTCTTAACATCCTCAAAGGTCTTGTCACGTTGTACTTGTTCAAATATTGTTGTTGCTAAATCTAGTAAGAAAAGCCAATGCCTTTTCATACATTTAAATGAATGGAATATATATGTGTGTTAAGGTATCAACTATCAACAGCAAAATATCAGTTTAATTAATTTTCTCATGCTTTATAAGTGTACACAGGTGGTGCAACAGTTTCTTCTTTCATTTTTTTCTGTTCTTTTATGAAATAATGAATCTGTATGGCTTATCAAGTAAAAAAATTATCTAATTGTCATATTATAAGTATTGATTCAACCCTCATTTCCTCCCTAACTGTTATGCCTCACGCCTGCTGGCCTGGGCGCGCAACTAATGGGCTAGATAACACTTACGGTCAACTATTTGGCAACCATAAATGGATATTTCAAATTGATACTGGATACTTAAACTCATATTTATATACAGATTACTTTACTTACAGCTATTCCCTGTGGGATTGGAGTATTACATTCACCCCTTAAGGCCCTAGTGTCCTTGCTAGGCACCCCTTAATCCTTAGCCTAGGACCAAACTAGAGATGTGAGATACTGAGATTCTAGAGGTGGTTCCAAGCCCTGCGCTTGCGTGTCCGAGAGCACAACTCATGAGCCTAACAGCACCCATAACCAACTATTTGGCAACCGCCTTCGCTATGTCAAAATGGATATCCTAAGTTGACAATGGATATTCAGACCTATGCTCATATACAGATTTATCTCGTGTGGGGTTGGAACATCACACTAACATATATATATCTAGAGAAGAAAAAAAAACTTTACAATTTAAAGCGTTGCACGATTATTGTATATCTCTAACCTAAAATATGCTATGCCCTCCCATATTTAGCTTGTTCTTTTAGTAAGTGGTTGATTGTTTAAGACATTTCTCAATTATCTAGGCCATCTTTTCTTTGCCACAATGAAGTTACCTCTTTACCCTTCTCAAAAAGAAAAAAAAGTTACATAATCATACCATTATAATGATAATCAAACCTTTAATCTAAATCGACTTTATAAGTTTGTTGTCGTTTAGAATAAAAAATCAAATTGAAACCCTATTCAAAGAAAGATGTAAAATCCATAAAAGCTTGAAATCGCAAACATCGGACCCAAGGTCCAACTATTTTGGGAGAGTGATTCCTCCTTGCCAAACAAACAAAAACCTCTCCATTTTATTGGGCTCTACAAGACTGATTGTTCCTCCTTCTTTCTTACAGGGTCAAGTCTTTGAGAAAAAACTTTGAAGAGAAGAAAAAAGATGGCATTGAGAAACCATCCTGAGTCGATCTGGACACTCTAAGATTCTTTTTCTTCTATTTCATTTCAACGACTAAACCATAACAAAAGGGTAAAAGGGACCGTGGCGTTTTAGGCATTTTCAAAAGCAATTATGGAATTAATTCCCTTTGACATCTCAATCAAGGGAGGTGAAGTGAAAGAGGCCGACAAGCACAACTAGTGGGAGTTTTAAAGTAAAAATTATATATGTGGCCAATAAATTTATTGATTATAAAGCATGTTAATAATTCAAAAGTTAGTACAATCTACCTTAACAAAAGTATGAAATCTCTAGCGCAATAATTCTTCTTCCGTACATTCTCTTTATTGCTATAGCTGAAAGTGCATGTATTAGATAACGTAAAACAAGATCCATAACCATATTAGCTTTTTCTTCTTTCCACAGATTTCCGCAGAGAAGAGAAGAATGGAGCCAAGTGAGAAGGAGAGAGGACCCAACTTTTGGAGCAAATCTCTCAAGCTTAGGAAGATGAGAATCTCAGGGACTCCACGTTCATGTTTACCCTTCCAACTTACCCTTTTGTACCCCTTAGAGAAACATATTTGTCACTCACCAGAGAGTACATACGCACGATAATATGTTACATCAATCTTCATGTTGTGGTAAGATACTGATGGCAAAAGTTGCTGGCTTTCACTTTTGCTATAGGTGAAACATACCCAAATGAACTTTCTTTGCTACAAGCATATATAGAAATACACCCGAAGAAACTCGTAAGCTCTGTTTATTAAAAGAATTCATGGACCACCATTTCTGCCTGGCATCCAATCTGTGTCTTCTTAGTCTCCAGGTTCCATCAAAGCACCAGAGCACTACATTTGCACTTTATCAGATTGGTTCGATTTGTTTCAAACTTTGATTTTCTTTGTTCAACTTTTAATAGGCAGGAAGCGGTTCCAGATTTTGATTAGAACTTTTTTTTAATACAAGAAGTGCTACATTATTAACAAAAATTATATAATTAATAATCAAATATAATACAAAGTTATAAACCATATTACAAAGGAGAATAAATCCAACACTAATCAAGTATCAAACATCTGACTTTCTAATTGAAAGACCTCAACTCTTACCACTCCAATAAAACCTTACGAGCAAATTTTTTTTCAAGATTAGAACTATTTACTGCTTTACCCAAAATTTAGGAGTACTTAAAACAAGTTACCTCGTATTACAATTTAAATCAATTACATGCTTTACTTTATCAACACTTGAAAGGTAAATTAGAACTCGAGAGAATTCTAAATAATAGAGAGAGAGAGAGAGAGAGATTTACTCGTACTAATCAACAGGGTTTTGCGTTTGCGAGACATGCATATGTGTAATGGAGGAATCTTCATCTCCTCACATGAAACCAATTCATTGTAGTATTGCCAGAAGCTGACAATGTTTTCATGTAAGAACGTGGGAATAGTTTCGTGTCCTCGGAATCAGTAAGTGGGTGGTATAGTACATGAAAATACTATGAGCTGGCAATGTTTTCTCCCATAAAAGAAGAGCACAGAAGGTGGGAGGGCCTTGCTTGGCTGAGAAAGACGGAACTTGAAGAGGTAGGGCAGGGCAGGGCCAGGGTTGGGACTTCGGAGAAGTGTGAATAGAACGGCTGGACAGAATCTGAAACGTCAAATTCATGTCTGCTCAGCATTCAATTCATTTCCTGTCACTTCACCACTGACGCTTTTCTCTTCCCTCCCACTAAAGTTTCTGGACACCCCAGTAGGGCAGACAGAGCGCACACACAAGCCACATACTTCCAATTCACACTGCCTACCTACTCTGCTAATTGGTGTTCTCTATAGGCCCATCTTATCATCAACGCAGTTGAAAATCTTCTTCTGGTGAAGCTCAGCCTTCCTCAGGGGATAGATTCTTGCCCATCAAACTCTTCAAGAGAGAGTGACAGGAATATGTTGAAAAACATTTGGAACATTGGGTTGATTCCAAAGGCATCATGTTCTTCTCCTCAATGCTGATAGTACCAAGTTTAATCCCTTTTAACAAAGCCAGATCGAAGTGTTCATGATTTGCCTCGCGGTGAAGCAAAGACATATACCAGGACAGAAAAGCAAAAGACTGTGTAAACAATGAGATGGATATTCCAGGTACGAAATGTGCAGCAAAAGCAATATTAGCCAGTGATGAGCTGTCAAGAATAAAAAATAATTTTGCCAAGAAGAATCTCCATAGGATAAAAGCTAACCGGCCTTTGACGAGCTTCTTTGCCCAAACAGAAACACTAAACAACCTATTGGAGCAGATTTTGTTTGATTTGAGATTCCTATTCTGTTTTGCTAAAGGAGGAGGACATGTAGTGGGGAAGAGCTCGAGATTTGCCTTTTCAGTTGTCATCTTTTCCCTTGTTCAAGTTCTCCCCTAGACAATCAAAGATTGTGTAAAGCTCATAAGTGACGAGAAAACCCAAAAAAAGAATAAAAAGGACGCAATTCAGAAGACCAACAGGTAACAGGTGTTGTTACAAATATGCTGTTCAATAATAATTTGGAACTTGGACAAAGAAAAAGTTTTAATCAACCATGGACTATTCCCTTCTGTAACAATTGCATTACGGACCATGAATTTCACCAATGGAAAAGCAAATTAGACTCTTAAAATAAAATTTAATCTCTATGCTGATAAAGTCAAACTCTAGATGTAATTGTTTATTCTAAAAGACTACCCATTAGCCATATATACCTTCTTTTTTTTTTTTTTTGGCTGAATCCCATATGTGCCTTTTTAGCGTTCCATAAGTATGCCGTTCGTTCCAAATCACACGGGTTCATTTCCTTTTGTTATGTTCTTAGATAATGCGTATTTTCTCAAACAACATGTTATATAACTTTTGTCGTTAACCTCACTCAAGTAAAATAATTCGGGACTATTACACAAGTCCCAAAACAGTATTCCTTTAGGTAAGATATTATATACACAACACTCAAAAACACACCCAACACCTTGTGAAAAGTCAAATGAAGATGTCCATTCTGAAATAAAGTACCCAAGTCTCCAAAAGATGCAGCTCAATGTCAAATTATCAATTAAAAAGCTCCAATTCAAATCATATAAGAAACATTACTGTCTATTCAAATTTTTGGGAGCCAAATGGATAATGTATCAAATATCACTCATTATGCAAGTCGATTTTTGGAGTGTAAAAAGAAGAAAAATAGAATCAACCATGCTCAAAGATGAAGGTTAATTCTTACCACGGTAAGCAATGTTTAGTAGCAGATAGCATCTTTTCCTACAGAAGCAAAGGATAACCTAGGCTTCTTTTCTGATCCAAAGGTAAACTTAGGATCAAGAGCATCCACATGCGCACTGCTAGTTGAAGGAAACGAGAAAACAAGTCGAGAGGCAGACTTCTCTGTGCCAAAACTGTAAGCAGGAACTGTAGGAACTTCCTTAGAATGAGATGCCAAACTGCTAGATGAAAATGGCATGAAAGATGGTGTTGGAGGTTCTGACAATACACTGGAAGATGAAGAAACAGGGAAACTGAACCCAGCACCATTTTCAAAGTTAACTGTACGATTAGGATCACGCCTGCCAACAGATATATGTGATAAAACAGGCTTTGTCCCACAAGAGGGTGGTATCACCTTCTTTGATGGCTCAAAGTGAGATACCGTAGAGGCAGTTATGACATGCTGCCCATTACTTTTGCTGAGAGACGAATTTGAACCAATCTCTTTTGCCAGATTGTTTAAACCAACAGAAGCTTCCTGTAGAAAAGAAATTGAGATTAACTGAGTACATAGCCATATTGAAGTATTGAAGTTTCTGCAAATATGAACTTTACTTTCCATATTTAAGTACTGAAGTTTCTGCAAATATGAATTTTACTTTTTAACAGTCCATAAATCTCAACAATAGTCCGCATGAATAAATGACATTTAAATACAAAAGAGAATGAAACTTATATTGCTAGAGTAAAAATCTTCTAAGGTTATTGAATAAAAGATAAATAAACATAAAACCAAAGGCACTACAGGAAATTTTGGTTTCAAAAACTTTTCAAGTCCTTTTATATTAATAGAAGGCCATTCTGGAGGAAAAATAAGCAACCTCATTTTATCCATATGTACAGATGCTCATGCTTTTGTAGCCTAGCTAAGGCTTAAGAAGTGTAAATTTTCCTCTTTCAACCTTGATAAAAGTTGCAGCAAGATCAAGGTTATATCAAGGTACACTAACATTTCTGAAGGTGAAGCTTGGAATAAGAGATGGTAATAAGATCAATCTCCTGATATTGGGTTTTACGACTTACAAACTTCTTTCTGTTATCACCTGTGTCTCGTTTTATCAAAAGATAAGGTACTGTTCACTTGCATCTCTTGAATATAATGTCAAGTGATGGTTAAAGATTGTGACAAAGAATTGTAGCAAGCTTTGTTTGTGATTTCACCAATCTGCATCTTCTGGAAGTATCTGTAAACACTAATCTGCATCTTCTGGAAGTATCTGTGCAGTGTTTACAGTTAGATGACGATGTATCACTATACTCCTATAAGACTTTTTGCTTATCAGAAATAAAGCACAATAGAGATCTCTAGAGCAGAATCTACTGCACTCCAAGCATGAGCCATCTTCTCTCTAAACCACTCTACTTGCAATAAAGCTTTGATAGAGAGCGTGGGGATTACATAGCAAGTTTCAACTATTTTCTTCATCATTTCTGGGCTTTCTTTAGTAAAATAGCAGCTGCTTTTGATTGCCAAGCATAAAATTGGACTGCCTAGCACACTTCTTGTGCATTTTTTAATAATTGCTCATCTTTCTTTAAATAAACAGTTTATTATCTTAGTCCTAAATTAAGAGTGTGTAAAAGATGAAACATGATAGTCACACTGCTAATATTACATGCTATGAGACAAGCTTAGACCATTATTGAGTAGAAAAAGAATCTGAAAGAGCACTCATTCTCTAAAATGACGGACAAAGATCATATACCTGTTGAAAACTCTTCATTTGTGGAAAAGAAGTTCGAGCACTGACAACATTTGTAGTCCCAGAATCACCAATGACTGTACCAGAGGTTTTGGGACTCTTAACTACAGCATCTTCAGCCTCCACACTTCTCTTCTGGAATTTTACTTGACTAGAATTGCTTTCACTTTTGTTTCCTTCAGAGAGAAGCTTAGGTTCAACAGAATCAGTGCTCTTGAAGGAACCAAATTTTTCTGAATCCTGTAAGATCGTATTCTCCTTCTGTATGGTGAGGGAATCCTCACCGGGAGATTCTCTCCATGAAGTAGCCAACTTCAACTCAGCAGCCTTTTCATTAGGTGTGGGCTTGTTTCTATCAAGCTGTTCCAATATCTTCTTCACAGCCTGACTGGAAGATGGGTTTAGGAGTGGCACAGACTCTCCAAACCTGTTTCCAGAATAATGGTCCCCTGGCCACTTTGAAGTTTTACCAGACTCAAGATCCTTTTCTAGCATTGGTGGGAAACCCTCAGAGACACTGGGCTGTTGAAATGGTGAAGAAGCGTCTTTAGAAGGTCTAAGGAGGATAGATCCTCTTGTTCTGGCTTCAGAAGCAAATTTATTGCGAACATGTCGAATAGGTCCAACAGATCCATAGCTATCATCAAGCACATTATTTCTGGATTTTACCTGAAAATAATAGGAAAAAGAACAGAAGAAACAGAATAAATAAATATAACAATTATATCTTAAACACAAACAGGATTCATCGTAAATAAGGACAGAAGAACAATTATTCTAGAACTATGGACTCATTTCCCAACGGCATTTACAAAGAACAGCAAAATCAGGATTAAATTTTAAAATGGTAGAAGTATACATTATTAGTAATCAACAAATAAAGCATTTTTCAATATTGCAAACCACCAAAATTCAGCTATACCTGTCCAAAGACTGGCGATGGGAACTGTGGAAAAGCTTTTGATGAAGTGATTTGGTGAATGCTATCAGTTTTTAACTGAGTCAGCTGACAAGATGCAAGATACAAGGGATCATTTTGATGCAAGAGCATATTGCTAAACAATTCCAAGAGATAAAAATTACCTCTACCTTAGACCTAGACTTTGAATATATAGTCCTAGAATATGGGGTTCTAGGAAAATCATGCAGTCCATATCTGCCTCTCTGGCTTGGAGTTAAATAACCATGTGGATCCTGCACCACAGCTCCAGGCCAACAAGTTGATGCCTTATGTGAATGAGACGGCGTAAATGGCTTCAGAACAAATTCATCATTCGGTTGCATAGCTGTTTCGCCTTTTGATAAAGCGTTGTGAGAGCCAGCACCAGGTTCTGACATCCGATTCCCCATATAGGCTTTAGCAATATCAACCGGTGATACACCAGCATCATCTTCTGCCTGCATTTTTGTCAAGAAAAAGATTATACTTTAGCAACAATCTAAAGAAAATTATAAAAGGTAATGCTATTACAATCAATTTTAGCAACAAATACTTGCGTATGTTCAACCACTCAAATCTAGAAACTTACAAAAAAATTGAACTCATAAGCTGCCACAACTAGATTGGAAATGCATAGACGAATATGTAATGCTATTAAATTAATAGAATGACATTTGCCCAAACAAAAGAAAAAGAGGATATATCAAGTGGTATATACTACCAAATACTACCAAATGACCAGTTTACGAGACATTACATGAGCATTTGGGTAGAGGGCTGGTTTTGGAGTCCTCATTATCGCTCGGCTCCCGTCATCCTGATTCTGTTCATCTGACATCCTAGGGAATGGGGTCAAATTAACTCGTGCAGTACGCTCCAAGGTCGTTGTCACTTGATTTGCCTTTCCCCCATCAATCTCTGAAGGAGTACAAACCTTAGAATTTAATATCTCTGTCAACCGTTTAATCTCATCCCTACACAGCAAAAGGGAATACTTAAATAGGCTGCCCAAATGAAAGAGCCCATCATATGAGAAATATACAAGTAACATAATGGTACATCTTATTCTCATAGACAAGTATAGGAAGGGATAGCTAATGGTGTGTCAGGAAATAATAGAATAGAAAAGCTTAAGTGAGAAAATAACAAAAGAGAGGACTAATGGTAGAGTAATGATCATCAAACGGATTCAAATAACCAGAAAGCAAGGACCGTGCAATCCACTTCTCATTGTTTATTTGCTTTCCTATGTTAACACAAATTGAACAAAAACTCACAACCTCCCAGGTCCTTGCTAAATCAGCTATTAGCTAAAGACTTGGTGCGTATCCAAAACCTGAAATAGAATATTGAAGATGCTTCATGGATAAGAAGGGCCAATATGATAACAATTTAAGTGTAGACAAGCATAACAGTGTGAAGCAGCTAGTGCAATTTCCACTATTGTGACAGAAATATAATCAAAGCAGAGTGACAAAGGGATTGTTCTACTGAAGGAATTGAAGGAACAAAATTAGGAGGAATTAAGGATTGAGCTTAATTTAGAATTGCTGATCAAGAGGGGAAAGAGAAGGAAAGGGAATAAAGGGTAATACATAAAAGCTCCAATCTTGTTTCTGATAAAAAATGGGAGCAAACAACTAGAAATATCAGACGACTATTAAGTTTATTGCAATGCCTAGATTACAAACTTATTGACGCATATGCTGTATTAGAAGATGGCAACAAGGAATAGAAATTAGTTTGTGATACTTTCATTCACATTTCCAAACAATGCAGGGAATATTTCCCTCATTTTTCCTCAATAAGTATCCAAATAAGATTAACACTTAACTAGATTACTCATATTTTCTTTGCCTCCTTTCTAAACATTCCCTTTAATTAAGCTGCAGCTGAGGTTCAAGCAA
The DNA here is from genome assembly GCA_030512225.1 of Rauvolfia tetraphylla. Classification (NCBI taxonomy): domain Eukaryota; kingdom Viridiplantae; phylum Streptophyta; class Magnoliopsida; order Gentianales; family Apocynaceae; genus Rauvolfia; species Rauvolfia tetraphylla. The sequence goes on along the minus strand of JAJQKT010000045.1, from coordinate 8,112,494 downwards.
ACCAGACAATGTATCATGCACTTAGACAAGATTTTGGACGCCATAAGTTTAAATATAGGCTTGTGATATTGAATTTTCCAATAGGAAAGACAATATTTATCATTTTTCACTAACAGGATAACCACATTTCATTTTAAGTACAAAGCATGCAAGGAAATGGCATCACTACCTGAACAGCATATCACTCAACTTAAAACAAAACAGTGACAAGACTATATTGAAAAATATGAGACAACATGGAAATTGGGACACCACCAGGGAATTAAGACAAAGCACACGATGACATACCCAGAAAAAGTTTTTCCTTTAATCAACTGCTCAATTCTAGAAAGTTGTGGATCATCATTTGTATTCTTTGGCTTGTCTTGCCCAGAGGATTCACTTTCACATGTGGTCTTCAATCTCTCTGATGCTACTTCACTTGGTTCAGTTCTTCCAGTAAATTTGGGCGCTTCATACTGCATTATGTGACTCCAAAAGTTATAGAAACTCTATATGAACAAAACATTATGAAGGAACAATGAGGCCATATTCTTTCTCTTACAAGCTCCAAGAGAATGAACACATGATAGTAATAGAGGCCGCAGTGCAAGTAACAAGTAAATGTAAGGATGTTAACATCATGCAATCACACTGATAACCATTCTTCTACTGCATCTTCAATTCAGAAGAACAGATTATCAAAAATAGAAAATCAAAATTAATGTATGAGATGATAATTATAACAATCTACATATGCTCAGAGCAGCCACCATTAAAGGCATGAAAAAAGGCTTACACTTGAAGTGCATGGATCATCAACTTTAGCATTGGGGATTACCTCCGCATCCAGTTTATCTGTCCACAAAACAATTTACAAAGTTTAGGGCAGTATACTATTACAAGAAGTAGAACTTTTAATACGAGTAGATGATATAGAGAAGTGATGTAGCAGAAATGTAGTTACATACTTAATACGATTTACATCCAATATGTTATACAGGTTATTTCACAGAAACATTTCACGAGCACAAAGAATCTTACACCTTCAAAAGCTTCTCTACAATGTCTGCCAGAGCCAGAAGGGGACTGTCCTTTTAAATAATGGACATGCCAAAAGGCTACAGAAACACTGCTCAACGATATGAATTTGGCGCATTCCAGAGCTTCTGTAAATTGACTGCCTCAGCCAGATGGGCAGTATCCTTATAAGTGTTGGAATATTCAATACTAAGTGACACAATTAACAAACATCAGCATTATTCCTCAAGGATCCCAAATTTTTCGTTCTTGGAAGTTAGTGACATCAAGTGAGAAGGAGAATGCAACGGAATTTTTCAGAAAAAGTTATTTGCTATATTGAAAAGAATTCGCATGAATACTTAAGTTTGCTGTCATTACTATTTTGGTCATTGCATCTTTTTGTTAGAATATATCAGCTATCCAATCTAATTTGGATTTGATTATATCCCCACAAATTTAAAAAAAACAGTAATAATAGTAATTTGGATTCTGGTGATTGCATCTTCTTGTTAAAATATATCAGCCACCCCCATCTAATTTGGTTATTCAAAAGGGCAAAGGAAGTGCAAAATTACTATCACATTTTCATCTTTGCCACATTTATGCAAACCCTAAAAAATACATTAAACCATTGGACCAAGATAACCTACCAAAGCCACAATTTCACTTGATTCATTGTTTAGCCTTTATTCGACTGTTTCATCTAGCTATCCCTTCAGGATCATATACTTCAATGTGTTCCCAATCTATCGGTGATCATTAATGTCAAAGTAAATATCTTGGAAAAATCAAAGGAAATACTAATCCTACTATCGGGGATATAAAATACCTCCTGACAGTTTACAGAAATGTGAGTAGATGGGAGGTAACATAAGTATTTAAACCATGGTCTTATTCCTTGCCAAAGTTTCATGAATGGTTCTGGAAATGCAAATCCTCCTTCAGTGCTTATGTGGCAAAAAAAAAAAAGAGAGAAAGAGATGGTAAGGAAGAAACATCGTATTTATGACCAAAGACCCACTTGTTTGTCTCTTGCTACACAAGATACCAGGAGGAGGAACTTCACTAAGGTGGATGAGATTCCCTTCACAGTATGTATAGAGAGTGAAGGAAAACATAGCAAATTCGTGCTGTGAGTAGATAAATTACTCTCAGATTTGAAAGGCTAATAATCGACATCCACCAAGAGGTGCTGTAAGTGAATGGCTGTTGAGAAAACATAAATTTATCATTTTCATTCGGTTAGCAAGTGCTGATGGAAAGAAATTTATTGAATAAAACTCCTTTTCGTCTCATCACATCGTCCGCTGAGTCCATAGGATATCAAAGCTAAGTGCTGACAATTTGAAAGTTCATAGGATTCATCTAAGTCAACTCCTTACGCACAAAATATGGAATGAGCAGATGGTTCACTCTACTTTGGGTTCAAGTTAGTCCGAGGGTTGTAAACCAAATGTTGGATAGCTAAAGGACAAGGAAATACCGTCTCACGCAGAAAGAAGAAATATAAAGATGAGCCAGGCACCAAAAAATTTACTTTGAAAGTCAGTGAAATCAAAGTCTCGGCAAAATCTTTCCTGCAAGACATACCATAGAGTGATCCACAAATGAGATTGCAACTTGAAAGATTATCGGCTTATAAAACCCATTATTCCATTCTTAAGAGAATAAATTAATCCTCTAGATGTCATAAGTCCTACATCAAGAAACAGTACATCATAACCATTTATCTTTGTCCATCCTCACCAAGTGGAAGATTTTCTATAAACAGTTTTCCGTCTTGTTTGGCTTCATTTAGTTTCTCTACTCTTTTCGTGATTCATCTTCTTTAGTGGCTCCAAATTTTATTAAGACAAAATGATGTTTCTAATAGTTATTAAAGATCTCCTTCACCATATCCAAACACACAAGTAAAGAAGCTAAAGAACAAGAGATCTAAATATTCCACAACAAAAATTCTATTGTTCAACTTGTAAATCCAAAAAAGAAATTTCTTTTATCCTGACCCAAGTACATGAGCCCTAAAATTTATGGACACCAAGTACTGCATTGGTTAAACTGGAACGAATGCAAATTATTTAAAATTAGGAACAGGAATAAGTGGGTCGATACTATGTCAAGATATTACAAGAAGTCCATGATAAAGTGATCATATGCAGAAAGGAAAACCATCCTTCATCGGTATCTATGTATAACCAAAGCTATAAAATTCCCTCACTAGCCCGCCATAAAAATCTCAACTGTCATCCACTAGAGAAAGACGTATAGGTCCTATACATTACAAAAGTAAATAGTAATGCATAGACATAGAATTTCATCTATGCTACTCGAATTAATCAAAAAAAGCCCTTCCTTTCTAATTTTTGTATCCAAAACTAACTAATACTACGGGGCAATAATTTATGTAGCTTTTCCCTGAAGTGATTAGCCGTCAGAAGATAGAATATATTAGAACTAACAACTGTCCTACAAACTGATATTTTTTAAAGTAAAGATACCTCTCAGACTCTCAGCAGAGACGCTATAAAACCGCATATATAATGTATGTATGAGGTAATGGCGAACCTTTGGATTTAGTTCCGGTGGAGTGAAGAAGAGCATGCGATTTGTTAAGGAAAGATGGCAGAATCATCTTGGTGGCACCGGAGACAAGCCGGTATGCCGGATCCCCGAGTTTGGACCACCAGCCACCTGCGCCGCGGCTGGCAAGATTAACCGGAGGGCGATCATAGGGAGTGGCAGGACGTTTTCTGGCCTGCGCTTTTCCCAACTTCCCCCCGACACCTCTCTCGTCGTCTCTATCACCGTACAAGGATGGCGTCGTTTTCGCCTCCATCGTTCAAGAATTGGGTGATATTAATTGAATTCTTCTGCTCGAATTTAATTCGCAGAGTATGGCCCTTTATTAGTAGCCCTAATTTAATGACGGAGGAACGTAAATCCTCTGAAGTTCTGCCGCAATGCGAACACACAGTAAAACGCGCAGCGCGGCAGAGAAGAGAGAGTTCCATCTAAGTCAAAGCAAGTGTCAATTTTTCCCGAATTAAATGTGGGATAGGGCGCGACGGCGAGTCAGAGTCGTGTGTGGTACCCAGTCGAGGAGGATCTACCAATGAAATAATTAGGAGTACTACAACCAAAAAAAAAAGAATAGTTGGGAGATATTCCATTTTAACGTGGTACATATTTTTTTCAAAAAAAATGAAAGAAAAGCCGCTGCTTATGAGTTGTTGATTTTTTTTCTTTTTGCCCTCCTTTTTTCCTTAAATTTTCTATTTATAAATATTAAAAAATGGAATAAAAATAAATTTAAAATTTTATAAGAATTATTTCTAACTAGTAGAGTGTCACTTTCTTAATACTTTTTTTCGTCAATATTAAATGTCTATTCTCTTATTCATTTTGAATAATTACTAATAATTTATTTTCAAATGAAATGAATATATTTTTTTATCTTGATTAGTTGTCATATTTCAAAAATTATAAATATAGAATAATATAAGCAATAATTTAATTAATAACCATACTTTTTATATTAAACTAGGAAAATAAATTTGTAGGTCAATGGCATTTTACAAGTATTCCCTCTCTTCCTTTTTTAAAAGAACAAAAATAAAATTTAGTCAGCAATATATACAAAAGCAGGTCATGATAAAACATCCCAATGAAAGTTATAGGAAAAGTGGACAATATAGTCCCCAGAGTTAGGGATTAGTAACACCAAGATTCCTAAAGTTTATTTTCAGTAAATATGATTATTAAACAATTAATATTTCACCCATATGATCTGCTACTATTCTCCACCTTCAATCAAAAAGTATGTGCCATATCCATATAGACATATTCATATTATTACACGTTTCAAATGGATTTAAATATATCTAAAATATTATAAGAACACACAATTTTTCACAATAACATTTAACATTTGAATCATCAATCATTTCTTTAGCTATAGATAATTGACTTTGATTCTTCTACCTAATACCTTATTTTGAATAAAAAAGAGAGCTCTACATCTCTATTAGAGTAGGAAGTGAGAGGAAAATAGACTCTCAACATTTTTCTTTTCAATTGACCCTCAGGTTTGGGTCATATGCTAATCTTTTAAAGGAAAACCAATTTGGTTTTGCTTGGGATAATGGGTTTTTTAAGCTGAAGTTTGCAGTAGAGGGGTGGCAGTAGTACCACTTTAGAGATATACATTTTTAAAGACTATAGCGATTAAAAAAATACTTCAAAGATCCAAATGTGCTCATCCTAACTTTGGGAACTAAATAAGCTATGCACATCTAGCAAAGAGGTGTTTCAACACATTCCTTTATCGATGAACATGACAAAAAAAACAAATGACATAAGAAGTGTATTGGAATGGAGTTGAATAGAATTTGATTTTAAGATTTCTATTTTAGATTTCATAAAAATTGCATTATTTATAAAATGATATGTAAGTCCCACTTAGAAAATACACCTAAATGAATGCTGATGAGATGTGGGTGTTGGTTGTTGGCCTAAATAGTTGTCCAACAAATTTTGACTTTTGCCTTAACTTAGGAATCCCACATTGGAAGTTGATGAAAATGTGAGGAGATTTGATCCCTATAAAAGGGACTCTTCTCTCACACTTATTGTATCCCAAATTTGCAAATTCTTCTCCCACTATAAATAAAAAGTGCAGCTGCTTGAGTGGTGCTCGGAGACTAGGCAAAATTTTGCCGAACTCCGTTATCAAATTTTTCGGGGTGTGTTCTTTCCTTATCTCTTTTATTCTGCATTTATTTGTTGTTATCGCTTTCTCTTGATTATAGTATTCAATATTATTTGTCGGGTATATTCGTAGTGTTTTGTATTTTTCAATTCACTAGAATTTTTGTTTAGAGGGAATTATTACCCCAAATTCCCAACAAGTAGTATCGAGTAGAAGGTTCGTCCCTTGGCTTGTTTGTTTGGGTATTGTAGCTTTAATTATCTAGGAAAATTTTGTCTAAGGAGGTTGGTATTTAAGCGGTCCACTTGTGACCCTCCAATCTTTCCTGGAAATTTTCTTGGAATAATTTTTGGTACAATACTTAGTATTTTTTGAAATATTGAATACTATATTAGTTTTGTAATGGCATCTACTACAAATGTTGTTTCGAGACATCAGCTTTCCTCTTCATCATGGTCGAGGATTCCAATGTCTAGTTTGAAATTAGCAGTAGAAATATTTGATGGTACTGCCATTTCGGCATGTGGCAAGGGGAAGTCTTGGACTCTCTTTTCCAAAGCAGGGTCTTGATATTGCCATTACGTAAGAGAAACCGAAGATGTGGTAGATAAGGATTGGAATATTATGAATCGGTTGGCATGCGGAACAATTCGGTCGTGCTCGTCCAGTGGGAGCGTAAGTATGCTTTCAAGAACGAGACTTCTGCGCACAAATTGTGGAAGGCATTGGAGGACAAATTTCTGAAGAAAAGTGGTCAGAATAAGCTCCTTATGAAGAAGAGGCTGTTCCGATTTGATTACCGACTAGTGCACAACTATGAATGAACACATCACTATGTTTAATCAATTAGTAGCAGACCTGTTAAATTTAGATGTAAAATTTGAGGATGAAGATTTGGCTTTAATGTTGTTATCGTCTCTTCCCGATGAATTTGAACATTTGGAAACTACATTACTTCATGGGAAAGAGAATGTGTCGTTAGATGTTGTATGTTCCGCTTTGTATAGTCATGAATTGAGAAAGCGAGGATAAGATGAAAACAAAATCAACGACAACGAAGAAGCATTGGTGGCAAGAGGTCGTCAAAGAAAGCCAGTCAAAGGGGAGGAGAGGAAGGTCCAAGTCAAAAGGCGTCGTTGCCGCAAAGATGAGTGTGCTTTCGTCATGAGAAAGAGGCATCTGGAAGAAGGACTCGTCCAAAGTCGAAGAAGAAATGGAAGACTCGCAAGATGCAAATGTTGCAGAATGCAAGAGTGATGCAGAATCAGAAATTTCCCTTGTTGTTTCACCTTCAACATCACATCCAGATGAATGGATATTGGATTCAGGTTGCACTTATCATATGTGTCCCATTCGGGAATGGTTCTTTGAATTTCAGGAACTCGATGGCGGGGTTGTCTATATGGGTAATGATAATCCATGTAAAACAGTCGGGGATAGGTTCAATCAAGCTCGCAAATCATGATGGATCCACCAGAATTTTGAGGGATGTGCGGTACGTGCCAAAGTTGAAGAAGAATCTCATCTCATTGGGGGCCTTAGAATCAAAAGGCCTAGTTGTGACAATGCGAGATGGAGTTCTTAAAGTAACTTCAGGAGTACTGGTAATGTTGAAAGGCGTGAGGAAGAATAATTTGTATTACTACCAAGGTAGTACAGTGGTAGGGACAGTAGCAGCGGCAACTTCAAGTAGCAAAAAGGATGCTGAAGCAACGAAGCTGTGGCATATGCGGTTGGGACATGCTGGTGAGAAATCCTTGCAAATTCTTGCCAAGCAGGGATTGTTGAAAGGTACGAAGACTTGCAAATTAGAATTTTGTGAGCATTGTGTTTTAGGAAAACAACGAAGAGTGAAATTTGGCACTGCAATCCACAATACCAATGGCATTCTGGATTATGTGCACTCAGATGTATGGGGACCTGCCAAGACTCCGTCAATCAGTGGTAGGCATTATTTTGTCACTTTTGTTGATGATTTTTCCAGAAGAGTTTGGGTGTTTACTATAAAAAATAAGGATGATGTGCTTGGAGTTTTCCTTAAGTGGAAAGTCGAAGTTGAAAACCGAGACAGGGGAGGAAGATCAAGGTTCTCCGAATGCAGACAATGGTGGAGAATACAAGAGCGATTCATTCCTGAAGGTATGTCAAGATTGTGGCATAAGGCGGCACTTCACAGTCAGAAAAACACCACAGCAGAATGGGGTGTCGGAGCGTATGAACAGGACATTGGTGGAGAAAGTTCGTTGCATATTGTCTAATCGTCGAGTTAGGCAGTAAAAATTTTGGGCGAGGCAATAAATTATGCTCAACATCTCGTCAATCGCTTTGCCATCATCTCGCTATGAGAGGAAAGACTCCTTTAGAGGTATGGTCCGAAAAACTCATATCGATTATGATACTTTGCGTGTTTTTTGGTTCTACCGCATATTATCATGTGAATGAATCAAAGTTGGATCCACGTGTAAAGAAGGCTCTATTTATGGGCTTCAATGCTCGGAGTTAAGGGATACCGTTTATGGTGTCTAGAGGCAAAGAAGACGATAATCGTGAGGGATGTTACCTTTGATGAATCTGTCATGTTGCAAAAGGTAAATCCGGAAAGGGGTCGATGGCATTCCGCAGCAGGGTGGAGTGTATTCAAAGCAGGTGGAGTTTGAGCAGGGACAGTGGTGATTCCAGACAAATAGCACCACTAGAGACTCTCCGAGGCGTAAGAAGAGTCGGATGAGGAAGAGGTTTCTACCCAAGAACCTCAACAAAGAATCGGAGCCAATTGCGGTTAGAAGGCAAAGACGAGAGATTCAAAAACTCGCTTCTTTTTATCGACATGGTAGCTTATGCACTTCCGAGTTGTTGATGATGTTCCATCCACCTACCCGTAAGCCATCCGAAGTTCGGAAAGTGGTAGATGGGCAGGGTGCAATGGAAGAAGAAATACAATCTCTCGAGAAGAACAAGACGTGGAAGTCGACACAACTACCGAAGGGCAAGAAGGTTATTGGATGCAAATGGGTATTTGCAAAGAAAGAAGGATTTCCCGATAAAGATGAGATACGTTACAAGGCAAGATTGGTGGCTAAAGGCTACGCTCAGAAGGAGGAAATTGATTATAATGAGGTATTTTCTCCAGTTGTTAAACATTCCTCCATTAGAATTTTGTTGGCCTTGGTAGCGCAGATGAATTTGGAGCTAGCTCAACTTGATGTGAAGACCGCGTCCCTGCACGGTGATTTGAAGGAGGAAATCTATATGACTCAGCCAAATGGATACAAGGTTGTTGGTAAGGAGAATTGGGTTTGTAAACTAAGTAAATCATTGTACGGATTGAAACAATCTCCAAGACAATGGTACAAGCGATTTGACAGTTTTATGAAGGGTCAGAAGTACACAAGGAGCAAATACGATCATTGTGTGTATTTGCGCAGGCTTCAAGATGGTTCTTACATTTACTTACTCTTATATGTTGATGATATGTTGATAGCAGCAAAGAGCCAAGTTGAGATTGACAGATTGAAGGCTCAACTGAGTAAAGAGTTCGAGATGAAGGATTTGGGAGAAGCCAAAAAGATTCTCGGCATGGAGATAAATAGGGACAGAGAGAGAGGCAAGCTTTGGCTGACACAGAAGCAGTATTTGAAGAAGGTATTACAGCGTTTTGGTATGCATGAAGATACAAAATCTGTAAGTACCCCACTTGCTCCTCATTTGAAACTTAGTAGCCGGTTGTCTCCAACAACAGATGAAGAGCGAGAATACATGGCGAAAGTCCCATATGCAAATGCAGTTGGAAGTTTGATGTATGCAATGGTGTGTACAAGACCAGATATTTCACAAGTTGTTAGTGTTGTGAGCAGGTACATGCATGATCCAGGAAGGGGTCATTGGTTAGCTGTGAAATGGATGCTACGGTATCTTCAAAATACCGCAGATGTTGGATTGAAATTTGAACGGGATGAATCACTTAGTCATTGTATAGTTGGATATTGTGATTCTGATTATGCAGGTGATTTGGATAAGCGGCGATCTACGACTGGTTATTTGTTCACTTTAGCAAAAGCGCCAGTTAGTTGGAAGTCTACCTTGCAGTCAACGGTGGCTTTGTCTACAACAGAGGCAGAGTATATGGCGATTACAGAGGCTGTGAAGGAAGCAATTTGGCTTCATGGGTTGCTTAAAGACTTGGGAGTTGGTCAGAAATAACTTGAGGTTTATTCTGACAGTCAGAGTGCTATTCACTTGGCAAAGAATTAAGTTTTTCATGCACGGACGAAGCACATTGATGTTCGCTATCACTTTTTACGGGAAATTCTGGAAGAGGAAGAGATACTTCTTAAGAAGATTCACACGGCTGAGAATCCTGCAGATATGTTGACCAAGGTGGTTACAAGGGCCAAGTTTGAACACTGTTTAAACTTGGTTAATATTTTGCATATTTGAGTTGGCGCCTAACGGCGCAAAATTTGGAAGCATCATGAGGTCCATTTTATTTTTTGTTTGATTGAGAAGCTTTTGTATTTGGTGAGACTAGAAGTTAAGTCAATGTGGAGATTTGTTGGTTGTTGGCCAACAAATTTTGACTTTTGCCTTAACTTAGGAATCCCACATTGGAAGTTGATGAAAATGTGAGGAGATTTGATCCCTATAAAAGGGACTCTTCTCTCACACTTATTGTATCCCAAATTTGCAAATTCTTCTCCCACTATAAATAAAAGCGGGCTGCTTGAGTGGTGCTCGGAGACTAGGCAAAATTTTGCCGAACTCCGTTATCAAATTTTTCCGGGTGTGTTCTTTCCTTATCTCTTTTATTCCGCATTTATTTGTTGTTATCGCTTTCTCTTGATTATAGTATTCAATATTATATGTCGGGTATATTCGTAGTATTTTGTATTTTTCAATTCACTAGAATTTTGTTTAGAGGGAATTATTACTCGAAATTACCAACAGTGGGGGTCATTAGAAATGAACATACTGATAAGAGACGAAGAGAATCACTCTCAAGTCTCAAGTTGCCGGCGTTGTAGTCCCAGCTGGTGAACCAACTCTAATCCAAATAGCACGCTAATGCCTCTGCGCCTGAATACTCCATGACTACAATAATACCTCCGTGTCCTTTGCCATCCGTGCAAGCTGCATCAGTCTCTATAATTTGAAGAGAAGGAATACTTGTTAGAGGAAGAGAATGTTTTAAAATATTTCATGTCTATGCTAAAGAAAAGAAAAGAAGAAGAAGAATTGTTTCATGTCCATGAATAAATCTTTAATCTTATACAAGTAATCATGTTATAAGAATTTGCGTTTACCTAAAATGGGATTACTTTAACGGTGTAATTTAATCTAATTTACATCTATACTATATATCAAACGTGAATATGATCATCGTGAGAATATCAAATAATATATTTTTAAAATTTATTAACTTTTAAATGGATGATAAATTTTGCTATAACGTTGTGCATTTCTGATTCTTTTATTAATTATTTAAAATAAATTATTTATATTTTTTTTAAATCAAAAATCAAGGAAATTTGACTTCAAACCTCATAGCAAATGAATTTTGTGTGTACATCCTCCATGATTCATGAAAAAGAGCTTTTCCTTTCTAGAAATAGTCCCTGCAGCTGTCCTCGGTGTCGGGGTCATTTGCCTTGGCCTCCGTTGACTCGTAGAATATAGTAATTTTTGTGATGATAGCTGATGAAAACTTTGCTGAATCCTCTTGGCCCTTTCAATAGTAATTTTTGTGGACATTCAAGTTTCTTGGTTGATGCAAGCTAGGCGATAGCGGTTCGTAACTTTCTTGTATGAGTGGTTGTCATGACTATGTAACATTGAATTCGGAGTGCAGAAAACTGGCTAGATTGGAGAAATTCTTGTATGGCCCTTTCAAGATTGGGTACTAAAGACTGTGGAGATAGTTTTGTATCCGAATTTAGGGAGCGTTTGATAAAATTAAATTTTAAAAATTAAAGTTTGAAATATTTAAATTTTAAATTTTGTATTGAAGTCTAAAGATTAAATTTAAAAATAAATTAATTAATATATGATGATTCTTTATTATTGAACTTTAAAATTTAAAAATTTTAATTATGCTTTTTAGCTTAAAAATATTAAAAAGAAAGTTTTTTGTTCGACTCTCATTATTTTTAGAAATATTATATTGATAAAAATAAAAATTTAAAAATTTTATTATCGATGAAGAATCAATACTAATTTTATTTAACAATACTTTTTTAATAAAAGTTTAAGTTTGGATAACTTTGTAATTGTATAATTTTTAATTAATAATTTTTATTCTAAAGTAAAAATTTATACTTTTTTTATTTTTAGAATATTTATTTGTAATGTATTTTATTAAAATTAACAATATATATAAAATGATATAATGATTGGATAAGCAATTATTATATTCAAACTTCAAACTTAAATCACTTTGATTTTACTTAAAATTTATAATTGTACTTAAGCATATCTTAAATAATTATATGATTAGCAAAACTTATTATTAAATGCACTTAAAAGCATTTAATAGTATCTATTATTAAACATGTTTAATTCAATAAGTACTCAATCATTTAATTTTAAATGATTAATTTGGTTATCGAACAATCCCTAGCTCGCAAACTATGTACAATATTTGATTATTGATGCACATTCAAGATAGATTTCATGTAGCTATGCAAAAAGGAAGCGATGCTTTTTCTTCTTCTTGTTGCTGCGCCTGCGTGGCAAAAGTCATTACTCATTAGCCAAGGAAAAATGTTTGGTCGCCTTCAAAAAGAAAGGATTGGATTTCACGGCTCTCATCAGCATCTTTTCCGGTGATTCCAGGCTATCACAGCTTTTAACTAGTGTGGTTTTTGATTTATTTTCCTGTCGTCGGCCTTTCTAATTTGATATTTGAATTTCTACTTTATAGTTCATGAAGTTAAGAATTAAATCCTAACTACACTCTGATTCCCTTGTTAAGAGCTAAAAGGCAGAAGAGTATAATCTAGTACTATTCAAATTCAGCATTTCTTGTAGATGGGGGGCTTTTGAACCTTAGAAGAGACATCACAAATGGTAATGGACTAGGAAGAAAACGCTTTGATGGAGCGTTGCTTCTTTCTTTTCTTCATCCTCTTGATTTGATAAAGTTGTGAGGGATAAAGAACCTCACTTGTTAATAGATTTTCCATGCATGATCAAGATATTTTATTAGTACCAAACAAGAAGTATTTATACGTTCTATTAATTAATTATAGATACATGTATTAGCTGAGGAAATGATTGTAGAAAACCATTCCCTAATCCCTAATATGCAATTGCAATAATACCATGACTGAATTAATGAGATTATTCTGTAAATTCTTGAATTGATGACACAACTCTGTAAATTCTTCAACAAAAGATATCCTTCTACTGTTTTGCGCACTTTGATCATTGTACTTCCGACACTTCTCTTGGAGTTTTGGAAACGCCAATTATTGGAGCACTATTATTACTTCCACATTCTTGCTTTCTTTCCTTTTCAGAGTAGAAACAGAAGTTAAGGAAAAAGCCTAGAATTCTGGATTTCTACATTCATGTACTAAGGCCTCAAATCATCAAAGTGCCCTTTGGCAAAGGGTCAAGAAAAAACATTCAAGGAGAAAAAAGCAAGAGCCAGGATTGGCAGTGTGTCAGTGAATATAGCTCTCTCTACTAGATCCTAGGACAGTAATAGCTCGCTGATAATTGAGGAGAGAACCAAGTTCCACAGTTTGTGAATTCATTGAAACTTTTTGTCAACGCGGCAGTCCTATCACTGTATCCCCTCAACTCCATGCTTTCGGGTTGAAGTTGAAGCCACCCAAGGACGGAATGGTTGGGTCTAGGGTAAGGGGATGTAAGCTAATTGACATGGTCCCAACTCCCAAGCAAAGGTCATTCGAACTGGTTGGTATTCGAATTTTGTTTGTTTGTTTAGTAACTAAATTTAATTCAAATGAAAAAAATAAATTTGTCTATTATTCAAACAAATACAAACTGTTTGCAAATTTATTTAAATAATTCACAAAAATTACAAAAAAAATGATATATATATATATATATATATATATATATATATATATATATATTGTATATTATATAAAATAATAATAAGAACAAAATAAAAAATAAAAATAAAAATATTATATTGTTCGTAAATTATTCACAAATATTTTCAAAACTCAGACAAACGAAATCAAATAGTGTTCAAATTCCAAACGAATCGATTTCAAAACTTAAGAACTCAAACGATTCCTGCTCCTTTACTGGGTTAGACTCATGAGTGCCCAACTATGCCAATCGCTTTCTTATCACTAGAGTGCTCATTCTTCATAGCAACACGCAAAAGGAGCAGAAGGAAAAGAATGCTCAAATTCTATTTTCCTGAATGACAGAGGTATCAAGTGCTTCAACCTAATGTCGGGATATGTGTCTAGTTCTGGCGTGCGGGCATCGATGATCACAGGATATGTATTTCATTTTTGGATATGTATTTCATTTTTGGATTATGTATTTCAAATTTACTTTTTTCGGGTCACGCATAACATTAACGAAAGAGATACGACTTTATAGTGAGTCTCTCCTCTACATGCAACTTAACTGGTTATGATTGATCAATAGAGAATATTAGGTGCAGCCTCAAAAGGTACTACTATAAGCCTAACAATGGTGCACATTCATCCTCGTCTTTCTTTTTCTACACCCCTATGAATGTTACGACTTGAAGTTGAGCCCATACTCCTTACTTACTACTCCCTCTGTCACTGCCAGCCAGCATTAGCCGCATTGACTAGTTAATATAAAAATTAATTTCTTATAAGATTAAAAAATTTTCTTTCTCTTGAGATATTTTTTTAGAGTGAAATTAAGCACAATCTAACATATCATAACATGATGCATGTGTATGAAACATCTAATTCTCTATATGATGGGGTAATTTTATCTTAGTATTTCATCCATATATGTTTTTTCTATTAATAAGTGAGTAAATATTAAAATATTAATAAATTACTAGCCTATTAAGATAAAATTACTCCTCTATAAGAAAAAAGAAAATTCCGAATAACTATTAAAATATTAATAAATTATTAACATACTAAGATAAAAAAACTATAGCTCTACAAGAAAAAGTAAAACCTCTTCTAATTTTATAGTTCTTTTTACTTTCCCCATCAAAGAATACAATATGCGGTAAGAAATATGACTTGATTTAGGCTTATATTAGTCCTTCAAGTTGAACAGAGGAAGAAAAGAATAACACTCTTAACTCATAATTAGACTGGAACCCAAGTTTTTTACTTCAGTGGCCAGTTCGGCAGTTCCAGCTTCAAGAACCTGTTCATAAGATGAAGAAAAGATACATTCACACCAAAAGGGTGTGCACCTGAAAGTGTACAAACCCATTTGACCAACTGACTTGTAGTTTCATATGATCCATCCGTAAACAATCCTTCCTGTATGATTCGGCTAGGGGGTATAGAAATCATGTGCTTCAGTACAATAAAGTGCTTCTTGCAATATCACCCATCCGTTCTATGTCCCCATGGCACAATGTTGCTAACACGAAGAATCCACATTGATTCCAAATTCAAACCAATCTGTCAAATCCATATCAATTAAAGTACAATCGTCAACTAGCAAAACTGGTTCAGCTTCCTTCCTTGTCATGTCAAGCTGGGGTCAGTGATGAGCAGGTTTTGTGATGCAACTGAGGCTGCATGGCCAAATTATGCTAGCAGCATCGAAAAGTCTACTGGAGTTTGGATTTCCATAGACCTAAAGTGGCTTTACTCAGCTTATTTGCATGCTTTCAATAGAAAAATCATTTCAGTATGTCTAATCACCGCTTATAAATACTTTACACGGAACAATGAAGGCTACTGGAGCATGAGAGCAGTGGAGCGAGGAAAAATCAAGAAATGGAGAGCATGAAGAGCGACAGAGATGAGGCTGAAGTTAGAGACACTTACAAAATTGCCTACATAATCCATTTTTTTCTTGGTGCTGGTAATTTGCTTCCCTGGAATACTTTGATCACTGCTATTGATTATTTCGGCTACCTTTATCCTGCCAGGCATGTCGAAAAGGATTTCTCTGTGGCATACATGAGCTCTTCAACAATGACAGTAGTCATGATGTTGAGCTGGGGAAACTGGAATAGAAAATTCAACTTCAGGTTTAGGATGAACCTCGGCTTTTCTATGTTTGTTTTCTCTTTAATTGTGACTCAAACTATGGATTGGGCGCACCATGGCAGCAGCTTAGAGGTGAAATCGAGTATAGGATACTATTTAACCGTTGCATCAGTTGTAATCTGCGGTTTAGCTGATGGCTTGATAGCTGGGACCCTGATAGGATCTGTAGGGAAGCTGCCAAAACAGTACATGCAAGCAATTTTTGCAGGAACTGCTTCCTCAGGTATACATGAAAGTGAAAATTTCCCCTGTTTCACAAAGAAAAAGGGTGTACTTGTCTGCGTTGCTGGTTTCCGATATGTATATGTCTGAATATTGATATTCTGCTCTCACAGGTGTTCTGGTTTCCATATTGAGGATTTCAACAAAGGCATCACTCCCACATACCGTAAAAGGGCTTAAGATCAGTGCACATTTGTATTTTGCAGTTTGTACGGCAATTTTAATAGGTTGCATAGTATGTTGCAACCTATTGTATAGATTGCCAATTATGCAGCAGTACTACAAGATTCTTCAGGAGGATCAACCATGCTCGGCACTGAAATTCTGGGAAGTTGCAAGACTAATCCAATGGCCAGCTTTTGGACTTTTCACAAATTACACCGTGACTCTGTCCATCTTCCCAGGATTTTTGGCCGAAAATATCCAATCAATGTCTCTTAAGGATTGGTACCCTATCATGCTCATTGCAATCTATAATCTATCAGATTTAGCAGGGAAGTCTTTGACAGCAGTATATGTCCTGAATGGAATTGGCAAAGCTACATGGGGTTGTGTAGGAAGGCTCTTGTTCTATCCTCTATTTAGTGCCTGTTTACACGGACCCAAATGGCTTAAAACTGAGCTGCCAGTGGCATTTCTTACAGTATTGCTTGGACTAACTAATGGATATTTTACAAGCTGCATCATGATTCTTGCTCCTAAGGCAGTGGCATCTTCAGAAGCAGAAACTGCAGCAATTGTTATGGTTATGTTCCTAGGACTTGGATTGCTTGCTGGATCACTTCTTGGTTGGTTCTGGCTCATTTAAATTCTCTCTTATCTTGTTCAAATTAAGATGTAACTTTTCTCAGACATGAGGTTCATTTGTTGAACCCCAAAAACCTTTCCTATATTTGCGTAGTTTCTTTGCAAGGAGAAACATTCTGAATCTTGTTCCTCGAGTGTTTTTACTAGACATCTTTTGCTATTCTCCACCAGTTATCATTGACTTTTGAAACCTTTAAAATGTTCCTATTTCTTTTCATTTTGAAAAAACGTTAAATAAGAAGTAAAATACAACCAATAACAAATAGTAACATCGCGATTTTATTCCTTCTGTACATAACATAAGGCAAGAACTCAAGACAAAATTTTGGAGCAACTAAGTAAAATATGAACTGCAAAGACGAGGCTCCTACGAGAAGTCTATGGAGTTAGATTATGCTCCTTTGTAATACCGAAGTTTTAACCTATGAGGCAGCAACTGCAGGAGGCGGTTGTGAAGCATAATCAGCTTCAGTCATTTCTTCCTCAGCATCCCAAAGAAACTTAGCATATGAAGCCAGAACATAACTGTTCCAAGAAAACAGAATTAAGTTTGGTAACACTTCATATTCAGATTCTGGAAAGAATCAAGTACTGATGGGAAACACATAAGTGGTAGCATAGATTTGAGTAAATCTGATTCATAGCAAGAGAAAGATTATGAAAATGCCAATTACCAATCCTTAGGAGCCGCTTGAACTGCTTGATCAAAGTAGTTCTCAGCAAGAACGGGATCCTTGTTTTTCTGCCATATTAATTCTGCATATAATGACAATATATTTCCATCATCAGGAGTCGTCATTACTGCTCTTCCACAGTACTCTTCGGCTTTCTCCAAGTCAGCACGAACCTGCTAAGAATTGAATCAGGGCTTTCTCAGTGGTTACCGGTTTTGATCAAACATGAAAAACATTTGATGATTTTCGTACCTCTTTAAGATATCTAGCATAATTGCTGAGAAGAAGTGGGTTTCCGGGGTTAGCCTTAATCATCTTCTTGTAATACACGTCGATGCTTCCATGCCTGTGATCCGAATCCCCATTCTCAGAACCATCTTCGTTCTCATCTCCGCCGCCACGGCAAGAAATCCTTCCTCCGCAACCTCGGCCGCCACCTCCCATCATTACTTCCGTCAAGCTTTGGCTCTCAAGCGCAGCTTCATGCCGCTCTTCTAAATTCAACCCAGGATATTGTGAAAGAAACAGTAACCGATCACTCCGTCCCACTTCATCAGTCTGCTTTTCATTTTCCTCTTCATCAACTGCAATACCCGAAAGCAAGGCATGCATGGACGTTGACTCGAGCAATGGCTTTTTTGTCTCTCTCAGGTCAGTTTCCGGAAGAGCTCTGGGCGTCTTCTTGAAGGAGCAGTCATCCTTCGATGATGACAGAGAGATTGCTGAGTGCGATCTTGACCTAGGTATCACTTTCAGAATCGATTCTGGTTCTGGGAAAAAGTCCTTGCAGTTCTTTGAAATGCCTGAATTCGGTAACGGCGTTGAAGAGCTGCGGAGTAACATTTTGCTCTAGGTGTGAAGTTTGAAGTCTGCACTCTGGTTTTGAATGTTCTGATGAAGAAGAAACAGAGATGAAGCCTTGGTAGTTGATGAACAGAGACTCTTACTGTTGTTATAGTTGAGAGATTTTCTCAAACTAAGATCAGCAACTTACCAGTATAGAGAAGAAAGAGGAGGAAAGGAAGGTGGATGATGAGCTGCTTTAAAGGACAAATTTTGATTGAATCTCAGTCAGGAGTAATTCCTGAAATTGGCGGCTGCAATACTTGCAAGGGCAAGGGGTGTATATATATCATAGGTGAATTTGGAATCTCTACAAATTTTCAGCTTTAGATATATTTTTTTTATCATAAATAATTTATTTTTATAAAATTTAAAAACACAAACTATTTCTATATTTACATATACTTATAGTAATATGTTCATTTGGTCCATATTTCATTTTGAAGTCTAATTTGCAGGCTAACAAGTATGAATTATTCATTGCATTTCGTCCGTAGTTCATTTTGAAGTCTAATTTGCAGGCTAAGAGGTATGCATTGTTCATTGTATTGTTTTGTGAATTGATATATTATGAAGTTACATTTGTTGTTGGATTCGTTGAACTTAACCCTAGTTACGACCTAAACTAGTAGTCACAACTCTATGAGCAAATTACTGTTTACAAAATTGAGGAATTTTGTTATTAGAATTGACTTTGCCTCTTTAGGCTAAAGGTTGCAACTCTTCTTACATGCTTGAGGTTCTTTTAAAGAAATCCCTACATTTATTGCAAGAGGATAGGGGAACAAGGCAAGCATAAGTTTAAGGAATATCAACATGAGACGTTTGATTTTGTGAGGAATGCCTTATTACTAAACTATTATTTTGATTCATTCCATACGAGATTTCATGATATCTTTTTCGAAAAGATAATAGCAATTTTTCTAATGGTGTACTTCTTATAACAAAAAATAAACAAATTTGCACAATGTAAGGTAAAATTTTTAAAATTGTAATTACTTAATTTCAAATATGACAGTCTCTTTTGTACTAAAAAAAATTATGAATTTATTTAAATTAAATTTTATTTTTTCTTCATAAATAATTAATTTTTAAAAAATTTAAAATTTTAATTCTATCCGATTTCACTGCGAATATGACGCGTTCTATAAAAATGAAAACTTATTCATATTATAAGTGAAACATGATGGGTGTTATTATCACGTCAACACATTTTCTTCCAAGTAGTCGAATATTACAAACAAAACATTTATTAATTGGTAATTGATTGAAAGTTGAAGCCGGTGGGACCATGGAACTCAATTGGAACAACAAAAACTGAGAACAGCAGCGCATAGCTTAACTCTGGGTGACTGGCCCACATCAGATTGGTGAGGTGGACTCGGACGCACTAATTCCGTCTTTACTATAAGCCCAAAACATACTTGTACGGTCCAAATTTCTGGGCTCACGTGACCACTCCCATATGCCCCCGAAACCACTGGCAACATCTGTGGGCTTTGAAAAGGAAAACCAAGCCCCGGATTTTTCATCAAAAATGGTATATGATTTAATGTCAATTTTGAGTTAAAATCATAATTATCAATAATGCCTTTCAGAAAGTGACAGCAACATTCACAGCTTGCCTAGGTAGCTTACTCCTCTGCGTAATTTGCATGTTATTACACAAAATGAGATTTATTCAGTGCGTGCATTTGGATAGTGACTGAAAGTTTTTTTATCAACACAAAAAAAAAAAAAAAAAAGTGACAGCAACATTCACAGTGTGACAGAGGTAATAGTTTATTTCGTAGATTACTTGTTATTAAATTGAGATATTTTAAATTTTATATTTATTTAATGTAATATCAATTATTCTCTTATTCGACAGTCTTCTTCTATAATAGTTCAGATTTATTCAAAAATAATAATTCAAGGTGACCATTAGAGAAAGAATTTGGTTACCATTAAAAAAAATTAAGATTATTAAGGATGAACTTGGACAGAATTTAATTTTAAAATCATATCTAAAATTTTAAATATATGATATATATCTTTTCTCACAAATAATTTAATTTTTACGATACTCAAGATAAAAATTTTTAAACCACACTCTATCTAATTACACACTAAATTTAATTTTATAAATAAAAAAAATAAGATAATTTCTCAATCTTTTCTCATTAACTTTCAAGCCGCACCTTCCTATTAGTGGTGGCTTGATTACGTGGACCCAAATTTGGGGCCCATGCTAGAATACAACATCATCCATGGAGCCCAGGGCTCGATTCAACGGTGAGTTTTTGAGTGGTGGTTCCATTCTATCCCCCTGTTACTCTCAGCACGTGCCTGGAGTTGGCTCCATGAGTATTTTTCTAGTTTTCGGCGCTGTCCCGTAGGTCCAATCAGATATGCCCTGCGGCCGCCTCTGTTCGTATTCCTTCGGGCTCGATTGTTTACTGCTCCAACCCAAAGATCTCTTGTCGTTTTATGTACGAATTTCTCACTCTTTTTTTCTTTTTTTTGGTCCAACATTTATGTACGAAATCCTTTCCCGCAGCTTGGTCGAAGGAAAATTATACTATTTATAATAAATTATAATATAAAATTATAAATCTTAATAATATAAAAAATTAATTTTTTTAAAAATGAAGACAAATTTGACACTAAGCAGGAATCAAGCATTTAACCTCAGTCGGTGATAGCTTGAGCAAATTGAAAGGACATTGTAATGGTAAAAAATCCTAGCCAAACTCATACCATATCATCAGAACAAATGAAACATCCGCACCCAATTTCCATGTACAAAAAGCTGCTAAAAATAGGACCAAAAACGTTGGGAGAACTGTTATTGTATCAAAAGTGAATTTGGATCCGGTCCTGCACGTCCTTTTTGCAGGACGTTCAGACCAAATATGATTCGTTGGATCAGATGTCGAATTTGATCCAACGGACTATATATTTTGACCCCTGTATGTATTTTTAAAAATTCGAAAATTTATAAAATTTCGACAACCGTTGAATTATATTTTGAATCTAATCAAACGATCCATATTTGGTCCTGCACATCCTGCAAAAAGGACGTGCAGGACCGGATCCGGACTGATCAAAAGTGTTTGGTACTGCACTGTATTTGGACCACTTATAAGAGTTTAGAGAGGCTGAGAGGACATCACTTTTGAAGGTTTCAGATGATCAAAAGAAAGTTTGTGTGAATGACATTCCACTTAGCTTTTGTGTCAAATATGAGCCTCAAGAAGCATATTCGCATTCATAGCAGCGCCCGTAAGAGAGATCAGGTCCCACTATATATCACTTGCGGTAATTACTTGATAATAATTTCTGTCATTTGTTAAAATAAATATCTTAATTGATTCACAAATCAATATTTAAGTGAGATTAGATAGTATTTTATTTTGAGATTTTTTACTTTAAATTTTGAGAGAGGATTTTTTGTAAGAGAAAAAATAAGATTCAGAGTAAGAAATTTACATTGATTCCGCTACTCTAAATACACCCTTATAGTTTGTTAATTTTCATAACTTTGGTAAATCCATATAGTTGTGTTTTCATAAGAAAGTATTTGTTTGAAAATGTAGAAGAGAAAGGGAAGGATGATGACTTTGAGTTCTAAGAGGAGAGGGTATAAGAAAAGGTGGTAAAAACATCCCCCGGTGAAGCTCATATATAGGAAGACGATTTTTTTTATTATATTTAAATATTTTAAAATATTTAATATTTTTTATAAAAAAATATTTTAATATATTATATATTATTAATTAATTATTAATTTTATATATTATTTTTATATATTTAAATTTAATATAAAGTATTTTTTTGATTTATATATTTTTATTGTTATTATAAAATATTATTTTTATAATATAATTTAAATTTATATATTTAATTAAATAATATTTAAAAAATGAAACGGAAAAAGTAATAAAATGCCGACGGGTTTAAGATTTGACATGTGGAAGTGACATTTGCAGGATTGAAAGAACATATGGCGGGATGCTCAATATTATGTTGAAAATTTAATTTGTCTTATTCTAGTTCTTTTCCTTATCCTTGCCATACGCTACAGCCTACAAGCCTCATACCCTTCAAAACAATAAATAAATAAATAAATACTGATTGGACATAATATCTGCTCGGCTTTTTAGTTCAAGAAACTTTTAAGCTCAAAATCAATGAAATAAAATTATTAAAAAGAAAAAAGTGGAAGAGAGAAAGGGAGCAGCCAAACTCCAACTTTTACACAATAATTACGATATATATATATATATATAAAAATTTTTAAAATTATATATAATATAAAAATTAATTATTTTTTAAAAAAATTTCTCTCCCTTTCTTTCTCTTTCATGTGCACTTGCATCAATTCTTGGTGTAAGTATACGTCAACCGCTGATATTTACATAATTTATTTTATTAAAAAGATTTAATATATAATATTTAAAAAATAAAAAATCTTGAGCAACTTTAGCTAATAATTGATGAAAGTCCTGAGAGAGGAAGAGAGAAGAGATAAAATACTTTAAAAAATAATTAATTTTTTTATTATATATAATTAAAAAAATTTGTATATAGTCTATTTGTGTAATAATAGAGGGAAGGGAAGCGAAGGGAACGAAAGGGAAGTTTCCATGTCCAAGCGCCGCTGGAGGCAGCCCATTACCTGCTTCGAGAAATAGACTCTCTTTCGGCTCTTGTTCAACTTAAATGGCCCATCATCCAGAACTGAAAGAGAAAATAGGCAATCGGTCATATGCAAAATTCTGAACTATGTCATCATATTACGTAGAGTGATTTTTCTTTTTGGTATAATTGGTTGAGTGCTTTAGGAAACGTTTACGGCTGACATAGTCTTCCTTTGGCGTGAAATTGAAGCGAATAAGTTTGAAGTGACAAAAAAAGTACAATCGTCTTTCTTTTTACAAAATTGCAGCTCACTTGGCATTAAGAAATTGGACATTAACTCTGATTCAACAGTTGCAATTAAGAACTATTTGAAAATTTGAAGAAACTTTCAAATGTCTTTTGATGTTGGGCGTTGGTGCCGTTAAACCCTGATAAAGACTTTTGGAAGAAAATAAAAGAACACTTATGAAAGAGTAAGAGGTGAGCTTCTTGTATCTTTTTGCATCATCGAACCATATATATATATATATATATATTTCTGATCAGCGAACAATATTTTATTATCTATTAGTAGGGAATTACGTAATAGCATGCACAAAAGGATTATGAATTCTAATTATTAAAAAGAAATGTTGGAGCGCAGGCCTAGTAGGGCCGGACATGGAATGGGAGTTTCCGGTCTGCGGAAAAATGGACTATGCCATTCGTGCTCCATTTGAGGCCAGCAAATGATGGATTGGTCTGCTTTGACAGTACTGCTCAAAATTAAAAATATAGAGAAGAGGTATCTGTCCAAATCCCATTATCGCGGACATGCTTGTGGTGAGCAACAAAGCAAAAGTTGACCTGTATACTAGTCTTAGTAACTTTTAAAAGCACTAAGATGAAAAAACAAAAGAAATCATAATGATTTTTTTTTTCAAAAGGGTAATAATTTTTTAGCTGATGATTAATTTTGATTCTTTGAATTTGGGAATAATAATTTTAATTAGTTAAAATTTTAATATATTTAATTTAATATAAATATTATATATGAAACGATTTTACTAATATATTATAATTTTAATATTTTTATTCTTCAAACACTTTATAAGATTTATAAATTTACTAGGTTATATTTATTTATTTTTATAATAATTACTACATAATAAAATCAAATAGATAGTTAAAATTTGTTATTGTATTCCACTTGTGTCAATATTAAAAATATATATATATATTAATTTATAAAAAATAAATAAACACGTGTTAAAGTCTGACCTCCTCATGTTGGAGGCACTCTAGATTCTAGTGCAGCACTCTCAGGTTATTTGCGGCCACGTGGGGCACCAACAATTAGGGGCAGCGCCCATTGTTTCTTTTTTAAATTTTTATTTATTTAATAATTTTAAATTTATAAATTATGTTATTAATTTTGTTTAATAGACTTTTCTTCTTACTTTAACTTGCATTAGGTGCTTAAATTTTTAGAATTTTTATAATTATTTATTTGTTTTAAATTATTTATTTTATTTAATATTTTTGTACTTTTTATTTACTAATATATTTTTCCTAATTAATGTAATTTGTTATTATTTATGGAAAATTTCACTTATTTATTAATTTTATTTATACATTTTTTAAATTTTTATTTATTTAATAGTTATTTATTTTTAAATTTTTTATTATTTAATTGATTTATTATTATGTTAATAATTTTACAAAATAAAAATTTTAATTTGATAATAGTGTTATCATTATTTTGAAAATAAATTTATTATTAATCAGTATTAATATTTTTTTGTTAATTTTGTATTTTAGAATGATAGAGTATTTGAGGATGAGACGTTATGAGAAAATTTTGAAGAGTTTTTCTACAAAAAAAAATTGATTTTCTACCAAAGAAGCATTATAGGAGTAGGTGACAAATATTGGCAATCGATTATATATGTTCTTTGCAATTTTATCTTTAAAAAAATAAAGGTGAAAGCATAAAGGGTCGAGTATGGATCGGTTGTGAGAAATATGATAAATACGTAGTGATAAAAACTAATGTTATAAAAAAGACTAACAAATAGACCATAACTAAGAAATGTAATTGTTAGTTTCTATTAAAAGGAGTAGATGTAGATGATGCAGTTGGCAGTAGCACTGTAAAAGTGGGACATAGCCATGGGCCTCTCTGTTTATTCGTATAAATAGACAAGTCTGAACATAGTTTGTTTAGGCCTATTTAAATGCGAGCCTATTTGGCCCGCGGGCCAACACAGGCTCGAGCGGGTAGGAGCGTATTGGCCCGGGAGCTTTTTTTTTTGATAAAGTTAACTTTTAGTGTAGTATTTTAAAATTTTTACTTTAACTCAAATATTCAATATAATTATAACTATGTAAAGGTTTCAATATTAAGTT
Source organism: Rauvolfia tetraphylla (assembly GCA_030512225.1). Taxonomy (NCBI): domain Eukaryota; kingdom Viridiplantae; phylum Streptophyta; class Magnoliopsida; order Gentianales; family Apocynaceae; genus Rauvolfia; species Rauvolfia tetraphylla. Next base: position 8,087,022 of record JAJQKT010000045.1, on the reverse strand, counting down.
AAATACATAATTTTTTTTAAATTTGAAATTGAATAATTTAATGAAGTTTTGATGAAAATATTCTTAGATGTTAGAAATATAATAGAAAATGGAAAGCATGCATAAGATTAGGATTGATCAACTTAATTTCCTGAATCAATCATTGTGTCATTTTAAATATTTTATTTTCTTCATATTTTCTGTTTTTCATTATATCTTTTACCTTTCAAGCACTTGTTTTCAAGATTTAAGGCTCAAGCCTCAAACGTATTTTTTACTATTAATCTTTTTAAATTGCTGTCTAATATTCATTTTCTTTAGAGTTTTGTTCATACCTAGACTGTGTTCTTCTTTATTCTTTTCTTTTTTTTAGGTAATTTTAACATTACTTCTTTCAAGTTGTTGTTAAGAGAAAGTGATGAAATTGAATTTCTCATATTGATGGTATCTAAGGATTTTGAAGAAGAAATTAGATGGAAGGTTACAGTGTGTTTGTTTTTTTATTTTCTTTTGCACTTTACCCACCTAGAGTTTATGAAGTGTGATATTTTATTGTCATTATGAATATTTTATCTATTTGTGTAATTTAGCTTTCCTATTTCTTTTAATGAAGTATCTTAAGTATGAAAAAAGGTTTGATTTTTACAAGAGAATTATACCACAAAGGAATAATTATTAACTATTATTGATGTGATGGAAATGGATTTGGATATGAAATATAAAAGCAAGTCGAGCTAGATAACAAATTTTCAGGTCAACATTTAATTGAGTAGAGATAATAAAATCATTCTAATACAATTTAACATGTGTGTTATACATGAATATACACGTTATCGAAAGTGAGTGTGACTGTGCAAATGGAAATTGTCACTATGCAGAGAGTCCAACCTTCGCCTTAAAGCACCTTAATGAAGATATTAGGAGTGTCACCATATGAAAACATTTGGTGCATAAGTATTCTGAATCCTATATTTTTATTTATAAACTAATTTATTTTTTTCCACTTTAAAAACAAAAATTCTCAAAAGAAAACCAGTCCAAATACATGATACAGAAAGAAAAAAAACTGCCACTTCCCACAAGAATTTCCCCTCCAAAATAGGAAAACAACAATCGAAAATCAAGAAAGTAAAGAAATAACTCAACTAATTGTGCATTTTTTTCAAAATAAAAGTTGAGTTTGCAGCTTTTTTCCCTTATTTCTTTTTGAGTACATTTCTAAAGGAAAAAATGAGAGCCTTGTTTGACAGACAGCAGGTATTTTTTTTTTTTTTTTTTTTTTGCTGTGAATTCATTTCAGAATCTAAGCAAAAGCTTTGCTACAAAATTTCCTTTCACAATTTCAATTCACAGCGAATACAAAGCAAAACAACATCAGGGGCTTTCCATATTTCTAATTTCCATTTGTTCTTTTCAATCCTCTCCATATTCTCTTCCACCTTTCTTCCTCTCACTTTCTCGCTTCCACCCTCTATCTTTGTTTTTGTGGGCCTCAAGGGGGGGGGGGGGGTGTTCCAACCTTGGTTTCTTCTCCCTATGCTTCTGCTTGGTGGGAGGTTTTATTATTTTTACATCCCGCTTCATCCTCATTATCCATTGGCCCATCTGGCTTGTACACTCGGGATAGTGAAGCAGTTGATGATATATCATCAGCATTCATTCAGTGGAGGACAAGAGAGAGATAAAAAAATCATTATCATTAAGAGCCCACTTTCTGCAAATACTTACCATCTTATGGCTGGAATTAACATGCTACCTCTTAACATAAGCTGCTCAATAACTTTATTCCATAAATTTAACCTGACAGCAATGAGGTAACCTGTTCTACAGGATCATGTCAAGCGGCAAACTCGCTTTGTTTCATGCCAACCTGCAAAAGTCATCATTGCAACAATAGAAACAGCTGCAGAATCAATGGGTCTCAAGGTGCATACACGAAATTACAAGGTAATTCTTTTGGAACTTCATTTATTCTGTTCGCATTGTTTTCTTTGAAACTAAAGTTACTAATTTAATATTATCAGTTCACGTGTTGAGTTTTGTAGTTTTCTTCTGTTTCTGATCACGAGTTTATGGTTGATGGTGACTCTGCACACATAAATTGGAAGCTCTTTGAATTTTCCAAACTTTTTTATAAAAATTTCTCAATCTGAAGAAGTGATTTTTGTTATTGGTATATATAAGCTTAGATCTTAAAGGTTCTTGACTGTTGTAGATTGTCCTGATCAACTTAGTATTACACGCTATAGGCCGCTTCCTTTTGGACTGGGCCGATTCTCCCTTGCCGAATCTCTCAAAGGGCTGGTCCCTCTTTTGGTTTTGTTCCGCCTTCTCCTGCTAAATCTTAGGAAGACTGTAACTCTGGGCTTGACAGTCACATTCAAGACTAAGGATCCTTGTTTCTGAACAGATTTCCCCTTTTCCGGGATCCACTACTCCTTGATCTGTGATACCAGCAAATTCAACTGAAACTGCTTTCTTACTCAACTCTAGACTATCAAATTTAACGAGGACCAAATTTCAATGAACTGGCCTGCCTGCCACTTTATGAAGGGGCCGGGCTGGCTCTCCTTTTGTTGGAGGCAATCTGAAAATCTTGGTGAGGTCTTCTATACTGATGAAGTGACAAGCATAAGAGCCCCTTAGACGCACAAGAGACTCAAAGCGGAGATAATTGAAGAATCTAAGAAAAGGATAGATTTGACAGTTGTAATAAATTGTATCTGTCCTAGTTGGGTTCCCGTCTCATGCAAGACCTTGGGCGAGCAACACCACAAGCTTAGGAATAGATTTGAGTTTGTTTTGTTGTTTGAAGCATAGCGAAGGCAAATTGGGATTTGTTTGATGAAAAGAAAATTTTGAGCAGCTAAAAAGTGAAAAGCCACCTAATTGATCCTCAAATTTAAACTATGTGGATGGAGCCCTGCAGAGTCCGAGAGGTTTATCTGTCACCGTCAAACATTGTTGTTCCCATGTTCCTCTGTTGTACTGGGTAGTCTTCCCTTTGTGCTAAGACTGGCCCCCTATGAGTTGAAATGTACATTTTTCGCTTGTGATGGTGTTGCTCGTCACCTAAAATAGTTTCAATTTCATGTATGAATGAATTGTGGAAGTGAAACCCAATACCTGTTCTTTTAGTGGCTTTTATCGTTTCAGTGCTGCAAATACATTTGAATTATTATATTCCGCAGACCAGACTTGAAGGTGTTTCTACAAACAGGGGTGGTCAATTTGCTGTTGTCTTGGAGGTATTCTCCCACTTCAGTACTGCGAAACCTTTTAAGTAAATTTTTTCATTGAAGGCTTTTGGCTTTAACCTGCAAACTATGTTGATTGACACTTTTAATTTGTTGATTAAGGTATTTGAAGTGGCACCATCTCTTTTCATGGTGGATATCCGAAAGGCTGCTGGGGACACCCTTGAGTATCACAAGGTCTGTTTGCTTCATTACACAACACAAGTTCGTTGTCTACCTGTACCCACGCGTAGCAGATACTCTTTTTTCTTTTTTTCCCCCCCTTTTTATGTTTTGACTTTTACGCATGGGAAGGATATCATTGGAAAGGTTAAATTATAAGGCAAAATAATAATTTTGCCTTACTGAACTTGAAAAATTAATTAATACAGTTTAATACAGTGGTAAATGTCAAGGCTGAAATTGAAAAAAATATAGTAACTTCTTGATATTCTAAAGCGATCAATATTTATGAACCAAACCCAAACTAAAATTAGACAGATTTCATTAAGTTCATAACTGATGATTACTCTTCTGCATGTAGTTTTACAAGAACTTCTGCGCTAAGATTGAGAAAATAATTTGGAAACCTAAGGAAGGTGGGGGAAACACTGCTCTCCGCAAAACAAGGACTTGCTGATCTGGTTCCAGGGGTATCAAGCAAATCATTGGGCAGAGCAATACAATGAAGCTTCTCTGTGCAGACTTCTATAAATTTTGTTGGTTCTGCAAGTGGCTTAGCTTCAAATTCCGTAAGTGTAAATTGGGCCCTCGATGTTCCTGCTATGATCATATTGCTGCAGTGCCTACATGGAACTGTGATTTTTCCTCCTGTTGTTTCACCTCAATTTGTAACAAGAAGCTTTGTGCTTTTGAAAATGATGTATGTAATCTTGCCTCCGGTTGTGCAGTATAAATTTATGAAGATTGATTCCCTTCTTCGTAAGAGTGGCAACTATATAAATTATACTTTTTTGGGACTGGAATTACTCCCAGAATGTTTAAGATAATCAGAAACGTTTTCAAGATTCTGTCTCTCTTATTTTTGGAAACAAATTCTGGATAGCATTAGAAACTGAGAAGGTTAATAACTTCTAGACGAGAGTACCCTCGTATTTGGTCTACTACTACTATATATATAATTATGTAACTCATATTTTTTAATATAATATCTTTATCTCATATAAAAAAAACTTCTAGAGGAGAGTAGAAATATAATAATCTCACATTTTTTATATGTTCTCGCCTCCCATTGGCATTCATTTTGACCGTTACAGATGCAAGTTTATTGTTTTTTATTTGGGTAAGATTAAATAGTATTTTGTTTTGAGATTTTTTATCTTCAGAGAATTTTTTGTGAGAGAAATTTACATTGAATATATATATAATATCATTCGACATGTTAATGAGCTTCTAATGGAAATGCATTTCAAATATGGCAACTTGAAAACCTTCTTCATACAATTCGGTGGCGCTGTCGGCCTTGTGATATTATTTGCATGTGCCAATAATGGCCACGGTGCTGCAAGAAAATACGTATTATGAGAGTCTCCGTTTGGGTGGGCACCCCTTGCTCAGCAAAGCACAGTGCTTTGATGAATGCGACTAGCTTCTTTCAATTCATGGTCAAATCAAATTTATCATATACACTCGGATGGGGTGGGTTCTAAATTAGAAACTATTCGGAGTGTAAGTTATAAATAGGATATGGACATTTTACAGCTCAAATGAGCAATATAATTTAATTTTTAATCTTTTATGGGCAACTCATTGGGGGGTGAGTGATTTAAGTTTTGAATACTGATATTATTAATTATATAGGATACTAATTACTCTCTATTTTATTTTTAATGACATTCTTATTATATAAAAATATCTTAAAACATTTAACATTTTTTTAAAAAAGATTTAATATATTATATAATATCATAAGATTATTTTCTTTATATATATATGTAATAATTAACGAGAGAATATTTTTACATAAAATTTTATATCTAATCAAATCATGTGAATAAAAATGAGATAGGGGAGTACTTTTTGCTCTCGTGGAAAGAAATAGAAATGCTAAAAATGATTCGGAAACTAATCATATGTGGTTATACAATTTGCAATTGAAATTTGAAGGAGCTGTACAAAGTTTACTTTTTTCTTTTTACTGTCAAAGATCATAAAGCGAGAATATTAGTTGTAGGAATCTCTAAGTATGGGCGAGTGCATTGAATCTGAAACCACAAAGATTGATGAAGTCTTGAAGATATGTTGGAGCCGCATTTTCAACCCCTCCTATTGGAAAAAACTCATTTGCTCAGGTTTTTTGAAAATCTTATCTCTGAGATTAAATAATATTTTATTTTGAGATTTTCTGCTTTGAATTTCAAGAGAAAATTTTTTTATGAAAGAAAAAATAATACTCAAAGTAATAAATTTACATTGAATTCCGTAACAGAATCCAATCTAAATACATCCTTATATTCATTGAACTAGTCAAAAACCCGTGCTATGCACGGTAATATATATATATATATTGTAAATACAACTCTTGTAGTAATATATTTAGTAAAATAAAAAATCAATTCTAAGAAAGTTTTAAACTTTTTTAATTAATAAATTAAATTATTAAATTACTAAATTATTACAACCGATCTAATAATTAATTAATTAATTAAAATTTGATATTCAGTATAAAAGTTTTAATAAATGCTATTGATAATTTTGTCAATCGAATAAAAATAAAAAAATAAATATTATGATAAGTAATACATAGTAGATAAGCATAAATATATTATTCAAAGATAATTTCACAAATGAATACGTTATATCGTGATTCTCTTTGCAAACGCAGAAGATTCTTCATACCAATCGACACGTAAAACAAACATTATCTCGTGATGAATTTTTATAATTTTGACATCATATAAAGTGCTTTCGAACCATCAATGTAAATGCACGATCTTTGTATGAATTGATATGTTTATAAAATTTTTTTAATATATTCTCTTGATACACAAATATTATATTTTAGAGTTGAATCTATAAAATTAAAAATATCTAAACAATCACATAACTTTTTGATATGCTAAATTTTTTTTTTTCATAAGTATGAATATACCAATACGGCAATACCTATCTTTGCATTTCATTTAGATGATCAACTAAACACCTTAGTACAAAGTCTGCATACCTATCTTTGAGAATAATATTCATTTATGCACTATAATCTTTTATGATCATATTAACAATCTAAATAATGTTTAATCTCGTCAACAATTCTCTATCGTTGTTGGTCATTGTTTAATGTATTGACATTTATTTCAAAAAGAATATGTGTTTTATCAAATCTTTTGGTCATGTACTTGTACAAATATTTGATGATGCTCTTAAATTTATGTGAGCATCCATCATTACCAACATATCTATCAGATCAGGAATAACCCACCTATTATCGAAAGTAAAACAATTTATTATAACTCTTTTACTTGAATCATTTTAGTGTCTGTATTCTATATATCCATCATTTTCTATTGTTGTAGTATCACAAAATTTTTTTGGGTAGTGCTTTGAACATTTATTATTTACCATACATAGAGCATTTGAGAAAATATCACCACAGGATCAATAGAACATGCATCTTATGATGATCTTCTAAGCATGGATATTAAAATTTTTATTTCTAATTATAATTATTGAAATATATTTAATAAAAAATTAACAACTAATTGCATTATAAATTTAATAAAAATCTTATTTTTAATTACATAGCCAATAAACTATGAAACAAATTTATGTATTTAATGGAAAAAAATCCACTTAGGAGCGATCATGGGTAACAATAGGAATAAGTAGTAAATATTCTCCAAAAATGTCATCACTGTTTTATAAAGTGCATTGTCGAGACTTTTTTGATAGAGTTTTAGTAAATTGAACTTGTGTTGATTTTAGAGTGAAGTGAAATTTGGTTGGAATATTTGCTTTCCTACCCAAGTATTATAGTCCACATATTTAACCCATAAACATGCATGGCTTATAATTTAATCACAAAAGATGATTATTGATTCTTATTGAAAAGAAAAAGAAAAATGAGTGGATGATTATTGAATGTGAAAAATTAGATGTAGAGCACCAATGGAGAGCACCATGGAGATAGTTGAAAAAACAAAATGATAATTATGTGGTAAAATAAAAATAGAAAGAATATGATCATATATACTATTTTTTAGTAAAATATCATCTCTATTTCATATTTTACAATTTTTAATAACTTATCTAGTTATGATTCGAAGTATTTCAAAAAAAACAAATCAGAAGCACATTCAAAGGCTCGGATCCAATTGAATTCATATTAAGTATTTTATTTTTTTTTTTTAAAAAAAAGAAGTACTAACTAATGGTATCTTTTTGAAACCAATTAAGACGTTAAACAATAATGAAGTTCAAAGGCTTTGGAACCAATTGAATTCATATTAAAGATTTTTTTTCAAAAAAAGTACTAACTAATTGTATTTCTAAACTAATTAAGATGTTAAACAATAATGAAGTATGTTTGAGGACAAAAAAATATTAATAGAAAATGGAGAAAATATCTCTTAAATCTCTCAAATATTTTTTTATTTTTCTTCAAAGATAATTTGATAAGTGTATCATACAAATAAAAATGAAAACTTACCATACTATAATTTGATGGACATGCAAGGACACTCCAAAATTAGAATTATTTAACTCAAAAGTTAAAAACTTTTGCCTTGTGTGCCCTTTCAGTAGAAAATGCATAAATTAAAACCATCAAATCTAATAATTCTTACTTCTAACCTTGCGTTCTCTTAGCTAGTTTGCCCTTGTGTCTCCCATGATTCTCATGTTTTCTCTCATGGTTCTTACGTGTTTGCATTTGATATAAAAACCCAAGAACAAATGTATTAGAAATAATATAGATTTACTTATAAAAAATTAAACATTACATTAGAATCAAATTTGGTGGATATAAATAGAGTATTATATTTGTCAAATTCTTAGAGTTTCTTATAAATTACATAGAGTAGAAAATAACTATGGAATTGATATCGTAGAATAGAAAGAGTTTTTTTATTTTACATATCGGGCTTATCACGTAAAATCATAGTCTATTTTCTTTGACTTGAAAATCCCTAGTAAAGCAATTTTTTAAAAGTAATCAAATTTAAAATATTCTTCTTATCGTCAAGTACTTTTAGTGCTATTTTCTTGGAGATTAAAGGAAAGAAATCTTTGTATGTGAACCCCTGATCACCTGCTCCAATTCACATCAACATATACGAAGCTTAAATTCTCACAAAAAAAGATAAAAGTGAAAAAGATAAATCAATTATTTTCCATAATATGGTTCAAAATTGTATCTTTTATTACCGTGCATTTTTTATCTATCAAAGAAGCTAATATATAGTACATGTAAGGTTCTCCAAAGGCCTTAAATTTGCAAACAGAGACAACTGTGAGATTATGTTATATCCTCATAAAATCTTTCTCACATATCATCGAAGGAAAAAAATCAAATAAAAATTATGTCAAACAAACAAAACATCAAAAAAGCATACATATGAAGAGAAGAAAAAAATAATATGCAGAAGAGAATGATGATGATGTGCACTATATGTAAAAGAAATGTGCAGATATTAGATGTTTAGATTTAATAAATTTAGTTTAAATTAAGAAAATAAGTTAAACAAAAATTATAAATATAAAGATCATGTTTGTTGACAATTACTAAATAGTTAAAGTTTTACTTTTACAACATAACTGAATACACATAATTTAATTTTTTAAAAAATATAAAATTTTAAATTCAAGTTAATATATAAGTAGTTTAAAATGATCCCAACCAATTAAAAATATTTTAAGTAAATTGAATAATTAAAGTTTCATACTTTTACAAAGTAACTCAATATACGGAATTCAATTTCATCAAAAAAATATAAAATTTGAAATTCAAGTTAATATATAAGTATTTTAAAATTATTTTAATAGATTAAAAATAGTTCTAACCAATTAAAATTTTTAAAGTAATAATTAAAGTCTCATACTTTTACAACGTAACTTAATATACAAAATTCAAAAATTAAAATTAATGTATTAGTTTAAAGTTATTTTAATAGATTGAAAATGATCCTAACCAATCGAATTTTGAAGACTAATTAAAAAAGTAAAAATTATAAGAAATTAAAATAATTCAAAATTTAAGTTAATAAATAAGTAGTTTAAAATTATTTTAATATATTGAAAATGGTTCTAACCAATCAAAAAAATTTTAAATAATAATTAAAGTCTCATACTTTGCAAAATAATTTAATATATAGAATTCTAAATTAAAATTAATGTATAAGTTAGTTTTAAACTATTTTAATATATCAAAATTGATCAAATTTTGAATACTAATTAAAATAGTAAAAACTCTAAGAAATTAAGATAATTTAAAATTAAAATTAATATATAGGTAGTTTAAAATTATTTTAAAAGATTAAAAATAATTATAACTAATTAAAAAATTTTAAAGTAATAATTAAGGTCTCTTTTATGAATTTAAAATTAAATTAATTTATAAGTTAGTTTAAAATTATTTTAATAGATTAAAAATAATTCTAACTAATAAAATTTTTTTAAAGTAGTAATTAAACTCTCTTATTTTCATAAACTAATTTAATATAGATACTTTAAAATTAAAATTAAATACATAAGTTAGTTTAAAGTTATCTTAATAGATTGAAAATGATCACAATTAATTAATTTTTTAAGAATAATTAAAAAAAGTAAAAATGTTAAGAATTTAGTTTAGGTAGATAAATAAAAATGATAAAGATAAGTAGTTTAAAGTTATCCTAATAGATTGAAAATAATCTTAACCAATTAAATTTTTAAAGACTAATTAAAAAATAAAATTTTAAAAAATTAGAATGGGAGGTTTGAGGTGATAAGAAAGAAAATGTTACATTTCTATAATATATATATAGATAGATTATATATATATATAATAAACAAAATTTAAAAATTAAAATTAATGTATAAGTTAAGAATTTAGTTTTAATAAATTTAGTTTAAATTAAGAGATTGGATACACAAAAATGATAAAGATAAGTAGTTTAAAGTGATCCTAATAGATTGAAAATAATCTTAACCAATCAAATTTTTGAAGACTAATTAAAAAAATAAAAACTCTAAAAAATTAGAATGAAAGGTTTGAAGTCATAAGAAAGAAAGGGTTACATTTCTATAATATATATATAGATGTACCAAAATTTTTATTGCTGACAAAAATCTATATTAATTTATTTAAAAATTTAAAAATATATAGATATAAATTTATAAATATAATTATAAAATTAAAAATCTTATATTTATAAAAAAATTCTAAAAAATGTTGATAATAGCCGCCACCCGGTCCCTAATTCTGCCCTGCTAATATTGCAGCCACACGCATATCACGTGGTTCATACTCACACCGAAGCCTGCAGATCCCCTGGACGATCTACTTACCCACTCCTCGATGGGGGATGGTCACCCTACACATACATGCACGCCGAAAGAGAGAGAAAAAAAAAAGTTCACAAAAAAAAATATTCATTTGGATTGACAATTATTTTGTTTTCAGTTTCAGTTTTAGATGAAATGAAAATGAGGGTCTCCATTTCCAAATCTAGAAGGCTTTTCAATTCGAACTTTAGTCCAAATGAAGCTGCCCCAAAGCTCTCCTGCTTGTTTGGTCCGTAGATTTGTCCCAGATACAAAACAGTCGTTAATATATCAATAGGTTATAAATATTGAATGTAATTGGATAGAATTTAAATTTAAAATTTTTATAAAAATAAAATTATTTATAAAAATATAAATTATATATTTAAAAATTTTAATTTAATTTTAAAATAAAATATTATTCAATCTTACTAGTCACCCCTTTTAACTCAGAACAATGTCACCCCCTTTTACCTCGATTATCAAGCGAGACAAAGAGGGGTAGATCATATCTTCATTGGTAAGGAAAATGATCTATGATAATCTTGTACATGTGATAGTTGTTCGGTGTGTCAGAAGATTCGACGAATGCACTTGTGGCTGCTTAAGCACATCCCAGAGGATTCTTCGTTCAATTATGGTGTCTTCGTCCTCCTAATATTATACTGTCTTTAAAAGAATGGAAGAACCGAAGAAGCTCAAAACTTTTCAAGCTCGCTCCATACTTGGATTGAATTGCAAAACAAAGAAATCACATGGAAGATAAACCAAACATTCGAAAGCCACAAACGATAATTAGAGAACACAAATTTACAACTTTATTATTGCAACACAGCAACATGGTAGGTGCAGTTTACAAAACCAGAACCGGGGAACCTGTAAAAGTAGAACCTAATGATCCTATCAAAAACCGGGAAGATGGCTGCCGCAGCCATAGACCAAGAAACAGGTTACCGGGCTCCAGAACTTGCCCAGAGCAACTACTACAACGACAACTTTTGACACAGCAGATAAAACACAAGGGACAAATGAGTACACAACTTCCGCGCTAGGGGACTCCTGAGACGAACAAGGAATCCTTATTGACGAAACAAAAGCACGATAACGGAGAAACACTTGAGACCAAGGAGAAACCTTGATTCTTGGACACCGGAAAACCATATATCTGCATACATCAGCAACACAGTTACAGATACCAAAATGCGCATCGGGAGAAGACATAGGCTGCAAGATAGAGTTGTATGTAGGATTATAGAAACCAAAAGGACCCAGTGATTGTATTAGCAGGAAGTCATGGCTGACAAAGTAGATCCCCAACACAAAACAGCTGTAAACGGACTGTCCGTGGAAGCCAGCAAAAAGAGGGGGAAAAAACTGATGCCAATATCCCCTGGAAAACAACCAAGCCACTGAACTACCAGAAGGTCTGCTGCTAATGCCAGAGATCTGCCTCCAAAAAAGCCTCTTATCTCTTTAAGCTAACTGTACCAACTTTACACTAATGCTACTATTGGTTCTGCTACCGTTCCAGATGAAAGACACATCGATTTAGCTCAGGACAGGATATCACACCTCCACAGATCCTCCACAAGCTCCTCAATCATGCTGCTGCTGATGGAATTGCAGTGCTGGAGATTCAATCCCACTAAAGTTTGACCCAATGTCTTAAGATGGGGCACGCTCCTGTTTGATACTAGACTGCAACCTGATAAAGAGAGGACTTGCAAACTTAGATGCAATCCACCGGCCAAGGCAGCAACACCACGGTCAGTGATTGAACATTTTGACACATCGAGGTCATTAAGGAATATACAATTGTCTGCTATTGCCACCAAACTTGCATCGGTGACCTTCTTGCAACCCTCAAAATTTAGGACTTCAAGTGTTCCCCCATGCAACATAGCCAGAGCGGTAATTGCTTCATCTGTCAAATTCACACTATCACTGAGATTCACCTTGACAAGTCCTGCCTCACAGCTTTCCAGAAGTGACATAAGTGCCGAATCTGTCATATCACTATGCCCGCTGAGATCCAGATGATGTAGCTGGGGGCATAGCTTCCCCACCATAGCCAGACTAGAGCTGTTGAACCCCGGGCAACTTCGAATGGTCAAAGACCGAAGAGATTCACAAGGTGAAAAGACACAGGCTTCCAAAGGCATACCCTTGATTCCAATGCACCGGATGACAGAAAGAGACTTCAACTTCGATTTGGTGTTTGAAAGTGCGTTCAGGATTCCTGTTTCGGTGAATCGGTTGCAGTCCTCCAAATGTAAGCTCTCAAGAGATCCAGCAGCTTTGGCAAAAGCCACTAGCCCATTGTCCGAAACAAAGAAACACTTACGAAGACACACATGTTTCAGATTTGGACAACCTTTGCCGACTGCTTCAAGGCTCACATCAGTAGTACCCCTGCATGAAGTGATTGTTAAAGAAGCCAGCATCTGAAGACCCTTAGCATTGCCCATTACCCAAAATCCCTTCTCACTCACATTCTGAAGCCCACTCAGAACAAGATTCATGATTGCCTTTCCATAGTGCCCTATTGCAGCAAGAGAATAGTCGGTGATATTAAGTACTTGAAGTTTCACCTTTGTCAAGGTAGTTGGTGCCGATGAAAGGAGAGTGGCAATGCCTTGATCACCCACTAGGGGACATTCCTTGATAACAATTGACTGTAGCTTAGGACAATATTCTCCAACAGCCTTCAAACTCTCGTTTCCAATATTTGTGCAAGATTCAATTGTCAAAGCAGTCAAATTTGGGCAGTTCTTAGCTATTGCAACCAGTCCTCTATTGGAAATAGAAGGACACTGACAAAGGTCGAGCTTCTCCAATGAATGACATTCTCTTGCAATCTCAATTAGACCTTCATCTCCAACAGTTGGGACATTCCATAAAGAAAGCGCTCTCAGAGAAGGACAACCACGGGCAATTGCTGAAAGACCAAAGTTTGTCACTCCACGAATAGAGTTGCTTCCTCGGACTGAGAGCTTTCCAAGTCCCCCGCGGCCAGAAGTCCCAACTGCAATAGCAGCAAGTCTCAAGTCTGTTGCTTTCTTGCCTTCAAGAGACCTTGTAAGGTAACCATCGCATTCTATTTCAAGATCTTCATCTGCAGCTACCATTTCAACATCACTTGAGGTCTCATCAACTTTCTTTGCTGCTGATTGTCCCTGAGGGCTTTTGCTCCTACAAATTTCAGAATTGCGAATGCTACCCAAGAGCATAAGCCACCGTTTGGAAACACAAGCTGACGCACTCCTTTCTTGGGCACCCAAGCGAGTAAAGATCTCAAATAAGCATTGATCAGGAAGAATTTCAATCGAAGGCCTATTATCTTTGTCAGATAGATAGCCTTCAAGCACATATGGGCCACTGATGCGTATGCGCTTTCGAGGAGAACAATATAAATCAGTGTGAGAACCAACAGGTAACATGAGGCCTGGATCAGAATAGACTGATCTCCCAGAATAGAGTTCGTCATCACCTGCAACACCAAGACAAGAGAAAGCATTAGCTAATTTGCCTTCAGATGCTTAGCCAGTACAACATAGTCCTAATAAATAAAGATATACACAATCCAAAAATGGCAAAAAATCCACCAGCCTAAAACATTTATCAAACCTTCTCACTTCATTTCTCAATATTCATTCCCCTCCCACCAAACAGAACTAGGCCTAATATCAATTGCGAAGACAATAACCATTTTTCTCATTCGAGTAAGAAGCATAAGTCATTGAAGCAACATGCCCCTATGCAAATCTTAACACACACAAAAAAGAAAGGAACATAACATGCAGTTCTAGATGCTTCTGAATCTAGCGGAAGTAATCTCCACAATGAAAAGGAAAAAAAAAAAAAAAAACTAAACGGATATCAAGCCTAAGCAACCCAACACATGCGTTCCATAACTCCACCCAGAAAATGAAAGAAGGATAAAACTCCAAATCAAGAAAGAGAAATACACAAAATTTTCATGATATTAACTAGTTTAAGAGAACTGAATATCAAAACATCACAACTCAAAAGCCTGTAATATTCTATTCGAAATATAATCATTATCCCACAAGGGAAAAGGAATCAAGAAAAGCCCCTAAGAGATCAGACCCATGCAATCAACAAAATGAGTAAAGGTATTATTTCAGAAACTTACCATTGTAATTAACGAGAGCAGGCATGGCCGTTTGTCACAGGAAAAACCCCCAAAGAGAGCAAAAATTATCACAAATTTCACCAAAAACAGCAGAGCACAGATCTGATCTTCAAACAAGATTTGCATTTAAGTGAAAATTAGCGCCAGGTTATCCAGAAATAACCCTACCAAGTAGGGCAAAAAAGAAGAGAGCAGAGAGAGGAGAAGAGAACTTTCAGGCACAAGTCTGCTGTTGTTGCTTGAAAATCAATTCTGTGCGGAGTGACATATATATACACCCAAATAATTAGTTAGTAATATATTTTCTGGTGGGGTGTCAAGAAAGTCTTCCGTTACATTTGCCTTAGCCAAAACCATTGCCTCATCCCCTTTATTCTTACACCTGTTCAATGTATCATTCCCGAAAACCGGAATGCCCGGTTATTCTTCGGGACTTCGCCACTTGCTTTGTTGTTGGATACATTTCCCCTGTCTAACCGTGTCATTTACCGGGTACTGGCTGCCTTTTCTCGCTTTTTTCTTTTTTTGTTTTCTACTTCGAGCTATTCTCTCTCGTTTTGATTCCGGGTGCTGAGGGCGTTAATGATTAGGTTTTATTTGGTTTTAAACATTTTTCAAACCAAATCATTAAAAATCTCAAATTGCTAAATTCAGTCTAAATTAATTTGGTTTAATTTCAACGGTTTAAATATATATTAAAATTAAACTTTTCTTTAAACTTATATAAAGATTATTAGGAAATAATATAAAAAGTAATGATATCAAAATTTATAGTTATTAGAATATCAATCAATACAAGTGTACAACATAAAAGAATATAAATTATTGTCCTAACAACATAAAGTATCAATTACTATAATATTGTGAAACCAAAATAAGTTTTGTCGAACTGCTATTATCTAATAACATTAGTAAGAATTCAATATTTCGTTTAAATTTTTTTAGCCCTAACAAAATCTCACTTAATATAATATGCAGTACAATAACAAGACAGTAAAGCATGAAGTTTTGGAAATATTAAGTTCTTAGAGAGTATTATGAATGTTCTCAATGCTAACTATATAATCTATATACGTGTTCCTTTTCCATTTGAAAACCAAACTTATGTATTGTAGCAATCTTTTGTGAAAAAATGTGACCTATATTGTAGCAATGCAAATAAAATGTGTTCCCCACATTTGACACAATAAATTTAAACCAACCTCTTTTTCCATTCGTCTTTATCAAAACTAACACATTTCTTGCACCCTCAGATTTTTCCCAACTTAGATTTATTTTATTTCTATCAAAAATTAACTTATTGCATGTGCTTAAAGATTACAAGAAGCCAATATATTGATATCCAAGAGCCTTTACCATCAAAACCAATATTGTTCAAAAATTTTTACGTCTCAACCAAAATGAAGCTTAAAACTTATTCATTCATTTCCTACACAAGTTCTTATTGATAAACTTAGTGAAAAATAAAACATAAGATAAATCATAAAATTTAAATTTCTTTTTCTTTATTCAGAAAATGATGTTTATGTCAAATATAAATAAAATCTTACAAAAAAAATAGTTTTCACCTAACAAAAGACTCAATAAGTAAAACTAATCACATAATCTATTTAAAATAAAGTAACAGAAGCAATGCTTCAGACCAAGCCGAATTTTCAATTTGGAATTACCCCGAACCAAACCATACTACAAACAGTAAATTGGGTTTGGATCGATTTGATTTGGCCAGTAGGTTGTTGTTGAACACCCCTACTGAATACTAAAGTATTGAATTTGATTTTAAAATTTTTATTTTATATTTAATAAAATTTAAATTATTTTAAAAATATATGAATTTTGAACTTAAAATTTTGTTTACTATAACGAGTTTACATGATTCTATACATTGTATATAATCTTAGTATAAAAGAAAAGATATGTGAATATAAAAGAAATATCATGCATGATGTTAAAAAAAATTTAAATATTAAAAGATTTACACATGTAATATAAATTTAAATTTTATTTTTCTAGAGTGAGTAGTTATCCCCCCCCTCCCATTTTTTTTTTCCTAATGTTGTAGTTATCTTTTGTACATAATTGAATCATTTACAGTAAAAGTAAATTAAGATTTACATTGGATACTATTAGAAAACATACATAATATACCTAAAGTATTATAACAAAATGTTATTCGTGGCGTTAAAAGATATTATCTTAGATATTGAAAGTTTTATAATGTTACGAATTACTTTCACGCGTTAACAATGTAAAAATAAAAATATGTATTGTGAGCCTGAAAAAGAAAAGATAGCTATATTAAAATTAGAACTAGATAATTTTAGATATACATTACACGCGCTAAAAGATTTATATACATAGTATACACAGAAAAATACAAATATAAAGTTCTAAAACATATTTATAAGCTAAGCCTTCATTAAGTTTTTGAAAGAGCACTTTGTAAGAAAATCATACATGATATCACAAGATTTAAGCACATCGTACAAATCTGAACATATATCCAGAGTTTATAAAAATGCATATAAGTTAACCTTATTCTTCTAATTAAATTAGCACAATATTATAAGATTTATACATGTTGTTCAAATTCTAACTTGCAAATTGCATAAAAAGTTAACCTTCATTAGTTTGATGGGTAAATGTGCAGATAAAATGCTTTACCTTTCTTTCTTTTTTTTTTTTGTATTCACAAACTTAAATTCTAAAATAAAATAATCAAGATTTATCTTAACTGACCTTTTTGGATTGGATTAGTTTAGTAGAATAACAAGTCCACTAGAAGTTAAAAGTTGTGTTTCAGATTTGATAAAATGTTGAAATTATTGAAAAATTTTCTCAACTTTTTTGAAAAATAAATCATTTATGACAAGCGAGTAGGTTAAAACTGCTTTTTTTTTTTTTAAAAAAGTTGATTCTTGGGATGACCATTCCATATATACCCTGAAATAGGTTAGGAATCCTTCAAATAAAAAATTATTATAAAGTACAATGTATTTGACATGCTTTCAATTTTATAGATTTCATCATCATACCATAATAAGAAAATTTTTGATACAATATGAATCTATTTTTGTTGATAGGATAAATGAGGATATTCTTTTTCATAGATTTTTTGAATCTCCTAATAAGAATTTTCTAAATGCGGTAAGAATCTAAAGTTTGCAACTAATTAAGTTAGGATTTACCTTTCCCACAATTGTAATTCTTTAGCATCATCATACCTATACTAGTGATTATGCATTTAGATTGGGTTTCGCAACAGAATTCAATACAATTTTTTTATTTTACATCTTACTCCGTTTCTCATAAATAATTTTTTATAAAATTTAAAATAAAAAAATTAAATCAAAATACATTCAATCTCACCCAAAATTTATCGAGTAAAAAAGAATATCTAAAATCTTACAAACGCATACGAATAAGTGAACCTTCATTACTTTTGACGAATTTGCCCCTACCTTTACTTGCATATTCAGAGGGCAACTACTAAGGAAACAAGTTGTTCAACAAGTGAATATGAAATGATAACTAGTGGTGTCACGGAGCTGTTTAATGAGTGGTTTTTGATTCTTTATTGGGTCTGAATTTTGAAAGAGTAATTAGTGATACAACTTGTAATGTCAGTTCACTGAATTCGTCCCTCGAAATCAAAACATGGGATGGGATCCGCAACTTGCTGCTGCTTTTAGAGGCACACAACCTGGATTTGATTGGGGATTAAGATGGCAAACTTAATTCTACTACTGATACAGTGATTAACTTTACAACTGTTGGCTGGCACTGTTTGGACTCGCATTAGGAATTTAATTAGCAACAAACCCACTTTATTAAGAATAGAGTATTAGCACTTCTCTCAATAAGATTGTTTAAGGGTTCTATTAATACTCTTTTCACTTTAATATATAAAATGAGAAATATAGCGATATTGAAAAGTTGAAAATTTAAATTCAATACATATTTAAACTCAAAATTTTATATTGATTTGCAAAATAAAACTTAATACAAATACACCCATATACAAGTAATAATACATATAATTGACGTGTTTAAGAATTAGACGCAAAATCAAGACATGAAATACAAGCTAAATTTCCAAGTATTGATTAGTAAGAACAATAATAGTATAAGATAATTGGTCCATTCAGATGGTAGAGGGGTTTGAATTTGGTTGGATGATACATGGCCAAACAGAATAGGGGTCTGAATTAAGCGAACCTGCTGGGGTCATAATGGTTGACTTAACCATCACCACTGGTCAATATCTGAATTTTCAATATATGTGTGTGTGCGTGTGAAAGGCAGCGAGAGAGGGGAGAGGGGAGTGAATCGAGAAGAAGAGAAAATGACTTTTGTTGGATTGACTTGAGACAAACTACAAATTGGTTTAAAGAAAAAGCGTTACTTGAAATGTACGTACATGCATGCGTCCTTTTCATATACACACAAATTTGTGGTTATTTTTCCTTCGTAATATTTCAATACAACCAACAAGATAGGCGATTATTACAATAGAATTGAATATTTCAATGCTCGATTATTATGACATGACTTCAATCACCTATTGTTTTGAAAGATTTAAATTACTATAATTTAAAGAAAAGCTATATATGTTTGAAATATTAATTTTACTATGTTTTGTTTTTTTATAGTTAAGCACAATTAAATATTCAGCTCATTGGTTGATAAAATAAATTTGAACTTACAATATTAAATTTTGAAAAGGTTACTATAAGGTTCGGAATATAAAAAGAGGGATTCTTAAGTACAAAATCATTTTACTCATACAGAATAATCTTTAATAATTTTAAATATTTAATAATTTATATTTAATAAACATTATTTTATTAATTTTTTAAAAATTTTTATATTAGAATTTAGAATTATATTTTACCTACAATTATTTTAAGTTAATTAAAAATTTGATTATAATTTAAAAAATAAATAAAATAGGTATTACGTAGGAAATTTAAAAATTTTATGAAATATTTGGAAGATAAAAATACATATTATGTAAAAAAAATTACTCTGTATTAGTAAAATCGTGACGTGTTTAGTTGTATAACATGAAGTATTGGTGTGCCAATTTAAAATTCTAGTGCTTGAGTTATAATTTAAGAAATCAAGAATTGAATATTGTGAATTTTAGAAAACTTATAATTTTGAATATGTACTTAAAATTAGTCAAACGTTGAATCTATTAATATTTATTTGTGCAAGCATCCTTTGTTTTTTTTTTTATAAAACTCAAAGTGTAGTTTTAAAATATAGCAGTCTTCAATTTCCTTAAAAAAAAAAAAAGAAGAGTAGTGCTTCAATTAGCTTAGGATGTCAGGTTAACTTAAAAAAATGTTAAAAGAGTAGTCACTCTCTTAGAAGTATATCTTATTATGGGTATCATTATAAGCATAAAAAATATAAGAGTCGAATTTTGACAATTTTAAAAAATAAAAATGCATAAAATTTCTGCAACTTCTAGAGCAGTGTGGAGAGAGGGAAGCGGTTGCGGAGTCGGTGGGTTCAAAGGTGCGGTCAGTACTCGGGAGTGCAATGAACTTGAACTCCTAGCGAAATTTTGAAGAAATGAAAGTCCGCTGCCGTTAACCCCACCGCCACTGCCACCGCTTGGTCGAAATACGAAGGTCAGAATCAGTGAACCTC
This sequence comes from Rauvolfia tetraphylla, assembly GCA_030512225.1. Lineage (NCBI taxonomy): Eukaryota > Viridiplantae > Streptophyta > Magnoliopsida > Gentianales > Apocynaceae > Rauvolfia > Rauvolfia tetraphylla. The sequence continues at coordinate 8,066,511 of JAJQKT010000045.1, read as the reverse complement.
AGAGTGCTGAGGAGAGAAAGAGACGCTCTCTCGATGAGCTCTGAATCTGCCATTCTTCTCTCTCTCTCCCCGCGATTACGACCTTCGTAAACGCGGCAAAATCTGACCTTTTCTTTCTTTGTTTGCTTTCTGCTTTTCTTGGTGATAAACGTTTTGGATATTCAATCATTCCCACAAAAACTACAAACACAACCTTATCTCTTTGATTTTTTTTTTTCCCTTCTGGATTCTATTCTAACCGGTTGCAAATAAGAAGACAGGCACTGAAGTTTAAATGATTGTAAAAAAAAAAAGTATCAAAATTTCTTAGAATTTTTTTCTCTTCTCTATTTAAGAACATATTTTATTAGGCCATAAATTTAAAAATGCAATCTCTCATTCTCTTTTCTATAGTATATCACATAAACGAGTAGCATCTTTGTTTTTTTTCAAAGGCAATGTTAGATTCTATATAGAGTGACCCACAATGTTATCAAGAAGTCCATCCATTTAAGTGGAAATCTAGCCTCAAAAGTACCAGAAGGAAAAAAAAAAAAAGGAAAAGAAGAAAATTTGAATTGCCACTTGCAGAAAACGGTACGTATATGTACGAGAGGAATGATCGATACAGCATAAGTTCGACAAGAATTCAATGCACCGTTTCAAAATGCTTTCTTGTTTTATCTGCGATGAGATCAATGACAGAGAAAGCAATGGACTTTTTCTTTTCTTATTTTTAGCCAAGATGGAAAAATTCCAAATTGCGTGCTTACTTTTTGGAGAAGTTCATTGTATGAGTCACCAGTGTCATCCAAAATGAACATTATTTTTCTATCCTAACTTAAAAGTGTTTTAAAGGTTAAAGAGTCCCCTCTAGCTACTAGCATTTGGTTAATAACAAGGCAGCTGCCCTCTATTCTTGCTTATCTTTTCCTTTTTAGAAAGAAAGATAAGGGTTTGCATTACCCTAGCAAAGAAAGTGGATATCCCATCACCTAAATGCCTAATAGCAAACCTAGGATGAGAAAAACATACAATGCATACGGACAGCAAGCTTTGTGTATGCTAGGGGTTTTTTAATTATATTTTTGTATTATACGTTATTATATAAAATAACGTGATATAATAAATATATTGAAGTTTTTTTATTCTAAACGTTCAAAAGAGCTTTTTACATTTATTTTTGCCATATTATCATATACAATTATGTATAATAAGAATATAATCAACAACAGCTTGCCCTTTGATGGTGTACAATAGGGGGTAAGGATGTGATTTTCAGTGCATGATCTTCTTTTTCATCAGTAATTGCCAATTTTCATTTGCCTTTTCATGAAAGGTGGATTGGAGAAGGTAGATGAGTCCCAACTTGCAAGCAAAGTATCCTTTCTTTTGTTACATTTCTCCATCATTTCTTCCTTCTCGAGTCCACAACCAATTACAAAGATGGTCAGAAAATGCATGAACCTTACAACAATAATGGTATGTGTCTTTCATGTTTTCATCATTTTCAAATGCATTCTTGGGAAACTCTATACATATTAGTTTCATCACGATTAGCCTTATGTAAGAAACTAGGCAGACCATTTTGTCACTAAGGGGGAAAATCCACATGCTAAACGCAGCCGTAGGGCTCCAAGATCATACATACATATGTAGACAGATCATTTCGTACATTGGTTAAATTTTGACTACTATACATGTTTCCGAGCATCCACGTAACTATGATCGGATTGTTGTTAATTATTGTACCAGCTGCATGCATACTTGGAGCAATGTAATCCATGCAATTACTTGGAAGGACAATTGAACAAGGTTGGAAATCGACAGAAGTAGGTTAGATGAACTGATTTTCCTAATTATTCATTAAGAACGTGATTATCGAGATTTTAACAGCCGAAATTGAAGATTGTAAGATACATATAATACTTACTATAACTTCAACACCAATACACCCAACCCAAAAAGTGACCCTTGTGAATTGTGATCTCGTAATATTTACTCCGCATCAATTTTCTCTTTATGGGGTGAGTAATGTCGAATTTTACGACTAGCATCTTTATGTTGTTTAAAAATCAGTTCCGATATCATTTGAGAATTGTAGTTTTTAGCCCGACATTTCACATGATCGTTGAAGTTTTATTCTTCAACTCCATTTCCATTTCCCTACAACGTCATACTTTTGCATAAGATTCTTACCTAACACTAATTGTTCAGTGTATCACAATTTTGTAAGTTTGAAATTAGGCATATGACTTTAATTGCTTGTGATTGACCACAGTCTAAAACAATTACTAAGGTCTACAATATGCACATCAGCATATTGATGCTACCGTCTGATAGTACAATCTTCAATAGTCAACACGAGCACAATTTAAACAATGTTATTTTCTCATCCACCATAATAGAAATTTTCTTTCTTGAAGCCATCCAGACGTGAATAGCAGGCTAAGTTTCAAGAGATGCATGAATACAGGGCGGCCCCAAAGCTTTTGCGAAACTCCAATTTTCAAGGCATTCCAAGAAACAAGGATGACTAGTACCAACTCAAATTAATGAATTGAAAAGTTAAAGCTTAATGTCCCTTTTCCACTCAAAAAATATAGAATTGAAAAGTTTTGAGCGAATAAAATGTATCATAAATAGTATGCGTGGGTAGCTAACTATACCTAATCAACTGCGTACAGAACCCGAAAGAACGAAAATGAGCCAAAAAGATTGTTTGTTGAAAAATTTCCTTGAGGACATTGAATGTTTGTGTGCAATGAATATGAGTCATCAAGGGATGGCATGTAGGGACTTCTCAGAGGGAGGATGGGCAGCATTGCATTGAAGAATGCCACTTTGTAGAAGATGACTGCCAAAGTGAGTGGGAAGATCACATCGATTATATTATTCTCTGCAGCTCCTATAATTCAAAATATAAAAGGCTCAATTCAGCTCCCACTTGTGTTGAAATTTTAAAGATTTTAAGAGGCTTTTGGTCCCAATGTGACAGAGAAATATATAGAGATTCAATTTAAGGGATCTAAAGAGCTTCAAATACTGCTAAAGAATCCTGAAAAAGATGAAGGGACAGCTTTCTTATACTTCACTAGTACATGAACAAGTGTATGATAGATCAATCTCTCTATGAACGGACAAAAAATATATAGGACAATGGAAAAAGAGAAAATATCAATTAACGATAAGCTAATAATCGTGGGGGTTTGCCGATCTTCAACGATCTTTGAGAGGAAAAATTAAGCGTCTTTGATCAATTTTTACGGTGTGTTGGGAGTTTTGAGGCTGTCCCACAAATACTCGAGTTTATTGCCACATGGAATAAGTCAAATGATTGCCATTGTGTTCCATTCCAAGTTTGAAACCAACAACACATACAGAAAGTGTGTTAAGAGGAACAGCTTTCACACATGGGACTCGAGATTCACACCTAGTAAAACCCAAAGACCTACCTTGGGTAACATTTTTGTTAAACACATGGATATCAAACATAACCAATTGAGATACCCCTAGGCTTTACGTATTATTTTTGTTTCAAAAGGAAAATTTGGGCTCGAGATTTTTTTTAATTAGGGTACGAACTTCATATATATATATATAATATGTGTGTGCGTGCGCGCGTGTGTGTGAAGAGAGAGAAGAGAGAGACGGGTATGAACTTGTTTTATGTCTATTTCATAATTTGTCGTGTGCTATGAGGTGAATTTCTCAAATTCACTCAATATTCCACTTGAGGATAGGAAGGGGAGAAGAAAGAAGCTTAAAGACAAGAGTAGAAAGAGAAATCAAAGTAGTAGTTTGATAATAGGAAAGAAGAAAGTTCTAAACATTTTGCATTACAATTCAATCTAATTATTTTTTAAATTTTTTTATACTTTTTTAGTATGAATCACACGATCTATCTTCTTTTACAAAAGTCAAAAGTTAATCCCACTAAAATACAAGACTAGAAAATTTTCACTTAGAATTACAATACAAATAGAGTTTCTTTCCTTCCAATTTAATTTCCTTCTACCCAAATGTACAAGAGAATTTGAGGCTCTATTTAGAAAGCCTTTAGAAGAAAAGAAAAACTGTTCTACCTTTGTTAAAAAATCAACCTAAACTTCTTTTTTGACTTAAAACACCCGATATCTTTATTTATTGGTGAGACTAATTTAACTTCCATCCAAGTTGGGCCTATTGAGCCTAACTCTTACTTGACTTGAACCCTCTTTTTTGGGAATTTGATTATGGTCCTATATGTGCATTTTTGCCACACACCAAATATGTTCTGTCAGATCAGATTTGACGGCTGTAAAAAATTATAAATTTTTTAAAAAATATATAAAAAATAAAAAAATATGAATTGTCGAATCTGACAATTCAGATTCGGTTCTGCACGTTTTACAAAAACGACGTGAAGGACCATAGTCACATTACTTTTTTTCTGTAACTAATTTATACTTTTTATTTGGAAGGGATTGAGATAGGGGGGGGGGGGGGGAGGAGGGGAGAATGAATATTATATCCGATGAGCATCAAACTCAAATTTGAGACCTTCCGATGATAAGCAGTATTCCACCAACTAAATTACTACCTTGTATCTAACTAATCCGTACCTTGCATAAAATAAATATTTTTAACAAAGGAAAAACAACCCAATATGGTGTAAACAAAACTTGCATGTTATACAAGAAATCATTCATAGGGTGTGGAGATACATTTGGGCTCTCCTGTTTCTTCCACTATTCTGTGTGTGGGATATACACCAGACATTCGGAATTTTTCCATTTACTTAAGTTAATTTCTGTGTCTCTTTTCTTAAATTATCATCTACTTTGTTGTCCATCATTAAAAAACTATTTAGACAGACATATGCATGCTTGTTTGCAACAAAACCATATGCTCTGTGTATATGGAAGAGACAAGAGAAAGAGATTGACTAGCTATCCATCAATCGCCTATTTTATAATATTTTTTTAAATATTTATCTTTTTAATTACCGACTTGTATTCTATATATAAAAATAAATATTTGATTTTGAATAGAGAATATTTTTTTTTAAAAAAAAGTGGACATTGATTTCTACATACATATTGAAATATCAAATTATCTTTTTAAATAAGAATTAATAATTTATAAGATTTGAACAATCTTCACTCATTTGAAGTATCTTTTGACGGTTAGAATTAGTTTCAAGGGTGTATTTGGATTATGAAACTTAATACAATTTTTTCTTTAGATTATATTATTCTCCTCATAAATAATCTATTTTTATAAAATTTAAAATAAAAAAATTTCAGAAGAAAACTCTATATTTTTCATACTTTACACTCTGAAAAATCATCCCAATCCTCTTCCCTCAAAACTTTTAGGGATAGAGTTAGATATAAACTCAATTTTCAACAACGTGAACTAATCAGAACCTTGTAAACATGTTGTTCTTTTGGCAGCGTAATGTGGTTATATTGTTGCAATAGACGAAAGGAGGAGGTCGGGAGCCAAACACGGATCCCCGGGAAGACGGACAAGCAGAACACGGTTTCATAGTTGTTTATAGCAGAAAACAGACAGAGGGATTTGTTAATTTGCCGAATTGATCAGGAATATTAATATAATGGGGATTCTGGGTGGCTTCATGGAATCTAACCATTGCAGAAGACAAAGCTGAGATCAAATGGGTTTATTGAATCTTAGGACGACGACAAAAAAAGACCAGATTCATTGTAGTTCCGAGGGTATTATAGTAGTTGAAATCATCAAGTTGTTTTCAAATTTGATGTTTATTATATTATAGTATTACTATACACTTTGGTCGGTATTGGAAAAGGATGCTTACTTTTCGTCTAATGCGCAATTTCTTATTCCATTTGGTGCGGCAATGGATGCCACTCTGCTTCAAATTGTCTGCTTATGAGTCAGGGTTTTGTTTTTCCACAATTAGCTCCCCTTGTTTGGTTATAAAAAAATCCAAATTGGTAATCCGAATTGCTCCCTACTTTTTACCAAATCGGTAACTTTGAATTCAATACTCATTGTACGCCCTTTCTCTTCTCGCCTGTTGTAAACGTGTAGAATCCACTGGCAAAGAAAAACGACAAGCTTTTTCCGGCGGTTGCGGCTCTCAGTTGCCATAAAGCAATTCTCAGCTGGATCTGGGGATTAAGTCTTTACAATTTTGACACTAGCAATGCATGAACATTTTTGAAGGGGAAGATGGAAACACGCAACTTAAACATGGGAAGCAAATAAAGAGCAGTTCATCTGTGAAAATTCCTCGCTTTCAACCTTTGTTGGTTGGTCTTCTAAGTACAACCTGGGAAGGTTCAGAAGTCCAGCACCATTCATAGTACGAACAATCTTGCACGTAACGTGCTACTTTTCTGTTGCAACCACCACTACCAAATGAAAAAGCACATTAGAAGAAAGCTCCTTTTTTTCCTCAACCCAGATTCAAGTTAGGATCATCGAAGTCTTCAATAAGCAAACCTCAAAATCAAGCGTGAAGAAGCCAATAAACGAGAGCTGTCCAAATCAGGAGGAATCTGGCCGAGCGTAAAGCAAGAATCACTAGCATATTAGTGCAGCAAAGGGATATCAACAGCAATGTTTGCAGACTGACAATTCCCATCATCAGTTAAATAAACAAAGCCAGAAAAGTTTGGCTAAAATGAGCAGTGGAAGTTGACATAATTTAAATACTTGAATTCATTTAACCTCATAATGTATCCTCTGAACTGGACGTGTTAGAAGCAAATGTTCCATACAGCTGAAAGCAAAAAGCATCTCTATTGACATAAAAATTGCTTGGTAGAGAGGGGTAAAAGAGGAAAAATATTGAAGATTTCTTTACTTCTTTCTTCCTTTTCTCTCCTCTTTCCCTAAACTATACAACAAACTAATTAACAGCAACCTGCAGCAAATTTCAGCTAGTCCAAGAAATTCAGTAATCTTCAGTCATACAAGCCCTCTTGCTCCCATACATCAACAAGAAAATCAACCATTTCCTGTCAGTCAATCCAATTAGTCAGCTTGCAATAGATTTACCAGAATAGTAAAAAGGAAACGAATTTATGACCAACTTACAGAGAGAGGAATTGGTTGAGGGAAACGCTTATTTGTCCCAAGTAAGCTCTCATATGTAGCATTCCAACTACAATGACAGTCAATTAAACAGAGATGGCAGAATGATTAGAGAACTATAAAAAATGTAAAACGTGCGAACAACTGTATTTGTAATTGCAAAGGAACACTCCTAAGAGCTTTGGTGGCAGCAACAAGGTCTCAACAAGGTATATCTCAGGAGGATTTAACTTATAAAACCTTCACAGTAGTGCAAACTAAAATAGAAACATTAAGCAAGAAGTAAACAGCATTGAACAGAACTTTTGCTTAGAAATTTAATATCACACTCAACAAAGGCAAGAGCATTGTAGACACCTTAATATGGGCTCCTGCACTTGTTTATGGTTGTCAGACTTTTTACTTCCAATCCACTGAAGCCTCATCTGATTCCAGCAAAGGAAGCCTACAATCATAAGAACTATTACATCACGAGTCACTGTATATAAGCGGTATTTGTCCAAGATGTTTCTTGCAGTATGCTTCAATATTATTTTGCATGAATAGAAGACCAAAGGAAATCACTAGAAGGCAAAAGGGGAGATGCCAGGTGTGGGAGGATTTGGAGGCAGAGGAGGATCATCCTTGCAAGAACCACTATTTCCAACATATTAAGAAGAATGATTTTTCTCCTTTTCATAAATTAAGCAAAAGAAAAGTACAAAGAAAACTTGCCATGATTGACAAATTCAGAGTGGTTACTACTGTTGCCGGTGCCATTAAACTGACTGAGGAGGCTTTGATTTGATAAACTGATGGATGAAATGCTTCTTTGAGATTGAATTGTGCTATTGTCCATCTCACATGTGCTGGTGCTCCAAAAATCTTCTGATATGCTGCGTTTCTTCACCAACCGACCCTGAATTCGCAGCCCCTTTGAGGGCTCATCAACAGCAATGATTGGTTGGGATTTGGTATAGCAACCAAAACAGCCTCTGTTCTGTTACAGTCCAAGATTATTCACATATAGAATAAATGAAAACAGCAGAATAAGTTTTCGGTTCCACCTTAGAAGTGTCGATCTATTAATAAAAAATTGTAGTTTCAGTTGTCACTTGTCACAAATGCTACAAATCTATTTACATTTTCAGGAAAAGATAGTCGCTTCAATATCTAGATCATGTTTCCCATAAGAGCAGAAAGAATGAACGTCAAATCCAAGTTTTTTCTTCCTCATACTTTGCAGAAGCTTACACACCTATAGCTGCCAGCACTGAAAATGGGCATTAATGACCAGTTGATATAAAAAAATCAATAGTTTGGAGCTGAAGACCTTATAGAAGTCGGAACATAAACAATATTTTATGGCATGCGTCTTCATCATTGGTGAGGTATCTGGTGTTCTGTACATGCACAGCTGAGGCACGGACAACAATGAAAACTGAAAGCTGTGACAATAAAAGATAAAATGGAAGCTAGCTACAACTTTTAGCATTTATAAGTCTTGGAATATTGCATATTGGATTTCTCTCTTCAATTTTTCCTTTCATTTCATGTAGCCTACATCAGTTCAGGAAACAATGAGCTAAGTAAAATACCAACAAGGAAAAGAAGAGACGCAGGGGAATCATGTTCTCTTATCTACTTGATCATGTTCTTATATAGAGGTCCTAATTGCCTTTAGTTACTCCCTGTCAGGGTCAATCTTCCTCTCCATCTTACCTCTACTCCACCAGTAAACAAAACTGAAAAAACAAATAGCAACCCTGTCTGTGCAGCCTGTAACATCAACCAGAAATAAAAGCACCAAAGAAACCATACAAGAAAATGATAATCCCAGTCCATCCCACTGAACAGATCCTAGACCTGCACATGACACCAAAAAGAAAAATAAATTTCTTTCCTTGCCAAGATTTCTAAACTTAAATCACCAGAAAGCTTAAATCTGAAATTGCATTCCCCTTTGTACCAAAGATCATAGAGTTGAGGGCAACACTTGTCCAACTTTTGGCTCTTCAGCCATTCCTTTGTCTCAAAAGAAAGTCCAAACCTAACTTAGTGGTTTCCCATCATAGATATTTCTAAAAAATATAGATCATACTTGACCTTGGGGTTTTAGACTGTTCTGTCTTGAAATCTACTGGGAAGTGACGAACTCGTTTATTTTATAAGTCCGAAAAGGAGTTTGTAAACCAGCGGATAACTAAATCTGCATAGATTAATAACTTCACCCTTATTGGTTTCTTCAGTCTGGCCACCTTAAGAAGAAATCCTATTTACCTCTTTCTAATGACAAAATTTTGTCTATCTCATACAAGATCCGACCTACAAAACAAAAATATATTGTTCTATCTATGAGATATCTTGGCAGCCTTTTGTTTTAAATATAATTATTTTTTGGATTCAAATTTAGAATAGTTACCTCTACAATATGCACTTCTTGAAAATAAAGAATATTGCAAAAAGATTACAGGATTCGTTCAGACTGGCTTTATTTTGTTCAGAAAGGAGCTATGTAGTAACTTAAAAGGGCAGGTCCCTCAAGTCACTGTAAGTAGTAACTTAAATCAGCACTAGCAAAGTAATCAAAATTTGCCTGGAAGTTTGAATTTCAAAACTTGGTTAATTGTCTGTTTAGGGTGTAATAAACAAAACTACTTAGTTTCCAAAATGATCCATTTTCCCGAGTCCAAATGAGCTTGCACAGCCTGCTTTGTTTTCAAAATGATCCAATCTTCCTGAGTCAAAATGAGCTTGCACAGCTTAAGAAGTTATTAGATATTAGCTCCAGCCAAGAAATATTTGCTTGAAAACAAGCTTACTGAAGCTTAATTAAGACTGTCTATATCTTAACATTTTTTACTACCTATAATACACATTCAAAATACCATACTTTTATAAATACTAGCATCATTTACATACAATTGCATATATGGAATATTTTATTTAAATGTTTTATAAAATAATAAATTTTTCTTAATTCTTTTTTTAGTGATAGAGAATAGATGAAATTTTTATATGCTATTTAATTATTTTTATAATATTAGAATAAAATACATATTTTCACTAATTATATAAACTATTTCATGAAGATTATGTAATTTACTTTTATATCTTATGCCATTGTATTTTTTCACTAAATAAAATTAATTTTTGATATTTTAATTAACATTATAATTTTTCGTGATAATTTTAGCCTTTTTTAATAATAATATTTTTTCTCTTTTGCAATGATAAAGATTGAAGTGCATTTTTTACCATTTTCTTATTTATTTACATGATATTCGAATAAGACACATATTTTGTTTCTTCATAACAGGTTAAATAGTCTTTTTTTGTACTTTATGCTATCATTTTGAACTTTTTCATAAACTATATTAGTATTTAAACTCTTAAATTCCCATAATATTCCTCATAATTCTTTTATTTTTTAAGAAATAAATATTTGTTTACTTTTTACCTTTTATCTAATCAATTTATTGCGATAAGAAAAATATTATCTTCACTAATTATAGAAAATGTTTTCATGGAAATCACTTAATCTCGTGTTGTTATATTTTAGACTTTTTTTATAAATTATAATGGTATTTAAAATTTTCAATTAGTATAATTATTTCTCCAGTGATTTTAATTTTTCTAAAATAGCAATGTCCTTTTTTTTTATAGAGGTTAGATAGTTTGTTCTTATATTCTATTACATTATATATACTTTGTGGTAGAAACATTTGTAACTTAAGTGGGAAAGTTAATATATATTTATTAATAAATAGTTACAAACTTTTCTATTAATGTCAAAATAAATATGTAGTTAGTGGGGCATTTAGCGCGTTGTCCATATTCTAGATACTTTTAGATGTTGAGAACACCAAAATAAACTGTCCAAATTTTATATATAACTTTGGGGTACTTGGACCATCAAAACCAGAACAATTCATCCAACCAAGGGGTATTTTTGACTATTCAAAAAAGAAAGAAACAAAACAAGTTTAAATCCCCATGACCCCTCCCACCCTTTTAGTGTAGTACATATAGATAGATAGATATAGATGCTTATTGTGTGTGTCTGTGTACATGTGCATGCCTGCATTAATTTAATTTAATTGCCCAAGCTTGAATTCCAATTTTAGGTCTGTTTGACCTTTCTTAATTCATTTGCACCATTTTTGCAGAAGATAACCTTCAGACAGGAGTAGACTTTACAGGCTTTTCCAGAAGGCTCATCTAAAGAAAGGAGAAAAATATTTTGGAGGATGATCAAACGACTGCAGATGAAGTGCAGAAGCACAGGGATCTTTTCTTTGTCAGATGAAATTTTCTTTTTGAAATTCCATGCAGTGAACTTATAATTTCTTTCTAAATCTTGCCATAGAGATTGGCATGAAAGTTTGATTAATATAAAATTACTAATTTTGAGATACGTTTATCTTCTTCATTTATCCTGTAAGTCATTAGCAACAGGACACGAGCTACTAAAGCTCAGCCATCTTGCTAAATGCTTCCTAACCCGAAAATAGCTCTTGTTTGTCAACTTCATCCATACAAAGGAGCATTTCCCTTGGGTAAACTGAGGTAATGCTGGATAGGAAATTTGATTGAGCCTTAGGTGATTGTACCATTGCAAGATTAGGAACAATGATAACAAGCATATCCACCCATTCAATTTTCATAAGTATGCATGATTTACCTAATGACAACTACGATTAGAGTGAAATTCCTATTCCCGTAGTTCGTGAGATTAATTGATTTCTCCCAAGTGCAACTCTAAATATAATTTGCATTGATCCTAATATTTATCTCCACTGATTGATGTTCAAGAATAAGAATTTTCTTGCAATTGTTGCACATGGAAACGGAGTGTGAGTAAAGGGGAGAACCTCTGTCATAGTACTAATCCTACCAAGATCAGATAAAGGTGAAGACACAAGGGAATTACTCCATCATTCGCCCTTTTCAATCTTTGAAAACCGAGAACAAGGAGTACCTTCCATTTCCTCTACTTTCAAGATTTTCCGCTTGCATAAATAATCGTCTATTATGTTTAACATGAGTTCCCACAACTTATTTTCCTCAACCTTCTTGTGTGTTTGGAAGATATATGAAAAAGTTACAGTCAGTAAGTGCTTGAGAATTAATATCTAAAAGCACTTCAAAAGATAGCAAAATGATGCAGTCGCTAAACATTTCAAGAGCAGAGGAAACGACTTGAACATCAAAATCGCAGATAAAACAAGAGCAATCCAACCAACAAATCAAAATTCAAAACATACTCCAATCAGAATCTTGGGCACTTGGAAGAATCCTTCAGGAACGGAAGGGAAGGGAAGGGGAACGAAAACTTACAAACAAAAAGAAAAGCAAAAGAAACAAAAAAATAAAATCAAACCCATTGAATTTGTATCCTAATTAGGCATGCAATTCTTTCACCCACACTGCTACATTATATCAGTTCAGAAGCTACTGAATGCAAAATAACAATCCCAGAAAGAGCACAGACAAAATCATCAGAAGAAACAGAAAACTTACCCCATGCAAGCTAGAAAGTGACTGATCCAAGCACTGAAAGAATCGGAAAACATCATATATCTAAACATCAAAGTGTCGTCAAAGGAAAATGCTCTCCAAATGGCCAAGATCAATAGACCCCAACATCGAGCTCCAGTTGAAATAGCTTCAAGAACCCAGCTGAATTTCCAAGAAAACAAGATGACAAACAACTTCCGGCGGAGCTTCTTTATCTATAAATTTATAATTATTAAACGTACTAATCAATTCATCGATTTATGGGTGAGCCCTTTATAAATTTATGGGGGACTGCCTCCAATACTATGGAATCCAGCGGCCACTGCACCGACTTTCCCACTCTTTATTGGCAAGAAATGTAAAAGAAGAGCATTACCACCGGTCCACCATTCACAGAGGGGAATGGCTTCTTGTTGGCCTTATCCTCTTTGGCAGTTGAATTTGTCGGCCGCGTTATAGATACTTTGAAGTCAAATTATCACAATCTCTCGTTAGCTAAATTTTAAATGAGAAATTAGATATATTAACCCTTCAACTATTATATTTTTTTTTTCTAACAAAAAACTTATATTTTAACTTTTTATATATATAAACTTTTTTCAAACAACTATATCTGTTAAAATTTAGATATCTCGATAGATTTTGACAAAAAAAAAGTTCTGCTACAAATATTAACCATTATTTTCAATGATAATATTATCCATTCATAACTTTGCCTCTATTTTTTGATAATATCCAAGCCATATAGATAAAAAAATCAATCAGTAGTAAAATAACATTTTCTTACATTTTAAATTATTTTTCTCTATTCTTCCTTTTTCTAAGCTATGAACAGACAAAATTATCTTTAAAAATTATAACACATACTTGTAGTATAACCCTCTTTACCAAATTTCACCACAACATTTATAATTTAATAGATATAGTTGTTTGAAAAATATTCATGTGCATAAAAAATTAAAATAAAAATTTTTTATTAAGAAGAAAAAAACCAAAATAGTTGAAAGATAGACATAACTAATTTCTCTTTACAAATTCTATCTTTCACCTTTTAGAAATTTTATGCAGCTCCTACGCTCTCCCCGTAAGGAAAAGATGATTTCAAAAGGGGGATTTTTGTTTCATCTAAAAAATATATATGTATACAATCTCTTGGGCTGTTAGCGTTGAATTTAAATATAACTGTTTTGAACTAATAGTTCAAAGAAAGTCAAAATTTTTATTAGTAATTCAAGAGTTTAATGCATAAATTGCGAATCATCCTTTTCTTTTGCTATTTTAGTTTAACAAAAGATAAATATACTCGTGTTTCTTCCTTTCCCCTATATGAATTGAAGGCCGATCATTTCATCCTCGAACACCAGGCCTGTGTCCATTGGTGCTTTCATTTTGCAAATCACAGTATGGTTCATGGTGACAAGATTGGATACAGTGGTCTTAAGTGAACAACTTGTATGAACGAAAGGAAAATATGGTCCCGGATTTATTATTTGTTTGCCACTCGTTAATCAATAATTCAATTTTCTGGGACACATAGCCAAGCAATAATTCAACTAACCTGGTTTCCAATTATTAATGGAGACTAATCCATTATTGAGGTTGTGACCTAAATCGATTGACAAGTTAGATGCACAGAGAAATGGAGCCATGGAAAGGTGGCCTCCTAACAAACCTGAGGTCCACCAATATCGCTCACCCTAAACTACAAATCCATCAAATGATGTTTTATTTGACAGTTCGTCGCCCTTAGGGCCTACATTGAACCGAAAGGGGAAAAATATAGTTCTCTCACCTAATTTTAACGAACATTGATGCCAGTTTTGTTGAGGCAATAGAAATTTTTGACGGATGATACAGTCGTAATCAGATATGCGTTTGTTTAGTTCAATCTGCTCAAAAGTAACTTCTGTGGTAAAGTTCATTTTCATGGCTTTCCAAGGCAACAAGATTCATACGAAAGCAGTTATTAAGCAATTCCACCCAGGCTTGTAACTCATTCTGTGCCTGATTTTGCCGGTTAGGAAGGGAATTGTTCCTGAAAGAGATTATTCATGAAAGGGTCCTGTTAGAAGAGATATGGCAGGAGCTGGCATACCTACTGGGACATATCCCCACGTCATCAGATGGTTCAACTGAACAATCGTCTCTTAACTTGCTCATGCTATAGGGCTACATGACCATCCGCCCAAGCACAAAACCCGATTCCTAGTTCAGTTCCTGAAACCCAATGGCAAACCTCATTTCAAGATAGGGAACTAAGTGGTATATTCACTGTGGAAGAATGAACTGCCAACAACATCCTAATTTAGGTCCAAACAAGCATACATTGATCATTTTGAAAAATCTGCCGGCATCCTGCCTCTGTTCTTCAGATTCCAACCATTATCACGTATAAATAGAACACGAGGAAAAGAATTGAGATAATTTAGAATAACATAAGAGAAGTGTTAGCAAGCAGAAAAACAAAGATGTCATTCAATAATGCTCAAAGATACGCTATCAGCTCATAATCTGATATTCTTCAGTCACATCTTCTACTGCTTACTGGCAGGGCTAAAAAGAGAAGCCAGACCCACTCTCCTCCACCAACATGTCACAGGTGCTTCAATATTCTTGCGTATAAGCCTAGGCAGACCATAGTGAATGTTCTGATTAAGTGTGCATTCCTGCTCAGCAGCTTTCATAGAGGACCTGGCATTAATATACATAAGGAACATCAGAAGATTGGAACCTTATGGCCCAGCAATACCAACTGGTCCCATAGAAAATATGTACATCAAACACTATTGCAGCTAATCCTGAATTAGAAAAGCACAAAGAGACAAGTTTCTTTTTTCAGTTCCATCTCAGATACAATTGAAGTTAGGAACAGATATTTTAGTCTGGAGAGAGGATGACTATAAGCAAAATATAATTCTTGGGTTAACTGGCCAACCCCTCGGAGAAACTGGTGTTAGGAGGGCAGGTGTTGAGAAATTGAGAAACTCAAATTCAATTGGACAAAAAGCCTTCAGCATAATGCTAGCTGAGAAGAAGTAAAAGATAGCTTTCAACCATATTCTTGAAAAAGCTTACAGTGTGTGGAGGAGCTACAAGTTTCCACCCTAAAGATCATAGCAGGTGATCTTTCATGGCTGCGTTTAGTCCACTTTATAACTACTGAAGAAACTGGCTTTGGATATAAAAATATCATCATTAGTGCTGCTATTTCTTTTCTTAAGGAACAACCAATTTTCCCCATTTCAAGAGATGGAGTTTTAATTAGCTTCAAGAAGAAAACTGCAAACGTATTGGTGAATAGCATTTACCAAAAATAGGTCCTATAAAGTGATGCTCGGGGAGCTCACAATAACCAAAGAAGAGTGTGATGTAAACTTGTATGTTAGAAGAATAGTGCTAAACATAAGTTCAAAGGATACAAACAGGTCAAATTCAAACACCAAATACAAGATGCTGGTTGAGAAAGCATACATTGGAGGTACACCGCCTTCATATGCAAATGTTGAGATGCCTTGTCTTTGCTTGTGCTTGGGATTAGCCGAGCAAAGCACATATACTCTGCCACGCCGCTTAACTGTCCGACAGAATTCACACATTTTCTTAACTGAGGATCTCACCTTCATGGCTGTTAACAATTTGAAGACAACATCAAGTGCTGAAAAATTAGAAGCTTGAACAATGTCGTGACCAATGGACCAATGCTTCAGATGAGATAAATCCTAAATGCCACAGGAGATACTCCTAGGGGTCAAAAATCAAAATCCAGTGACATTAAACATCAAAAAGAAGGTATAGATGGAAATAAAAGGTTACATTAGCAAGAGTCAAGTATGAATTCATTGATAGCCTGGTCCCCACAGGACCTAACTGATAATGAAATCCTATCGCACTTAAAGCTTAATCATATTTCTTTTCTCATATAACTTTCTCCAATATTCAGAAGATTAAACTTGCTCCAATCACATATCATTCCAACATCAAAAGCCTCAGGAAATCAGACCATCTGGCTATATAACCCTACATACATACTTCCCCTCTGAAACTGCTGGGCTTCCTAAGCCTTCTTCGTTCCTTCATTTCTTTAGAGGTTAGATCACGACAAGGAAACCTAACCTAGAAACCAACCTAATCAACCTGACTTATAGCTTTGAAGCCAACCTAGAAAGTAGCTAAACATAGTATTGTTCAGTAACACACTACAAGTTTTGACTTCTCTATCTCAAAATGACAAAGACTCAACTTTAATTTGCTGGAATAGCGAAGAGGAAGCTGTTACTAGCAGTCACGAAGATGGTAAGCATCCTTGAATTGCTTAATAGAACTACTTTTGATCATTCAAGAAGAAAGTGCTTAAAATTTCAACAGCTTAATAGAACTAATGAAGCTTACTTTAACATTTCTGTCAGTTTGATTTTAGTAGGTAGAAGAAGTTAATTAAAAAGACACCAAAAGGGCTGCAATCCCATGAAAAATCAGTTGAAGATGCCATATAAGGTTAAGTCTAACCAGCAAATGTGTGACCAATATACGATAGCAAACCAAGAAAGGATTACAAAGAACATTCCGATCCTCTAATCAATAAACTACAACTGTTTTACCATTCAAAAACTTCCAGTTTAAAACTTGTCCCCATCAGTCTTATCTTTTTCCTTGACATAGCTCATTAAGCTCTCAAGTCCTTTAATAGTTTGGTCATCCTTTTTTCTGTTTCCTAATCCTATGAGTTTGCACTCCTTTTTACTCTTGTTTTCCAGCCTTTCATTCGACTACTATCATCCTCTTCAAACTCCAAGTGCTAAAGTTCCCTCGCTATCATTGTAAAAGGAAGTTCATGACGAGGTACAAGTATCAAGCTTCCCCAATTCGTATCAGCAAGAAGTTCAACACAACTCTAGCTATTACAGATCCATTCATTTTAGTTGTGTGTCTAGGTAATTATTCAATCACTCGGTTAAAATATCCCCTCTTTTCCAGAGTAATAGTCTATAATTTTATCATGTCATAAGCAAAAAAATAAACCCCAGAATTCAGGTCAGGTATTCCCAGAATATGACTACAGTACTAACTAATAACTTGCAAAATTTACACAAGAACAGAAGCTGCCAATCTTCCAGCTCTTTTTGTTTACCATCTTTAAAAATTAAAACCAAACCATATTTTAAAGAAACTTAAACGGTTTAGATAGAACCATCAAATTTAATCAGGGAAAGTCCCAACAGTAATACTGCCCACTGGCATATTTTCCAGTTACACAACAAACAGCATTGGAAAGAGCAGCTACGGACGATCATTCACAGACATGAGCTCAAACTAAGTACACCCACATATCACAGTTGATTTGTCACTACATACTACAACAACATATAAATGATACAGTATATCGTCAATGAACAAAAACCCAAATCCTAAAACCCTAAGCTAAACCTCGATTCCATATCTTCAACACTAAAAGCAGTTTCTGTTAGAAAAGAAACATATAATTTCCGCCGTATACTGAGGTTTCTCTGCAATTTTTGCAGAGAGAAAGTAGAAATTTTCAATCAAAGACGAGAAGATACCTGATTGATAAACGGCTTTCTGCTGCAAATGCTCGAAGGATGCTAACAATATGAGAGAGTTTCAATTGCGTTAGTGCTAATTTTGTGAGATTCTACAAGTGGGCTGGGCTAGAATTTTAGTAATGGTAATCAAAAATAGCTTCTTTTGGCCCAACGAACTCGGCTTCTTGAGAAGTATTGGGGCTTGAATTGAACACCCAAAATGGTTGTATTTTGTGAGTTTGCTCTGGTGGTTCATATCCCGTACTTTGCACTGCCCTTTGTTTTTTGCGGTCGTGGATTATGGCCGTAAACGGTTCTATATGAGTCTTACATGTCCAATTTCGGACTTGGTTTCCGGGTCTAGGTCCGGAGGACTTTTTCTTTCTTTGTTTTTTGTGTACAAGTGTTATATTATTAGTAAATATTACATGATTAATAGTTAATTATAATTAAAATCTTGTAATAAAAGTTTTAATAAAAGAAAACATAATCTTAGAAATAAAAAAATAAGCAAAGTCTTGTAATACAAATTTTAATAAAAGAAAAAATAATCTTAACAAATAAGAAAATAAATCATATAAAAAAAATAAATTCTGAGCAATGTAGGAGTCAAACTCCCAATTACTAGTTAAAAGGCCTCAGCAATTGTTGTTAAGATAAGACCTCATATGTCAGGTTTGAAGTACTTGGTTAATTACAAATGTAGATTTAAAAATAATCTAAGAGAAGAGAAACATATTTAGTTCTAAATCTATTTATTTTGTCCGAGAATAGTCCAAAATCCTTTTTTTTTTCTAGTCGACGTTTATTTTGTTTTAAATTTTCAGATTCTACTTATCGTTCCCACGGGGAAGATTGGCAGAGATCGGTCAGCATAGTGCACATGCTGTCCATAAGACAAAAATCCAAAGGGCAAAAAAGTCATTTTAGGCTGCAATTATATTGATTTGACTTTAGAGATTTGAGTTGATGTTGTATTTAAATAATAACTTACTATAAAATTTAATATAAATTTTTTATTTTAAATTTTAATTTTTTTTACAAATAAATTTATATCATTAAATTTAATATAAAAATTTTAAATTAGAATATTATTCAATCTCATCGTTAAAGACTTAAAGAGTAGTTTGCGGTCTACCTTTAAGAATTAATGCTCTTCAAGAGCATAATTTCAATACCCAAAATTGACCAATTATAAAATAATAGCAGTACTAAAACTAGCTCTTTTTTTTAAATGATAAAATGGGGAATAGTAGCTAGCCTAGAACGTTGGTTTGTAGTCGGATGCATGCAGAGAGGAAAATCAACCTCCGAGTTCGGACTTCACGTTCAAGTGAAATTAAGCTATTAATTTTTCAAATTTAGCTTATAAAAATCACTACATAGACTCCACTTTTACCATATCTAACAGCACCGAGACTTAGCCGAATAATTTACAAGAGTTGAAAGATGAAAAGTGTATTGGTCTTTTTTTGAAGTTCAAGGGTATAATTAGATATGATTTGATTTTGAAATTTTTATCTTAAATTTCGTAAAAATTAAATTATTTGTGAATAAAAATATAAATTTTACACTTAAAATTTTTAATTTAATTTTAAAACTAAACCTTATTTAAATTCAACCTAACCAATTCCATTCTCAAACCTGAAAAGCAAGAAGAGTTAAAGGAGAGAGACCATTTTGCCGTTCAAAAAGCAGTCCTATGAGCATCACGTGTTTTCTTCACCGGTCTCTGCTGTGAATGAGGTGGCAAAGACCATAATTTTTAAGAAAAAAATAGACGTGGGAGTAAAAAATATAAAGAAAAGATTTGGGACTATCCTTATCTTTGGACAAAATAAATAGATTTGTGACTAAATATACCAATTTCTTTTAAGTAAAAAATGATACACTAAGGCGAAAACTTTAAAAGAACAATAGCAAATGCATCGTTGAAGAAACAAAAACAAGCAAAATAACTTGCTAAGGTTGCTCATATTTGAAAAATTAAGTTATTTTTCCTTCAAAAAGTTATTTCCGAAAATCACCTGCGGGTTGAAAATTCCTTAAATTTTATGACATTGCCTTCTTATATATATATATATTTTCCTAACTCTGTCCCACAAGTATTAGCCATAGCAATTTAGCCCTCGAACTTATTTTTTCGCACCTTTTGTTCTGTTTTCTTCCCCATTCTCTCTTTCACTTTTGTGATTCTGTCACGTCTCTTAATGTGACTCCGGTAATATTTTCTATATACTTACAAATTTTCCTTAAGAAAAGAATGGTCATGCTGCATCATTATAGTCTATAGCTGTAAAGAGGAGAAGATTAGAGGGAAGATCCAAGTAGCAGACCAACCAGAGGATTAGATTTAACCCCAAGCTAAATGATGAAGATGAGTTGTCGAAACACAGTCATTATGACAAGTAATTTATAGTATTTTTAATCTCAAATGAATCTAAAAAGTTCCGCCAAAAGGCCAAACAGATCTGGTTTGGCAGCAGCATCAGCAACACTTGTTGGTATAATAAATGGACATAACGGTGACACCAAACCTTTGTTGGCGAACCAGAAACACTTGCGTATTACCGAGTTTCCATTTATAGAAGAGCGCTAACGCAATTGGAGTAGTAGCAATAGTAAATTAAGCAAGATAACAAAAAACTAGAGAGACAATTGACAAATGAAAGCATAATTATTTGGTTGCGTCATTAGAGTAAGTGACAACTCACTTATTGGCTAATTAACACTATCCAAAGGACAATAAATTGCTCTCCACCACGTAATCACCCACTTTTATTATTATTATTATTATTATTTTATCTTGTGAAAAATGAAAGCTACTTCTTATACTCTTCTTTCTTTTTTCTATTTTTATTAACCATATAGCGGTCAAAATTGGTCCCTAAATTTTATATTATCTTATATATATATATATATATATATATATATATATATATATATATATATATTTGCAAAAAGTGTATCTTAGAAATCATGTTCATAATCTGTCTCACCTTTGTGTCTTATAATTGTCTATATATGAGAAATTAAAAAACTAAAATATTGGGATGTATCACGTGCAACACACGAGGATTAATAGGACTAGTACCAAAATACTTTTAATAGATATTCTCTTCCCTCTCTCATATTTTTTCCCTCATTAATAATGTGATGGGTAGGGACTCATTAATTAGTAGCTGGCAGAGCCCTCGCTCGTTCAGCCCGTTTAATTTGTGACTCAAAGTGAAAAAGATAAGCCCGAATAATATTGGGGATTAGGTAAGCTTAGCTCGATTTCAGTTCGTCCGTAAAAATTATATATATATATATATATATATATATATATATATATATATATAATATTATTATTATATTATTAAAAAATATTATTATTATATAAAAATTTTAAAAAATCGGGTTAGGGCCGGACCAGAGTAAGGAAACATTGGTGAAATTATAAAGATCACTGGTGGAGACATGAAAAACAATTTGACAAGATGATTAAAGTATAAAGCAATTTTTATTTTAAAAAAAAATATTTAAATAACTATATAATTTGTAGCGCCAAAAATAAAAAACAACAGTGTTCTCCTGGGATAAACTTAGTACTGTTAATGGGTTCAGATTGGCCCAAACTCAGCCCATTTGGCCCACTTGAATACCGGCTCGAACTTAAGTTTTGAAACCTGAATAAAGTTCGTGCCGAGTTTGGGCCAAGGTAAGCTCAGCTCGTTTAATTAACAAATATTTAATATTTAAATATAAGTTTAAAAAGTTTTAAAAGTATAATATCAATTATTTTAAAAAATTAAATAAAATTGTATAGAGTGAAAATAAAATTATAAAATAAATTTATGAAAAAAATTAGGTTAGAATAGAGCCTAATTCGAGCTCATTTTTTTAGTTCAGCAAAATTGGGTCGATCTCAGGCTTAGCAAAACCCGATTCACTAGATCCAATTAACAATCCTAGATAAACCGTAAACATAACTAATGGATACAATAGGGATTCTCAAAACGACAAGTTTGTTACAAGCATTGTCTCCATATTCTAAATACTTACATGGTTATTTACCTAAGCAGGATGCGGGGTTTGGATTGGTTCCTTTGCACAACTCGATGCAAAACTTTTATTTTTTTCATAAATAATTTACTTTTATGAAATTCAAAATAAAAATCTTAAATCTAAACTTTATTCAATCTCACCCGAATATGGCGCCACGAGTCACTATAAATTGCTAGATTATCAGATAATTTAGTATAGGATTTATGTTTGTTTATAATACGCATGCAACCGTCTCATTTATAATAGATTTGTAATTTTACATTATATCTAACTGTTAATTATACAATTTCTATTAACGGTATGACTCTTGTTGTACAAAAAAAATTAGACAGTTAATGATCTATTCTAGGGGTTTGGTTTGTATAACAACTATAACAAATGAGTTTGAAACTTCACTTCAAGGTGACAAGTTTGTTACCACTATCCTTAGTTTTACATAGCCAATTATTTATCTATATAGATAAATATATTGTTCTCATAAAACTACAGTAAGCTTAAAGAGTTACTGTTAAAACAATTACTATGGCCTTTGCCAAAATACTGTGGATCCATTTATGCAAACTTTAACGAGTATATTTTAACAATTACTTGAACATAATGTTGCATTCAAGTATTACCTTTGCATCACTAAATTACCATTTCTTCCCTTTCAAGGTATAAGGCTATTTGACCTTTTTACGTAAATTAAGAAAGAAAAAAGAGATATTTTTATTATATTTTTAACTAATTATATTAATATAATAAAATTAAGATAATTATATTTAGAATGAAAAATAATTTTAAAAATATTCTTTAAAATTTTAAAAAATAATGATTAAAATACTTTATAATTTGAAATAGTACCTGAATTTGTTTTGGCTAATGTCTGATGATGTGATTAAAGATGACAAGACAAAATTAAAGGTGTTGCAAGTTGATTAGCTATTCTTGACTAGGAAAGGGGTTTACCTAGGGAGAGAACACCGGGGGGGGGGGGGGGGGTGGAGGCTTAGCACTTTCTTAGGTGGCCAATTTCAATTGTATGTATAGAATGCTTTTTAGCTCTTTGATGGAGTGTCTCGTAGACCAACCCAAAGCTTTAGGCAAAATAAAATGGTTTATAGTGTTAATGTAAAGATTGATTGGTCATGAAAGAAAAGGACTTTGAAGACATCCTTATTAGTATGAGATTTGCAAACGTAATGCACGATTTGGATCATATGGTTATTTAATGATGAATGGCCGTTTTTACCCCTAATGGAATCTGCTAGTAGAAGCAATGGACAAATAAGGATATTTGTTAATTGTAGCGTTGTTAGGCGATCTTTCTTGGAAGCTTGAAACATGGCTTTTCAAATCTTGTAGTAGGCGATTACATCATGTCCACTAAATAAGTCTCTTCTACTTATAATTTGGTCGTTTTTGTGGCCAAAATCAGAGAATAACATGCATTGACCTAACATTTTTGGAAAATTAGTGGAAAATGGTTGGTTATGAATAATATTCAATGCCCAACATCATTTCTCCCTCGAGATTCTTATTCATTCACAGACTTCAACTATGGTCAACGAATTAGCCTTTTACATCTTCCCTTTTTTCTTTTTTTCTTTTTCCGGGGGGGTTGGGGGCAAGAGTCAAGAAATATGGTATCAAAATCTAATATTTTGTTGGCAAAACTAGTCAGCTATTGTGAAAAAATCGCGTGCGAGTTAAAAAATGTTTGTTTTTTTTTTGTTCATTCAGCCGTTTTCGTTGATATTTCTCAATCAAATATTGCAATCTTATTTTAGGAAAACAAGTACTATGGTGGAATTGATATTTTTCTTACTCATTAAATGAACAATAGATATTATTCTTTTCATTGATTACTAAGCAATATTATATTTTTCTTCATTTCTGTCATTTATCTCATTTTGTTGTCCAAAATGTGAGGTAATTACAAAGAATGTGGAAATTTCACGTGGTTTTGTCAATTTATGAAAATGATTGACTCATATGGAGTTCATTTCAATATTAAATTCAAACATTTGAGTCATATTTTTTTATAAATAATTTATTTTTACAAAATTTAAAACACAAAATCTCAATTTTGAACACAATTCAAATATACATGATATATAGGACTAAGCCGAGGCTGAACTAGAAAAATAGAATAGCCCACTTTGAAAACTAATCATAGTCAGTTCAATAGGGGTAAAATTGTAACTCGAAAATTAATTAATATATCATATCAGTTATCATCCACTCTACTATATTCCCAAAAAAAAAAAAATTGACACCCACCCCAATACCATTGTGTTTCAACTTAAACCAATGGTGAGACACAGATCCCATAGGAAAATTTTGTCAACCACCTGCAACTGCGTACCTATTTTGGAGTGGCCTACAAACAAATGCTCATTGGCAATGACTAGCAAGAAAGAGTTCCACAAAACATTAGCTTACTGAAGGGCTTAGAAGCACAAGAAACAAATAATAGCTGAGTATAACCCCAAAATGGGCTCCCACAATCTATTATAAATAAATATAGTATGACACTATGTGGGCAAAAGAAAGAATATTGATCAAAAAGAAAGAGACCCCCGTGAGGGGGAGCAGTTACATGTATACCACCAATTTCAAACCAGAAAAGCAATCTCTGGATTCTGTTCAATAATGACGGCAACTCCCTCCTATTTATGTAGTATATATTTGCCATTACCTTGTGATCAGTTTCCCATGTCTTTGACTTCTTTCTAATTATAATAGTATATTTGGATAATATTTTGTTTTAAAATTTAAATAAAATTTTAAGTATACAAATTTTTTATAAATAATTTAAAATTATAAATTTTAAAATTAAAATTTTAAAATTAAACTACATCCAATCTCATCATATATCAAGAAGTTAGCTCCCACATTTTTCTTTGAATGTAGCAAATGAAAAGAAAGTACAAAAGATGTTAAGGTGCTATTAAATGAGAATATTAATGCCATTCCAAAGGGGATAAAATCTTACCTTAGACAGGGCTTAGCTATAATGTCCATTAAGGCAAATTCTATGGTAGCAATTGAAACCTCTTGAATAGTACAAGTTTTGCTGACAAAAATTGCTGCTCATGTACAGTGTAATGTATGACCAATTTGAATTCAATGTGAAAACTAGGCTTTAATTCGGGTGTATTTAGATTATTTTTTGTTAAGAAAGTTTTTTATTAAATTTTGTGAATTTTTTATGAGGAAAAAAGAAGTGAGATCTGATTATATATTTAGTTAGACTAAATAATATTCAAATGGATCATTGAGTTTCGTTAAGAAAATCTATGTAAATTTTTTAATTTAAATTTTATAAATAATTTTATTTTTATTAAATTTAAAATAAAAAATTTTAAATTTAAATACTATTCAATCACATTATCATGCTCTAATTGAATACTATCCCATTTTGAAATCCTGGTAAAATGTATAGGAAAATGCTTGTTGGATCAAATGGGGACGAAATTGTCCAAAAAAAAGGTAAAGTAACTTTTACCTCCCGTATTTGTATAGACACTAATCGACCATTTTATCTGTCTTTAGCTCCCACAAATGCGGTTCAATTTTATATTCAAAACGTACTTCTTTTTTACGTAATTTATTTTTTATAAAATTTAAGATAAAAATTTTAAATAAAAACTTAATCCAATCTAAGCTGAGTAGTTCTAATTCTTTCTTGTCGACTTCAGACCTGGAAAGCTTTAGGAAATTTGAAGCAATCTAACCAACAAATGTGGGGGAACTTTTCTCTTTTCTTTTGGGCTTGGAATGAGATGAGGATGGCCGTTGGTTGAAGTGCTGGCGTTTGGTACGGTGGTGATGGGTGCGGCTTGTGGTGCTGCTCATGTTCTCCTTTTTACTTTATGAATTTGCCTTTTTTCCCTCTTATCCGTTTTTTATTCGACGATGGCTACAAAGGACGTTGTATCCTTCTGTAATAATAAAAGATAATAAATTTTCTTAATACGGGAATGAATCTAAGACATATAATTTTGTGTACAACGAGTCATTTTAACTAATTAAATTAAACTAGCATTGCTCGATTCAATTTCTTGTACTGCTTGCATTTGTTTTGGTGGAAATTGGAAAACCAGATACTTCTGGGCAATCTGGGAAATTAGGACGTATGAATCTGTACAAAAGGAGTTCCTTTTCAAGAACCGAAAGCTAAAGAGAATCCTACAAAGAGAAAGCAATCTCACTCCTGTTCAATCTTTAATACAGATCACCATTGCCTTCTTTCTTTTTGAGTGACAACACATTCAGTTTCTTGCCCTTCTTTCCTCTGTACAGAAGTTAGACTAAAATTTTTACAGATAGGGGGAAAGGATGGGTGGGGGGGGAGTTAAACAGGAAGAGGGTGAGCTTTTACTTTTACAAGGAGGTCAATAAGAATAGGCTACTCGGTGGTGAACCCGATCCCGGAGAATCCCATTGTAAAGTGCCACCCTGTTTGCCGGCATTTGGCGGTGCTGCAATTTTCCACCGCTCTTGTTCATTAGTGCAGATTCATCTGAACCTGGGCTTAAAGATGATGATGAAGATGAGTTAGCTGTGGTGGTGTTGTTGAGGTGGTGGTGGTGGTGGTGATGGTAACTACTGCTGCAGCGCAGCTTTCTGTATTCACCACTGTTCCCAATTGGGTCCACCACATCTTCTGCGAAATGCACCTTCTTCTTCTTCTTCTTCTTTCTTTTATCTTTTTTCTTTCCATCTGCACACGCATCCCAAAAAAGCTCCATAACCATTAGAAATTTGACAAACATGGATGATCATTGCAAAGTAGGTGATGTGATGTGTGCAATTTCAAATTCAAGAATCTTCTACGGATATACCCTGCATGAATAATTACATTTTCAAGTACTTAAAAAATCATGAATCATGCATCCAAGTTTTCGGCGAAGATCATTAATTAAATTACAACTAATGATAGTTGTAGACGGCCCAGAAAGAACTTAGCAAGACAGCCCAGAAAGAAAGGAAAAGAAAAGAAACAGAAGGAAAAAAGATGAAATTCTGTAGATACCTGAAGAGATGCATGATCGAGGGGGTTGAGGAAGGGAGTTGACCTGCAGGGAGAGTTGGGCAGCGGGGAAGGACTTTTGAAGGCGAAAAGCAAGGAGGATTACGGTGCCGGAGACGGCAGCCATGGCGGTGGCGAAGACGATGCCTTGAGAGCTGAAGATTGAAGACATGATTGATAGTGGGAAAGGAAAGGTCTGAAGAAGAAGAAGGAGAATGAGATGGGGAAGTGACGGGTGTGAAGGGGTGTGGGTGACTTTCTAAGGTAATCAATGCAGCGAAAGAATAGTTGCTTTTGGTGTTTGTTTAGTCTAGTCTTTTTTTTCCTGGGTTTTTGTGTAGTTTATTCTACATGTAGACGAGAAGAAGTCTGGGGTAGCAATATTAAAGAGGTACTACACACACACACACTTAGACTTAAGTATAAAGAAACCCATCCAAAAAAAGACTTATATATAGAGAGAGAGGGTAATAAATGCTGATGCAATAATTTCATTTATATATTACGGGCTATTTGAATTGTGTTTCATTACATAATCAATATAAATTTTTTATTTGAGTGTTAAGGTGTGCTTGAACAAGGTTCCGCACGGGAATCCAACACAGTTTTTCATCTCAAATCTCAATTTTTTTCTCACAAAAAATTCACTCTTCCGAAACTCAAGACAAAAAATCTCAAAACCAAACTCTATCTAATCACACCCTTACTTTTTTCTTTCACTAAAATTTTTTCTTCTGAAATACAAAATAAAAAATTTCAAAATAAAATACTATTCAATCTCACATACCGTCCAACTTTCAATCCTTTAAAAAATATTTTATATATATTAATTTTCTAATCTTCAAATCATGTATTTTTTTAAAAAATTATCCCAAAAATACTTTTTAAAGAAATGAATGGATGCACATGTAAGCCTCAGCATATGGAAACGTTGAAGAAGGAAAGAGATTAGCTTTTGTCCTCACTCGTGCACCACACGGCAACGGCAAGCGGCAAGTTTTGAAAGAGTTTGTTGGTTGAGGACTGAGGACTGAGGGATGGGTGACGTCAGCTGCTTCTTCTGCTTGGGAGTCTGTGTGTTCCAAAGTCCACAAGGACTGAGTCAAATGAACCATCGTCAGAATCACGCACCTATAGACGTCGTTACGTAGTCGTACTACCAATAATGCGAGCATGCGGGAGTATTTGTTGAATATCGGGAGAGATGTGAATGAAAGTAATTTTTTTTGTTTAAAATTAGATATATAATGTTTTAAACATAATAAATAAAAAAATAAATATGCATTTAAGCTCGACTAGGCATTTTCTGTCCTGTTTCTGGTTTGACTCATGGCATTACCCAATTGTATGATCACATTGCGGAGTTACGTTTTACTGGTAATGGCAAAGATTCCTGCAAATAAGTATTTTTTTCTTTTAATATATTTAGATTGTATTTGATTAGTAGTGTTTATTATTTAGTACAATTTAAAAAATCGAATTATATCGGATTGAAATATATATTTTGGTTCGATTTTTTGATTTAATTCGATTCAATTTTTTGAGTTAGAATTAAATTCGATTCAATTTTTAATTTTTATTCTCAAATCGAAAATCGAACTGAAAAATTAATTTTTTTAAAAAATATATATATAAACACATTTTAATAATACGTTCTGTAATAAAACTTAATTTTTTAAATAAAATTACATCAAGAACATATTATATAAATGCGTTCTTTTCTCTTTTCTTCAATTTCGATTTTTAATCAAATCGAACCAAAATTTAGTTCGGTTCGATTTTATAAATTTTTTTTAAAATTGAACCGAAACTGAATTATCTCACTAAATCGAATCGAATAACCGAATGAACACCCCTATATTTGATTGAGATAATTTTTGTTTTAATTTTTTATAAAATTAATTTTTTATGAGAAAAAAAGTAAGATCTAATTATATATTTAATTATATCAAACACTATCCTAATATTCTCTTAATCCTGATGCAACAACAAGCACTTACAAAAATTAAAACTACAATAGGTTCAGAATTCAGATTTTGTATATTGAAAAATTTGTATCGGGAGCTCTCTCGTTGCGAGCGGTCCAACCGTGTAGCAGACCAAATTAATCGTAAACCATAAAATAGACAACACAAACAAGTAGGGAAAAAAGAAAGCATTGATAACTTATTTTGTGCTTCCTCTTAAAAGAAAAAGGAAACTATTTTGTGCTTAAAGATTAGTTTAGGTGGCAATGTTGGAGCGGATAACAGTGTGATGTCAATAAATTGCAACTCAAATTAACTTTTTTTTTCATTTTAATTGAGTATATATATATATATATATATATATATATATATATATATATATATATTAATTGGGGGTGGGGTCACTTTTGTCGCCTAAGGGTGTATTTGGATTAGGTTCAGCTATGGAATCTAATGCAAATTTCTCACTTGTGTCTCACTTTTTTCTCTCATAAAAAATTCTCTCTCCCGAAACCCAAGACAGAAAATCTTAAAATAAAACACTATCCAATTTCACCCTAAGATTAACCACAAAGAGATTCTATGGAATTACTGAGGAGGAACTCCTTTCATATTATACATTAAACAAGTATGATACTATCTTTTATGACCCAAATATATTTTCCTACTCAAATATACTTGACATTGAGAAATACTCAATCTCTTTTTTTTCTTTGAAAAACCACAGAATATTTTGATTTATGGCATGTGTATATGGATTCAATTTAAACATGTTTTTGTATGTTTTTTCTAAGCTGTATGCTAAAGATATTTTGGACTGAAAACCAACTTGTTAGATAATGCCTTTATTTCCTTAAAAGTACGATGGTACTAGGTTGATTATTTTACAAATAATTTTTTATTTTTTAGAGGAAAATAATTTATTATTTACAAAATTAAAATAAAAATTTAAAACAAAAACCCAATATCATATGCACTTTAATAGTCAAATTTGAATCCTTTTTACATTTTTTCCGAGATTTCAACTCCTCAGTCTTCAAATTGTCTAATTTTAACAGGATATAAATGATGCCTTACTAGTTATACTGATTTTTTTTTTTGTCAATTTTTTCAGCTTCACAAAGATATAGGCGAAGTTTCTGATCCATGAGGACTAACCCATCACATTCAAAAGCCAGTACTTGATGTAGAGGGATATTTAGATAGTTTCAATGGTGAAATCTGCACTCGAAGACAGCAAAAATGGCTTCACCATGGACCATGAAAGGAAATATTAGACCTTGACCCGCAAATGAAAGAATATTTTTCTTTTGGTAAAGGAAAAACAAGGTATAAATTTGTTTATCGTGTATACTTCGCGCTTCACGTTTCTTCTAAGTACTTTTCTTTCCTTTACACGTTTCAACTACTCGTTGTTGATTAGGTCTTTCGGTGACCGATTCCAAACCTTGATAGTTAGGCTGCATTTGGACACCGTATTTGTCTGAAATTTATGATAAAATTTTAAGTGTAAAATTTATATATTTTTTATAAATAATTTAATTTTTATAAAATTTAAAATAAAAATTTTAAAATCAAACTTTATACAATCTTACGTTTAAAAAGCAATGACAACGAATGTCTAAAACATTAGTGATCATATGAGATTGTTAGACACACAAATTTTTTATTATTATAAAATAATTTTTGACAATTTTATTTTTTCATAATTTTTTGTAACTTTTAAATTTTCAATATATTTACGGGGGCGCCCAATAAGAATGAGTGGGGTCTCATACTAAAGGAGGTGGAAAAACATTAAAGGGAAAAAAATTAAAATTTTATTTAAGTAATATCTGCTCGAATAATAGGAATAATTATACTAGAAAGTTCTGTTTATCTAGTGAAAATTTCAATTAAAACTTATTCATACTTAACTCTCTTCACAAGACAAATAACTCCATCACCCCATGAGTAGGAAAGAGCAATGCAAATGCAATATTAGGAGGTGAGGATTGGAGGGTATAAGAAATCTGCTTTGGAGCCAAGAACTTGAGCTCTTGTATCTGGGAAGTGCTCTAGACCTGGCAGCTCGGTGACTTCTCCATCTGCACTTATGCCAATCGGATAGCTAAGCAAGTGACCTGGAAGATCCCGGTCCAGTGTCTGGCTACAATATTGATCCAAGTACTTATCGGCTATCTGGTTAACCTTTCGGATGCACTCCAAGCTCTCTGGTTGAAGAAAGCAATCGTCTAGCATGCCTAAGTGCTCGTACCACAATGCCATTCTGAAACCATGAACTTGACCCCGGGCCGGCTGATTCACCGATAAATGGTACGGTTGATAGGCTCCCATGGCAATTTCTGAATCCCTCGCCCCATCCATTGATCTCTGGTTGATATTGGCTGATCCTATGATGATATATTCATCATCAACTGCAAAAGGGAAAACATTTTGTTGACACATTTAGACCTACTAGTTTTACCTGTCTACTAGAATTTGTACTTTGTAGGAAAGCTTAGGATTTTGGAACAGAAATTACCTATCATCAGTTTAGAGTGAACGTAGATCATGAATCGCCTTGCCTGCTGAGCTCTACTGTAGTCTGAATCGGGTTCTGGACTCTCGGAAGGTAGATATTCGTCACTCTTCTTCAGTTCCCTGTTGCCGAGGCAGAAAAATGTCAGATAGTCCTTTGGATTAGCTACAATGCCCTTAGCACGAAGGGCTTGGACTATATCTTTATACATCATTTGCATTGTCCTCCTTTGCCAGTCCAGTATTGCCTGCACGACAGGACGCTCTGGATAGCCTTCTGGCCACATTGGCACCACAATGTAAACGCTGAACCTTTCCCCTGCTTCGATCTTGCTCACGATCTTGAGTGATAGCTCCTTCGGGATTGGATGCAAGGCACCTATATCTGCATCCTTGATGTCAGTTGAATTCCAAGAGTAGGAGCTTCCCAGGAAGTACTGGTTTTCAATGTAAATGCAATTCTTTGCCCGACGAATGGCATTAATATAAGCATCTTGAATGCTTCGGTCAATTATGTTGTCCTTCCCGCTTATTAGTCCAGATTTGGCTGCTTCCTCTGGGGCTTCTGGAAAGCCAAACGCTGCTCCGCCATCAATTGATCGAAAGACCTGGACATTCCAAGTTTCATGATCTTCTGGGAACGTAACAGGAGAGGGGGGGATTATAATGCTTTCAAGTTCTCTCAGTTCCACTAGCAACTCCTCGTGTCCTTGCTTTCTCCACCTCTGCTCAAAATTGAAAAGAACATCCCAAGCAGCAGGGCCTTCTAACCTACAATGGGTGTCGTGCCATGGCTCCCTAGGTCCACCTTTATGGATAGAGGCACCCTTAAAATTTGGTTGATGAAAATCATCATGGTGGGCTGTGTTCAATGTCCTGAATAGGGAATGAAACTGTGTATCATATCTTCCATCACAAAGATCGATTCCGCCCACAAAACTCACGATCCTCCTCCTATCTGGATTCCCATTTGGCATCTCAGTGTCCACAACTATGGTCTTTTGGTGATGAGTGAAGATTGCAAAAACCTCTATACCTTGAATAATGCTTCGTCCATCATCAGGATTTCGAGGACACAAGACACAGTGGACGTTCGTGCCCTCAAAATATTTCCCTGTTTCTTCATCATGGGTGACCATCAAGCCATCCTCTTTTAGTAGCTTCACAGAAGTTATGTCATTCCAAACTAGCATTAGTACCCTCACACCTTCATCGGCCTTCTTTTTGAGTAGTTCACCAAGAGTCATGTCTCCGCCTGGTTTAGGCCTGCGCGAGTCCCTAATCAACGTGATCTCGGTGTAAACTGACCAACCTGTGATGTAAATCAGATGCTTTGCTTTAGTAATGGCATCAAATATATCTTCCCAGCACCTGTTGGGCTCATAGAACTTGCCACCAGCCAGAGGAATCCTAGGGATGAAGTTGTCAGCAACGTGAGAGTCTTGGTAAAGAGTAACTCTGCAACCATTCCGCTGACTAAAGAATGTGTAAGGGACACCAGGAAATTTTGCACTTCTTATTCCTCGTGACCAATTACGCTCACGAGTGACATCGAAGTACTGCAATTTGACATGAATTTTCGTGTGTTCATGAATCGGCTTACGATTTTTGTCCAGAACAGGAAGCCATCTATCCACTTCTTCCCCATCCAGCAATTCTTGAACAGGAACATAAGCTCTTCCAATTAGTTCTGCCCCAATTGGGTTATCCACTTTGACAGTAAATACAACATCCGAGGCCATATGGGCACAGTAAATGTGGAACGATTCGTACCATCGAGGATTTGACCCTTCACGTAATAGTCTTGTTCGGCCAACTCTTGCTTTCTCTAAATCAACTGTCGCGTAGAGTCTAGAGGCAGTCTTGTCGAAACCAATTACTTGCTCAACCCCTTCCACCACCTGCAGGCGTAGTTCACCATAAGAAGTTCACAGAAGAGACAGAACTGAAATGATCGGCAAAGTTTAATCCACACATCGTATATCGAACCGGGAATAAAAGATCAAGATCGATTAAGGTCAAATAAGTTTTAACGTGATCCCATGGAATGCTAATTCAAGTTATATCCTGCTAAAATTCCAAACAGAAAGCAACCCACCGGCACGTCAAATATGATATTGGATCTCATTTCATAAGAATATGCAGAAAATGAGTTGATTTTGCCCTTGAAAGAACGGATGTCAAGGGAAGAGATGCTGATGATAAAAATAAACAAGAAAATACATTCGAAGACCCAAGATAAGGTCTTCAGACCATGAATGAACATAAACTACAACATTTGTACTCTTTGTCCTCCAGCCATCTTGCAAAGCACATCAATTTTCTACCTCCAAAATTGAAGTTTCAGATCTTTTCACTTTGAACCTTTAAATTGTCTTTCCCCAGATGTTCAAGATTGCTAGAATCAAACGAGATAACATAAAATACAATATTTTCTGAAGAAATGAAACAACCCAAACAAAGAAAAAGTCTGTGTGTTTTATATCAGGATTTAGGGTGGTCTCCACCCACACCAGAACCTTCTTTTAACCTAAATCTGTAACTTGGCAGTTGGAATTTTGCGCTTGTAAGATCTAGAGGTTTGACCTAAATATGCAGGAAATTAAATAGCAAAACGGAAGGTTTAGTTTTTATATCTGATCAAACACATTTAATTTCTTATCCTTGTTTATGAGGAAAATAGAATCAATAGAAATTCCTTTGACAGGCAGAGTAACTACAACTGTTCCCTCAGATACATATAAAAGCAACTAATCAAAGAGATTCCAAACTAATGCAATGCATGAAGCGGCTGCTGCTGCATGAACAACACTTTTTAAGTTCTAACACGGTTGAACCATTTTTGGCGTTTGAAACGGTGAATGATTGTGGGGATTACCCAACAAATAAGCACAACTTGAATAGACATACTGCAGTTGGGATAACGGAATGGCAAAGCTTTTACCTTATGAAGAAGATCTCCAAAAAAACCACCGTGAATCTTGTAAACCTCATAGACTGTGGCATGAAGCGTTCCATGGAGCAAAATCTGCGCCATCTGCCTCCCTGCAATCCCTTCAAGATGTTTTCAATTAGGCAGGACCGATGAATATGCCTTTGTATTCCGCATTACTTATAAGCAGAGGAGAGAGGAGACTAAAGAAACTAAAAGTTATCTCACCATACAATCAGCAGTTCAGGAAGAAAAATTCAGCTCAGGACTAGTAGATGTATGAAAAGATCACAAAAAAAGTAGTGGAAGATCAAAATGACCACAAACGATTGTGAAAGAGAACTCCACTATGGATGCATCCGCTGAGGAGAGGACCAGTGGATGAAATGATCAACAGAAGTGAATGGGAGAGCAAAGGAATCCACTATGGATGACAATTTCATCTGAAAAGAAAGCCACATTTGCATCCATCTCTACATCTTCCTTGCAGTGGCTAGAAATGTCAGGGGCAGGGAAGGATTAGGTCTGAGAAAACATGTAAAATAGCCGGTGAATTATAAATTATTACATTTAGTACTGCCTCCTCTACCAAATATCAACTTGTGAGTAGGTTGCAAACC
This sequence comes from Rauvolfia tetraphylla, assembly GCA_030512225.1. Lineage (NCBI taxonomy): Eukaryota > Viridiplantae > Streptophyta > Magnoliopsida > Gentianales > Apocynaceae > Rauvolfia > Rauvolfia tetraphylla. The sequence goes on along the minus strand of JAJQKT010000045.1, from coordinate 8,031,319 downwards.
AAGTCAATTTTTATTGGGTTTGGACATATCCTTAAGCCTCTTTTTAGCCAATGCGATTTCCCCAGTTGTTTTTGTTTCAAGAACTTGGTATGAATGCAAGAGGCCAAAATTCAGGCTTGCTATAATTGAATAAACTGAAACTGCTGGTTTCGTTGTGTTAAGTTTCAACTCAAAAAGATAGCCATCAAAATTGAAATCAAAAGTCCAAAAATTGAAGCTCAAAATCAAGGAAGTTTGGCTAGTCAAAATTCCAAAATGGAGGCTAAATTGTTTGGCAAAAAATTAGGGTAGGATAAGTCAAGAAATGTTGGCTAGATTTCACCTATAAATAGCCAAGTTTAGAAGCATACATTTGTACCAAGAGAGAAAGAAAAGAAAGGGAGAGAAGGAAAGAAAGAGAGAAGAGAATAGAGTGAGGTTTTGCTATTCTTCTTGTGAGTTTGTTTTTCATCTCTTTTTCTTTGATATCCACCTATTTTGGTGAAGATAGTTGTGTTACCTTCTAGTATATCTAGAGGAAGATTTGTTACCCCATTTTTATAGTGGAAGTATTGGTCAATATTTGGCCCGTGGTTTTTACCCGTTTTGGGGTTTTCCACGTAAATCTTGGTGTCAGAATATTTTCAAGTTTTTGCCAGATTTATTTCTGTTAGGTGGTTATTGATAAATTCTCACTTTATCAATACCAGAGTTTTGGGAGAGTCATTTTAATCCTGGTAGTGTGGGTTATTTATTTTGGGATTTATTTTTCATTATTTTGTTTTATTTATCCCAACCTCCCAAAAAAGTGGTATCAGAGCCTTGGTCAATTTTTTTTAATGGAAGAGTCAACTTCTTCTTCTGGTAGTATGATTAAATTGACTTCTAGTAACTATGCTGTTTGGAAGCCTAGAATGGAAGACTTGTTATATTGTAAAGATATGTATGAACCCATTCTTGGTGATGTTGCAAAACCAGAGGGTACAACTGATGTTGCTTCGGCAAAAATGCATAGAAAAACTATTGGTCATATTAGGAGTTGGATTGACCAAAGTGTGTTCAATCATGTTTCAGGCGAAACAAGAGTAGATGTGATGTGGAAAAAATTAGAGACCATGTTTGAAAGAAAATATGGTCTTAACAAAGTTTTTTTGTTGAAACAGATTACGCGGTTGCGGTACAAAGAAGGAGCAAATATGTCCGAGCACCTGAATGATTTTCAGGGATTAATAAACCGCACTGATGCTGTAAATCTGAAGCTAGATGAAGAGGTACAAGCACTCTTACTATTTACTTCACTCCCTGATAGTTGGGAAACACTAGTTGTTTCTGTCTTAAATTCTGCTCCAAGTGGTGGTGTTACATTGGAGATGGTCAAAGAAGCTTTGTACAATGAAGAAACTAGGAGGAAGGATCAAGGATTAAATTCGGAGTCTCAAGCACTTGTTGCTGAAAGGAATCACCGGAGGGGGAGAAGTAAGTCCAGAGATCCCCACAACAGATATGACGAGATCAAGAGGTAAGTCCAAGTCTAAAAAGAGATATTGAATGCTTCTATTGTCACAGAAGGGGCATTACAAGAATGAATGCCAAAAAATGGAAGAAAGATCGAGCCAACACAAAAGGAGAAGCCAAGGAAGAAATTTGAGAGATAGTCGCCACAACAACCGATGATGAAATCGAACTTGTTTGTGATGATTCCAAGTATTAACCTAGTGCATCATAACGATGAATCGGGTTATTGACTCGGAGCTTCTTATCATGTTACTTCTCACAGGGAATTCTTCTCATCTTACACCCGGGGAGATTTTGGTCATGTAAAAAATGGGAAATGATGGCTCTTGCAAAATAATCGGTATTGGAGACATTCACCTTAATTCCGATGCACGGTTGTCAACTAATTTTAAAGAACGTGAGACATGTACCAGATGTTCGTCTCAACCTCATCTTCACCGGCAAGCTTGATGATGAAGGTTATGCAAACAAATTCAACAACGGAAAATGGAAGCTGACAAAAGGAAATCTTGTCATCGCCAAAGGTACAAAAGCAAGCTCACTTTACGTGATGAAAGCAAAGCTGAGCAATGGAGAAGTAAATACAGTTTTAGAATCTTCCTCAAATCTTTGGCATAAAAGACTTGACCACATGAGTGAAAAAGGACTCCAGAGACTTGCCAAACAACAACTCCTACCGGATGTAAAAGGTGTAAGTCTCAAATCCTGCACTCATTGTTTAGTTGGAAAACAACATAGAGTTGCATTTCTGAAATTTCCTCCATCTAGAAAATTATTTCCTTTGGAGCTGGTTCATACTGATGTATGTCATATGGGTGAAAGAACACTTGGTGGTGCATTATATTTTGTGACCTTCATTGATGATTTTTCTCGGAAGGTATGGTGTTTTTTCTTTGAAGTCAAAGGATCGGGTTATAGATGTTTTCAAAAACTTCCATGTCAAGGTGGAAAGAGAAAGCAGGGAAGAAAATTGAAGTGTGTCGTAGTGACAATGGTGGTGAATACTGAGGCCCTTTTGAAGCATATTGCAGGGAGTCATGGCATCGGACTTGAGAAAAGTGTACCAAAGACTCCACAACACAATGGTGTAGTCGAAAGGATGAACATGACAATTACAGAACGCATCGGATGCATGCTCTCTCATGCCAAACCGCCAAAACCTTTACAGGGTGAGGCAATGAGAACAGCGATTCACTTGATCAACCTTTCTCCTTGAGTTCCTTTGGGTGGTGATATTCCTCAAAGAGTTTGGACGAGTAATGAAATCTCTTACAAGCATTTGAGAGTTTTTGGGCTGCAGAACATTTGTTCACATTTCCAAAGAGCGAAAGGTCTAAACTAGATAGTAAGGCCAAACAATGTATTTTCTTGGGATATGGACATGAAGAGTTTGGATACAGACTCTGGGATCCTGTTGATAAGAAATTGATTAGAAGTAGAGATGTTGTCTTCTTTGAAGATCAAACCATTGAAGACATCAAGAAAGGTGATGAACGAAGATTGGATCCAGAAATTCCAGTCAACCTAGACCCAGCACCTCAACATATCAGTCATGACGAGCACGGGGGAGTTGAGGCGGATCAGGGACAACAATGGTGATGTTCCACTAGTCGAGCCGATATACCACCGGTTCCACAACCACAACCGGAACCCGGGAGATCCACCCGGAGAAAGGAGGTCTTCCACCAGATACAATACACAAGAGTACGTGCTGCTCACTGATGGGGGAGAACCAGAAACTTATGAAGAAGTTGTAAACCATGAAAGTAAAAATGAGTGGTTGAAAGCTATGCAAGAAGAGATGAAATCTTTGCATGACAATCATACATATGATTTGGTGAAACTTCCGAAAGGAAAAAGAGCCTTGAAGAACAAATGGGTGTACAAGCTAAAGGCAGAAGAAAATATCTCCAAACCAAGATACAAGGCCAGGTTGGTCGTGAAAGGTTTCTATCAAAAGAAAGGTATTGATTTTGAGGAAATATTTTCTCCTGTAGTTAAAATGTCTTCTATCAGAGTTGTTCTTGGATTAGCAGCTAGCTTGAACTTGGAGATTCAACAACTTGACGTAAAGACAGCCTTTCTTCATGGAGATCTTGAAGAAGAAATCTACATGGAGCAGCCGGAGGGGTTCAAAGTCAAAGGAAATGAACACCTTGTTTGTCAACTCAAGAAAAGCTTGTACGGGTTGAAGCAAGCACCAAGACAGTGGTACAAGAAATTTGATTCTTTCATGTCAGAACATGGCTATTGCAGGACCACACCAGATCATTGCGTGTTCGTGAAGAGATTTTCTGATGGTGATTTTATTATTCTCCTTCTTTATGTTGATGACATGTTAATTGTTGGCTGAGATACTTGCCAAAATTGCCGAAAGTTAAAGAAGGAGTTAAGCAAGTCTTTTGCAATGAAAGACTTAGGGTCACTAAGCAAATTCTTGGAATGAGGATCACTCGAGATAGACAAAATGGTAAACTTTGGTTGTCTCAAGAGAAAGTACATTGAGAAAGTCCTTGACCGTTTCAACATGAGCAAGGCCAAGACGGTTTCTACTCCACTAGCAGGTCACTTCAAGCTCAGTACGAAGCAATGTCCTAAAAGTGAGCAAGATAAGGAAGATATGAAGAAGGTTCCTTATTCTTCAGCGGTTTAGTAGCTTAATGTATGCTATAGGTGTGCACTGAGCCGGATATAGCTCATGCGGTTGGTGTAGTTAGTCGATTTCTCTCTAATCCCCGTAGAGAGCATTGGAATGCGGTCAAATGGATACTCGAGTATCTTAAAGGTACAACAAAATATTGTCCGTGTTTTGGAAATGCAAAACACTGTATTAGAATGTTATACGAGATGCGAGACATGGTTGGAGACATTGATAATAGAAGATCCACATCGGGATACCTAATGAAGTTTGGAGGTGCAGCAGTTTCTTGGCAAAGCAGACTACAAAATTGTGTTGCTCTTTCGACTACGTAAGCGAGTATATAGCCACTCATCGAAGCAAGTAAGGAAATCCCGTGGTTGAAGAAATTCTTACAAGAATTGGGAGTTAAGCAACAAAGGTATGAACTTTATTGTGATAGTCAAAGTGCAATCCATCTTTGCAAAAATTCAACCTTTCATTCTCGTTCAAAGCACATCGATGTTCGGTATCATTGGATTCGGGATGTTTTGGAGTCAAAAGAATTAGTCCTCGAAAAGATACATGCCCATGCGAGAATAGTGCGGATATGATGACCAAGTCATTGTCAAAAAGAAAAAATTTGATTTTTGCGAAGCGAAGGCTGGTGTGGTGGAACTCTCTCAATGAGTTGAAATGGGGAGATTTGTTAAGTTTCAACTCAAAAAGATAGCCATCAAAATTGAAATCAAAAGTCCAAAAATTGAAGCTAAAAATCAAGAAAGTTTGGCTAGTCAAAATTCCAAAATAGAGGCTAAATTGTTTGGCAAAAAATTAGGGTAGGATAAGTCAAGAAATGTTGGCTAGATTTCACCTATAAATAGCCAAGTTTAGAAGCATACATTTGCATCAAGAGAGAAAGAAAAGAAAGGGAGAGAAGGAAAGAAAGAGAGAAGAGAATAGAGTGAGGTTTTGCTATTCTTCTTGTGAGTTTGTTTTTCATCTCTTTTTCTTTGATATCCACCTATTTTGGTGAAGATAGTTGTGTTACCTTCTAGTATATCTAGAGGAAGATTTGTTACCCCATTTTTATAGTGGAAGTATTGGTCAATATTTGGCCCGTGGTTTTTACCCGTTTTGGGGTTTTCCACGTAAATCTTGGTATCAGAATATTTTCAAGTTTTTGCCAGATTTATTTCTGCTAGGTGGTTATTGATAAATTCTCACTTTATCAATACCAGAGTTTTAGGAGAGTCATTTTAATCCTGGTAGTGTGGGTTATTTATTTTGGGATTTATTTTTCATTATTTTGTTTTATTTATCCCAACCTCCCAAAACGTTACTCCAGTCATCTGGCTGTACAAAAGGCACGGACAGATACATAATTGGACCAAGAACATAGTATAACTATTTTTTAAAAGTGAATCGTTTAAGAGCGAAACCAATGTTGCACGTTTCTTTAGTAACCAGCCAGCCAGGCTGCCACATACTTGTCATCAAAGCACAATCATAGAGCAAGAAAACGATTACTCCAAGTAATGGCAATGAAAGTCATCGGTATAGCCATCAGCGCCAAGAACGTTTTAGAGATAATACTTCTAAAGCAGTAATGCCTTGACACTTGGCAGACAAAAAATAGGGCCGCAGTTCTACCTCGTGTAACATGAAATTGCTCAACTCTCATTGAAAGTAGTATATTTTTACACAGGTAAACAACTTCAATTAACTCCATAAATTATGGGTCTTTTTAGTTCATGATGTTTACTTTCGAGTTATTCCTCCTAATTCTTCACTTCATAATGGCAGAAAGGATTTGGTTGTTGGAATTTAGAATATTATATTTTCTCTTACAATAATTGATATTTTCTAAATTAATAGAGTAATAATTGTATGACACCGCAATATTAGTCATGTAATTTTACAGTAGTAAGAATATTTATTACAAATAAAGCAAAAATTAGTTATTCTTATTGAGCCATAATAATACTTTATATTAATGCATTTTCAATTATGACTTAAATGGTTATGTTGCACCCTAAGCCAATTAGAAGCCTACCCTTCTTCAACTGTGAAATAGTAATAAGAATTCCCCAAGAATTATCTAATTTATATTCCTCAAAGAGGCGGAAAAAAAAAAGAGTATTAGATATATAGCCTGTGGATTAGGTGGTTGATTAGACTGGTTTTTTGCACTAAAAGATGGGACACCTTTGATTAACCCCTAAGTATTACTAACCACAAGTGATAATAATTTGTGCAGTTGAATATGATGGTGATGTCCAGTTTTCCAACGCCTTCTCTTGTAACCTATTGATAGGGATTAATATTTGTAACCTCTGATTTTAGATATTTACCGCCATTCTCCCCTAGTATTTTTTTTCTCATTTCAAGAGCTCTAGTTTCAAAATATAAAGTTATTGTACTTTTTTTTCTTTTTAAAAATATTTGATATACTCTCTTCGTTTTAAAATATAAGGCATTTTGAACTCTTTTTTCTTTCTCAAAATATTTAGTTTTTTGTAAATTCTAATCATTTTTTTAAGTTACCCTCATTTGTAATATAATTTCTCTATTTTCTTTCATGTTAGTAGAGAATAAATTAAATTAATTAAGAATAAAGTAGGAAGAATATCTCTTATTTTCTCTTTTCTTAATCTATGCAAAAAGTATCAAAAGATATTATATTTTAAAACGAAGGAAATATTTACAAATAAAATCATTCGGTAAGTAACTATAATATTTAGCGATGAAATTGCAATTATGTTTTCAAATTATGATATTGGATACAATTCATCAAGTCTAAGTAATGTCTCCTGAAAGATAAAAGGTTCTTCAGCCCTCTTCGAATAGGAGCCTTTGGCTTTTCTTTTGTTGCTCTAGCTCCAGTATACACTGCAGTGCCCCAACTCCAGTAGACATTCTTGCTTTCCTCTCTTATCCTTCAGCTTTTAGCTTCATTATCTTGATAATGATCTTTTGGTATGTAGTGGTCCAACAGGAGCAGCATTCAAGTGGCTTCAATATTTGCCCATGAAACCTCCGATCTACAAGTTAAGTGGTCTGAGAATTATCTGATGGTAAGTACTCTATAGTTCATATCCAACTAAAAAATTCATTGGTACTTGTTTTACCTTTACATAACAACACACGTTCAAATCAAATCTTGCAATGAAGTACAACCACTTACTGGATTGATACATTCGTTAGAGATATTAACAAGTTGGAAGGGATCTTTGAATTCAAGATGCACGTGTATTTCCAAATTTTGGGTCGTGGATACAAACCAAGTAGATGAACAGGTGAGTTACAGAGAGGCGTGGTAGGAAGATGTGTCAGGATTTATGTCTTGTGCTACCTGAAGAACGCGATTAACATGAATTTCTGGATAGTGTTGCAAAAGATTTAAGTTGTCTACAAAAGCACCATTCATTAGTTTGCTTTTCACACACAGAAGCATTGCACAACAGATCCTCAAAAGCATGTCCTGCAACCATACAGAAGTGCCATGCCTATCAGTATTCATTCAATCAAGAGTGATCCCTCCGTGAAACTGAAGGAGCTGTCAGGAAATTGGAGAACCTGAACGCCAAAGGAATTGCCTAAAAGAGAATCCCAAATTCTTAAAGTAGTCTGGAAACTGAATTCTTGAGTGAGTAGCAGCGTGATCCACCGAAATGCATAGAATTGAGGATTAACCTGCACATTGTAAATAAGGATCAATTTTCAGGAGGAAGGTGGTAATTGAAATCAGAAAATACAAGTAATGGGAAACTTATTAGGAGCAAAAAGTCAGAAGTACAAAGAAGTTCAATATTCAGAAGAAGTGGAAAGAAGTGAAAGGGATAAATGTTGAAGCTCTCGACATATCTGAAACATTACCTTGTTCTTTAACTCGAGATGCCTCCATAATTCCTCGTCATTGGCTTTCAGTAACTCTGACAACCGCAAAAGTGTAGAGCGAATACCCACAGGACTATTATCCAATTGTTCACAAAAGTGATCCATCGAGTTACTCATGAGTCTAACAAAGCAACAAAAACTATCTGCTTCTGCATTTGCCTATAAATCAAAGAGACTTAACATGATTGCCATTTTGATTAGCCTAAAGAATTTTAATACGGAATATCATAGTCTCCTAGAAATAAAAGTGAGTTGAACGTAGGATGCTGAAAAGATTCTGCAAGGTAGGTTTATTAGACGGTTTGAGTGATTCTAATAGCATAGAACAAATTTCATTCATTAAAGAGCCTTTTTTGGGGTGAAAACATTATGAAGGCAAAAGATTTTAATATTAGAAAAGAGAAAAAAACTATTTAGAAAATTCTTTAATATAAGGGAACATCACTAGAGTCAACAGTTCTTGGAAGTTAGCATCAATACTTTGCTGGTTTCACTCACAAGAGAACATAAATATTTGTGCAAAGCCCTGATATCACATTCTTTTGTTCCTTACTGAAACCTTGAAATATCTGAAAAGTCTGCAAGGGCATCAGACCAACAATGCAGAGGCAAATACCAAAGATCACTTCCAAGAATGACTTTGCTTGTCAACATAATACATGACAACAATTGAAAGGACAAAATAAGTAAACAAAAAATGCATGAACAAGAATTGTGACAATGAAATCAGAGATTATGAAAACAGTTATAAAAGTCTAGATTCAAAATTTCAGGTTAGAAAAACATAAAAACCATAAATCATCTATTTTGAAGATAGTACTTACAGAGTTTTTCTCATCACTGTCTGTGCTGAACACATAGTAAAGTGGTGCTAAGACCTCATTCATGCCTTGCACATAACGAATTTCAGGATTGAGTTTTGCAAACAGAAGAAGTATATTTCTCATAGATTCCTGCAGAAGCCATTTATCGATACTTTTGATAGAGAGACAAGGAGACAGAGAGAGAAAGTTTGTGCAAGCGTACAATGAGTTTAGCATTATAAGCGAAATGGATATTTCTAATTTGTTTGTTCAATTTTGTGCAGTTTAGATTGAATACCAAGATTTATAAAGAGACAGTTCTCTCGTCATACCTTGTTTTTCTTGCTCACAAGTGACTCCCCTGAGAAGAATCTTATCGTTGGGTGCGTTCTTTCCAAATCACGGTCAATCTGCTCTGTTATTTCTGTGAACTAGAAATAGAAACTTTGGATGTGATAAGCATAAGACTATGCATTTGTCAGTGACGGAAACGAACTCAAACTGGAGAAGTTACTTGCCTCAAAATATTGATGCCAAGCGCTAGTTTTTCCTAGACAAAGGGGATGATCTTCATTTGATACATCATGCCTTTCGAGGGTGCCCGCAGCATCACTGTCAGCATCATTCTCGTTTGGTTCCAGTGCCTCATCTTTTCTCCTTGAAATTTCAGACTGCCTAGAACGAAACTACATAGTTAGAACATGGTTGGCCACAAATAGGGCGTTGTAACATGCTATACAAGACGTCTAGAGAAAAACCAGGAAACTTATCTATCTCGCGAGAATTTAGAGAGGAAAAAAAAATTCCACTACTGCTTACCGGGCTTAGGAGAAGTTCCTCCTTCAGTTTAGTATATTTTTGTCTGCTTTCAGACAACTCCTTCTCCCATATGTCACGAGAAGGAGGTAAATAACCAAGTAACAGCTGTGAAATTGCACCAAATGTGAAACTATAATCATCACAAACAAAATATTATGGTAAAAGTTAATGAAGTCAAGAATCAGCAGTTGGATAATCTAGATGGAAGACTCATCATACACTCTCTATAAAAAGGATCCTCCTTCCTAAGTTCTTCTGTGTGCAGGGCCACGTTCTTATTTAGATGACATGCATTAAAGAATCTGATAATGGCAACATGGCAATGTACAAATGTAAACAAATTTGTATCATTTTCACAGAGATGTTAAGCTGAAGCATTTGTTTTGGGAAATGAGATAACAATGTCAACTTTCTTGCCTCACATGAAGCCATTATAACAAAAATGAAGCTCAAATGCACACAATTTGAGCAAAGGCAAGAGAATCCTTATAAATATGCTCCCTCTGTTTCAAAATATAGAGCCTTTTGTCTGCAATCCTTTACAAATTTTATTTATTTTCTTCTAACTTGAGAGAGAATGACTGAATTATATTTACAGGTGAAAGTAACTTTAGAAAAATAATCCTTAAAATTATAGAAGGACCAAATATTTTGAGAAGGGAAAAAAGGGTCTAAAAATCCTATATTTTGAAACAGAGTGAATATTAGGTTTTACTACAATTGTTGCTTTTGCTTATAATTTCACCTCATGTAAGGAAAAAGATTGATAATCTGTCTTCAGGTCTACAGGAGATAAGTTAAGACTCATAAATGTACCAATTACATTCTTCTGACAACTTAAGCTTTTAAATGAAGTGGTAATATCTAAAAGTATTAAGATACAAAATTACATCTGCAATCCATTCAATATGTGAAGGTTTCATCTTCTTAATAAATATTATTCTCCTTTTGTTTTCCTTATCTATATATTCCTAAAAACTACACTTAATTTTTTTTTTAAAAAAAGGAGAAAAGTCACGACCTGGAATGTCTTGCAGAATAATTCCGTTGTTTTCTCTCCATTAGTCTCTACTGTACCAAAAATGATGCAAAATTAGTATATAAAATCTCTACCTTCCAAATTGTTGCCCGCAAACCTCCTCCATCTGGGATTCCTGAACTAGCAATTCTTTGCACCTTCTCCAAATTAATAACCTTCTGAGAAATCTAATAGGGGGAAAAAGAGGCTATCAAAGGCATTATACGAGCAAATTAGCCTCATTTGGTACCAGTTCGGAGCAACAAGCATAAAGAATCTCTAAACCTCTGTACTCAGGTAATGAAAGCCTAAAATACGATTCTGAAAATTACTGCTGTAAAAAGAGAAGAAAAAGATACAGGAAACTCGTAAGCATTAAACTAGATTCACTTTTGTAGAATGTCTTTCGTGAAGCAGCTAACCCAAATGCAAAAAACACTAAAACATATTGGGAAAGGAGAAAACTTTGATCCAAAGAACTGAAATAAGAGGAGAAGATTGTCGTTCTCACCTCATACTCTAGATCAGATCGCCTCTCATCAACCTGGATACCCTCCATATCATTTTTCTGCTTTCCGCTGGACCCTTGTTCCAGTATGTTACCATCAAGCTTCTCGCGAGGGCTTTCACTGTGAACCTCAACTTCAGTATTGAAACCTAGCCCATTTGGAAGAAACGTTTCTAATTCCTTACCAGATTCAAGCCCTTGATCACTTCCAACATTTTCTGCTTCTTTACGCTCAATACCAGAGACTAAACTACTAAGCTTCTGAGGAAATGGTACATGGGCTTCCTGCGGGAGCTTGAGCTTGCCCTTGAGCATTTCTTTGAAGACGAATGAAGGGTTTGAGGATGAGTTCCAACTGCAACGTGTGTTCCGTAGATGAGTTTGCAGTTCGTCTTTTGTGTATGAATTCTGATCTTCTGTAGTCGAATGGTAGTTAACCGTTTGAATTGTAGTTGGTCCTGTGGACCCCACAATTTCAAAGATGATTTTACAATTTTTTTTTTACCTATGGGGCGGGCAGAATTTTTGTAGTCGATCCCGCGACCAAGTCCCGGTGGGGGAGTACTGCCTTACCAACCTGGCTGCGCCCCCGACAGTTATTGATTTAATAAATAAATTCATCAGTAAATAAATAAATTGTATGCATACATATTTAATTTATGGAGAGACTATTATAGTTGTAAACAGATCTAATGGATTCGGAATATCTTGTTCCAGACTCAAATTCGATTTACTATTCTCAGATCCGGACTCGACATTATTATCCGACGAATTTGAATGGGATAGACTCAGATCCTATAGGGTCTCGGTTCGAATCCGGATAGATCCGTTTATAATTATAAAAAGTAAAAAATTATAATAAATATAAAATACAATTTAAATATCATGTCATAAACTCAATAAAATAACAAGTTTAATGTCTTCAAACACAATTCTTAAATATACTTATTAAGCAAATTAAAAAAAACAAACTCAATATCTTCAACTCAAGAAAATAAATATATAAAATATTTATTATTAAAAAATTATTCGGGTCCATAGTCCTAAACTTTATGTATCGTACACATACCTATTTAGAAAATGCATTATCAGGTTCGAATAAACGGGTATAGATCTTGTATCATACCCGAACTTAACGAATTGGGTCTGGGCTGGACATGATAAAAACTCAATCCATTGACAACCTAGAGACCATGCCTTTTGTTTAAATAATTATTCAATTCGTAAAGTAAGACTCTTTTAATAGTATAGTTTTTATATATTGCATAATACCTTATTTTATATGTAGCAAAATCATCAATGAAATTTTTTTCAATTTTTTAAAAGCTTAAAACACTTTCCGTTTTAAAATATAAAATTTTTAACTCTTCAGTGTCTATTCAAAATGTTTAACCCTTTACTAATTTTAGCAATTATTTTTTTTTAAAGTTACCCTCAGTATAAATAGTTATTTATCCTCTATTATATTAATAAAATTAATTATAAATACAATAAAAATATTTTTTATTTTCTTCTTTCTTAATTTATTTCAAACTTGTCAAAAAAAAACTTTATATTTTAGAGTCGAGAGAGTAACGAGTTTCTGATGAGTGAATGCAATACAATTTAGAAGTTGATTTTCTTTTCATTTTCAGCTTCCATTTGATAAAGAGAAAAAGTTTTATCCCACATGACTTTTTCCTGTTACACTAGAAATTTCGAATTAAAATTTTTATTTAAAAAATTTTATCTTGATATTCATAAAACTAAATTATTTATACAAAATAAAAATTTTTATATTGTATTTCAAAATAAAACCCTATCAAATATCAACATCACAGGTACGGGTTGGGTTGGAAATGTAGGAAGATTTATTACTTAAATTGTTTTTAAGTGTCCCACCTTCTCATTGGAGAAGGAAAAAAAAGAAAAAATAAAAAACAAAAGAACCAAGAACGAGAAAAAAACTGTAACCCCCCATACTGCCGTCGGCCTTTGATTCCAATTGTTTGAGGAAATTGGGCTTTTATAAAATTGAGATCCACTAAAGTTTTGGTGCATATGGGCCCATCTTGACTGCCTCTGAGCATTCTTCCTCGTCGCATTTTACCAAGGCGATCCTTTCTCGTGGATCTGCATAATTACGGGGGCAAATGCCTCAATTTTCTCTAAATTTTTTTTTCACTTTTTATTCTATTTTTTCTCATAAATAATTTATTTTTATATTTTTTTAATATAACTCAATTAAAAAAATCACAATCTAAATATGCCCTTAAACTTTCATCAATGATCGAATTTGACACGAATTAAAAATGTAACATTTGACTACTTAAACTTTAAAAAATTCTCCAAAGTAATCCTAATTGAAAAAGTAATATACATGACATTTTATTATAAATGAAGCAGAGAATGCGACAGATAATTTTAATCCTACTTAAGATCCTTTCTCAACAAGTTTATATATTGGTGGTGAGATTCCATATTGCAACTCAACACCAGGAGAGAGAGAATGGGAGAAAGGAAATAGATCGAGAAGAGGATCCAAACCGTTGGGCTTTGTTGTCCGACTAAGCCTCTTAACAATAGAATATGAAAACAGACAGTGAACATACATAGAACCATGGGAAAAATATCAAATTCAAAATCTGTTAGCCCAAGAGGATAAAGCTTTCACTTCAATGAATTAAAAGAAGGGGTTGTTAATTGCAAGATTTTATCTAGAAATGGGTATCATTTGATGTTGAATCGTTATTCATAGCATTGTTTACCCCTCAACAAGCCCAAAAGCTTCAAGATTTGAGAGAATGGTGTATTGGATTTAGAGAGTGCCTCGGAGGTTGAAAGAGTGAAATTTTAAACATGAAATACAACGTTGCTACATTTAACAATTTTAAGGTATTACGTTTAGCAGTTGTGTAGAAGAATGTTGAACAAATCAATACTCCCTCTATTTCAAAACATGAGTCGTTTTAAATAGAATAAACTATTTCATAATATAAATTATTTTATATCCTAAAGAAACATTTTATTAACTTTTTATTTAATTCTAACATCTCTATCTCGGTAGGTATTTCTCTTTCTCTACCTCTCTCCCTGTTTATTAAGGGCATAAAAGGTACTTTGTTATAAATATTTACTTATTTTTACAACTCTTAATTAAGATACTAAAATGACTCATATTTTAAAACAGAAGGAGTAATTTCTAATATTTTAGTGACAAACAAAGGTAACTTTTATATCATGCGAGAAATACTTCATTCCAGCCTTTTCAATAAATGTTGTTTTATTCCTAGTTAAAATAAATGTAGTATTAATTATTATACTTTTCTCAGTGCCACCGATCCCATTATCTCATCCTATTTCTCTCTCTCTCACCTAATAAAAATAATATTTGTGTTAAGAAAATCTTTTAGTCTTTAGCCTCATAAATTTTCTAATTTTGAGGATCTTTTAATCCGTAAATAAGTCTAAAAAGACATATATTTTAAAAAGGTAAGAGTAGCGATTTTACTATCTTAGTGAAAATTTCTAACTTAGATATATGTTGTTGCAAATAACTATCTCTAACAAGAGTTGAAAGCCCATCACAAATACTTTTTTACAAGGTAGTTGAACATAGTCGGCCATTTAGTAATGAGATGCTCGTTATCCTCTTTGTCAACCTCTTTGCTGAAAAAGGTCTTGATTTTGGTCCTCGTTTAATGTGGGTTAGGTGTATGAATCAATTTGATTGAATAACGAGGAGAAGTCCCATCCATATATGGAACCGCGAATCCAATTAATTTGATTAACTCCCTTCATTTGGAACTTTCAAGATTCAATTAAGAAACTTTGATCATACTTTCACTAGCGAAGCAAATGTTGGGATGCAAACTAAGTCCCACATAGAAAATTTGATGGAAGAGTTGTCTAAATATAAGATTCAAGATAACTCCATTAGTATGAGGCCTTTTGGGAGATACCCAAAAACAAATCCGTGAGGGCTTTGCCTAAAGCGGACAATATCATACTAATGTGGAGTTTAGAAAGACGTTAGACAATTCCAACAAAGTGGTATCGAGCCGATGGTTACGTCCCCAGGGTGACGTGCACGCGTGGGAAGCCCTCGTTGGAGATCTGCGGTTGATGCGTCATGTCGAAAGTCTTCACGATAATGTGGTGGTCGGGCGGCGTGTCCCGCTGGTTGGTAGCGGCGGTGCAAAGATGGTTGGCAGATCAAATGGATTCACTACGAAGGAGAGGTCATGACACGTGTGGTCATTAGTTTGAGGAGGATTGTTGGGATGCAAAGCTAAGTCCCACATGGAAAATTTGATGGAAGAGTTGTCTAAATATAAGATTCAAGATAACTCCAGTTAGTATGAGCGCCTTTTGGAGATACCCAAAAACAAATCCGTGAGGGCTTTGCCTAAAGCAGACAATATCATACTAATGTGGAGTTTAGAAGACGTTAGACAATTTCAACAGCAACTTGGCTGGTCCAACAGCAACTTGGCTGGGTGCTGATAGCACTTTTTTTTTAGGAAGTGTTATATAGATTTCAATCGTCAAATTTTAATTTAATGACTAAACTCTTATGTTTAAATAATTATTCTAGATTGAATCTAATCGTTAAAAACTCATATATATAAATAATTATTTTTGAATATATCTATATTCAACATGTTGTGAAAAATGTATTATTAGCATCGTAACCGAAACCCGGGAGAAGCAGCCAATGAATTGTAACGATCATATGCTAATTATCAAGCCGGCTTACACAGTTTCTTCATGTTTGGAACTCTCTTTCAAAGCCATCTACTAATGACTTTGTCGAACGCGGATGTAATGCTTCAACTGCAAATGCAATGTCATCTTAATACGCTTTCATTTTCTATCTTCTTCGCTGCCAACATATATTTGAAATCAGGAGAGAAAAGAAAATGAAAATAAAGAGAAGGGAAAAGGATATTTCAGAATGTGGATTCATCTTATTCTTCACTTGGCGTGGGGTGCTAGCTGCGCCTGTCGTGGACAAGAAGAGCACCTCTTGTTGCAGAATGGTTTGGCCCTCATGATATTAATACTGTTAAATCTGCCTATATTTACTTCTCTTAGAAGAGTTGGAAGTAGTTAGAGATGGAGAAGCACGGAACCAATAAGAATCTCTTTGACAGGTTATTTCTGGACCATAAAAACTTCAATGCTGGAAGGACCATTTGTACACTGATCATGACTGATGATGAAAGAAACAACTCTTCTTCTATTCCTCTCTCGTTATATATGTATATGGACACCAGCTCTAGATTTTGTCGTTTCTTAACACTGATTAAATGAGTTCGTGCTTCAAATTGGCGCGGAGGGATGAGGTCGGAAAACATCAACGTCACGTGATATAGTTATCTTCATTCTCGGGCAAAGTTCAGTTGAATCCTGTATCTGACCCTCGGAGTACAGGCGCTGCCACTGCCGGTTTCAGAGCGATTTCGGGTGTATTTTGGATTAGTTTACTACAAAATTTACTGTAAATTTTTTTATTTTTAGTATTATTTTTTTCTCGTAAAAAATTTTATATTACAAAATTTTTAAAAAAGTTTTAAACTAAAATATTATATAATATCATTCTATAGTCGTGCTTATGGTAGTACTTTTCTCGTTCCGGGGGTAAGGTAACTAGATCAACTTTGAGCAGGGATAATCGACCCCTAGGTTTCATTTTCGTATGTTTTGTTGTAATTTACTATCTGTGGTTTTCTAGAGGAGATAATCACACTTTTCAATTCCTGTATAAGGTATGTTTTCAATTGTTTAAAATAAGTTATTTATAATGTTTTTAAGTTAAAAGCTACTTTTGAGTTGTGCTTATTCACTTATAGCTTAAATAAAGAGAAAAAGTTATTTTGATGATACTTATAAAAATAATTTTTTCTTATTGAAATTATTAAAAATAAAAAATTTATTTTAATTTTAAGTACAATTTTTTTAAAATACTTGTTTTTTATCTGTTTAAAAAAAACTTTAACAGTCGAAAACATAACTATAATACTCCTAGAGATTCAATAATTGTACAAATAAAGTGTTACTTGGTTGCAACGTTATTACTTAGTAGGATTTTCTTCATATGAGAGAAGGTAAGCTGTAACTTTCATACAAGAATACAAGAACATGACATTTGCTACTTGTCTTGTCCTCGTATACATGCATCGTTTCCAAAGGATTGGGGAGTAGATAATGAGCCTCTTTGATTTCCTCTTTGCACATATGAATTACATTCCCAGTCCCGTGTGATCTCCTTAACTCCGAAGCCTGCATTTGTTCACTGGATTTTGAATCCAGAGACAACGACACATGATTTTGTATGTATACTTTTCAATGGTGTGCAGTCTCCGTCCGTAGCACATGATTTTGTCTTTATATTTTGTATTTATACAAGATAGAATGTCCTTGTCTAACTAGCTAAATAATTTGACAGTAAATTGCTTAGTAATTTACCTTATTAATTACAAAGTTTGAGATTAATAGGATGACTCATATATTACTGTAATTTAAATCAGTTAAATTGAGGGACTAAAAAAGGTTAGTGGTGGGATTATTATGTTAGTGAAACTAATTTCTTTAAATTAAAGAGGTTAGTATATAATGAAAATTTAGGTAAGATATATGAGTGTTCTAGAAAAGTAAATATTTTATTCCAAATGTTCTAATTCTGATCGGAGAGAGTAGATACGTATAAGTAAGTAAGATGAAAATATAAATCGAACTAAAAACTTATATTGTTTGATAAAGTTAATTAAAAAAATCTAAGTTATCACCTTATCAGTATTCACAGTTCATTTATTTTCCCGGATTCTTGGAGGGGACCGATTGTTTATTTGCCGTTATAAACAGGAGAAAAATACAGCAAAGGAAGGAATTTATTATTATCCTTTGTTGTATTTTCAAGGATCTTGTAGGAAAGGAAAAGAGATGTTCAGGCTGAGAGAGGGAACGAGAGAGTTTTTTTTTTTTTTGAAATTTTCCTTTATTAAGGAAATTTGGGGACGAAACCTTCTCCTCATAGGAAGTGGGTAGCTACTTCATATTGAGGAGAAAATATTGTGAGGAGCAGAAGGAAACAAAATTATTAGAATATGTCTAGCCTCCAAGTTTCCGGTGTGTTGGATTTGTGGGGGCCTTCGAGTCACCAATTCCAAGCTGATTGGAGCATCAAAAGCACGATAAATAACATAAAGGACGTGAAATAAAGAAGCTACGTATGGTCGGAAGTGCACATGGTAGTCGGTAAACTGCGTTCGAAAGATGCCGAGCAGTCATCCTCCGAACAGTTTGCATATAATAGCTGTGTCATGATGTAGACAGCAACCAGTGCATATTGAAAACATGGTCAGCAACTTAATCTTGAGGCCATTTTGTGATGCACGTCGTTTCGTCTGTGCTTCTTTTGGCGTAATCGTTCCGGAACTAACTTTCTCTTCCTTCACCTTTTCTAACTCTTGACAGTTGATCAAATTTGGAGGACCCAACAAACTTATCATGAAAAATATTGCAGCATTTGATAATCTTGACGTTTCACCTTGAAATACCAATTATAATAAAGTTGTCAGCAAACCTTTTGGTTTCAACACCATCATCTGATGATGTCCAATATATACCCAGAGCAGCATTTAGAATGAATGCGGTCGATCTTATGGACAAAGCCGCCGTCTTTGCGCATCGATCTCGTCGTGAGATATCAGGACATATAAGTCAGCCAGGTAAGCACTGCCACCAGCATTTGGAGTTTCAATTTGTAAAGCCAAAATCCAGTTTGCAGAAGTGTTTGGTGCGGATTTACTTATATAATTTAGCAAAAAGCGAACTTGAGTAAATAACTAGGAGTGAAATTTCTTGTTGTACAAGTAACTGCATGCAGGAACTGATAACTATCACGCTGGTATCTATGACAATTCAATATGAAGTCAGTGAAGTTGAAATGTCCGTAACATATAGATGGGACCATCAAGAGCAACATATATAGGAAAAAAATAATACATTTTGTAAAGAAAGTTTTGGAAAATTATATAATTTAGTCTCTCTTCCTTTTTTGATTGGATACTTTAGGACCTCTTAATTTTTTTAAAACTTGTTAAGTTCCTATAGTTTTAACATTTGGACATTTCAAAATCTCTCCATTTTTTTAATTGATTAAGTCCCTATAATTTTTATGTTTTGATGCTCCTGGACTTTTCAATTTAATTTTTTTAACTTATTAAATCTCTATATTTTTTATGAGTGGCTTATTGAATCCTTCTGGTGAAACCTATGGTAATTTCTGAATACCAAAGGCAAGTGTCTTTGAGTGGTTTTCTTTAGAGGGAAATAGGTTGTGAAACCTATGTTACTCTTAAAAAGTTATGCATACGCGCGGCACTTATTTTTGCAGTCTGAAACCATAATAAGTTTCATCGAAATGATTCAATAAGTAGTTTAAAAAATTATAGAGACTTAATAAATTTAAAAAATTGAAAGGTCCTAAAATGTTAAAATATAAAAATTATAAGGGCATAATAAGTTTAAAAAATTAAAAAGACCCTTAAACGTCTAAATATATAAGAACAACATAGACTAAACTGTCCAACTTTTCAAAAGTTTGGTGTAAACAAAAGAGAAACTATATATGAGACATATTTTTTAAAATATTAATTTAAGTCCAGGTTGGCACATACAAATAAATTTGAATAAGTTGATATATCCACTGTAATTAATTCCGGGGTAAGCATTTGTGCTCTTATGTATTTGAATTGAATTTTTTTTAATTAAATTGTATTAAAAATTATAAAAGTAAATTATTTGTAAAATGAAAAATTAGGTCCAAATTAAAAAAATAAAAAAATATTTTTTTTATTTAAAGAGCAATCCAAATACACCCTTAATACTTACCATTCAATAATGTTCTGATTTTTGCCATTCAACTATATTTGACGGGTTGTTCGCCTCCAATCCAATCAGTAGACAAAATCTCTTACCTTTTGGAATTTCTTCCATCCATTAGTCTTCCGCTGGGTTCGTTGCAATCTAAGGATAGTTTATTTGTCAAGCCACTTGGGAATCTTCCAACCCATCTTCTAGCCAAAAAAGATGAGAGATAGTATGGGAACTTTTACAGTCACTCACTAGTATTATATATAGTTTTAAATTTTAATTAAATATAATTAAAAAATTAAATTATTATTTTTTCTCTATATATAACATATTCTCTTTATTTTATTTCTACAAATTTATTAAAATTAATTAGTATCACATTAAATTATGTTATACAATGTAATTAGATAAAAAATCAAACTCTAAACCTTCAATTTTTAGATAAAAATTTTTAAAAATTAATTTTTTAAAATTTTGAGCGAGTTTCGTCTTGGATGGTTGAAGGCTAAACTTGCTCAAAATTAAAAAAAATTTAATTTTTTTAATTTTTTGAGTTTTTTATTTCAAAATCGAGGAATTTCGATGTAGTTTTTTATTTAATTACACAGTATAGCTTAAGTTAATGCAATACTCATTAATTTTAGTAAAATTTCATAAAGAGAATGAGAGATAAGATATTAGGTAGAGAGAGAAAGAAGTTGAAAATAATTTAATTTTTTATGGTATATAATTAAACTCAAAACTGTATGTAATAATAGCCTTTGTAGTTATAATTGGAAGATGCTCGTCCTCATGTAACTTTACATTGTAGTTCACGCAGGTCTTTCTCCTTAACAAAGTTTTTCTCTTTTTATTCAAAATGAAAAAGAAAACTATTTGATTGAGTGCCCATATGAGGCTATGACTTAATGGAAGAATTAAGATTTCTCAATCAAAATTCTAATGCCAGATTTAATTGTTATGAATATATTAATTTTATAGATATCTATTATCCCAAGTATTAATCTATGTTTAAGATTATAGAATATGAAAGACTACGGGTTACAACCAAAGTTGTACATTTATCATTCATGGACAACTATCCCTTTTATTTCCATTATCTAAGAGAACATAGGGATCATGAGAAGTATGTTATATAAGTTATAGAGGAACTTACTAATAACCTATGATGAGAAATGTTATTTCCAACCCTATAAATAGAATCATATAGAATAGCTTATAAAAAGGAAGTATAGTAAAAAGTTCTCAATAAAATTTTAGTGTTTACATTTATTATATTCTCTCTTTCGCTATAGTTCAAAGTCTTATTTGTTGTCATTTTATAGTTAGTTTTTATATCTATTTCGACCGAATTTTACAACATTAATAATATTCTTCACTTTATACGGAAAAATTATTTACTCTTTATATCCACCATATTCAATCAATTTGATTGAACAAATACCCTTCCAAATAAAAATCTAAAAAACTGGCACTTTTATCACTAAAATTGAAAAGTTTTATTATGGTTACTGAGTAACTTGGTTGCATCACACAAGTTACACATATGCCAATAAAAACAAAATATGTGGATAAAAAATCACATCATTAAAAAAAATTAACTACCTCATGTTACTTTTTTATTCACATATTTTATTTTTATTGGCATGTGTATAACTTATATTATGCTTATAAATTCCTTTGTGACCATAATAAAATCACTCAATTAAATCATATAAAAATTACTCTTTTAAAATAAAATTTAATTATCATTACATATGACCAAATTAATCTATACCATGAACACACTATAAAGCCTTTTCTTATTTTTTTTCTTGTCGAAACACTAGAAAATCATTTAATTTTAATAAGTATTCATATCATTGATTTGTCTTGTCTATGTAATGACTTCAAAAATCCAGCAAAAAAAGAAAAAAAAACTTCAATATTGTACCTATATTAATCTGGTATCGTTTATTAGTAGCGATAGTTGATGTCTTTCAAAGAAGATGGTGGAGATGAGTTTTTCTCATCACTATGATTGAAGAATTATGACAAATACCATATGAAAAAGACTATTACGTGTTTGTTTACTTTATTAGTACTACTAGTAGTATTAGTATATTTTACCTATTTAGAATTTTTGGGATGTGGGTTAGTAACTGTTGCATTGGTTGTTCAATCATCGTATAACTTTTCTTTTTCTTGTATGTATAAAGTTGTCCCAATGCTTCAACTCCTCTTATTGGAGAAGGGGTTTGATAATTGTTTTGATTGTAATAACTAATGTTATTTTAATAAAAGATTTAAGAGTTGCTTCGATTATAATAACTCAGGCTACTTTAATATCAATAAATAACTTTTAAATTTAGCAAAAAAATTGAATTGGCCCTTTTTAATAAATAAATAAATAAGTCCTTCCTTTTCATAATTTTTCACATTTTTCTCTACCCTTAACTAAAACTAATTAGTTTCTAACCAATATCAGCGGCTTCAAACTTAATTAGAAACTTTTTGTTAGATGATTTTGTGTTTGAGGGTTGGAAAATGAAAACTTTCTCCAACCACATATATCTGTTAATTCGGTGAATTGGAAATTTATATTGCAGTTCACGTAATTGGCCAATCAATTATGTACTATGACGACCGAAATGGTCCATGTTTTTATAAGGGTATATTTAAATTGTATTCTATTACAGAATTCAATTCAAAATTTTTACTTTAAATTTTATTTATTTTTTCACAAAAATTTATTGTTACGAAACTCAAATTCTATCCAATTTAACTCTAAAGACAAGACGAATGTAATTCCCATTAGTTATATAATTAAAACATATAACAAAAACTTTTTAGCCTCACTTCATTTTGAAATTCAAAAATCATATACACTATTTTTTTGGTTTACCTCCTTAATTATGGGTGACAAGACGAATGTAATTCATCTCTATCTTCACTAATGCTTGCTTTAAAAATGATTAGACTTTAGCTGGAGAAAGTTTGTGTACCAAACATTATTTTGTCCACGACACTCTTAAACTTGTATCCCTCCCAAAAGTAAATGGAATCATTGAAAGAAGAGAAAATACCATAATGAGATGACAGTTGAATGTATGGCGATGGCAAAAGAGAATAACGGGAATTTAATAAATTGTACAGAATTAAGGGATTACGGAAAGTGGCAGCATATGTCACTTCAATTCACGCATATTATGATGGCTGAATTATTTGATTGCCAATGGTAAATTGCATATTTTTAACTCCAAGGATCAATGTGATTGTACTTCTAACATTAACGGGGTAACCTACAAAACTCTTTTTCTTTTTCTTTTTCTTTTTTTCAAAGTTAGTGATCAAACTAGTTGGTGATTGTTTATTTTCCTACTTTTCCGTTTTGAAGGATTTAAAAAAACTATTCCCTCCGCTTGGGGTTGAATATCATATTTTGAATTTATAAAAAATTAAAGAGAATAATTTAACTATAAATAAATTATTATAGTATATGTATTAGTTAAAGAGGTTAGTAATAAGATTTTTATGTTAGTGAATTTTAAATCTCTTTCATTAAGAAGTTATAAAAATTAATAGTAGACTCATTATGTTAGTTGTAATTAATTCTATTAATTAAGGAGTTAGTAGTAAAATTTTAAATAAAATATATTACTATTTTTAAAAAGTGAACACTCAATTTGAATATCCTAAAAAAGAAATATAAACATTCAATTTAAAATAGAAGGAGTAATTTTATAGAGGAGGTTGTTGATGACAACAGGAATACTATTAATTAGAAACTTAAAAAGGAAATAACAATTGGGAATCAAAGTCCAAAATGCAAAAGCTTCGTAGGTTAACTATACTAATATGATTAATTAAGTTTGAGAAATGCTATTCTCATTCCCATTTTATCATCTTTCACTACTCTTTATTTTATTTATAAACAAAAAGACTTGGATAACCCTGGTCATAAAATCAACTAATCTACACATTATCAAATGACTCAATTACTATTCTTTTCTCATAACATTAGCATTTCTGTAATAAGAAAATTGGTGCCACTAATCATGACAATGTCAATAGTAGACAATTGTCTACATAAAAGCTTTCTAGACATATGAGCTGTTAAGATTTATGAGAAGAGGTCATAAATTTCTCAATCTTATCTATTTAGTTTAAAGTTTTTGTAATCTCGTCTTCTATTAAGAAAAAATTAAATAAATAATAATAAATACATAATTAAAAATTTGTTATGTACTCATAGGGATTCTTTTTTTATCAAGTGAATAATTTAGTCTATTGATAATTCATGAACTTATTAAAATTATTTTATCTATAAAAAAGAAAAGAAGAGTGAAATAAATTAAAATATGTGTGAGAATATTATTTTTCTTAAATTTTAGAGCTTGCATCTTTTTCCCTAATAAGTGTAGCGTTTTTCCTTAATAAGTAGGTCTTTTAACCAAATAATGTAGTTTCATTTATTTTCCTGGAAAAAAAGACTCAACGTCAAATTCAGAACTTGAATTCAGTTCCCGCCTTATCATTGACAAATTGATCTAACTTAAATATTCATTCTATCTAGAATTAAAGTATTTATTTTTTATATATTTTATTTCGAACAGAGAATAAAATATACTTCTATAAATTATACGAAACTTTGAATGACTGATCTCCAAAATAAAAGATGTCTAATCTAATCAGAAATGTCACCTCTGCAAGGTGATTTGAGAAGTCAATTGTTTTTCTATTTTTTTACTATGATTAATATTTCTTTTTATTTCATAAAATTTTAGTACGATTATTATACAGATTTTATTCTATGAGAAGCAGTGTGGAACTGTATCCGTCTTTTGCTTGCGTTTTCTCAAAGTCTTTTTTTTCATTTCATTATAATTAAAATAGTTCTCAAATTTTTATTTTAATACATCAAACAAATTATAAAATTAAAATAATTTAATAATAAAAATAATAAAAATTAAATAATTATTTAAAATTTATGATAATATAAAATATTCTATAATCTAGATATCAAAAATAGATAAAGTACAATAATATTAATAAGTTAAAAAATAAATACACTTCAATTTTTTTCGTAACATCTTCATCGACATTCTTAAATTACAAAGATAAGCAAAATTCAGTTTCAAATCTTTTTAAAAATATAATAATTTTAAAAATATTTATTAATCAAAGATTTTAAAATTTATTTAAGAAAAAGACAAATACTGAAAAAGGTTAATATCAAGTATGGATACATAAAATTCCTCTAAGAAGGAGGCGATAAATAGCAAGATCTACAATCATTTATAAAAGATCATACCTTTGCGTCTTAAATTTTAATATAAATTATTTAGAAAAAATATATTGTAATTTATAATAAAAAATAAATAGTGAGATCACAAAAAAAAAAGACGAAAAACAAAAAAGATCTAGCTGTAGGGGAAACAAGATGCAGAAGTCTTTGCGCAGGAGCAGGACAAGGAGGTGAAAGTGGGTAGAAAGAAAAAGGTTCTTCATGTCTTTTTTTTTTTTTTTTGCTTAAAAAAGTAATTTCTCAAATTTTTTTATTTGGATAATATTTAATCGGATAAAAATATAATTATATTTTTTATAAAAAAATTATTTTTATAAAATTTAAAATAAAAAATTTTAAATTAAATACAATCTAAATATTTTTTTTTCTAAAATTGTGTTTTGTCAAAGGTCAATTTTAAGAGGCATCAATAATGTATTTAAGTAATGATATGACATAACTGAATACGGGTTTTAGAATTGTCATGTCACACTTAGCAAAAAAAAAAAAAAGGAATTATCATATCACATATATAAATTTCACTAAAACCTAAGTGTATTTATTAAGTACCTGTGAAAAGGTAAAGAAATTAAAGTGGACGGCTCAAAATAAATTGGTAGGCGTTTACTATTATATTCGGAAGTTTTCGTAATTTTAAATAAAATTTAATTTTAAAATTTTTATTTTAAATTTTTATAAAGATGAATTATTTATCTTATAAAGTAAAAATATTTATATTAAATTTCATAATAAAATTCAATTCTAATATATCTTAAAAACTTAATGTAATTATGGTACATAGAACACTTTTTTTCAACTAATAATAAATATAACTTAATAGTCAAATTTTAGGCTTAGTTTGGTTCTCAAGGAGGGGGAGGAAAAGAGGTACCTTTTTACTTTTTTTAGGAGATGTATTTATATTTACTTCAGTTTTGTTTAGTTCGAGGGAAATGAAAGTAAATTAAAAATATTTTTTCTTGTTTTGTTGTACTCAAAAGTGAAATAGAAAGGGATGATATTTTATTTTGTTTATAAATTTACTCTTCCCTTAAAATATATAATTATGATAAAATTCTCATGCTTAAACTTAAATGCCCCATCTTTGAAAAGATAATACAGTTTCTAGCTAATTGTAGTTGAATATTTCAGTGGCACTTGAAAGCAAAATAAAGAAGAAGAAAAAAGTTAACAATTTATCAAGATAGAACAAATTGGAAGCCACCAAATACTTAGATGAAGTAATGGTGGAATTTGGAATGTTTTGTGAGGACATAAAGGTCTTTGTACACCAAATATATCCCAATTAGTCCAAGATTGGACGGATTGGTTTTGCTTACGTAGAGGGAGTCTCCCCCTCCATATTTACTTCCCCCATTCTTTCTTTCCAAACGAAGGAAGTAAAATGTCTATTTACTTCTTATTTTACTTCCCTTCCTCTTTTCCTTCCAAACAAATTAAGCCTTAATTAAACGGTTGGAAACTCATGTTATAATTTTTAAATAATTATTCAACCATAAACTTACTACATGTGAATTTTTAAATAAAATTTAACAGTTAAGAATTTGTTTAGTATGTGTTGAGAAAAAATAATATCAGAACCGTAATCAGACCGTTAAAAACCTCAAATTTTACAAAAGTGAATTGTTTATAAAAGAAAATATGAAACATAGAGTGGAAGTTTATATTAAATTCTGCAACGAACCAATCCATTTCTCCCTTCTTCTAAATAATTCCTACCAATATGTGGAATTCCTAGACCATAGATTACAGAATATTTAAAGATTTCCAGAATGCTCATTCTGCAATACTTTATTTTAAAAGTTGACAATTGCATTATTTTTATTTCTTTTTTATAGTAATTCTTTAATAGTTGAAAATTACAAATATCAATTTTTTATGTACTTTATAATGCTATTAAACGGTAAACAACATGCTCGAAATTAAATTGTTAAAGGAAGTTGTAAAACGATTTTTTTAATGTATGAAAAGTTTTTTGTAGCATGAAATATATTTTCTTTTACTTTTTATAGTAATTTTTAGTACTTGAAGTTCCAAATATAAAATGCTCATCCACTTGACATAATAATAAATAATAAGAAAAATACTCTAATTTAAAAATAATTAGTTAGTGTGTCAAATTCAAATTTAATATTAAAAATTAGGGTTTTAAGTGATTGGTTAGAAACCTAATGATTTTTTAAAAACATTAGCTTTTAAATAGTTGATTGGAGATAAGAATAAAATTAAAAATAAAATAATAAATAAAGCTTCTAAATAGAAAGAATAATATATTTTGAAACAAATTAAAAAAAATATGATATATATCTTGAACAGAGAGAGTATTATTTATCATTCCTAACCAAAAACATAAAAAAATTAACTCTAAATTCCAGAAAACAAACACTAAAAGAAAAAAATAGGAATGTTATACAAAGAACTCAAAAAAATTATTGCAGATGATTTGAAATATTCCACAGAGGCAAGCACATACACCAAAAAAAAATTGATTTTAGTATTAATTTATGCATTTTTTTGTACTATTCCATATATTCGTAGAGTGCATATTAAATGTTTTAGTTTTAATTCAAATAAAAGTAGTTCTAAACTAATTATATTGATGGGGCCATTAGTCGATGGAAACATCAAGTTAAGAAATGCGAAAGCACATGCAGCTTCTAATTAATGCTATAAGAACTTGTAAGCTAGCTAGTTGAGAATATAACCTTCCCTTTCTCTCTCTACCGTTTCTCTCCCGCGAGTAATTCTGCATTTTCTTCTCCTCCGATGCAACTCTTGCCAGATTCAAGTTTCTTTTATACTTTATCCACCAAAAGTTAATGGGGTATGGTATTTTATCTGTTATTATAAATATTTTATCCATTTATGTAATTTAGTTTACTATTTCTGTTAATAAAATGTCTTAATTAATTATAAAAAATTGAGATTATAACACCTCTAAAACACTTCTCTATTCAAATTTTAGTTTTTTTTTTTTTTGAGGAAACAGATTGAAGGTTTATTAGTTTTTTGCTTTGACGTTAAAAATTAAATATTTACTTTTTCTAAACTAAACATAACTTATATTAAACTTCCCAAACATGAGCCAAACCTCGGAAAGTTGAAACGGTTTCAATATATTGTTTGAACCTTAAACTTAGGCAGCTTGAAACGACAGATTCTTTAATTGAGCCAAATGGTCCTAAAAGCAGATCCATCTATATATAATCCTTTTTAATACTAACTTAAAAAAACTCGGTTTCTACAAAATCAGAATTTGACCAAAATTTAAAGCCGAATTTCTCAAAACTAATCAGAATGAATACCTCTACGCATATTTTTTATATATCACTAACTTTTTTAATTAATAAAAATAATGAAATAATTTATTTATAATTAAAATAGGAACATTTAATTTAAAAGTATCTCCGATTTATCCTTAAAAAGAAGGGTAAACAAATCTATTTACCCTTAAATTTTATCCAAGTTTTACTTTTTGCCCTCCAACTTTAAAATGGAGGATTAGTATTTAACCTCCAACTATCAAAGCAAACCAAATTTTGTAAGAGTATTTTAGTAACATAACACTTTTGTCCTCATCTTTTTTAACATAGAATAGTCGTTTTTTATATCAATTTTTTAATAACATTTTTTGCTTTTTAAGTTTACCAGCAAACACAAACATATATATTGTATGTACCAAGGAAAGAAGAAAAATGCTAATCCTCACAAGCAAACCAATCAAAGAGGGAAGAAAAACAGTAACCCTCAACAAAAAAATTGATCAAAGAAGAAAATTTCAAAGCAATTGTGTCAATTATAGACTCCAATTACTGCTCATTATTTTGGTGATCAAGATTCTTGAACCAATGATTGTAATTCAGAATCTATTGCTCAAATATTATGCACAACTTGGGGCAAGTGTGAGTTAGAGTTTCAGAAACTCTGCTAAGTTTCTAAACATGGCCAACCATCTCTTTATGGCTCTTGCCTTTCTTTATTGAAGACTTTGCATGTTTTGTTTTCTGTGGTGGCTGTGAGAAAAGGAAGACGAAGGAGGCAAACGAGGGAAAGGAGAGGAGCGACTACAGATGGCAATGGAAAGAAGGAATCTAAGAGGTTGGTGGCAACAATGGCAGGTTTCTTGCAATGGTACTGGTAACTGTGGTTGCAACAGTACTGATTGCTACAACATTAAGAAGAAGAAGAAAGGATAGAATTAGGGCTTTTTTAGTTAATTTATTTTTCATTTCTCAAATATCTGCATGATTTATAATTAACTCTTATAAAATGAATAATTTTAAAATATATAGACAAAATTATAATTTAGTTATACTTTATGTTATCTAATGACTAAAATGACCTTATAGAAGGTCACGCGCTAGTTTTTAATGGCAAAATCAAATAGAATTGCAAACTTTGTTACTTTACAAAAGTTGAAGGTCAAAATCCATCCTTCTTAATGTTGGAGGGCAAAAACCAAACTCTTACAAAAGCTGAGGCAATAGGAGCCTTTTACCCTAAAAATAATGAAGACAAAGAAATCGTACGGCATAGACTTTGGCATAGACAAGTCAAAATGGTGGTTTGGATCATAAATCATAAATTAATGAGGAGGGCAGTCCTCTGGGGGACGTAGGTGTGGTACCGTTAAAAAACAGTACAAATCTTGAGTTCACCGACATAGATCACTCATGGCTTATATTAGACTTGTGCCTTTCCCCGTTTTCATTCATCTGCAGATATTTTTTCTCCTCTCTGAGAGTTCTGTACTTGCACATTTCTACAGTCTCTTCTTTAACAATGGTTCAGAAGAAGTTTCGAGGTGTCAGGCAACGTCACTGGGGCTCTTGGGTCTCTGAAATTCGCCATCCTTTGCTGTAAGTTCAACCTTGCCAGTTGCCAGCATTCATTCATTTTAAGAAACTTCGATTCAGTAGCCATCCTCTTCCTCCTCTGTCTTCCCAAATGTCTCTCGGAAATGATAGTACTACCATATTTACATTTTGGCTGCCATGCATTTCATACTCCAGAGGCATGGCGGTTTTCTCCGAAGCCCCTTATAATATTTCTTGTCGAGATTCCCATAGTTTTAGTTACCTAGCTAATTAATGTTTAGTAAATTATGCATTTCTTGAATTTTGATGCATGGTAGATCCATTGATTGTTGTTTTGCTTATTTGATTTGGTACAGTATTGATCATTTCCCACAGGAAAAGGAGGGTGTGGCTGGGCACATTTGATACCGCAGAAGAAGCCGCCAGAGCATATGATCAAGCAGCCATATTAATGAGCGGACGAAATGCAAAAACTAATTTTCCAGTAAAACAAACTTCCGACGGTGAAGCAAAAACTAGTCATCAAGAATCATCTTCATCGCCCAAGGAATTATCAGAAATCCTTCACGCCAAGCTCCGGAAAAGCAGCAAGGCACCATCTCCCTCTCTCACTTGCTTGAGGCTTGACATCGAGAACTCGCATATAGGTGTGTGGCAGAAGCGTGCTGGTCCATCGTCAGACTCTAACTGGGTCATGACGGTTCAGCTTCGCAAAAAGAATGGCAGTAGTGCTGCAGAGGGAGATTCATCTTCACCTACCGCTGCAATGTCCATGGAAAGGGAAAGCCTGAGAAACGAAATGGAGGAAGAGCAGAGAATTGCCCTTCAAATGGTTGAAGAACTCCTGAACATAAACACTACTGCCTGTCCTCTATATGAAAATCAACAGGGGAATGGTTTTTACTTGGAGTAGTACTTTTCAGCGCGCTCAGCAGCAATGTTATATCCCATCGATTGCATTGTCAATAATTCCCAAAAGCTTATAAGATGGCAAATAAGCCTGGGATAAGTACATAATTGGAAGAGCTAACACCTATAGTGATTGAGCATTGCAGGTATATAGCTATATGTAGATATATTAAATACCTCTCCATGTTAGGTAAGATAGGGGTCTAAGAGAACAATAATGTTTGGACACTTGAAGGGAATACAAAGTGGCAACTTATAAATACCCCGGGAAAAATTAAGGGCTAGGCATTCCCAATAGTCCTGGCTCCATTTACCTTTCACAATATTTGTCTAGGGACTCTACTTTTAAGTTTACCTATAAGGTGTGGGATTGCCCCAACACAAGTGACTCTCCACTCCTGCCAACAATTCGAAATGTGTAGCAATGTTTCTCAACCTCTTTCTTATACTTTTCCAATGATCCTCAAATTTAAGTTGAGTGTCATTAAACTAGGGTTTCCCCTGGTCTCTTTAGAAGAAGCAAAATATAAGTGTTCTCTGTTTCCTCTCCGGTGATCTCCAATTTGAATAAAGTTTCTGTTGGATCCATGCGTGTTCTTCGTTTATGTTCCAGTCACCTTTAAGTTGGCAAAAATTGGTAGTCTTAAAGAGACAAGAGTATTGCATGTGTATCCTTGAACTGCTATGGAAAGTTATATATCCATTCCATCTTTACAGTTGAGGAGCCAAAATTTTAATTTTTAAAGAGGTTGAGCTAAAATATAATATACTTTTTTCATTTATAATATTAGTTTGTTTGAGATATTTGTTTTACATGTTATGAGATTTCGAGTAGGACCACATAGATTAATTTTTTTGAGATCCTTTTGAAGCAAGAAGACAAGAGTTTTATTAATTTTTTATATAATTAATTTCTAGATCTCATTTTATATTATCACCTAGTGATCTTAGAGAGGCAAAGTTATTTTATCAAAAAATAAAAAATTTTAGAGAAGTAAAATCATAATTTACTAGTTGGAGCATCATTATTTGCTAAAAATCTATTTTTGCACGTATTACTAATTTGTTTTAAAAAATAAAGCATTAACTATTTTGTACTTATTAAATTTCACAAAATAATAAATTTATCATTTGATTAGATAAAACAAAACTTATGAGAAATAAGAAGTTTAAAGGAGTCAAAGTTTACAAGTATTAACTTTTATAAGCGACAATTTTATTTTAAAAATTACATATAAATTATCTTCCAAATACATATAGCGTTAAAAGTTTTCCTAAAAATCTTTCTAATAGCTCCGCCACTGCATCTTTGCGTAAAAAGAGTTGGTGTTAACTGGACATGTACTCAAGGATGCCAAAAAAGTGAATTCAGCCCAACTGCCTGTGAGCTTTATTATGTTTTTGAACGGGAGATTCTCAACCTTAACCTATTGTGATTTTTGTTGGAACTTTTCTTTTACTTTATTATTGCCTGTAATGAATGATGAGACTTCTCTAGTTTATTATTGCCTGTAACGCCATATCTTCTATGGCAATCTTTTTAAAGGCCAACAAAATACGTACGGACGTCCAAAACCTGAACTTCTATTCTTTTAAAAGAAACAAGTATCGGCCACGGCCGTTTTAACTTGGGTTGCAAGAGATGAAGACCAGTGGTAGGACTGCTGCTGCTTTGACACCTAAGTGGCTAACGCCCTCGCTTAAATCCGTCTTCTCCCCCTCCTCCGCAAGTCCTATTTATACCATTGGAGAATAGGAAGCTAGGAATAATACTCTAGACTATGTTCAGATTAATCACCTCAACCGAAAAAAAAAAGACGAGAAATTAACGTGAACCAGAAAAATATGGACTGCAGATACAGGTCTCATTTTCCCAAGGGACCTCAACTTATCTGTATACCACCCCACATGCATCTACTGCTTTACCACCCAGTCAGATGGCTGGCTCCAAATGTATTAAAGCAAACAGAAGCCATGGAAATTTTGCAGTATTGTACGTAAAATTGAGTGCATTTCCCCATTTCTCTTCACATAAATATGTTGGTTGACAGAGGAAAAACTGACTCGATTGCTGGCTTTTCTATGATGGAAAAAGACAATTGAACAACCGTTAATGTACTATTGCAATTGTCAGCAATGTTCGCTAACCATTATGCTTGTAAAGAATAGAGAAACAGAAGATCAAAGAATATCTCGAGCAAATTCACGGTTTGCCTTCTCTAATTTGGTCAAAATTCGCTGCGAAATTCATGCATTTTTTGCATTAGTCCATTCCGGAGAGTTTGAAGAAAGACCTTAGTATAATCATTATTTATAGTCTTCTCAATTGGTAAAGGCAAAATAAATATACGTTCTTTAAGCTCTATAAACGTCTTCTCTTCAATGTATGGAGAAAAATACTGAAAAACGAAGAACTAGGCTTAGCGGTAGTGGAGAGGAGAAATAAATGATCTTGAATGCTCTTGATCTATCACACACTGTGTGTTGATGTGGAGTAAATGGTCAATACAGAAAGGGAGCAGGTTAGTCATGGTACACGTCGCGTACGAGCATGCATGTGCTGCTCCACTTACTTCCGGGAAAATATCAAATACTAGCCGCCACAAGAGTTTAGTTATTTAGTAGCAACTTTTCTGTGACAATCTACTTTTTGTCAAAAAATAAGAGGTTTATTATGACAAAACATGGATTATCACTATTGTATTTACCAATTGTGACAACTTATTTGTTTGTTACTTCTATAATAGTAATTGTGATGATTTGATGTCTTTCACAAATAAATTGTCATTATATATATATATATATATATATATATATATATATATATATATATATATATATATATATATATATATATATATATATATATATATATATATATATATATATATATATATATATATATATATATATATATATATATATTAATAAAACACTTTTACTCTCTCTAATTTCAAAACTTTTAAAATTTCATTCCTAATTTTTTAGAATTTTAAATTTTCATAATAGTTAGAAAAGTTGTATTGGCTAGAAAGATCTATATTTTAATAAAATAAAATTTGAACCCACATTCCTTTATGATCTCAAATATCGGTAGCACGTTCTTTTCTAATCTTAATTACCTTTATTCTTTTCAAAATCTTAAAATAATTAAAACTAACTCGCTCTATCTATTCACTGTTGCTTTCCTTCTAAAAGAATCCTTCCCCTCTCAATGTTATTCCGTTTTCCTTCTCTGACAGTTGTAGATCAAGCAAAAATATGGGTCACCAATTTTTCAATTTTGGGACTAATTGATTTGCTTAACGTCATTATACTCTTTCCTATTACTGTTCCTTTTGTCCAAAAATCTACAGATCTCTTAGGTTTGCTTGCTATTTTAGTAGAGTCTTTCAATCTCATTTGGTAAAAAATATTGTAGTTTTTGAATGCTATTTTTCTTTTTTTATGTATTATTCCTTTGCCATTTGTTACTGGTCATGTGATGTGCATAATTTTTTTTCTTTTGGTTTTTTTGGCAATTTTCTTTCTTTCATCGATTTCTTAATATTCTGACTTACAAGTCCTTGAAACCATGGCTTTTTAGGTTTATTGCACTTGCTTTGTATGCCCTTTGTTCCCAATTTATTCAGAATTCTAGTATGCTAATGAACATTCAATTTTTTTTCAAGACATATTTTTATTTCAATAACATTATTGTTTCAAGCACATCTTTCAATTTTACTTTTCATATTCTTTTTTTATTTTTTCTCACAAATTAATCGTCTCATTTTAGATTAAATTTCCACTACTACCTCGAAGGTTGTCAAATTATCTAACATCTAACCTTAAGTGCCTTTCTCTTTTACGTTTGCAGATGTGTAGAAGGGATCATTTTATGATAATGACAAAACATGTGACTACAAGTGACCCTTCAATGCAGATGTGTAGAAGGGATCATTTTATGATAATGACAAAAAATGTGACCATAAGTGACCCTTCAATCCGAACCCAGCCACTCATCGGGATCCAAGTAAAGAAGAAAGAAAATAACTATTGAATAACCAATTTTTGTGATATCAATGGCAGTTACTATCTCCCCTTTTTCGTCTTTTTTTTTAATTTCCTTTTCCTAAGATTTTACTCAATATGCAAGTCACCAGTATCACGTCTTTGTTTACCTTGACATATATATTGAATTGTGTTCTTTCATTTTTACTATTTTATTTTCTTTTTCCAGGGGGAAGGGGAGAGAGGAGGTGTAGAGTTAATTAAAAAGGGAACCATAACTATTAACTATTCCCTCATATATACTTATTTTAACTAAAAAAATATTTTTTCTTTTAACATAAAACATCTTTGAGATCTTTAATATAGTATCTAAAATTTTTATTTTTTGGGTAAGGTGCAAGGGGAAAGAGAGGGAGAACGTTTACCAATAAAATATATATGAACGTATTATTTAATTAAGAATATCTAATTTTTTTATATTTATTATAGTAATTTTATCTAAATATTTGCTAAATCATGTAAGTAATCTCTTAGTTTTACTTTTTTTGAGCACTAATTTTGCATCATCATTTCTTTTCTCAAAAATTAACTCTTGGAACACTAAGAGAAAATTGTGTAAGGTTGCAACATATATTTGATCTTATTTTCTTATTGTTTGAGAAGGGAGGGGAAGGCATGATTGTAGAGCACGGGTTATTAAGTTAGAAAGAGAACTTATTATGTAATTATTTGATAATTAACTTTTTTATGACTTAATTAAACTTTAAATACTTACTGTATGCAATCCATTGTATCTTCTTTGTTAAGTTTAGACAAATTTAGAAATATTCAATTAATGTGAAAGTATTAGTTTTAATTAATATTTATTTTAAATAATAACTATCATTTTCTTACATCATCAAGAAGCATTAGTTTCCCTTTCTTTTCGGGCCCCTTCTGATCTTTTCAAGTTTAGACCACTTGATGATGTCTGAAAGAGAGGATATTTTTTACTGTCTTTGCCGCTATTTCATTTTTGTCGAAGGTCTTCTAATATTAAGTGGTTCAACTATCAAATGTGAAAAAAGAGGCAACAAAAATATTAATGCAGAAGAACAGAAGCCATGAAGGCTAGCAAAGTCCTCTAGAGTTCAATAGCATATATAAGTTTCAATTCGTATTATATTTATCTTCAAGCTTTCTTCCTCATGGCTGATCATTTTCACATTCACATTTCCCATGATCTATGAAATTGTACTGACACGGAATGTTTCGTGATTTATAAGGATTTTTAAGAAAAGATTCAATCTACTAGTTAAGATTCTAAATCATACAAATCATGGTCATCCTAAAGTTTAAATGTTGGTTAACCCAAATAATTATTTTTCTTTTTACAAAATATTACTACATGTGTATAGCACGAGGCTTTTTCGCTAGTATATTAATAGTTTCATGATTTTTTTGTCAATAAAATGTTATCACTAATAGCATATGCAATTTGGTGCCAACGTTCTTATGGCGGAAATTATTCTTATTTGCGATGAAATATAGTTTGGTTCATTAGTATTTTTATTTAGTGTGACTAAAAAATATTTTACCACAAAAATTTTTACTTTTTTGATGAAAATTTATATTACTATACATTTAATTAGCTAGTGTTTACTTAATGTTGTCACAAAAATGAAATTATCATTATGGTGAATATTATTTATAAATATATAATTATCTACTTTTTGTTACAAAGACCATTGTCACTATAAATTTAACAATTAATCCTAAACCACATACCGTCACAATAATATATTTTAACTAACCACTATAATGAATTTTTTGCACTATTTTACAAATTTTAGTGATTCAAAGATACTTATATTACTTTTCTACTTTACTATTTACTATTTATTATACATATTTAATTATTTTATTATAATAACTCGAACTTAAACACTACTCGAGTTATTCAAATAACTTATAAAGACTTAAACAAGTAGAACATAAACGAACTTTAAATTTTAAAAAATAAATAAACGAGTAAACTCGAACAAAATTTCAAAGTCGAAATACTAAACAAATGAACTTAAACAATGTTCGAGGAATACATAAGTTGAGCTTGAAAACTCAATTGTTGGCTCATTCATGTTCATATATGTATACCTGTACTTAGAAATTTCATCAAAAGAAAACCGCATTTTAGTAATTGTTATTTCAATTGTTAATGAAGTAAATAATATTCTTTATTAAACGGTAGAAATAGTTTTGTAAAATAGTTATTATTTTTTTAAGATATAATAGTAATTAATTATTTTTATCATCAATGTTGGGTATGTTAAAAATAATATTTGCAAACTAATATAAATTAAATGTAATTTACATTAACATGCACAAATTAAATACAATATTGGCCCCCGCAACTAAATTTTTAGTCGACGCTCAGGCCCTGGTGTGCCACCTGCCGAGCTCGTGCCTAGCGCACTACTAGTTTAAATGGATAGCTTAAACTGTAACATTTCATTTTTGTCACTTATTTTTTCATTTGGATTGCATATATCCCGATCAAACACACAATTAGGTCCCACTTCTTCTCTCATAAAAAATATATTTTCACAAAATCTAAGACAAAATCTCTCCTAACCAAACACAATTCAAATACCCTTAATGTCAATGATGTTGTCACAATAAAATGTAATATTGTTACAACTTTATTGTCATAATTTAATATTTTTACGTCAAAAAAATTATATCAAATATTAAAATTTATTGTGATCACATAATTTGGTCACTTATGCTAAAGTTTTTACTGTTAAAAGTTTTGCTACTATAGCATTAATTAGTTGAGATAACTTCTTAAAACTCATCACGATTTGATATTTGTGATGATCTCAAAAAAATAGTCACAAATAATAATTGTAACTCATAATATAACTTATCATAGCAATTGTTGTCGTCACTAAAAAGGTAATTTCTTATATTGAGCTCAGATAGGACTTAGAAGATCTAGTATTGTGCACTAACTGTCGATTGTGTCTTGATCGACGCTATTCAGTTGCTGGGATACTTTTACCCCTGCTGCCTTGCCTTTGCTCGAGCTGAAATCCAGCAGGTATAATGTTATATATTAGCCTAAGACTTAGACAAATATATAAGAGAGATATCAAGGATGGAAGAAGAGGTAGGAATGTGTTGAATGGAAAAGAGAAGAGGGGGGGATAATCTAAGTTGATTTAAGAGATACAACACACTATTATTTTACCTTAGGGCTGTGGTATCCATTATACATGAAATTCTTCAACAAATTAAGCATATAATTAGACTTCTAATACTCACTCTTAAGTAGCCAGCTAAAGAGATATAAATTAGAAAATAGATTGAACAAGTATCACACTTTATTCAAAGAGTATTACACAAGGTTAAGCTTCAGGTAAATCTGATCCCTAAAAACCAAAAACTTGAGGCTTATATATGCCTTACAATACATATTTTATGCTCATAATGAAATAAAAACAAAGGAAAAATACATGGGTGGAAAGAGGGCCCCGTCCCACACACATATTATGCAACACACTCATTACTTAGGAATAAAAACATGATTTTGTCCTCAATGCTATAACTTTCCATTTGGGTGAATTTGACCAAGGGTATGGGTAATTTTTAAAAGGGGTTTGGGTAGGTAGGATTATTTTTGACAATGAGGTAAAGAAAGTAGTCAAAAGTTGCCTATGATGGAATATAGCAATGGGACAAAGATAACTTTTGACAATGAGGTAAAGAAAGTAGTCAAAAGTTGCATATGATGGAATATAGCAATGGGACAAAGATAACTTTTGACAATGAGGTAAAGAGAGTAGTCAAAAGTTGCCTAGGATGGAATATAGCAATGGGACAAAGTGAAGGGATAACTTTTGACAATGAGGTAAAGAAAGTAGTCAAAAGTTGCCTAGGATGGAATAAGGATTTTCTCTCTTTTGGATGTGGAATTTCGTCCATGGGCCTTAATGGGCTATGAAAGACTTTATTCATGAATTATTTTTGAAAGAAATTAAGGTTGAAGTGTTGTTGGCTTAGTTGAGTTCGAACCAAGAGAGGGTTTGGGCCAACAGGATAATCATATGAGCTTTAAATGTTTTGGGGTGAAGGAATTCAATCCAAAATAGATCATATCATTTGGATATGAGGGACTTGACTTCCTTTAACTCTTGAGGTGTGAGAGTGGACTGTGTTGGATCACCGCGGGATATATGGATATATCATATAAGTCGCCAAATATTGCTTCGCGGAGCGTAGATAAATTTGGCCGCAACAGTTGTTAAAAACAATTATTCTACGTGCGCATCTAATATTTGATTCGTCATTTTGATAGTCGTGTACTCTATTTGAAGTGCTAATATACTAGTCTATATGGTTCGTAGGCTTGGGTTTGGCGTTGGAAACTAGCGGAATATACCCTCCTATACAAGTTACTGATGAAAAAGTCTTCAATTCAATCCCAATCAGGTACAAGGTCATCCCCTTCGCCTATCCCCTTTCTAATAGTTTAAGATTTACTCAAAAACAAAATGCAAGTGAAATAAAAAATCCGTAGACATCATTTGATTGTCCAAAAAAATAGGCAGGGAAAGAAATCATATTCTTAATTTTAAAAATCTTGTGTTTAGTTCATTATTTACGATTTGGGAAAGGAAAACGATTCCTCAAATTAGGAAAAATAAAGAAAAAATACCAAGAAAGTGAATCTTTACATGGATGTGGTATTGTGATTTATTTTTTAAGGAATCTAACAAATATAAAGACAACAAAATTAGAATTTGATAAATAATTTCTTCACATTGCATCTTTTCTTCACTCTATTTTTTTATCTTTCTTCTCAATTATCATTTTCTCTTACCACACCTCCCCCAATGTTATTATTTTTTAATTAAAGTTGTATATTTTGATATTTTTTATTTTTTCAAAAAGTTTAAAATCCTAAAAATTTAAGTAAATTAATGACAAACCTATAGTTCAAAATTTATATCATAACATTTAAAAATTATATCAAAATTATACAGCTCATAAATATCACTGTATAAAGCAAATTATTAAATTCTTGAAAGATAATCTAATTTTATAAAAATTCAAAGGTTATTTTTTGTCCATATTGAAATTGAAAAATGTCATGAAGATAATTTTTTAAAAAAATTTTACATTTAGAGAAATGTCGAATTAATAAATATAATATATGTTTATGTTCTCAAAAAATTGAATAAAAGCTCTACTATAAAAAAATTATACATTTTCAAACACAATAAAAAGATTAAAATATGAAAAATTATGTTTTACTCATTGTGTCCTTTTCTTTGAAAAATAATGTACTTTAAATTGTATAGTAATATAAGTCTTATTAAGAGATCATTTATATTTTTAAAAAGAAATTAATAATTTATTTATTTTACACATTCAAAAAAATTAAATGTAGTAACTTTCTCATACCAATTTTTTGAAACCATCCAAATATATTAATGTAATATACTTAAAATAAGAATTTATGGATTCACTTTACTATGATTTAAATTCGCACGTCGATTCGTTTACTATCAATCGAATGATGCTTTTAGAATTAATCCAGTACTTGTTATTTCAAAAAAGAGGACTAGACTTATACTTATCCACATATCTTAGTACTTTTTCTCTAAGCAAAAAAAAAGCTAAGCTTTATCTTAGTAGGCTAGTACCTTGTTAGAATTTTAATAATTACTTATCTACTAATAAAAAATGCATGCATGAATGAAATGTCCAACTCAATACATGGTGAGATAGCTTAATTTTGGTAGTTTAATCTACATGTGTATTTTTTATTAGTAGAAAAGTAACAATTGAGATCCGAACAAATTAATAGTATACCAAGATAAAACCATTCCAAAGGCAAATAAATAATTTTCGGAAACTGAATTCAAAAAATTCAAATTCTAGCACTTACAAAATGTATCGATTTAAAAATCTTGCGAAAGAACACACGCCTTAAGCAAAGAGTCAGGGGTTGTGGTAACCAAAAAAATAAATACTATACAAGACGATTATATAAGATTCATAAATTTAGTGCGTTATAATTATTTCTTTCATTTTGCTAGAATCACTACATAATGAAGGGTAATGGATGGTCAAGATTTATCGTTACATCCAAATTATGTCAACATTAAAATAAAATATATTAATTTGATTTTCTTAAAATAAATAAATGCGGTGTTACGCCAAAATTTGATACGCCTCAAGTTGGAGGCACGCCCTCATCTACAACGGGCGCCCACCTTTTTTATTTTTTATTTTAAATATTTTATTTTAAATTTATAAAATTATTTTAATTCTGGTTGTGGACTTAGGAACTCGGATCCAAATTCATAAGCAAAGAAAGCCCAACTGAAATGATAAACCCATTCAGCTGGATAGTCCCATCCTTCTTTGACAGGCCTGGTGCCTGATAAAATTAATCCTAGCTAAGAGCAGACTGCTGGCACTCCACTTTCACAGCCCTTTACGGGGAAGATGTAATCAGAGTCTGAAAATTCTAGGGGGAGAAAGCGATTCCTTTGTCTAGTATATGAAGACGCCCTCCCAAAAAATACACCGTCTTTTATTAAAATATATATATATGTTTAGATTTCTTACTGCTTTTGTTCACAAATACTATCTGTTGTTTTCTAAAACCAAAGAGGTTTGATTTTTCCATTTCCCGTCTTATCCCTAATCATTGCTCTTTGAGTTTTCAAATTTTATCATTTTAAATCAGAGTACGTTAGTTAATTAATTTCAACTTCCATCGTGAAAAGAGATGATAATAATATTAGAAAAGAGAGTAATTTAGTGTATAACCGCTAAAAAATTCTATATACTCTAAATTTCTTAATCTGTGTGAATTATAAATTTGGACAGATAAAAAATGAAGAGAGAGAGAGAAAAACAATTGGTGTTTGAACCAAGGAAATGATTGGGCAAGCAGACCCTCCATTTCAATGTACCTCTAAAACAAAAGAGAAAGTTTTGATTTCGAGGAATTAAATGCGACCTTCAGATTTTTTTAAGACATTATTTAGCAAAAAATATTTTTCAATATTTCTTTTTCTTTTAATTAATTAAATATAACTTTTTTGAGATATTTCTGATCTAATTTGGGATGAGTTATGGATATTAAACAGTTGAGTCCGACCGCTTTTTCATATAAATCTGATATAGATATTTGATGTTGCATTTTCCAAAAAAAAAAAACACACATTTAATGTTGCCCTTGCCTTAGGTGTCCGGTGCTCAATTTTGGTGAAAATGAATCTATATTAAAACCAAAAGATAAACACACAAATTATAGTTTTTTTCTTTCGTGAATAAAAAAAGTGGGTCTAAAGATGACAGATCAATAATAGCCTACCGCTATCTAAATTCGGGCTTTGTTATTTGTTTCACAAACATATCAGACAAGTTGAACAATTAGAGTTTAGTACTAACTCCATCAGGATAGTACCATCAAAACTCAAATAAGGGGAGGTCTGCTCCGTTGAATTAGTAATGTGGGCTACAAATTATAGTGTTATACCCATGATTATGGTTCAAAAGCATCTAAATAACCTGGATCCTTTGATAAATATAGTTAAACTAGTGTAAAAGCATGTGCTATACGCATGAATTAAATTTTTTATTTTTAATTATAATTTTTTAGAGAAAGTTTAAAAGACAAAAGGAAAAAGAAAAGATCCCACAAAATCATAAACCAAAAAGATTCGGAATGGGAGAGTTTACAATAGTTTTCAAGTAGTTTTTGGGGAAGAATGAGTGAGTGATTTTTCCCTTTTTGTTCTACTGGATTTGTTATTTTCCCCTTTTTCTTTTCCAGTGTAAGTTTTGTTGTTTTGATTAGATTGCTTCTTTTTTCTTTCGATCCATTTTTCTTACATCCACAAAAATAGAAAAAAAAAACTGCCACTCATTTGACCTTGGAGAAACAAAAAAGAAAAATGACTTCTAAGAAAAGAGAAAAGAAAAATGAAAAAATAAAGAAAATATATGTTTTGATCTCGGTGCTATACCTAAAATTAAATAAAATAGCCTATTTTTCTTATCCCTTTGTAAAACATTATATTTCTTTAAAAAATAAAGAGATTTAATATTCAGTGTAATTACACTAACTTGCTTACAGTCTAGGAGTCTTTAATATTATAGAAAAAGATATTTTAATCCTATATTTATTCATGAAAAAAATTAAAACTTACAAATCTTGCTTCATTGGTTGGAGTCTTAGGGACACAACTTGACAGTATCACTTGTTGTAAACCTTGATCCAATTAAAAAAAGATCAAAACTCATGAAGTATTTTTTGACAAAAACTATTAAGTAAATTTTACTAAAAGCAACAAAGGGTTGAAAAAAACAAAGATAATAGAGCAAACGAATCGTTAGATGAAAAACCAAACAAAAGGAAAAATATAAGAAAATAAAAAGTGAACAAACTACCTCAAATAGAGAAAACCAAGGGCTTACAACCGAGGAAAGGGGGACAAAGTAAGAAGAGAAACTGAAAATCAGAGGCTTACAATTTACAACCGGGGGAAGGGGGAGAGAGTAAGAAGAAAAACTAAAATTCTGATGTAGGAAGAAGAAAATGTAAAAAAGTGAGAAGACTTTTATCTCTGTACATTGATTAGGATAATAAGAAGATTGAATAGTAGTTATATAATTGGAATAGAAGTGTGACAGTAATTGATTATGAGAGTAGGAGAAGATAATGAGAGAGTGGAAGAAGATAATGGGATAAGATAGAGATAATTTTTAATAATTTATAAATTGATGTCCGGAAAACTTTTAAGAAGAAAAGAGATTAAAAGTATTTTTAAAATATGTATATGTATAGATACTCTGGA
The DNA here is from genome assembly GCA_030512225.1 of Rauvolfia tetraphylla. Taxonomy (NCBI): domain Eukaryota; kingdom Viridiplantae; phylum Streptophyta; class Magnoliopsida; order Gentianales; family Apocynaceae; genus Rauvolfia; species Rauvolfia tetraphylla. The sequence goes on along the minus strand of JAJQKT010000045.1, from coordinate 7,987,440 downwards.
TTCTTATATATATATATATATATATATATATATATATATATATATATATAACCATAAGGAAATAGAATGTAATTCGAATTCAAAAGAAAGAAAAAATTAAATGGTTTACAAATTTTTAATTATTTTAGAACTTCGCTTAACAAAGATTCGATCAGCAGTTTATGTAATATTAAAAAAAAGAAAATTGTTGGGTCCTTTTAAAGGAAGAAAAATAACTCTTGCGTGGGTGTAGCAGTTGGATTGAGATTGGTGAAATGTGATCCAACCTATGTGAATTGCTAGCTAAACTTTAAAGACACAGTTGGCCTTTTCTTTTCTTTTCTTTTTTTGAGTGGGATGAAAAATAAATTTTAATGCAAAGATAAGGGACCACGGCCGGTTTACGTAGACCGTGGGCGTGCACGCAATTCATAGAGAACCAATGGAATTTCTTTTATTTTTTTTTCTTTTGAGAAGATAATGGAACCATTTTTGAAATATGCTTTTGCGTGGTCGTCATTTTTTCCTTCCTTTTTATTTTTTTAATCAAAAAAGAAATATTTCAAAGGATCTTTAGATAATATGCCGACTTCCTCTCTCTTTCAACATGCACAGGCAGGCATATTTTGAAGGTATATGCCATATGCTTCACATATTCGCATCATTGACTCCTTGTGACAGCTAGAATAGTTTTATTTACTCTAAAGCCTACTATCTATTACTAATTATGCTCGGAATTAAAATAATAAAAATAAATATTTAATTTTAAACGAAAAATTATATATTGATTATAAAAAGTCTTATACAGACTTCTTGTATTGTAAAAAAAAAATTTATCAGTCTTAAATAATATTTTTTTTTCGTGTTACTATAATCTATATTCATCTTAATATTAATTTTTTATGGCTACATTCTATAAATTTGTTTCATTAAATACAAAGTATTTTAGAATGAATGAAATTATTAAAGAGTAGGTGATGAAAGTTTACAATTAGAAAAAGTTGGAGGTTTGTGGCAAAAGGATTTGGTGTATAATCTTTGAGAAATAGTACTATAATCTTCATTTTCTCTTCCTCGAGTGCATGATAATTATTGTAATAGTTGCGCGTGTATAGATTCTCACTGTTTCTGATTAGCTGTTGGGCATTTGTAATAAAAAGTTTAGGTGTATGAGCAAAGGTATTTAATTATTTTTAAGAGAGCAAAGATCAGAGAATGACAAAGAGAGAGAAGTAAATGAAACAAAAAAAATGATCGAAAAAGTTAAAAAATATTTAATAAATATTTATTAAAATATGTAAAAGTATTTATATTTTAGTCAGTCATATTTATTTTAAAAAGATTTATATTTCTAACTAAATAGAGTACTGCTTATAATATGATTGAGCCGCTTAGAGCTGCTCAATTAATGTCAGCTTGCATTTAAGCGGCTCAACTAATGTCAGTTTACATTGTGAGAGTCAAAATATATTTAAGTAGTTATATATTGATGTTGTGTGTCTTATATCTTTTAAAAAATCACATATATAATGCACACAAATAGTGATCTAGACATTACGTTAGATATTACTTTCAAAATAGAAGCATCTTATCAATTTGCTATCTTAACTACAATACAAAACAAGATCAGATATTGAAAGAAAGAATAACAGAGATATTGAAATACTATTTGAAGTAGAATAAATACCAAAAACATAATCTCAAATTCTAACTTCAAAAGTTTTTTTTTTTTTTTTGCATCAATACCAACTTTAAACGGCAATCTTATGTATAATATATTTACTCTTTGGACAACTATCGGACACAAGAAAAAAGGAATCTCCCACATTCATATATTAAATCAAAGAACAGCCCTTGAGCAGAAGATATAAACAAGAAAGAAGAAGAGAAGAAAAACAATTCTTTGCAACGAAGGCAAAAGATGAGTTGAATAAAATCTCCAGAATTGGGTATTTCTGCAAAGAGTTCTAAAGTTAGGGGTGCAAGAGCAGAATAGCCGATAAATGAGAACGGTTTATTCCAAATTCGTGGCACCATTTTAAGCATATACTAGAAAAGGATCCGAATCTCCTCATCGGGAAAGCCCAAAAGTCAGAAATGAAAAATAAAAACAAAAAGGAATATTCTCCAAGTTGAACCAAAGTGCCGTCTTTTGGACCTCTCGATTGAAAATTTTGAATTCCGTATTTGCCCTTGCATTTGAAAAATTGCTCAGATTTGCCTGGAAATATCTGGCAATAGAAAGACTGATCTGGCAATGAGATTTTCACGAAAAAGGACGGACACAGCATATCCACCACTCTAGGGAATTATACCAATCCTCCTAGAGCCGTCGACAGATAAAGTAGTATTACTCGGACAAAGTCAAATTCAATAGGGCGCAGCTCCAGCCGACGCTGCTCTTTCTTGTAGCCGAGCTTGAATACGACTAATTAGTGATAATTACTAATATATACCACGTATTTTTTGGAGTCTTAAATATTTAAGATAAACGATTTTATTAAGAATAATTTATGATTTTTAATGTAATATGGTTAAAGTAGTGATATTGTTTCTTTTTATTTGAAAATAATCCATCTAGATTAGTAGTAATGTTGTTCAAGAAAAATTATTGAGTTAAGAACATATAAGAATATTAAAAAATGAACCAGGGGTGAAATAGTCGTTTTGCAAAATGATTGAGTATAGACTTATAATGAATTGGACATAATTGACATGAAAGTAGGAGTAAGGGGTAAGTAGTACAATTCAAAAACTAAATATTGTATAATAAATAATATTTCATTAAGAGATTTTGAGAGTATGAAGCAATGTTTAGAATTTTTTTAAAGAAAATTTTAACCTTCGATGAATTTTTTTATTAAAATCTTCCAACTTTCCTATAAATTATAATATCTTCTTGAATTTGTTTATTTATAATCTGGTCATTATGATCAATATTGAATCAAATATTTAATTACGACTATATTGTGACGAAACTTCACAATTCTTTCTTTGGCTCTAATACTCAATATATATAATACATATATTTTTTCTTTTTTAAGTATATTATATTCCAACTATTTAGCTTTGGACTTCAACTTTATAACAATAACAATTTTCTAAAAAGCTTTTATATTTGTCCTATCAAGAATCCCCATAAATCTCCAAATACATGTTTTTTTTTGCATATTTATCCTCTTAACTCGATTCTTATTGGTTACTAGCTATGCAATAATTGTATAAAATTGAGCCAAGCCTGTTAAATTCATTTCATAAACTACCCTATTGCTCTAAGTGCATACAAATATACACGTACTACATGCAAAAATATATTAAATAGTCTTACGCATAGTTGAATTTAAAACTTAAGGCTATAGAACAGAAATTATTGATGACTAAAATTGAAATAGAATTGCAAGCATCTAAAATATATGAAAAACAATTATTATAATAACAACTGGGAATCAAATTTTAAACAAGTAGTTGAATTGTCAATAACTATTATTAAAAGGAAAAATTAGCAATAACAACACAAAACCACAAAATGTGTATTTGTGTCAAAATTTTTTGTTATAATTAATTTTTACTCTTATATAATTAAAGCTTAGAAAAAAAACTTTTATATTTTATTTTTTGCAGTAATTTCTGTGTTAAAAATTACTCTTTTTCTGACTCTTTATTTGTACTTTTATATCCCACTTTTGCATAATTTAATCACGCACTTTTGTTTACTTTAGTTTTCATATATAATTACACAAATATACTAAGTATAATACAACTTAAAAGTCCAGATAAAATATTAGATATCTTATAATTTTTTATTTCTCCAATCTTTAATCATGTACTTATAAAGATTAGGCCAAATCTTTCTTTATTTTTTTAATTGTTTACACCCCTATTAGAGCATATTCCATTATATTCCTCCATTTTATTTACATTATATGTCTCACTTCTGTATAATTTAATCACACACTTTATTTTACTTTAACTTTTATAACTAATTCTACAGATATGCTGACTGTAATACAACTTAAAAATCCTGACAAAACATTAGATATCTTATACTTTTTTATTTCATCCATCTTTAATCATGTATTAATAAAAAATAAGCCAAATCTTTCTTTCTTTTTTCTTTATTTACATTGTAGGTCACCTCATTAGAGCATATTCCGTAACATTCCTCCCTTTGATTTGAAGTATCAACACTTGAAAAACAAACAATTGCAAAGCCCCAAGACACACACACACACACACACAAAGAGAATGGGCTACCAGAAGGAAAACAAAAGCATGCTTTAGGGCCCCACGGCAATTAGAAAAAGCAAAGCCTTATGGCTGCACACTCAGCTCGGTCTACTCCAGTCGCCACGTTCGACATCATTAAAATAGTATTTATATTAAAAAATAAAAAGAAAACAAAGCAAGTTTCGATCTTCTCTGACATCTAAAGAGGAATAAAACCAGAGATATCCTTCTCTCCAAAAGAATATTCCCAATTCTACCCTCCGCATATTCTCTCTCTTCCTTTACCGTTACAGTATTTATTAGTCCCCGACCCCCACGCATCGTTTCTCCTTCATTTTTCCCTCACATTTTCTCTGATTGAAGAAGATCTCAAAACCCGTCGCGGTTCTGCGTTGTTGTTGATATTATTGATTTGAGTTTTCACTTTTTTGATTAATTGTTCGACAGAGAAAGCTAGAAGAATGAAGTTTGGGAAGAGTTTGAGTATTCAGATCGAGGAAACGTTGCCGGAATGGAGGGACAAGTTCTTGTCCTATAAGGAGTTGAAGAAGCGGCTCAAGTTGATCGAGCCGAAGAAGAACTCGTCTGCCACTGCGGACGGAGAAGAGGTGGTGACGGAGGGGGCGGGTAGGCCTAATAAGAAGCAGAAAGTGGATTCTGCGGATGCCGCAGGAGAGAAGGCGGATATGACGGAGGCGGAGGTGGATTTCGTTAAGTTGTTGGAGGATGAGCTCGAGAAATTCAACACTTTCTTCGTTGAGAAAGAAGAGGAGTATATCATCAGATTAAAGGTAAATCAACACATAAACCTGATTAGTTGTTACTTGCAGTTATGGAATTTAAGCTAATCATGTTTACTAAATGATGATGAGTTTTTAATTAATTGAGTGGAAATGCAGTAGGAAAAATGAATAGTGTTAGAAGAGCCAACGGTGTCACTTTGGTTTGTTGCCACTCTTATTCTTTGTCGTTTTGAGCTTGGACTAATAGCAAGAAAGAACTTGTAATTAAATGTGGTCTTCGGTGTAATATGTGCTATTGAATTACTGTTGTAGAAAGTTGAATTTCAGGATGAAGAGATAAAATACCGATTTACTTTATGATCAGGGTTAAAAATTTGGGCTAATTGGTTGAAAAATGTTATAGTTATATGGAGAATTGGAGTGCTGCAAAATGGATTCATACTCTTCGTGCCAGTGGTAGTCTTGACTGGAAATTTGTACTTCCTTGTAGTTGTCAGTTAGTAGCGTTTAAGCTTGTCCCAAGCAATGGGGAGAAGAGAAGTATACTACTTTGCACTTTAAAACTATCAGATAGTGTTCAAGGTAATAGTATGTATAACCTGCATCTCAGTAGTTCTTATTTGGACTTTCAGAGTTTCAGCTGTCTGCTGATCTATTAGCAGGGGAGGATCCGGATTTGGGAATTCTAGTGAAATTTTTAAATACTGTTGGGGTTTTTCCCCTTTCTATATTTGGAGGTTTTCTTTGTGTGTGTGTGTGTGTTGGCGTTATAAATCCTATTCTTGAAAACTAATCGACGGGTAAAGCTTAAATTTTGTTGATCTAGTCTACAAGAGAAAGCTCCGTTTTGTGAAAGAGAAGTTATGCATAATTAGACGTTGAGGTGACTTCCCAAGCCCAGGTCATTTCCTCCCTCCCTCCTCCCTTCCCTCACCAGCCAACCACCACCCCACCCTCCCCCCGCTGGCGCGTGTCAGGAGTAACACTAGAGTTTTTAGAAGAAACAATAGGAAGAGGATATTGCTGATTGTTTTGTGAAAAATATGTTCAAGAATTTGTCTTATACCGGATGAGGCATATCAAAATGGTTGCAAACCTGCAGCTTCATACAACATGGAACTTGATTAAGATGGTTCTTGTCTGATTATGTTTTAAACATTTTGTCCCATCTTTAGGGAGATAGTCCACCTAGATGGTGAAACGTCTAATGGAAGTTTTTGTATGTACTGTCATCACAAACTATTAGAAAATTAGTTAGTTCTTAGGCGCTGTTAACATGTGTGGTTACTGAGTTCTAGGAGTAATGATTTGGATCAGTTGGTCAGCAAAATGCTTTAAGGAACTAACCTCTGGAACTGGATACTTGAATAGATAACCTGTGAGATTAATCAAGTTCAGTTACCTTTAGGAAAATAAATTACAAAAATCTCTATTTGTGTTTCCATTTTTTTGAGCCTGTTACGTATTGAACCCTTCCAATCTTTCCTCCCTGCATCCGCCCAACTCCCATAGAGGGAACAACCAAAATAAAGATCCTTTTTTTTTAATATTTTTATGTTGAACGTGCTCATTCAACTCTTAACGCATCCTTCTCTTGGCTGACCCACAGGAGTTGCAAGATAGGGTGGCAAAGGCCAAGGATCGTTCTGACGAGATAATAAAGATACGGAAGGAAATAGTAGACTTTCATGGTGAGATGGTTCTGTTGGAGAATTACAGTGCCCTTAATTATACAGGTAATTTGACTTCGTCTTTGAGAATTAGGGCTGATGTGAGCATCATATTCTTTATATTAGTAGATTATTGAGCTGCAATGTATCTTTTAGAACAAGAACTCCTAACTAAGAGCCTTGCTGGACCTTTTTACTCCTTTCCATGGAACTAGCATGTAGATTCCAACTACCCTGCAATTTTGAGATGGCAACTGTTTTCTGCCTTTTTGGTCCAATATGATATCTTTAATACCTTTCAAATGGTGCTACAAGCAATTAGGAAGAGATAAGTAACTAGATTTCCCTAGATTGTTTTTCTTGAGCCTGTGTTAACAGATATTGGAGTAAATTCCACACGCAAAAAGTAATGAGGACCGAGCCCTGAATACAGGATATTTACATCTATTTTTTTGGTTCGACAGGATTGGTGAAGATATTGAAGAAGTATGACAAAAGAACTGGGGCTCTCCTTCGCTTGCCCTTCATTCAGAAGGTCTTGCAACAGCCCTTCTTCACCACTGACTTGCTTTTTAAGCTAGTGAAAGAGTGTGAGAGAATGCTCGATCACCTATTCCCTGACAATGAGATCCAATCCTCCCCAGAGGCAGATGATGGAAATGAACCGTCAACTAGTGCCCGCAGCAGCAGTGCCACCACCACCACTGAGAATGGGAGTATGCTTAGAGGACCCGAGGAACTTGCAGAGATTGAATACATGAAAAGCTTATACATGAAAAGTACGTTGTCTGCTTTGCGAGTTTTGAAGGAGATCAGAAGCGGAAGTTCAACCGTTAGTGTTTTTTCATTGCCACCTCTGCAAGTAAGTGGACTGGAGGGTCCTTGGAATAAAGTTCCTGTTCTAGAACAAGTTGCAAAATAATCCGATGAGCAAGAGGGTGAGTTACGGCTGGCATATCCTGGTGTATGTTGTTAAATTTGATACTAGTACTGCTATTTTTGGTTTTCTTGACTGGTGCATCAGTTATGCATGTATTAGACACTAACAGAGTTGTATAATGTAAAATTTTTAATCTGAAAGCGCCATGAATAATGGAAATGATAATACTTAACAGTGTTCAATTGGGAGTGTCTCCATCTTGCTTCTTTTGCTGTGTGAATTTACAGTGCTTCCCCTATCCGTTTCTACACGGAGGATAATTGGGCTTAGAAGTAATTTTGGTACTTATTTTTGCTATAAAATCAATGATCCAATGAAACCTTAATGCAACTATGTGGATAAAAATATATCTCATGGCCCAATGTTAGCGTTGGGTATTACCTTAAATCATTTACCTTGACCCAAGTGGGTTCAAAGAGGTTAGGGAAATGCGGCCGGTGACAACCTTTAACACTTCCCCAGGAAATGACAAACATCTTCAACATCGCCAGTGTGGCCTCACCATGAAGTAACTGCAATTTCATTCCCCTCTGCCTATTGCAGACTCACGTTCTCTAAAATATTTGCCTTTAAAGAAGACTGATGAGGGAAAGAGACACAATGATGAACTTTTGGGGGATATTATAGAACATGCTGGTATCCTTTTTCTTAGTTCATGTAGCTCACCACATTTGAGATTAAAGTTTGGTTGTTGTTATAGTATTGTAGGACATACTAATATTTACACATGATCTGTGTATCACACAGTATTACATTATTAAATATGCTTCAAATTTTTTATCCCTAACATCTGCTAGGCACGGAGAATGGCAACCTTGCTCCACTACTCAAAGGGGATAGACCAATTCCCAAGCACTATCCTAACACTGTTTCCTATCTTGTACAGTCAGAACCCAAATCTAAACCTTGTACGTTCACATTTATGCACATAGTACTCATGCTCTATTTCATCTAAAACTTCACGTGCACTTAAACTAGTGGAACCAAAAAGAAAGTTGTGTTTGGTGTTGGGATCCAGGAAGATGGAAGAAACATCTAGTGCTCAGGAGTCCAAGTGTGGAAATTTGGTTTTACTGTCAAAAGATTATTTACATAAGGCATGTTTTTGATTCTTTATAAAGCCAGAATTCCTACACGGTTAAGGTTCGATCAAGCATTGTTTGGCACAACAACTTTGTCAAAGAAATAAAGAACGGACATAATGGCATAGCTAAAACACAGTGTTTAGCCAGAGCATGAGTCACTGCTGCGAGTAATCATCCTCTTAGCAATCTACACTAAAAGGTTGAAAAGAACTAGCTGTCATTACTTGCAACCTCTGTCACCTTGATGAAGAAGCCACGCATTTTCATGCCGTCCAAGTGCCTGAATTGTGCAAGATTCCGACAAATGTAGTTGGATCAATCTTATGGATTTGTAGGTTTATGATTCTATATTATTGATCTCGTGGTCATCGTTACCAACTCCAGCATGTAATGCCGCAAAAGTTATCACTTCCAATTGTATTACTGTGCTGTATCAGTTGAAGTAATCACCAAAACGTTGGCTTAATTAATGGTAATTAATCATTGTTGGACATTATCTGGGTGATATCTATCAACTTTATGTTCTTATTTGATAAACGGATTCATGCAAAGTGATCATCAAACAACACAAGCATATATAACAGAGAAAAGCAAATATGAACAAGAAGAATTCCAAGGAAATCAAGTAGGAATCCTAGTAAAGTTCAACGCGCAAGTGGAATAAAGCTAATCAGGGAAAGGAATCAAATAGATAAGGACTCCCCTCCATTACCAGTTTCTGTGATCAAAAGCATTTTTAACACTGAAATCCACCGATTTCCACTAACATTTTTCAAAAGTCCAAAAAGGAAGACCACCGTTTTATTGGTCCCACGCGTTCATCTCCACTAATGGAAGGCAAAAGGTGGCCTAAAAAATGGATAAAATGAGCCAGAGCAAAAAGCAGCACAAACAGATTTGGCTATAAATATGAGTAATTTGCATTGTACAATCCACGATCATAAATTATCAGTCGGTTCCCTTCAGAAACCAGAACAAATGGAGGCCTTTCCCTTTGTTGCATTACAGTTTTTGCTTATGAGTGTTCAAGTACTAGCCCAAGGAGGGCTCAGAACAGGGTTTTATTCTTCGTCTTGTCCGCAAGCAGAGTCGATAGTGAGGTCTACCGTGGAAGCTCACTTCAAAAAAGATCCTACCATTGCAGCTGGCCTGCTCAGGCTTCATTTCCACGACTGCTTTGTTCAGGTATTGTAATCTTTCTCATTGTCCAAGTCCAGTTTTCTTCTTTCAGTTTTGCATGTATAGCCCTTATATGATGAGAACCTCGTGCAGGGTTGTGATGGTTCCATTCTGATTTCTGGAGCTTCTGCCGAGAGAAATGCATTGACTAATGGTGGGCTAAGAGGATTTGAAGTGATTGATGATGCAAAAACACAAGTAGAAGCTTCATGCCCCGGGGTTGTCTCGTGCGCTGACATACTAGCACTAGCTGCTCGGGATGCCTTTGACCTGGTAACCATTTCAAAACCACCTTATCTATTATCTCTCCCCCCATGCACTTTGACGTCCACCATGTATCAATATTCTTTACATACGAGTTCCTGTTCTTTTCTGATCAATGTAAATGTAAACTTGTTGAGAAATCTGATCAAATTTTCTATGAATCTTAATATGCAGAGTGGGGGTCCAAGTTGGGGAGTGCCTAACGGAAGAAGAGATGGCAGAACATCTGCATCTTCCGAAGCAGCGAACTTACCTTCGCCTCTGGATCCTGTTTCTGTGCAGAAGCAGAAGTTTGCTGCCAAAGGCCTGGATGACCATGACCTTGTTACACTAGCTGGTAAGCTAACTCTTCCCAATTTCTTTCCACCCCTTCACTCTAAAATTTTCTTAAGTGGAGTTAATAGAGGTTCCTCCGAACAGTCCTTTTAAGTCCCTTTTTCTCTTTCAAAGAAATTCTGAAGTCTCGGTGACAAGACTCCCCCCGTATACACAAAAAGATATTGGATCAACAGTGCCCTCTCATGCAAATTCATTAATCCAATCATTTCCTATCCATGTTAGATGTTCGTTAACTCATACTAGGATTCAAGAATTTCCTCAACCAAAGTATGATCCATCTCTTGTAATTTGTGCATGCAGGAGCTCACACGATAGGCCAGACAGACTGTTTATTCTTTAGATATCGGCTGTACAACTTCACAGCAACTGGTAATGCAGACCCCAGCATAAATCAAGCATTCTTGGCGCAACTACAATCTCTTTGTCCCAAAAATGGCGACGGCTCCAAGCGGGTTGCTTTAGACAAAGACAGCCAGTTTTCTTTCGATGTGAGCTTCTTCAAGAATGTGAGGGATGGCAATGCAGTTCTTGAATCAGATCAGAGGCTGTGGGGGGACCCTTCCACACGTAGAATTGTGGAGAACTATGCGGGAAACGTTAGAGGCTTGTTGGGGTTTAGATTTAATTTTGAGTTTCCAAAAGCTATGATCAAAATGAGTAGCATTGAAGCCAAGGTTGGTACTCAAGGGGAGATCAGAAAGATTTGTTCAAAGGTCAATTGAATGTTGAAGACAGCACATTACCTTGAGTTAGGAAAGCAAAAGAGAATGTAAAAGACAGCTAGAGATGCCTGAATTATTTATTGCAATTACAGAAGCAGGGATGACAAAAATGGAATACGAGAAATGGTGAAATATGAGTCAAGATAGTTAGTTTAACCAGTAAATTATTCCATATCCACTTAGAAAATTTCGAATTCAAATACTATGTTAATTTCCATTCCTATTATTTATGTGAGAATAGAAGATCGATCCCTTTTAAACGTAAAATGGTGATATAATTGTATTATGTTTTCTATTTCATATAGGGGTGTTAAAAAATTGAATCGGAAAATCGAACTGAACTGAATCGAAGTTTTTGACTTGGTTTGATTTTGTATTTCTATGGTTCGTTTCGGTTCAGTTTTTAAAAATTATATATTTTTGTTCAGTTTTCGATTTAGATTATCGAGCTGGAAACTAAATTAAAAAATTAAAATTTTAAAAAATAAATACAAGAACATGCGTTCTTGTATTTTTTTAAAAAATAAACACAAGAACGTATTATGATAATGCGTTCTTATATTTATTTTAAAATAAACACAAGAACGCATTATGATAATGCGTTTTTATATTTTTTTAAAAAAATAAACACAAGAACGTATTATGATAATGCGTTCTTATATTTATTTTTTAATAACAAATATAAGAACTCATTACCATAATGTGTTATTGTATGAATTTTAGTTTGGATCGAACCGAATTGAATTGGTTTCAATATAAAAACGGTTTGATTTTTTTTTTAAATAAAAAAATTAGAACTAAAAAATTAAATAGTAAAATCGAAACGAATCAAAAAATTATTGCACACCCTAATTTCACATCTAACTAATGATTATTTAGTGAGGACCAAATGAATGGCCCGATGCTGAACAATTATTTGCGCAAATTTAAAATTCATATCACAAGTTGATTTTATATAAGAATATCAATATTTAATTTTAGACTGAATAGATAATAAATACTATCAAAACATGTTACAAATCTTTATAAATAATAATTCTTCGAAATTACCAGTTTAGGCATTCAGCTTTTGTACATCACTAGCTTCAAACGTGAGATTAATTTTACATTTCTCCTACTTAGATATCTATACTTTAAATATGAAATCAACTTTATGTTTATCCTACTTCTGAATATCTATGTTTGTTACTCATTTAGTCTAAAATTAAATATTTATATTTTATTTTTAAAATATAAAAAATTGAATGTTAATATTTTAAAAATAATTATATATTTGATTTAAACTTTCACTACTAATTCATTTTTAAGAGAATTAAATTTTACTAATATAATAAATCACCACTAATCTTTTTGACTCTTTTAATTTAAATAATTATATTTTTTTAATAATAGATTCTACCATTAATAAAAATACTAAACTATTCTTCTTAATTTTTTATTAAATTAAAAATAAAATATTTAATTTTGAACGAAAAAAATATTTTCGTGAATTGAAATAATCAAAACGACAAGAAAAGCATTTCAAATTAAGAAAAGTTTAAAGGGGCCATTGATAGGAGATCGTCCGGAACTATCGGTGCAATTATTTTCATCCAATCTTGATTACTGTAAAATAATTATTAAAATAAATTCTAGAGAAACAAAAAATGTGGGGACAATATTATCGTTATCACCAGAAGAAGAGTATCCCCCTTTATTTTCCCAATTTTTTGGTCTTTTCCGACCTGTCGTGGTCCCATTTGCTCAGAAGCCACAAATAGCAGAAGGTCAAACGGTGTCGTATGGTCCCATTGTCACTGACGTTACGAAACATCTCTGCATAATGAAATCACCAACCAATCCAAGAAAGTACAAGGCACCATACTGGTTTTATTGCCTTCCTCTCCAAACTCCATATACTTTCCCTCCTCCCGAAATAATAGAGTCCTTCTTCGTGGATTCTATACGCGGGAATACACAATAGTACAATCTATAGCTTCAAGATTACTTCAATAGCCATTACAATCCATAAATTAGTAAACAATTTGAGGAACTTTTTGCTGATAGAATCAAAAAAAAAAATTTGAGGAGTCTTTTTCACACTCAACAGTCGTTCTGTCTTTTAATTCAAGAAGCAAGAGGAAACTTAATTCGGCTTTATCGCTGCCTTCTGTAACACTCTTCCTTTGTCATGGCTTCCGTAACGCCTATTTCTCAATCCCAGCCCCTTGTCAAGAAACCTGAATTTGGAGCGGTTAAAAGGGCTCAAGTTCATTTTTTGGCGAGTTCCATCTGGGAGACTACTCAAAGATCATTTCTTTTGTCTAGGAAGTTGAAGATGGTTGTGGCGTTGGCTTCTGCTAGTACTGCTGCTTCTGCTGAAAAGTCCAAGAAAAGGTACCCTGGAGAGGCTAAGGGGTTTGTGGAGGAGATGAGGTTTGTGGCGATGAAATTGCATACGAGGGACCAGGCTAAGGAGGGTGAGAAGGAGGCTGAGGGACAGCCAGTGGCCAAATGGGAGCCCACTGTCGAGGGTTATTTGAAATTTCTGGTGGACAGTAAGTTGGTTTATGATACTCTGGAGACGATTATGCAAAAAGCCGCTTTTCCTGAATGTGAGTTTTCCCTAGTTTTTGTACGTCTGAATGTCCTCTCTGCTTTTTTTTCGATGTACTGGAATGACTTTTGTTGGTTGGTTATGATATGTACTTTTATAGAGTCATCGGGATTATCTCCTTCAACCAAAAAATAGGAAAACATTCATATTCAATTCTTTCAAGTGCGTACTTTAATTATTAGGCCGTGAAAATTGTTGGTATATCAAAGTTTTTTGAAGAGCTAGGAGTCCTTTGAAATTTTGTGTTGAGAAAATCTCATTAAAAAGCAGTGGGTTGCGTATAGAATTTTGGAGCGGAAGTTGGAACCGCCCTATTTTGTGACTATAGTTTATTTCATATTTTGAATGGAAATTTATAATTGAAGGTGGTATACCATTTTGAGTTACTCCCTTCAGTTGAACTCCAGAAAAAGAGGAAGGGGAGAGGAGGAGGGGGGGGGGGGGGGGTTGCAGTGCATTAGATGGCTTCATACGATGTATTCTGCTTTTTAACTGTTCTTTTACATATTTGCAATTGCGGATGGTGTATGCCTGATAAAACACCTCGTCTCTGCTATGCAGAGGATGTTCTTTTCGCTGTGTTGCGTTATATGCCCAAACTTTCACTTCCTATTCAAAATAGTTTAGCTCTTGGATTTCCAGCTATTTGGGCGGTGAGGTGACATTTTCTGAGAATGCTGGGATTAGTTGCTATGAAAAGAGTGTGGCGTCCATGTAGTCCACTGTAGTGATGTTTTTCATTGTAACTAATTGTCAAAGAGAACCAAGGATTTTAGATCAGATTAAGTAGTTTCTGCAAACCTTATTTATCAAAATCTTTCTGATGGTCAACAGTGCAAAATTAGGTGGGAGCCACTGTGATTCGAGTGCAAAGTTGTATGCAGAGATTTTACTTTTCCTTCTTTGTTTCTTTCTTTCCCATCCCACCTCGGGTGGGGGGCGGGGGGGGCGGGGGGGATAGGGAAAGGGTTGGCAGATGAGTTTGTGTTTTCTTCCCCTACTTTTTGTGGAAGAATGTCCATGAGTATATGAATTTCTTGTGTAAAATGTTTACTTTCTGTTGTTGTTTTTAATCCAGACAAAGAGTTTCAGAATACAGGATTAGAAAGGTCAGCGAGGCTGGCAAAAGATTTGGAATGGTTCAAGGAGCAAGGACACACCATCCCTGAACCATCTTCACCTGGCACTAACTATGCTCGGTATCTTGAAGAGTTATCAGAAAAGGATCCTCAGGCTTTCATTTGCCACTTCTACAACATATACTTTGCACATACAGCTGGTGGCCGAATGATCGGAAAGAAGGTGAGCGATTATTTGGAAATGCTTTTGATACACTGCTATATGGAACTTCATCTTCATTTTTGGACCTATTGGCTGTGAGGATCATATAAACAATGATAACTTCTTTTGGAAATTCCTTTTATAAGTGTTTTAAGTGACAGTGACAAGAATTATTTTTGGCTCTAGTATGGAGAATAACAACTGCTCATCTAGGAAACTAAAATAAAGAAGGGATATAAATTGCTTCCATAACATCTGGTATATATGAGTACTTTTCCGCTCTACTTTGTTGCTCGTGTTATTATTGCTTTCAGGATCTTGTTTTCATGAACATCTCCTTCTCTTTGAACTTCATAATAGACAGAGGAACAAAGTGCAAAAGAAAATATAATTGCCTTTTCTTTCCTGCGGACATAATAATATAATTCAGAGGCAGCAGATTGTGAAGAGGCTTTTCATCTTTCAGAAAGAATGTTACTAAAATTTTAACAGGACGTGGTTGTGATTTTTCTGTGGAAAGGGGAAATACAATAATGTGTACGTATCTGTATGATGACCTTTGAAGCTTTCTCTCATTTCAGGTAGCTGAAAAGATACTCAACAACAAGGAGCTGGAATTCTACAAATGGGATGGTGATCTGCCGCAACTTTTGAAAAATGTGAGGGAAAAAATCAACAGAGTCGCAGAAGTAATTTCTTTGGCTCCCTTTCACTTCGGCTAAAGCTTTAATTACTCTACTTTCTTGTTTTTCTCTGCAGTGATGTGTATATTTTAAGATGTTTATCATAAAAGGTCCATATTACTTATCTAATGAATTCCTGTGGGGGATGTTTACACAGAGCTGGACTAGAGAGGAGAAGAACCACTGTTTGGAAGAAACTGAGAAGTCCTTCAAGTTTTCAGGGGACACTCTTCGATTGATATTGTCATAAGGCACAATTTACTTCTTGTCGTCATGTTAAGGGCTCAAGCTCTACGCTCTTTAATATTTCACTGTTTCTGTTATGTCAATCAACATTCCCTTTTACAAGTTCCAGTTATCTATTAATATACTGAATATAGGTCCTAATTTAATGTGTCTGAAATTTGTGATATCTGCTTAAGCTATTGGTTGCTTCTGAAGAAAAAAGTTTACCAAACCGGGAAGAAGTTATGTGACGGTTATATGGAAGTGTAGAGGAATATCCTCTTAGCTTATAAAGTAATTTATGTTAATAGAAGTGAGTGCTGATTGCTGATCAAGTGGAGGTTTATCCAAGGCTGATGGAATTTTTTCCCTGGTTGGAGATGCCAAGGGTAGTCTAAGGAGCTGCTTTCTGAAACTCAGTTTTATCAGGATAATCTTATTCCCTCCCACTGAATACTCTGAGGTTGATATAAAGCAGCGGCTTTGGCTTTTATGATACCTTAAAAACCTCTTCTCCCTTTTTAGGCAGATTGCTCTAAGATTCGCTGGGAATTGAGATTGAGGGCAGCAGGGCTACAATTTTGCAGGTTCTTTCAAGTTCCTCAGAATATTGTCATTAGTTCACCAAACCGAAAAGAAGTTATGTGACGGTTATGTGGAAGTATAGAGGTATACCCTCTTAGCTTATAAAGTAATTTATGTTAATAGAAGTGAGTGCTGATTGCTTGATTAAGTGGAGGTTTATCCAACGCTGCATATGGAATATTTTCCCTGGTTGGAGATGCCAAGGGTAGTAGTCTAAGGAGCTGCTTTTTGAAATTCAGTTTTATCAGGATAATCTTATTCCCTCCCACTGAATACTCTGAGGTTGATATAAAGCAGTTGCTTTGGCTTTTATGATACCTTAAAAACCTCTTCTCCCTTTTTAGGTAGATTGCTCTAAGATTCGCTGGGAATTGAGATCGAGGGCAGCAGGGCTACAAAACTTGCAGGTTCTTTCAAGTTCCTCAGAATATTGTCATTCATTAAGTAGTTCAGATGTATTTTGATTGAACTTCGAAATAGAATTCAGTGTAAATATTTTATTTTGATTTTATTTTTATATTATAAATAATTTATTTTTATAAAATTTAAAATAAAAAATTTTAAAATTAAATTTTATCCAATCTTGAGCAACTGGTTTTTGATTTCATTATTTTTTGAAAAATTAAATCGAATTAAATTTATATTAAAATTGAGTCAAAATAAATTATTCGATTCAATTCAAAATTAAATTTTGTTACGAAGTAAAAGAAAAAAGAAGAATGAGTTATAAAAATATATTATACATTATTTAAATATAATGTATTTATGTAATACGTTTTTATATTATTTTTTAAAAAATAATATAATAATTTATTATATATGTATTTATATATAAATTTTTAAAAAATTTAATTTTTAGTTCAATTTTTGTTCTGATTACATAAATTAAAAATAAAATAATTTTTTTATAACTTTTATGAATTAGATTATACTGAATTAAATATTAAAAAATCAAATCAAAATAAAAATTATCAATTCATTCCGATTGGTTGGTTTATTCCTGACGTGTGGGTACTTTGGAACTCATTGGTGGCCAAATGGTACGTGGATACTACTTTTCCACTCTATGTGCCGCTATGATTGCTTCCCTTCATGAAACGCAGTTCGATTCGGGTCCTGCGCGTGACATTGCATGGTTACAACCATTGGCTGCAAGGTAGTGTCTTGCACTTATGTTTTTTGTGGTGTAGAATTTATTTATAATTATTTGATTATTTTTTATTTAAAAATTAAAATAATTATTTATAATAATTAAATAATATTAAAAATTAATTGTTCTTAAAGAATTATTCAAAAGTTCTTGAACAATTGTTTAATTGTTCAACAATTGTTATGAACAATTGAATAATTATTTTAATTATTAAATTAAAAAATTTAATCAAATAAATATAAATAAATCTTGTATATATAGTAAAAAATATGTATAGATTCGACTTTGAGGCAGCAACTTCAAAATCGTGAAGCCTATTTATGCCAACAATGTTTTTTTTGTTATTATTACGCGATTAACATACACAATTGATCTTCTTGTCTAATAAAAAGAAAAGCGTGTATATTTGATTTCTATACTAATAGTTAACCAAGTGTATATAAATAACTACAATCTAAAGATAACAGGAGAATAGAGATAAAGAGATAATTTCTTAAATATGATAAGGAGTACTATTCTTTTTATTTTAATTATAATTTATTAATTAAAATATTTAAAATTTTGATGTAAATAAAAATTTTAAAAATAAAAATAAAAAATTATTAAATTTTTATTAATATATTACAAATAAAATAAATATAAATAAGTTAAACTAATATTTTAAAACGGAATAAATATTTATAAATCTGCAAGTCTGCAACCAGAGAAGCTGAGAGAGTTAAACCAAAGGTACTACACACATGGTCCGCTTGTTGACAGCTTCGAGTTAAAAATGGTCAAGCAACTCCCATATCTCCTCGTTCTTGCGATCCTTCTGGTCTTCTCGGAAGCTAGATCCATCACTGAATCAGAGCCTCATGTTCTCGAGTCCTTGAACATCAAAGCCAATCGGGTAAAGCAAGTTTTCTGAACTGATTATTTCATCATCAAAGTCCTGGCGTTTTGATTTCTTGATTGACGCATGTCGCATATATATTTCACTAGACTACTGCAAGGAGCTGCTCCTACACTGTTATCATCAAAACCAGCTGTTCTTCTCCAGCGTACACACGAGACAAAATCAGGCTCGATTTCGGCGATGCGTACGGCAATGAGGTGAATAAACTCAGAGAAGTCGCAGTCTAAAATCCAAATCTGAAACTAACCCATTTCAATATCTTCATATCCGAAACAAATCCTCTTTAGCAATTCGTCATTATCAAAGAAGGTTGCCTAAAGATTTCATCTTTATTACGGTAATCCTTGTTTCTCGCAAAAAGATTGATGAATTTGTGATGACTGGTTAGGTATATGCAAAAAGATTGGACGACCCACATTCGAGGACCTTCGAGAGGTGCTCCAGTGATACATTCCAGATACGAGGCCCCTGTACGAATACCATCTGCTATCTCTACTTGCTAAGGGTAGGATCAGACGGCTGGAAGCCAGAAAGTGTGAAGGTCTACTGTCCTGATCGGACGGCTCTCACCTTTTACTACAACACTTTCCTACCAAATGGCGTTTGGTATGGCTTTAATCATTGTAATGGCAAAGCCACTGCTCAAGTTATGTGATGTAGACTAGTGGTATTGCTGAGACACAGAGGCCAATCCAATATTTGTATGCCTAAACATGTCCAATTAGCTTAGTTTTTGTGGTAGCAAAAAGGGGATGATATCCAATGAAATAAACAGAGGTTGATGAATTCCTTCTTTAATTAGCTGTGTCTTTGTGGCTTTTGTTATATTGACCTTATTGGGCTAAGAGTCCGCGATTGCTCTGCAATGTACCAAAATTCCCCCCTTTTTTCCCCCCTGAATTTAACTTGTCAGTTTGTGGGGAGAATTACATCAGAAGGAAATTTTCATGGACTTTCTTCGATATGATTTCACTGGAAAATGATATTTTTTTTGTTAAAAAATTAGATATTTATTTTTATATAAAATAAATATTTAATTTTAAATAAATAAAATAAGTTTAGAGTACTTTACTTTACCAATCAGATTAATGCGAGGGGGTAGGAGGACATGCAGTTTGAATCCAACCCAACCAAATGAGTGAACATTTTTCTAGAAGCTGCTTCCAATTTTTTTTGTTATATTCTATAAAATATTTAAAGATAGTTGACATTCGAGAGCGCCTGTAGCTCAGTGGATAGAGCGTCTGTTTCCTAAGCAGAAAGTCGTAGGTTCGACCCCTACCTGGCGCGATTCATATATTTTTTTGTTTCATATACGACATGATTCATATGTGTTTTAAGCAGAAAGCCTTTTTTCTACATGTAGCATGGTTCATATATTTTGTTTACTGAAAATGCATGTACTGCATACATGGGACTTTAATATTCTTTTTCTCCCAAAAGCACTTCTTGGACTATATATTTATCTTTTTTCCCAAAAGCATATATGGATTATATATAGCTTTATAATCTTCCTTAGATTATTCAACAGGATTGAAGGAACATATTGAGTGACAAGAACTGCTTGCTATACTTCCTTCTCGGATCCAGCATTCTATTTCTAATAGGGCTTCTGAAATTTTTTTGCCACACACCAGCACAACTTAACCACAAAAAAAATAAACAACAGAAAGATGATGTGATTGCTACATTGCCTTGGAACAACATAATTTGCCTTGTACTGGCGGTTCGGTTTAGAATGGAAAAGTGACGACTACAAAAATTACTAATCAACAGTGCTCATAATTCCGCCAAGAAAGCCAGCACCATTACATTGGCCGCACAAAATCTCCTTTTTGCCTCTGAAAATAAGTTAGACAATGGACGGGTCAGAATAGGTCAATAATAATTCAGGCAACAAAAGAGCTATCTATAAATAAAGTAGGGTAGGTTTTTTAATAAGATGCAGAGAAGTATCAAATCGAACTTATTGAGTAGTGGGTTGTCATGCCTGCAGTTTGGACAATCTACCACACATGCATACCAGCCCCTAAATACATTCAGTAAGTTTTGCTAATAGCAGCAACATAGAACAGAGATTGAAGCCAACTTCTAATGTTGGAGGAGGCAGATAAAACATGATTATAATTTGTTTACTAGAGAAATATTGTGAGGCTGAAGCTCATGTATTCACTAATGAAAGGGTGGAATCATGTTGTAAACTGAATGCTATGCCACCATAATAAGTCCCAAGGCAAATGAAGAAGAATCCTTAAAATCGAACAAGTATGTGAAGGGATGATCATCTACTTTATCATAGCTAAGATCAACAACTGCAATTTTTCCATTCAGAAAGTAGGGATGAGAAACAAAATCCTACAGGCTGGACTAAAGTATATAAAACCTAACTTCATGACTCCTAAATTAGTGGAAGTATTCAAATGGTGTTACTGACAGTAACACAGAACCTGCATGGTGAACATGTTTTTATCCAGCATATTTACCTTACTCAGGACAAAAGGTAAAATAGAATTTCAAAAGATTGGTCTCTGTCTTTCAACCAATTTCTGCACTACATAAATTTAGCTTCACTTCCTGATTAATTTCACACATATGCTCTATTGACGAAGGCATATGAATTTCCAAAGAAAAGCAGATGCAAGTCAAACGTCAAGATTCTGCATACAGCAAACAAAGACCAACTAAACCATCATCTTTTTACTTTAAAGATATAAAACCTAACTTCATGACTCCTAAATTAGTGGAAGTATTCAAATGGTGTTACTGACAGTAACACAGAACCTGCATGGTGAACATGTTTTTATCCAGCATATTTACCTTACTCAGGACAAAAGGTAAAATAGAATTTCAAAAGATTGGTCTCTGTCTTTCAACCAATTTCTGCACTACATAAATTTAGCTTCACTTCCTGATTAATTTCACACATATGCTCTATTGACGAAGGCATATGAATTTCCAAAGAAAAGCAGATGCAAGTCAAACGTCAAGATTCTGCATACAGCAAACAAAGACCAACTAAACCATCATCTTTTTACTTTAAATTTCAGGTCTTGCCGTAGTTCCAGCACAGGGAAATTTCATGAAAAGCTAGTTAAGGTTTGCAGGTGGTGGAATAGAACTTATGGCGGTTACACTATTATGGACCTTTTTGGCTTAATGGATAGCTCTCACTCTTTCTCTCTCTGCTCTCTACCTACTCTTATTTGAAACCTGTGCCTGGTTTCTCTTTCAGTCTTGCCTTTTCTGGATTTTCCCTTCTCAATTTATTCATAAAGTTGGAACATAATTTAGTCCCACTGAGTATTCAGTTTCTTATCTTTGAATTCTCTCATTCATAGAGGACAATGAAACTCAGCTGCATTCAAAAGGCTACTCGTTGGCCAAATCTTTAGAGGCCAATGAAAAATAACTATTGCCATTCCATTGGATAATAAGCATTACTGGAAGCTTCGAGTGCAATTCCTATTGTCTGTTATGTTTCATTGTCAAACATAATATTGCCATGGGATAAGCATCAAATCTCATTTTAGCTGTAAGTGCCTATTCAGAGTATCTCATATGCATACCGGCAAAGCCAACAAAGTCCACCAGCTTTGAACTGTCCATTGAAGTGATCTACAGAGTTAACACCTGAACCTTGGCACTGTGAGCAGACTTTAGCACCTGAGATGCAGTGATTAAAGTTCCCATAAGATACAATGATGGAAAAGAGTTTCAATCTGAGTACTTATGCGGAGATGATATTCATGAATCACAGAGTGTTTTTAATGAAATAAGTCACAGATGCAAGGTAGGAAAAGAAAATTGAAGACTCTAGTGGAACAGACCCGCCTAACTTGCTTTTGTACCCCCTCAAAAGCAACAAAGAGTGCTTCTTTGATATAAACAGCTAAAAATGAAATATAAAGACAAGCAAAATGCCATGCAAATTTCACCAAAAGAATACTTAACAAAAAGGCAAAAATTACAGGTGGATGGTAAATTCTAATAGTTTCACTCACCATTTCCCTCACAATCTTGACAAACAATGCTCCTAGTCGTCTTGGTGCTTTTGTTGTTGTTTGTGGCCTGCAAAATCAATATAATCTGATAAATAATTCTGAAGAGAGGCATTGGTGGACAAATAAGCATTTTGTAGAAAGTTAAAGACATGTAGCTACAGATCAATTAATTAAACAAAACATAAGATGGATTAGGGCAAATCTCATATTAGTGCTATGTACGCCACAGTTGCTTAATATCATTGTATGTACAAAATCCTGTTCCAATATGTAAAGCCTAACTAATTCAGCATTGGAGTTGAATTCCCAAGTTAATGCTCCTTTTGTTTCTCCAGGAATATGCAGTTGGAAGCCCAGTATCTAGTTATATGACTTCAATGGGAAACTTAAAAACTCAATACCTCCAGCCCGGAAAGGCTCCTGACAGCATTATTTATACCAACTAGAAATTTCTTTTCAAAATCAGTTCAGCATCCTGGTAATTTCCACATTATCAAGATACTGCGGTAAACATTCTATGTTTCTTTGAAATTCAAGAAGACAAAATAACAGATTATTTTTTATTCGCTATTCAAGAAATGTAAAGTAACCACTGGAGAACATGCCAAGCTCACTCGTATTCAAATAAACAATCACCTTAATCTCCAAAGCTCGAAAAGTAGCAATTTTGGAGCTGTGGGTTACGTCACTGATCCACTTAACTTTCTTATCACTGCAGTTGCCACTGATTACCCCTAAAAGGAGTTCAAGAACCCATCATAATATAGATTTAAAAGGTTCAAGACATATTGACATGTCTTTAAAATGATGACAAATTAAGGTTGAGAAAACCCGGACATATTCCAGCGAATGGCAGACACAGAAGAAAACCAAATTTTAAAACAGGAATTCACAAAGGCACTTGTACACAAAAACGAAAACAAAGAGTCAAAGAAAGAGAATTGAAGATATCTCTGAAGAATGGGTAGGTAACGAGCAATACCTGGTTTGTTGAGCCGATTGAAGGATGCAAGTGGTGTGAAACACACAGAATTTGCCATTTCCTTAACAAAGATTGTGTTTCAATTCTGTTCTTATCAGTTCAATGAAAGATAATTTGCGCTCAGAAAACAAAAGACAAAAGAAAAAGAGTATTGGAAGAATGAAAGAATGGCGTCGAGAGAGGACTTTCAGCTTCAGATAGATGTTGGTGGTGACGAACACAAGCAGCAGATAAGGTTTCCCCTTCTCTGAAATTACTGAAACATTCTTCTTATATTTCTTTTTATTTCTTTTTTCTCTTTTTTAATAAACAAACATATTATGTTTTTTTTCTAGAAAAAATATAATTTTAGTTTGAAATTTTATATTTTAATAATAATAAAATAAATTATTTATTAAAAAAATATTTAAATTGAGAATTTTTTTAAAATAAAAATAAATATTATATAGTAAAATAATTTTATCTTAATTAATTAATAATTTATTATTATTTTATAAGATACAAACTAATAAAAATAAAATATATAAGTATCAAAAAATCAACTTACCAATTCATTGTCTGATTAAAAAGTAACTCTTTTTAATGACTTGACTTTTTAAACATATGTTTAGCAAATTTATGAGTATGTGAAAGATTTATTAAATGATGATAAGTTACTAGTTGAGTAAAACATATAGTTAGTTTGATTTATTTTTCTATTGGGAATCAAAATGCAAAAGTGGATTGAATAATACATTTTTACTGATTAAATTTTTGGCTTTTTAATTGCTTTAAATATATCATTTTTGCTTTCGAGAATTGATATTTAGTAACAAGTAATAGTGTTAATAAAAAGAAATCCTTCCACCCTTTTCCTATCTTAAGTCACTTTTTAATTTCTTTTAGAAAATTAACTATATTTAATTTTATTATATGTGTTATAAATTCTAGATAGTTTTCAAATTTCAAATTCTAATTTAAGAAAAGTATGTAAGAGAATTACTTTCAAACTTTGACATTCAAATATAAAAGAAGTATGTTACTTTTATAAAAAGTTTTGAACTCAAATCAAAAGTGAGAACTCTTTGGAAATTCTTGTCTCCTAGCTAGGGGTGTTCACTATATGAGCTGATCCGAAAATCCGAACCGTTTCACCGAATGAACATCCCTAGCATTATTCTTTTTTTTCATTTTTTCAGCTAGGCTAATCAAACAAAACAATTATTTTCTTTGTGAAAATGGCAAAAAAAGAAAAACAATTTCTCCATTACACTTAAATCTAAAATGGGCAGGGCAAAAGGGTCAATGCACAAGTCCTGAAAGACAAATTCCGGGGAAGCACAGCCTCTTAGCATTTTGGCCTCATAAACAAATATTTTTTCATCAGCAACCTTCGCCCTTCGCCAATCAAGAAGAAGAAAAGAGCAGCAAAATGCAGAGCACTCCGTTATCTGTTGCTCGCTTCATTCCCTTACAAAGTAAGCAGTTTCTATTATTACTTCTTATCTGCTGCACTTCCCACTGTTGCACGCCCATAATTAATCTTGGGTTTGCATTTCAAGTATCAACTCAACACCAGTTTTCTTGGTTCTTGAATTTTCTTTTATGTCCCTTTTTGAGTTGATAAAGAAACTTGTGATGAGGACCGATGGTTTCCATAGCCATTACGGGTGGGGGCCTGATTTTGTGCTTCCTTGGTTTAAGCAGATAAAGAAGCTGCTGGACTTGTTGAGAAATTCCAGAGCTCGTTTTATGGCAAAGTTGTGTTTGGTGGCAGTTCTCTTGTGAGAAGAAATATTTATAATAGCAACAGATGCCGTCTTATAGTCTCTTCAGTGGTACATTTGTTTATGGCTTTGCAACTTTAGAAGAAAAATTGCAAGATTGGTATCATAAAATCTTGCGCGAATAGATACAGGAGCATTGCTAACTAATTCTTGTGCATCAAATTTTGATACTATTTGGCAGCTTGGAAGGAAAATCAAGGAAGACACTGTTATTCCTGACCCCGATTACCGAATTCCCATAGTTCTTCTTGGTAGGTACTGATTGCTAGTTCTCCATTTGTTCTAATGGGGAATTTAGTGTTTGCTACGCTTTTTATGTTTAGGCACTTTTGGAGTTGTAATAAAGTTTTTATCCTTACTATACTATCCCTTTTAAGTACTTTTTCATAGTTTTTTCATCTAGATTGTGGCTTTACTACTTGTGGTGTCTGCAGGTTTTGCTGGTGGTTTAGTTTATGCGGATAATATATTGGCAGCAGCTCCTGTTGGTCTACTTGGATTACTTCTATTATTCCAGGTATAATAACAATATTTGCAAATATTTGGTCTAGCAATCACCAGTAAAGTGGGTTCTCCAGTAATTCACACGAATTACTATGTTTCTGCTGCTGCAATGGTTGTATTTCTACTACCTTTTCGACATTGCCATCTTCTGAATCAAGTATTGACATTGCTATTTTGTATACTAAGTCATGCTATCCAGCTTCAAAACACAAATACCAACTTATATTTTCTTTTCTTCTTTCAGACAACTAGAGTGAGATTTGTCTTCAACAACGAGGCTCTGGTTTGTTTACTCAATCCTTTTCCAAATTTCTTTTTTTCATGCAACTACTTGTGTTTTTAATCCAAGAAAAGAAGAGTCAATGATGTGCCATTTCTCGTCATTAATTTTTACTGCTGAAACTACTGTTTCTCACATACTTTGCAGAAATTCTCTAAATTTCCAAACCCAAGTCTGGAACTATGTTCTGCCTTTTCAGTTTCTAAGTCTGAAATTATGTTCTCAATATTGGCTCCCATTCAGTTTCTTCGAGGTAGATAATAAACTTGGCTTAAAAAATTACCATATGTGATAGGATTGACCTCGAAATTATCATGATATCTAGCCTTCTAAACTTTACTGGGATCTTATATTGAAAATATAAATTCCAGTTCACAACAAATCTTCTATCCAAAAAAGATATTGGATCATCTGACTTAATTCATGGACTTATTGCTCAATGAACTCTTGTTCACAGGAGGTCAAAATAGGTGAACAGCTTGAGGAGTCAAGTGAAAATGTTTTTGTTGGTGGAGAGAACCGCTGGAAGTAAGCATCTACCATGACATTTCTTCCAAGTTTAGATTGTCTTTCACAATTGCTTTAACTGATATGTCAAATATTATGTTGACAGATACTCCACATTTGTGAACTGGGAGCTTTGGTGGCCAAGCTTCCCAATTCTGGTTTATTTTAAGGAGACACAAACAAAACCTGAAGGCCAAGTGCACTTTTTCCCAGTAATTTTTGTAAGCATACTAAGACCCCATTGGAACTTGGACTTTTGTCTTATTCAGTTCACAAGTCTGATTGTTTCTTGAATGTGATCATTTATTGATTCTGTTCTCTTCTGACAAATAGAATGGGAAGCAACTCTATGACGTTATGGTGGAAAGATGTGGCCCTTCAAAAACCAGCGGACCCAAAAAGTAAGAAGACTGAATAAAGGTCCAAGGTGACAGAGAGAAAGTCAAGACAATCTTTGATCACACTGTTTGATAATTTTGGAGGTACGGAATGAAATACAAGTGCTTTAGGAGTGCTATTGTAACATGCTTATCAATGTACTTACCTCAAAGTTTTGCTCCCCTTTCTTGTTTATATGGTGTTTATGAGATCAAAGGAAGGAAAGACTGCTTGCTTTGTTTTATACTTGATTGGTGCTATACATGTTTATACCAATTATTAAACAGTTGCCATTTGAATGGCTCCTTTGTTGATTTATTCTTCTGTCTGCTACAGTTCACTATTTTTCTTTATGGAAAATGGGCCTATAAACCATTCTCTCTAAATTATGAATACGTTAGTTGGCAGAAGAATATAAACCTCTAGAATCCTCCCGTCATAGATATTGTTGTTCCCCCTTCCTAGTTCTTTCTTGAACTGGAAATAAGGTATGCAACTTCAGCTACTGATTTTAGTTCGCAGATCATGCCCAAAGGCAAATCTTACTTGACAGCTAGAGGTTTGTGAGACCTGAAATGATCAGTCTCCTGGCCAGTTAATCCACATTTCACAAATTGACCACCGTGGCTAGAGAAAGCTATCAGTGGTTTGTTACGATAAGTCTATACTAGAACGAGTCTAAAAGACCATAGATTTTGCAAGATAGGGTCTTTTAGACCAATTCTAGTATGAATTTTTCATTCCAGTGCTGCAGCCTGCACTAATGATTCTGTAGGAGATCTGTTCACCGTTGTTGTAAACATGAATAGGGGCACTCTGCAGCTCCAGGGAAAGATTTGGTTGCTCTGGAGGAGATGTAAGGTCATAGAACTGCATAGTCTGTTGAAGTAGGTGGTGGAAGATTAGGTCTACTCTTTATATTCTGAAAATTCTCAGTAACAGCCATGACATCGTTGTCTGCCTATAGAATGATCTTGATTCTTGTAACACAATGTCAATCGTTAGGCCAGATTTATTGGCTACATTTGCATTAGTCACTATTCGATTCAACCACCCTTCCCGTATTTCAAATATCAATGTGGCATCCGAGAGTTTTAAGATTGCGTCATGCAATTGATTGTTATTTGTTAATTGTTTCTTACTGAGAAATACATACAGATATCTTTTGGACCAAAAGAGTTTTAAGAATGCGGATCACAACTGTGTCAAAAAGGGTAGAAAGTTTTAAGCCAAGTCTTGCGATACTTGCGCATAAGTCATCCTATGGACTATGGACGGACAGAAAACCAGTTGGAAGGGGAAGAAATGAGAAAGGAAGGACATTGCTGCAGAGCATGGAAGATATTTTAGAAAAGATGCCAAAAGAGTAGCCAGCCAAAAAAGAAAACAAACAAATCTTTCTTTCTCTTCAGCAGTCCTGAGCACTATTAACATAGTTTAAGTCAGAACTCAGACAAGAACGGATCCCCTACTATCCATGAAAAAAAAAGAAAAAAAAAGAAAAACTCTAGCTGCTCTTTAGGATCAAATACTAATAAACAGCAAATCATCACAGTTAAAATGGAAGCATCTGATAAACATATAACAATAAATCTTGAATAATCTGGAGGGGAACTAAAGATTTGCCCATATAACCAGACCAAACCTCTTTAAAACTGTACTAAAATGAAAATCCCAACTGGCAACTTGTATCGAACAAAAAGAATGAAAAAAATAATTTATCTGTCAAAGCTTAGAACTGCATGGGCTGGTAGAGAATTAGTCCTAATCGCAAGCAGAATTTCTTTGGTTATCACTCTGGCATTCACAAAGCTACTGCTTCAATTTTCAGATAATCGTACAGATATCTCGTTAGCTGGTTCTCCAGATATGCACATTCACCGTTTGAACTCTGCAGCGTGTGTCAGATAACAACTTCACAAGCATCTCCCATCCCTTAAGCACACATGATGCCTTTTATGCCTCTTTATACATCACAATATATACCATGAGCTGCAGAACCTGTTGTTAGGTCTTCACTGAGCTCTCGTGAGTAGAAAAATCAGCTTTTCATTCAGTTTTGGTGCAGTGTGCATCTGTACCTTGCTGAGTACAGTGATTGTAGCCGACAGAACGAAGAAATTCCCTGATCTCTTTGGGACTACTATTGCTGGCCTGTAATAAACGTTCATCTTCCTCATATATTATGTAAGGGGCTTTGCCTTTCTTTCTAGACAGCAGCTTGGAGGCGCCCTTTAGCACGTGATACTCCCAACCCTGAACATCTATTTTAAGTAGGAGCACAGTCTCGGACTCTAGAATCACTTCATCAAGAGGAATGGATTTGACTTGAAGTTCAATCTCTTCATTGGACTTAAATGCCATTTTAGCACCAGTTGCTGAGACTGCACTATTGTCCAAACGTCCAACCAACTGGCATACAAGCAAAATACTAACATGAACTTTCAGATAAGCTGTAGACATTTTAAAGCAGAAATTCAAGGGTAAGAAGAGAATCAAGGTGAAGAAACCCAATGGTCATCCACACATTGGTGCTAGTGATTGCTTTGTCAGCTGGTAGATGGATTATTAAGTTTGTATCAAAATTCACCAAAGGTTTGTTGGCACAAAGAAATAACTTAGAAAAATATGGTTTAGTAAACTATTCGAGGACGAAAATGCGAAGTCATAGCTTAAACTAATATACCCCAACATATTAAATAATTAGCCAGATAAAAGTATAGCATGCCAGAATAAGCCAAAGTAATTAGTTAGCCAATTGAGATGATAGCAGCTAAAATGTCACGAAATTACCCAGTGGAGATGGACTAACCGTGACCAGAGAGGAAGAGATCTCATGCTTATACATAATAAGAGACATTCAACACTCAAGCAATCTCAAGTGAAAATAAAGTATGCCTGAATCTGATTGGCCTCGTGAGGTTATCACAGTAGAAAACTAAAGCTGTATATAGTAATTTGACAGAGAAGATTTAAGGTGTACAGAAAGCTCTTTCCCTGTCAGAGTAATTAGTTAAAAGCAACCTTGAAATTACCATATCACAGTGCTCCTATATCAAAAAGCTACCATTTTACTAAAAATCACAAAAAATTTCCAGCTCACTGACAAGATGTCATTATACCCGCAGAATTTGAGTAATAAAAGGAATGACAAATACGTACATAATAAATAGTCAACTTCCACAGGATCAGCAGCTCTCAAAAAATAAGGAGGGAAAGGATGTTCTTTGTAAAGAATATGTATATCTTTTCATGGCCATTTTGGCACTTTTTTCCCCAGAAGAAAACAGGAAACACTAAAACCCGCTAAAATATTTATAAGCAAATAAAAGATAAGAAAAGAAAATATCGAATAATTATTGAAAGATATTATGTGCTCTCCAAATTTTGGGACATGAAGCAACATAACCAATGGCATCCAAAGTTGATACCGAGACCTCAACTACAACAAGGAAAGAAATATTTTCATTCAATGGTTCCCGTCAAATTCTAGGCTTTCTACATATGGATAGCTTACCCGACAATAAGGGAAATTCCGAAATTTTGTTTAACAGTTCTGATGAGCTTCTTGGTTGTAAGATGCATAAATAAACCAGAAATTTGACTGAACCTAATTTTGCCAGCGAGATGACTTTTCCAGATTACGAGATTGTTAGTAAATATTAGAAAACGCCTAGATTACCAACACTTACTATGTCCAAACAAGATACTACAAGCAAAATATAATTTCGCCAAAATTTTGAATCAGTACTCACCAAAAAGGTGAAAGACATTAGCCAATGGCTACAGCACAAACCAAAAGCTACAAGAAAAGATATGATCCAGTTCAACCGAAGAGAAATGTACCTTATGAAATGTGATGTTCCCAGATCGATCCGATGCAGCAGCCTCAAAAAGCTCCACCAGCTCCCCAACTCTATTGAAGTAAATCCCCTCGCAAATCCTCTGCAAATTCTCAAAAACAGGCTCAAAAGCCAAAACCTTGAAACCCATAACAGCAGCCGCAAATGTAGCCATTCCCACGTTAGCCCCAACATCCACAATGAGCCCTTTTCTTCCCTCGTTCTCCCCCATCATCTTCTCCAACAACTCCTGCACAGTCCCGGATATATCAGCCTTCCTAAACGGCTTTCCCTTAAGTGTCCTCACAATATTCTTGTGTGGCTTTTCGGGCAAGCTCCCAAAATCGGAAAGTGAATAAAGAAATGGGTACTTAAGGCCTTCAACAATGTTGGCTATCACGGGATGGGCTTGCGGTGAATTATAGCAATCAAAAGTCTTGATTTTCCTGTCCAAGATTGGAACGCTGTTAATGGTTCCGAGGGCTTTAGGACTAGGAGTTTGGGTTTGGGAGGCTAGATAGAAGAAGATGAGGAGAAGGAGAGAGGTGGAGAGGAAGAGGAGGACAGTCTTTGGGGTGAGAATTTTGGTGGGTTGGTTTCTTCTCCAGCCATTTGCCATTGAAATTCAGCGGGAAACTGCAAGAAAATCCAAAGCTTTCCCCAGAAATCTTGGGGAAATAGAAGATCTTCGATGGTAAGTGGAGACTGGAGAGTGGAGTGGTACTGATTAAAAGAAAAAAAAAGAAGAAGAGTTTTTAAGGGTGTTGAGTGCGAGGCGCTCAGATTTGTGAATTTTTGTTCCCGGAGAGATCCGCATAGGTGGCTAGCCGTTGGTGTCCATTCGTGTTTGGGCTCGTTTGAGCGAATTGATATGTGAAAGCCCACATATTCGTTGTTTCTTGCAAGTCAGGCCCACTCATGATTCGTGTCATCTCTTTTGGATCTAAAAATAAAAATGAAAACAAAATCAAAACGCATTTTCAAAAGGAAGAATCTAATTAATTGTTAACTTATCAAATCTCAACATACTTCAAAAAATATTTGTAGGTACTAAAGACAGTATAAAGTGTACAACATACCTCGTTTTAATAGATCAGTGTATAAATATTGATATATAATTATTAATATATTACCAATATTTTATATTGTTATTGATTCTGAATTCCCTACAATTGACTGATCCTGTTTCAAACCCTAATTCTTTTAAAACCTAGGTATTCCTCAGTAGGGCTAAAAACATGTTTGTTCATTAAGAATGTCAAACTCAATTCTGTGTTTCCATTTGATGCATGTTACCTATTATAGAAATACTAGAATAGTATTGGAGCCTCCTTCTGAAACTTCTGACATCCTCTCCCAAAAGGGTAAACCTAAGTTGATTCAGAAACAGTTTTCAACCAGCCTTTATAATAACATAACCCCTACGCCACTCAAAAGAGTTGGACTTGGATATGATGGTGCCCACAAGAAAAGAATAGTAGCAAGATTTAAACACTTAAATCCCAAGTGATCAGACATCAATTGTGATCACACTCAAAGATAACTTAGTTACATAAAGCATAAGGTTGTCGCATTTAGAAGCAAATTCCTTAAAATGATTATTAGCACAGCAATGTTGAATATTGTACTAATGTGTGTAATTTGAATGCTTAAGAGAGTGATTAGAGCAAGAAATAAGTAATTTTTTGCGCCCTAATTATCATGTTGAGTTATATATATAGTAATCCAGAATCCTTATTTCGTCTGCACGTACACTTTCCATTTCTGGCATTCTGTTAATGTCACACAATCCGGTTTTCTAGTTTTGGTTCTTCAACAGTTTAGCTCTTTGGAGCTGCAAAAGATATTGGCTCCTATTAATAGGCCGTAGTATCCAACTCCAATTAATTGTATAGCATTTAGACCAATTGTCATATAAAGTCTATACAGGAGTTATCACAGTCATATTTTGTTTCTTCTTCCTTGAATCTTCTTGGACTTCTTTTGCAGATAATCGACTTATAACATTCTCGTTTGTCACTCAAGTCTTCATATACCATGGTCAGAATTTACAGAGATTCTCTTTTGTTCTTGTTATTGTTTGCATTTCAAGTCCAGTTTTCAGGTCATAGAACATATATAATGCGTGCTTGATCTTGCTTTGTTGCTTTGATTTTGCAGAAAATCATTTCCTTCATGTTAATTCTTGGCTTCTTCTTCTCTGGAATTGCTGGTACAACTTCTGATGAGGATGGGGACATCTTCAATGTTTTGAACCATGGAGCTATCAGCGATTACGACATAGATAATTCACAGGTGAGCCGCTGTATCTCTTGGTATGAAATAGCAGGCAGTTATATAACCAATAGTATTCAAACCACTCAGGCATTTCTAGAGGCTTGGAATGCCGCATGCAATGCAGAAAGAGGAACTCCTAAGGTGCTTATTCCTCAAGGCATGACATTTTTGTTATATCCAGTCACTTTCACTGGTCCTTGCAAAGCCCAAGAGATCCATTTCTTGGTACGGAAATAGTCTTTATAAAGTTCATTCAAACAACACTCCATGATTATGATCCTCATCATTTTTCCTGAACTTCGACGTAGATATCAGGGACTATTGTAGCACCAAGTCCACCTAGCATATGGAGCAGGCAGGATGCCAGCCTGTGGCTGGCTTTCAGGGATATTACAGGGCTCAATATCTACGGTTTGGGAAGCATTGATGGACAAGGAAATGGCTGGTGGGACCAATCATGTAGATACCATCCTGAACTGGTATATGATCAACCTCATGAATATCATCACCATCGGCAATCTCCATGTTAATTTACATCTTTCTGATCATATACGCTTGATATGATTCTGCAGGAGGGATGCACCAAATTGGCCCCCACTGTAAGTACTTTGTAACATACTTGAAGTTTTTCGTTGGAAGTCTACAACATTAAAGAGATAGGCATAAATGGAACGTTGATAAAGTCTGAGAATGTAGAGCTGGTAAAGAATTTTAAATGTGATAAGAACCAAGAAGAAACTGTCGAGATGATCAGTAAATGTTGAGTTAGTGGCCAGCTTAGAAGACTCCACCTCTATCTATTCCCTGAAGTACATTTCTTAAACAAATATTGATGACATTTACATTAGTCATATGTATGTAGTACTTGGTTAATTTAAAACAATGTCTCCCAGTTTTTAGTATTCCTGGCACTTCAACGGCTGCAAATTTTTGCAGGCCCTACAGTTCATTTCATGCAACGAGGGGAGAATCAGCGACATTAACTTTACAGACAGTCCCCAAACGCATGTACTTATAATGGGTTGCAAGGAATTCAAGATTGACAATTTGGTGATACAGTCTCCCGGAGATAGTCCTAATACTGATGGCATTCACATCCAATCTTCACAATATTTGAGCATCAACAATACCAAAATAGGCAGCGGTTATTCCTTTGTACATTAATTTGCTCATCCGTTGAATATACCGATTGTACTTCAATCTTACTGAGATGTGTTCCTGTGATTAACAGGGGATGATTGCATCTCAATTGGAGATTACACTTCTAACATCAATATAAATAATGTTGAATGCGGACCTGGTCATGGTATAAGGTTGTTCTTTCGTCCTGTATATCTTTCTGCATATGAAATTGCCATCTAATTTTGCAATACGAGACTTTGCTCAAATCAAGTAGTTGAGTTTCATTTCCTCTTCTTGGGTAATATTAGTATTGGAAGCTTGGGAAAATGAGGTAATTTTGTCCGCGTAGAGAACATTCACGTCAACAATTCTCTCTTCATTGGGACAACGAATGGAGCAAGGATCAAGACATGGCAGGTACTTCTGAAACAAGAACCTTTTCCATTTAACACCAGAAACTGCTGCTGAAATACTTCCATAGTCTGAGTTACAATATTTCATGCTGAACAGAAAGGAAGAGGTTACGTCCAACAAGTCCTGTTTGAGAACCTGAAATTCATTAATGTCAAGAACCCGATCATCATCGATCAGAACTACTGCGATGTCCGGGGTGCTTGTCCCCAGTTGGTAAGCCTTTAAAGCAAAAGATCAATTTAGTTTTCACAAGATTCTCGCGCAGGAAACTGACCGAAACTGGTGATGGTTCGTTGATTAAGGAAACTGGAGTGCAGATCAGCAATATCGCCTACAAGAGGATGACGGGAACGTCAAGCACGGATATCGCCATTAATCTCAACTGCAGCCTGTCGGTGCCTTGCTCTGAGATAACAATGCACAGCATACAACTAGAATCTGTCATCGCCGGGAAGCAAGTCATTGCCAGTTGCAGTAATGCTCACGGTAAAGAAACGGCGGTGGTGCCAAGTCCTTGCCTCCTAGATACATCTGATACGTAACCGGAAGCAAAGCCTACATGTATATTCTTCTTCCTTTTCCAAATTGATCAGAGTATTTCTTCGTGTTCCTGTATATGATCAACAAAGCTGCCACGGACAAGAGTCTGAAGTTGATACTCCCACACAGAAAACGCAATTAAACAGCACGAATTCCATTGCTTGATCTTCCTTTCATCGAGAGTAAAAGGGAGGATTCATTTAACTTCTCTAAGGGATCCTTGGATAAAATTTTATTTCAAAATCAAACTCAAAATTTCAAATATAGAATCTATATTTCCTCTCACAAATAATTTAAATTTTACGAAACTTAAAAATAAAAATTTCAAAACCAAATCATATCTAATGACACCCTAAGCAACTGGAAATTAATTATTATTAATAGCTTAGTTGACATATACTTCCTCCATTTCAAAATGCACTATCCACACTTATCTAAGAAAGAAGAAAATGATTCATATTTTGTTCCTATTTAAGAAATTAAGAAAGAAAAAAATAAAAAAATAAAAAATATTATTAATTAATTTTATTAATATAATAAAAAATAAAAATTATATTTATGATAAAAATAATTTTTAAAATTTATAAAAATAAATATTTTGAAAAATTAAAAAATCTTATATTCTAAAACGGTAATAAAAAAATCTTTCATTTTTTCTAAATTTATATTTAAAAGACTAAAAAATTTTATACTTTAAATTGAATAAATTAATAAATTTTAATTCAACTTCCACCAAAATATTAAAAAAACAAAAAAGTCTTGGACCCAATTGACATTTTATCTCCGGAATATGTTTAACCGGAAAGGGCAAAAAAAAACAGAATATAGTAAAAACAGCGGAGCAGACATGAAAAGGAACGTCTTGCCGACATCGACGGGCAAGTGCCAACCCCACGTATCAACCAAAAAGACAAAAAATCTGGAAAAGAGATATAAATTCCACTGAAACCGTAAAAAATGGAAAATCGTTCATTTTAAATTTCAATCCAAGTACGTTAATTATACCATGTTGCCAAGTGCCCGTCCGATTTCTTGGTTTTCAATTTTTTCTTATTATTTTTGCGCAAAAGAAAGAAAATCAGCGAAACAACATGTTGGGGGCAGGAGGGGGCGGGGGGGGTTGTGTTTGGGAGGAATAAAAACCCCGAATCTAATCTGAGGTCGTTGTGGCATCATCTAGGAAGAAGAAATGAAACCTCGCGCACCAAAGGCTCAAAGAAAATATCGCCGACAAAAAAAATTAACCACAGAAATGAAGCTCTTCAAAAACCGTGTATACATTGATTACAGCTACAAGTGTACAGCCCTAACATCTTACATATGAACAACATATTTGGACTCCTGAGATGACAGCTTTAGTACACTAATGGTACACAAAAATGTAAACGAGGAAATTAACACCTCCAACAACTCTCATGTGGTCTGCTTCTGAATAGAGATTTCCTTGAGCGAGCCAGCTAATCTCCGAAAAACCTTCAAGTTCTGACCTGTTTTGTCCTGTGATTCAATTAAGTGTAGGTGAAACCAAGAATTTGAGAATTTAGGAACAAATTAAAATACTAACACAATTTACTAGAGGGAGGAATACAAAAGCTGACACGTCATGGCTATCTACCGGGGAACTCAGAGGATATACATATAATATGTACATGCACAAACGCACACACTTCACTATTTTCTAACCAGTTTCACAATGCTAAAATCACAAACCAAAGAACAACATAAAATAGAACTGATACATATGAAAACACCACATCCACAACATAAGAGCAACAAGCAAAGGTCAGAAAGTCATTAGCAACATTTTCCTTTGCTCTTTCCTCCTCTGCTTTTTCTTTTTTGGGGGTGGTAGTGGATCAATATAGATTAGGACTAAGCCAAATACCTCATTTAGCAATTCAAGCCTTTCTAGAGTCGGAACTAACTTCCCACAAAGAAAACTGACATTCTCCGTTGAGTCTTCTTTTGTACCGTACGTAATGGCTTTTGTAGCTTGGCTAGAATCATAGAAGTATTCACTGCAGAGAAATTAGAGGTGATGAAACAGAAACAACTCTCACAAGACTATAGGAAAAAGAGATAGGACATACCCATCTTGAAAATGGACAAGGATAATATTCAAAATATTTTCAGCAAGCTGAAGTAAAAGAGTAATAAGTCGGTTCCTGTCGGCAACAATCTGGCACATCTCAAACATTGCTATATACCTCCTGCAGAGAGAGAAGAATTGACACAAACCAATTAGCTTATGAATACAGAAAAACTCCATAATAAGCAAAGCAGCATCTTCAACATCTCAGAAATATAATTTACACATGTATGTTAGTTGCTAGAGAAGTCCAATTACTCTCTTTATTCGGGAAGGATTCAGTTTACAGATCAGAGTTTCGCTTTGAAAGAAAACCAGAGAATACAGAGAGGGGCCACTAAAGCATAAAACGACAGGCCAAGAGCACTGTCAAAAACTACAATGTTTAATGAATGAACCAGACGTTCCCACCAGGTAAAGGAGTTCATAGCAAAATATCACGCCTAGCACTAGTACGCCTGACAAATCCTAAAAATTCTTATTCTTGGATATTCTTATGTTGCTGTTGCACTGAATCAGTTCCCTGACAAACAAAGGATTGGTTGAGATTTCATTTTCCACAAGGCACCATTGACCAATAACCTGAATTGTCAAATAAAAACATCCATGGCAATGCATTCAGACACGAGATATGTAAGTCTCATTAGATTAATAATTACTCTACAATTTATAAGTGATTTATGCATAAAAAGACTAGAAATAGTTTTGATTAATGTAATCTTGGAGTGCTTAGCCTCTCCATATAGTGTTGGTGAGTATCATTTAGATTCACCTTTCTCAAAGTTTGGTTTCCCTTTTATATACCATCATTACTTCT
Organism: Rauvolfia tetraphylla; assembly: GCA_030512225.1. NCBI lineage: Eukaryota > Viridiplantae > Streptophyta > Magnoliopsida > Gentianales > Apocynaceae > Rauvolfia > Rauvolfia tetraphylla. The sequence continues at coordinate 7,949,355 of JAJQKT010000045.1, read as the reverse complement.
TATCAAGCAGTTTCCTGCTCTGAATTGATTGCAAAGGCAGGGTTATCTTAATTTGTTTCTTCAGACGCCACTCCAAGATCAAGGACTGCAAATGAACGAGAAAAGCAAAACGAAAGCAAGGGGAAGTCCTGATAGGATGCTTATGAATACACAAGGAAAGCATTTCTTGAACACAACAGCAAAACAAAATTGCAGTAGTTAAAAGACTAGCAAACCAAATTGCACCACAAGGCAAAGCTTGGTTGGGATAAGAAGAGGAAGGAAAAGAGGGGATGTAAATGGGTGATTTAAGTCCTTTGGTGGGAAGGAAATTGTGGAAGGGAAATAAATATACATCAGATTTTCAAACCCTCCAATTGTAGAGGATTCGGAAGTAAATCAAATGAAACAAAAACTTAAATTACAAATTTCCTTTCTTCTTTTTTGTGATTGGATCTAAAAGAAGTGGAATTTTATCATAATAGAGGTTTTTTCCTTTAAAAAGGAAAAAATAATTCTATTTCAAAGCAAGAATCAAGCTGTTTTTCCAAAAAACAAAATAAAACAAAATCTATTCAAGGTAAGATCAAGCTTCTTTTTTGAAAATATTATAAAACAAACTGGTTACAGGCTACATTTAGGGGTAAAATGTCAAAATAAAGAATCCTCCACTTTTCAATACAAACAAGCAAGTGGAAGTATTTCTTATCCATACCAAACAAAATAGATGCATATCTCTTTGCTTTTCCTGGGGGAGGTAAATGTGCCCCTCTCCTCCCCCTTTCCCTCCCCTCCCCTACTACGAACCAAACTAGGCCTAAGGTTTTTGACTCAAGGCAAAACTCTCGTACCAACAAAGCAGAACAGCAGCAACTGATGAGATAACTGGAAGCAGGAGCAGGTTGGAAGGCGAAAGTTGGCGATAAAGAGTAAAAATTTATTGGAAAGAGAAAGCAGGTCTTATTTAATGGCTTGAGGAGGAAAAGGGGGAAAAGAATTCATAACTTGTCCAAAAAAATGAAAATTCTGAAATTTGTGATAAATAAGAAGTTGATGTCATTAAAAAAATTTACAGTACATTAGGAGAAAGATGCAATCCAATAGTTTAAGCTTGCAGTAAGATTTCCATCAAAAGAAGAAACCAAACAATGGTCTTGGGAAACATATAGCAAAACCACAGGAGTACCAATATGCAAGAAGCCCAATGGTCAAAGAACCTAAGAAACAGGATGATGTCCAGCCATAAGGACCAAGTACCTTATTCATTCAATTCTATTTGAGAAAATTTTGGAGTTCTAGAGGCTACTAAGGACCAAGTACCTTCTCTGGATATTCTCCGTTGAAGGAATGCAATCTTGACGTGAACACAAATTGATGATTTCATCAACTTCCTGTCTTGAAAGTTCATTGATGTCTTGGATCTGAATGTATGTTTTAATTACTAATTAGAATTTGAACAATATAACAATAATCTGTATGAATAGATCAATAAAAAAGACAATATTTGACCTTATTAAGCAGTAAATACTTCTCCTCAGCAGCTCGTTCAAGCGCACAAGTCAAAGAGTTGAGAAGAGAACCAAGTAAAGCCAGTGTTGGTTGCTGTTGTCCAGCAGAAGCACAATAGTCTGCTGGACCATCTGAAACCTGCAGAAATACATGTGGCATGTCAGTATAGTTCACCATTTTCATATTGTCCCTTTACAACTATTGTGATGCAGCCCAGAAAAGAAAATGCAGGAAATCTACAGAAAAATAAGTCTCATTCAATACCTGTAGTCTTAAGGACTTCTTGGCGACCAGGAAATAGAGATATGAGCTAAGGTTAAAGCAAAGGCAACATCTGTTCATTTCTGCCTTTCTCTGACTCTGTAAATATAAAGTGAAGACAAAAGATTTAACAATAGGAAATTTCAGATGAGTTTACAGTCTATACTCCCTGTGAAAGCTAAAACTTGAGATCTAATATTACCTCTGTAAAGTGTGTTGCTTCCTTTGAAGTAAAATAGTCCGTATTCTTTGAGAAAAGAACGCACATCATCCTAAAGAGTCCTTGAACAAAACCAAATTTATCACTCTCTTCATATGGCCAAACCTGTGAAATGTTCAATATAGCACTTCAATAGCTACAACAGTCTCTTGAAAGGAAAACTAGAGAAATTCATAACATTAAAAATAGTAGAAGATGGTAAAGAGTTCATATAAATATTAAATTGTCAAAGTAACACTCAAGCTTTCAGACAAGCAAGGGCCGTAATTTCATATGGTAAGAAATGGGGAGCCCTCGTGCATTCAAATTGCATTGGTAACTCATCAGTAAAAAAGTGAAACGTGCACAAGCTGGACCTATTAATAAAAACTGTAGGGGCATGTAAAGTATTAAATGTACAATTGCACTCCTTTCTAATAGCTTAATCTTTTAGATCATGTAACTTCTGATATTCTGCAATGCGTGAGCATGCATCTGACACAAAGAAACAACTGCACACAAATCCACCGGTTAACTATACTTCAAATCGTAGTGTTGTTTGCTTTGCATTCTATCAACATCTGAATACATTTACAACAGGTCACACCTTGCTAAGTACACCAGCAACCAGATTTATTTCTTCCATGGTCATTTCATCAGCATCCAAAAGATCTTCTTGAAGAATTTGATCAAACAGCAACTGATGTCCTTTAACAACTTCTATCACTTCACGGACTATTTTATTCTTCACCTGTGGTAAAAGAAACAAATAACCATTTGCTTGGGACCTAAAGATAAAAAGGAATTTGAGTATTATTTAAAACTGCATATGGTCAAATTTGATAAGCAATTAACCAAACCAAAACAGACAACTAGCTTGCTGAATTTATTTCCTGAAGCAAGACAGTGTCTTGCGTAGATCGCTAAACAAGCACTTCCCCTAGTCATAAATATTCACAAGAAAAATAGATGGAAGAACTGATGCACTCTAGAGAATAGATAGCAGTTACAGTAAATTATATAGATTCCTATACGGCAGCCTCTTCACTACATTTCAGTTTATTAATGTCACAAATACAGAACTGGATAAATATAACAAGAAAAGTAGTATTGAAGCAACTTGCAGACGTTCTTTAGTTCTGTCTTTTCCAAAGCACATCACCAGGCAACATGTCCGGTGAGGTCTCATGTATTGGCAAACAGTGGGGAGGTAGACAAAATGTTACTTAAGCTCAAAGACTTAAATAGAGCAAGTAATCCTCAGAAAATATTCAAGAAGAAGAACCGATGATAACTACGTTTCTTCATTATTCAGAAATCCTATTCCTAACAGCACCGGGCAATGTATGTGATAACAGTCCAAAGATCTTAAGAGAGAATAAGAATTTTAAGGAAGACTATATTTAGGAAATTTTATATAAGCATATGAGAGATTACTTGGTACATCTACCTGTAGCTTCTAAAGAGACTCACCATGGTCCTTGGATGCAATGGCTAAGATTACAAACCATCAAAAGTATTATAGCAAAAGCATACCGATAAGAGTTGCTCAAGTCTCAAATGGTGGACATGCAATGAATGGCCAAGTTTGAAGCCCCGATATACAATCATTAAACTAAAGTTCACATGCACAGGGGGGATACAGTAGTAACTTAGTTAATCTAAATCAAAACATACAGAAAAGCATGTTTGTGGCATTTACCCACTACAAAGAAATATTTGTCTAAACAGAAGTATTCTGATTCATAATATTGAAACGTAATCAAGTAGAACCTCTAAGAAAAATCAACCAAGAAATAAATAAAGCATATCAGTTCATGAGAGATGATGGATTGAAGAAACATAGAGGTTCTACTAGTACATAAAGAATTTGAAAACAAAACAAATAAAAAAAATCCATCCCAACCAAATGACAGCAACGACAAGAAAATGGAAGAGGAAAATCACCACAAAATCAAATATCAAATAGGCGAAAATAACCTTTTGTTTTTTTTGGGTACTAAATGACAGGCAAAAATGACTATAAAACCATTAGCTTGGCAATTAAAGAAGGACGACCTCAAAAAATTCAGATGTGTCCACCAATGATGTCAAAGAAAACACCAATCGCAGTATTGGAGCAACGACCATTCGCTGTTTATCAACATCCAGAGACATTTCTCTTCCAAATTTGGCATCCATCCTCAGGAAACTCTGCTGGCAAAATTTTGGGCACAGTTAGGCCAATCTGATTGAGGAGAGAGCAAAAAGGAAAATATTCGAAAGGTAGTACCTTAAGTTGCATGTTTAGCGCCCGACAGGAAGCAATGTTCTCCAAAGCACCCATTGAAAATAAAACCTGTGCACCCGATTTTCCATACTTGTGGCTTATTCTCAATAACAGAGCAAGTTCTGCTTCCAGTTTGTAAAACTGTTGTGCCGACTCTAAAGAAAGCCTACCATCCTAAGATTGGGAAAGAAACAAGAAGATTTTATTTACGAAACAAAAATGCAGTCCATATATCCTAGGTGCACATATTAATCAGCAGTTCTACAATAAGCTCTGAAGAATTATCATCAAATTATTCCCATAGTAATTCCAAAGAGACAAAGGTCAAAGTATTTTTTCTCATGCAGATTTGAACACTCAGAAGAACAATTCCCAAAATAAATTAATGTCCTGGGACCAAATAAACTTGACAATCCAATTACAATGCCAGTGTGAATCTCAGGATCACAACTCAGTTACTCTGGGTTTATTTCTGTCTGTCTGAGAAGGTTGCATTAGTTTCCAGATCCAGCTTCAACTCACTGACCTGGTAAATTGACAAGCTCCAACGATTACATTGCAACCTCACCACATTGATTACAAAGTAATTTCCTTTAACTGACAAGGTCATAACAGTTACATTCAAACAAAGAACTGGTTCTGAGAAGTCCAAAAAGGTTGTACTTGCCTTTTTTGGCTGGTCATTAATGTAAAAAATGGGAGGTTTTTATGATGCATACAAACAAGCAATTGATTCTCTATTTTAGTAATAGATTATATAGCTCAATAATTCAAATATAAAACTTTGATACCTTGTATAGTCCAGGCTGTGCCATAAAGTAAACACAGGCATTTGCAAGAAGGCAGTTAATATATGAAACCCATGGTCAGTTCCATCTTACTGTCTCCCTTGCATTACCATAATGAAAAATGAAGTTGGGATAGAAATTACCTGATAAGCAAAATTGCTAATGCTCATTAAACAAGATCTTAAGAAGCCTCTGCTCTGAAGTTGGCCAAGGAAAAACTTCTTTTGATCAATACAAATCAGTGCATCCAAAACATAGAGTGACATTGTCTTTCCGGACTCACTTCCTTGTGTTGCATCTTTTATTACCTGTGTTGTACATTTGACAAAAAGAAGTAATGTGAGATTAACAAAAAGCAGCCAGCAACAAAGAACCACATCCAACCAGTTAAATTTTTTCTCTTCTGGTCTGGTTTACCTAGGACTAGACCTGTTCTGGTTTTAAAGGAAGATGGTTTCTGGCATATCTTCCACTGGTCTTTCATTCCACACAGTTTCTATTGATCTTGTTCCAATACAGAATATCTTACACACTTTTTTATCAAACCTTCTTTTCTATTAATACATTTTTCCATTTTATATATGTAACTATTTCTTACTTCATTTCTTTATCTACTGTACTTGCATCTTACGTCATTTCTATATCTACTGTACTCGCATCTTAGCACTCCAAGTCACAGCACAGGAGTAACCATATACACTATTCCAATTCAGCGAATATAACCAATATGGGCAATGACATATCCTAAAGCACTAATTAAGCAGCCAACTATATCCTTAAGTGTAAAGTATACTGTCCTCATCAACCTAGTAGGCCTCAGGAGTTTTTGACTTAAAAGGTGTGCCAGTCCTGGCTAGTCAAGCAGTCATTAAATGAAAATTGGGTGTATCTTTAAAATGGCACCATAGATGGTTGGACTGCTGATACAACTCTACAAGAAAGGAATTCTCCAATATGGTCTGGGACCAAAGTCCTCATTTGGTCAATCCCAATAAAGTACTGTTCCAAACACACATGATGAATTCAAGGTATGAAAAAATGTTAATATTTAAACCCTAGGAAAAAACTCATCCATAGCGGATTAGCCTATTGAGAAATTTATGTTGATTTAAAAAAGAAAGCATTTTCCCAAATATCATCACCACCAGTCTGTATTTGACACTTCCTTTTGTCCTGCAGGATTACTTCCAAAACAATGACTCTAGCATTTCCTATTATATTTGGTCCCAAAAATCATCTGATCAACATAGATAACCATATAATCCATAAAAGATAGGTTCAGTTGCAGAGCAATAACCAATTTAAAGACTCAGAATTTCACCAAATCAAGGACTGATTGAGCTTCCTTCCTTAGGATAGCGAAGTTTGACCGTGTCAATTCAGCCTGCTCATTGTCAATCTATGCAAAAAAGGAAAAGGGGAGGAAAAAAATGAATACCATGGTAAATCTATCTGACCAGAAATATTCCCCACAACTCCCAACTCCTTCAGAGTGAAAATCTGAGATTATAAAACCTTTTGAAGATCAAGATCATTATCTTGCTCATTGGCTGATAAGAAATACAGGACCGTTGCAGGTACATCAGGATCAAGCATATGTTGACAGTACTGGAAGTAGCTAAGAAGCAAAGCATATTGACTGGACCAGAAACATGACAAATGGTGTGAAGAATTTTTCTCGATTCAGAAGATGATAACAAAAAACTTAGAAATTATTCTCAGTTCTACCGTCTCCTTAAGGCTTCAGAAGACTCATGTCTGAGGAAGGCCATAATCAGTTTGAATAATATAGATTGAAATGCTCCATTCGGTAATTGTTTTGTCATGATAATATCAAGACATGTCATCATGTCAGCATTTAAACCACCAGGGCATAGAAAGCGTTCATCACGAAGTTTGGCCATGCATGTCAGACCAACCTTGGCAAATTTAACAACAGAAACATTTCAATGGACTAAAAAGGGAGTTTCAGATATTATTTTTGGCTACTATGTTGATCGAAGTATAAAAAGACAAGTAGTAGAACCTGTGTCAAAATTAGAGCCATCTTAAGCAAACAGTCTGGAGAACCAGATGCACTGAGGGAGGCATCTAACAACCTGCAGGTGGCAGAAAAAGGACATAAAAGATGTTAAAGAAGGAATAGAGAAAAAAGAAGAAAAAAACATCAAAGAATTCAAGGTAACTCACTGAAATAATATCTCAGATCTGTGCTGAAGAGATGAAATTCTTCTGGATGCAGAGACCTAAATAACAGAAGAGATACACTCATGATTAAATAAACAAGAATAATTAAATTAGAAGATAAATCCACCCACAAATCCCGATGAAACTTTCCAAATCTAGAAAAAATACCCATTTCAATGTAGACAGTTCTTTGGTTAAAGTTTCATTTGCAACAAAATACTTTCTCGGAATTGGGGAAGAAAAAGCATATACCTCAACAACCTGGGACCAGCCAGTTAACATATGAAGTTGTGCAGCTTGCTCTTCCAGGTTCTTGTTGTATTTCCATCCCCATCTCAACAACTGTTGGATAGTATCCCGTACTTCATTCAGTTCAACTTCACTACCAAAGGTATTAAGCTGGGGATTGAATATATTGAATTTCTGAAAGGTAGAAATCAGGAAATGAAATGAGATAGTGCCCATATTTTATGTTGATGACCAAAAACAGCTTCAAAGCAACAGGGTACAAAGGCATGATAATAATAGTAGTAATAAATTATTATTATTACTACTACCACTACTACTACGATGACCACTACTGCTGCTACTGCTGCTGTTACTACTACCACCACCACCACTACTAAGAAAAATAATGAAATGTTATTATTATGACTATTACCACTACTACTAGAAAAAATAATAATCACCTGCCAAAGTTTGTCACGGAATGAAGCAAGATCAATCAAACGATCTCCACGTTCTGAGTAATAATAAATACCACCCTTCCCAACAATGGATGGATTGCTAAGGATATCCTCAGCCTAAAACACATATGGCATCAGATGAAGATAATTAGGAGAATTACATTTAGAAAGAACAATTTAGCGTTACTCTTACCAGAAATCCGTATTTCATATTAGAAAAAGCCTGCGAAGACTTCATATTATCGGGAGATTTAAACTGTACAACTTCAAGCAATCCAAGAACCTATATTTGAAAGCAAAACAAGTGTAATTACACAGACAAACCCACATCATGAGAAGTTTTTATGTTTAAAAGGCTACCAATTCTGTGCTTAAAAAGTTACAAAACAATAAGAAGTTCCATACCCATACAAAGGTCAGAAGCAACATCTGATTTTTTTCTTCCAGAGTAAAGATTAGCATAGTTAATCAAATGAAAATAACAAGCAGCGGTGAATTAGTGCCAGAAAAGAGTACTTTCAATTAGAAAAACAAGTTCGAATATAAATTTAGCCCATAGACTATTTTCATTCAGGAGCTTGAAAAACATAGTCCTACTACAGAAACAACAAATTATGAATGATAGTCAAGATTACCTTAATCTTACTGATGGTCCTGATTGCAGCAATGTCAGTGTTTTTCTGGAGAAGAGGGTCAGAAATATTCTGATCCGTGCCATTCTCCATAATATCCCCACCAAATAATTGAGAAAGAATATTTTGACATGCTTCCCGATGAATGGAACTGGACACATCAGCAACATGTAGTTCAACTGCTAAAAGCTTCAATAACCATGCTCTCTGTAGAATCAGCAGGGGAGGGCAGTCAGAGGGGTCAAAAAGCAATGAAATGCATTTTAACCGTCTATCTGTCAAAATCCAATTGATGAAGCAGTTATAAGCTACTAGTATTTCACGACAGATGACATCCAACTTTCAGTAACTCTGTCCAGCTATCCCCTGCAAATAAGTGATGCAAAGACAACAAACAGAGCAATGGACAAAACAAAGATAGCGGGAGAAGATCATATTTGCAGTCCTAAACAAGTGGAATTTAAATTAGCTATTTTACATGGGTATTTGAAGGCAGATGACATCCAACTTTCAGTAACTGTGTCCAGCTATCCCCACTAAATAGGTGATGCAAAGACAACAAACAGAGCGATGGACAAAACCAGGATAGCTGAAGAAGACAATATTTGCAGTTCTAACCAAGTAGCATATAAATTGGCTATTGTACATGGGCATCTGATGCAAAATCACTTTCTAAGAAATGCACATGTAAATCGTATTTAATCAAATGAACTGCGCATTACATTCAATAACTCTATTCACCATTACCAGTGAAAACTAAGTAGAAGAAGAGGAGCAAGGAAATGCAAGGTTATAGGCAGGCATTTGAGGTAAATTAGTTTGCATCAAACCTGATGAAGACTGCTGATACGAAGAGCCTGGCTGCTATTCCTCTTAGGAAGTGGAGCAACAGCAAATGTATCTAGGTGCTGCCATGATAAGACAAAGATTTAGCAAATAGAAGCAAATGATGCATATTAGAACAATGGTCATTCTCAAGACTGATTTTAGAGGGTTGCAAAATTTGTACCTTAACATAGAAATGATACTTTTTGGTACTCAACAGATCCATAGTTGGGCCAGAAGTAAGCGGATCCACACATAACTCGTAAAGGAGCTACATAAAACAACTGAACATAAGTCATCAAAGTAAAACAAATAAAAATTTCCCCTTCAGCGCAGGATTTTAAAATGTCTGAAATCAATAAAGACAAGAACCTGAAATCCAAATTCATGAAGCAATGCATTTACATCAGGCTTTAAAAGCCTGTCCAAGATATCAAGAATGACCTTCAAGCAACTGTCATCATCATACAGAGGTCAGGGTCAGAACATGAAATGTCATGCCAAAATACAAAATGTGTGTGTGCGTGTGTGTGTGTGTGTGAGAGAGAGAGAGAGAGAAACAATTAATCAGCACCTATAATGAAATTTTGGCTGAAGCAACGTTCTTTCAACTGGGCCATCAAGATCAAATTTGAGCAATAGATGTGTAATATTTGGAGCTGGCCTACCAATATTATCAATGAGAAGCTGCATTTGGAGAAATAGAATTATAAGCAGTTTAAATGGAACTAGGAAGCTCTTTTATGTAAAGAACAATGTCTTCAATTTGTTAGTCTTTCTTAATCATGGGAGCACAGACAAAAGATTTTAAATTGGTGCCTGTTATACAAAAAAATCAATTGCCATCACAATATGTTCTTGAAATTCAAGGAGGTAAATGGTGGAGGGAGAGAAAACCAAGGACGGACTTGCATTATGAGAACACCAGTATCCTCATTGCTGTCCTCGATAATCTGGGACTCCTCTGATCGCATCTCCAAGCAGGTAGCATAATCCTCAATTAGAGGGCCAGCTGCATTGGTTTTTAAGAGCAATTGAACAAGACCAACCATACGAGAGCTGCCATAAGTTGACAAAATTCTGGTCAGTATTTAGTTCTAGAAATGATCCAAAAGTTACAGGAGACAACAAACAATATTTCTCAACATGACAAAACAAAAGAGTATATAGATTTGAAGACCTTAAAATGCTCATAATCTTGATAGAGCATTGCAGAATTCGGGGATGAAAATCATATCTGACGTATTCCAACAAAGACACAATTTGATTATGATCTTGAGAAAGTACAACATCCAAAGGCTGCATTAGAAACAAGCACAGATATAAGTTCAAGGAGATCCTAGCTAGCCAATAAAGCATCGATATTAAACCAGATAGGTGCAATTAAATAACATAAGAAAAGGGGGAGAAAAGCACATGATTAGCATTCAAGCAAAGTGTAATTAGGAGAGGAAAAACGTAAGGCAGCTAGACCAAACCTGTGCAGCTACTTTGCTAAACAAGATTAATCACCTTTTTTGGGGTCAAAATGACCAACTCAATCACACTACATATTAGATTAAACTGCTATATTTTGACTTAATCATCTGAGATATAAAGTTAGAATAGCATTCACCAAATGTGTATGACTAAAGTAATAAGAAAATTTTGAAGGAAATAGGAAAATCATTTAATATTTGTTAACCAGCGCAAGGTTACTTTAGAATAGAGATCCTTTACCAATGCCGTAGCAACAACAATGTCCTTTTGCTATTTCCAACTGTACAATATATTCAATCCTCAAAACTTCAGGAATCCTAAATACATATCAGAGCTTTTAAATAAAATTTGAAATCTTCCAAGAAGTTGAACATTTCAAATCTAACCTAAGTAAGTTTGCACTCACAAAAGGAAGCTCTCCGCCCAACAAATACAGACCAAACCTCACTATAATAATGTTGATGACATTTTTCAACAGCCAACAGTGTACTCGGCATATATATTACACTGTAAATCACAGAACACAGGCAAACAACACTAATAACTGAAAATCTGTGACTGTACCTGATATAGTGGGCGCCAGAAATCAGAAACAAAAACATCTTTCTCCAGAATGAGAATAATAACTTCCAAAGAGAGGAGGATAGCTTTTTCAAGCAATTGCCCGTAAATTTGATTCGCGCGTTCAGCAATTAAGGAATTTACTCCAGGCAAAAGAATACCCATAATATTTCGGAACACATTTTTTCCGCTCATAAAATCCTACAAGGAATTAGGAATATTATTACAGATCATTCCACATTCACAAAAGTCCATGGCCAAAAGACAATCAAAATAAGATTGACAGCAGTGGAGTGAACATTCGTATGAGGAAATCTTGTAACCTGGCAAAACAATAAACATGTATAGAGTGCCCAAAGGGAGAACTAACCACAACTTCATCTCCATTCAATATAACAGAATACTGACAAAAGAGAAAAAAACAAAATCCCTGTGTAAAAGGCATCTTTTTGATGAGAGAAACACATAAATATCTAAACCATCAAGGAATATTATTACAGAGCAGTGCACATTCACAAAAGTCCATGGCCAAAAAACAATCAAAATAAGATTGACAGCAGTGGAGTGAACATTCGTATGAGGAAATCTTGTAACTGGCAAAACAATAAACATGTATAGAGTGCCCAAAGGGAGAACTAACTACAACTTCATCTCCATTCAATATATCAGAATACCGACAAAAGAGAAAAAACAAAATTCCAGTATAAAAGGCATCTTTCTGATGAGAGAAACACATAAATATCTAAACCATCAGCAGATTTTAAAGAACAAAGCACAGTAAACTAAGAAACTTTCTTCTTCTTGATGAACAGGAGGCAGAAAGGAATAGTGAGGAAAGGAAACTGTTGCTTGTCTTGAGTAACCAGTACAGAGATAAATAGGTGCCATGCAAAACAAACCAAATAAAAGACTAAAGTATTTAGCAGTAACAATAGCTACAGATCAACAGTAGCAAATAAAAGATCACGGAAAATAAGAAGAGGCATCAACAAAAAGACGAGCAATACTTTCATTAACTCCAGGATAGGAAGCTGCATCTCAAGCGGAGCAGATTGTCCCACCAATGAGTACTGAGATGCATTAACACTGTCAATGTCCTCATCCTTAATATCATACATGCTCAGTATCCTACACATTATAGTATTTGCAATTAACTTCAGAATTTCCATTGATAAATGAGAATAGATTGGATATCTTCCCACCAGATATGTCAAGATTGGGAAGAATATATTAAAAAAAAAAACTAACTCAACTCACATCTGGAAGTGTTGTAGACAAGCAACAACCAACTCCCATTTCTCACAAGGATTCGCATAGGCTCTCTGAGGAAATGGTCCAAACACATCATCACATATGAAGCGGAAGATGCCAACGAATCTGCAAAACATCATTCATCTTATGAAAGATGGACATATCATTTTGTTAACAGAAAAGGAGCATTTAAACTTTTTCCTAGTAAAATACCTACGCCCTCGATCACTCACATCCTTTTCCTCAGCAATAAGTGAATTTAGCAAGTTAATGAAAGATATGGTAGAAGGATACTGCTCTCTCCTTGCTTCTATCTCATTTAACTCAAATCGCATATCATATACCTGCAATGTTAAATGGATGTAACATTAATAAATGTGTTTCAGACGAGGCGGCATGCCTACATCTAAAAGCATTTAGCCTTGTAAATTATGTCTATTTACATTCGCAGATACCAATACAATTTAGCCTACAAAATATATTTCAAAATAAAATGAGCTCTGCAAGAGAGAACACTTCCCAGTTTAAGATTTTCATTAGCAACCACCAGCATATTGTGGAATAAAGAAAGAGCACCTTGTCTTTAGAGGACAACCATATCATTTAATTAAATTAGCTTTTTCCATGCCCAAACTACATTTCCCCACTATGAATTACTGAAACTTTGTATGCAATGCATCGTTATGTCATGTCATAACTAAACTGAAAAAATGGCTTCGCCTGAGAAAGAATATGAAAAAGGATAAAACGCAGTACCAGAAACGAAGAAGAAGAAACACAGAAGTTGTGAACCTTAGTAAAGTATTTTATTTTGTTAATCGGCATTGCTAAACAATCTCATGAAGCATACGCTACATTCAATGCTATACATAGTATGTACCTGTGTGGCTATTGGTTGAGCATTGCTCCCATGTGGACCAACAACAACTGGTAGATCATATTGCTCTAAATAAGTCCAAATTGTATCTTTTAGGGCTGGAGAAACTTTTACAAAAGTAGTTATAGTATTACGCAGCGCACCCTATTCGGCAAAAGTTCAAGGGTTAGTCAAAAGCACAACTAAGTTATCCATACATCAGAAACAAAACCAGCAGACGATATAAAATAAAAGGAGAATAAGTGTTAAGGACAAGAAATATGGTAGGCATTTACAACCTTGAGATAAGGTGGCACATTTTCATAACTAAGAAGCTTGAATAATGGCTCAATATCAGGAAACCAGTTCTTCCTTTCTACTGGATTCCCATTTTCCACAACCTAAGACACATGAAGCAAAATTGTTATAACCTTTAAGACCTTCATGCTTTCCATGAGCATAGCACTCGTCTACAGTTACAGACAAACTTCTAAAGAAAAAGGGGGGAAACCACAAATACTAAACAGTTGAAGCAGGTTAAACTATAATTTCTAACAAGGAACCTAAAAAGCCAATGATTATACGTGACTTCTTAAAATTTCTAAAGTGCACAGAAAAAATGGCACAAGAACTGAATGAGACAGGCTTAGTGAGAATTACCTTCTGCAGAACATTCAGATACGCAACAAGAGCTTTTGCATCCCCTTCCTGAAATTCTGGTAATAATGATCCAGGATTCTGAAGAGACTGCTTGAATTTTTCATCATATATTGATAAACAATCAAACAATGTACTCCACCCAATAGAACGAAATGCTTTTCCTTTAAGTAACTCAAAAACTTTTGAAGCACCCTCTTGACTAGAAGCCTGAACAGGAAGTAGTTAACATTTTAAAACTTGAGACACTTTCTCTTGGATAAAATAGTTATGATAATTCATACACCTAGTAAAGCATAAATACTTCCGTACCAAGATACTCAGCATTTTCAAGAATGCCACTAGCGTCTGAAAATTGGTGTGATCCTCTCCAGCAAAGTTCACAAATGTCCACAAGACATCATTTCCTGATAGCAATTCAGGTTCCTTCTAATAAAAGATACGTGAAACATGGTTAAACAAGAAAATGAAAACATAAGATTCAACTCCAGAAACAAAACAAGGATCAATTTTAGCATATTCCAGGTTCTGCAAAACATGTATTTACATTTACGCAGCAACGTATGCCTACTTCCTCTATAGTATATATTCCTATTGACAGTATGGAGCATAACATTCTTGCTTGCAGCTAGATATGGCAAAAACTCATTCCCATTTTTTCGTTTGTTGGAGGAACTTTGCCTTAAGGAGAAGTAGTTTAGATGGAATAGTGGCTAATCAGTAGTAAGCTGAGATTTAGATACACTCATTCACTGATCTACCAGTATCCACAAGAGTCTCTCATGATTTGAAAATTCCAAGGGGATGTCAAGTCCAGGCTGTCAACCTTCAATATCTAATGGTACCTTATGTAAGGTCAAGGCTTTGCAAGAAAAACAAGAAACTCAAAATCATTGTTTTTGTTTCAAAAGTCAAAATTAAGTAGCACATTCAGCATCAAAAGAAGTTCCATACAATATCTGCAAGAGAGAGATACCAAGATCTATCTCTTGAGTTCAAGTTCCAACCAGAAAGTTATGGTTCTCACAGGTTACATTTGAGAATCGACCTCACAATTTTTATCCAGTTGCACCAGACTTAGCAACTATACAATTGCAAAAGATCACTGCTTGACTCCACAAACCTGTAAACCTGAAACAGTACACTGGAAACTAGTCACTTTTTTCTTTTTCTTTTTCTTTTTTTTTTTTGTGGGGGGTGGGGGGGTGGGGGTGGCGGCACACTCATGATCTTTCTCAGCATAGCTTCGCACGATGATGAAAGGCTCAGTAAAAAGTAAAACTTCCAACTTAACAGACCACTTGCTAAACCAGAACCTGTCCAATTCCCCTGTGCTGCATAACAGAACTACCTAGGTCTCCACTGACTAGATGGTTCGATTGCTGGAAAGGTTTCAACAACAAACCACATAATGCCTAAAAACAAGTCTAAACCAGATCCAGACCTCATAAAGTCCTAGATTACCAGGTACAGAACAACGCAAACAATGTATGGCATCCTATACGATTAAATAATTTATTTACTTTTAAATCCAAAGAAATTAAATGCTTCTCTGCATTTGTTTATTCTATTGATATAAAAACTCAAAAACATATCTTCACATCCATGTAAACGTTGATAATCAATAAAGCAATACTTTTAGAAACAGGTGCACTAAAATACCAACTAATGATTGTAAAATAACAAAATCTGAGAAGAAAAAGAAAATCAATTGGTAAACTTACCTGATAGATTTCAGTAACAAACTCTAACAAAGACACAAAAGATTGAGGTAATTTTCCAGTAGCTTGTTGAGAATCTGCACTGCCATCCACCATAGGATCATGTGAAACAGCCTGACCGTACGGACTAAGTGCAGTCATCGCCTTTTCTTTTGCTTCTTTAACCTATCCAACAGCTCCAAAGGAAGCATGACAAAATGAAAAAATGATACAAGTATAAACTGCAAGTCATCAGGTTGGCGCAAACACTATTCCTATTAATGAACAAGGTAGGAATCAAACTAGTACAACACAATTGACAGGATGCAATTGTTGCAGTAATACTGGGAGCACAAGAACTCGAAGAAAGAGATACATACTTCACTACCAGTACCATTCCTTTCAACACCATGAACCATCCGTAAAGTAGCATATTTCAACAAAGTTCACTTTAGATATATTTTGCATACTTGCAAGAGCAAAGCTAGACTTTCAATACTATAAAATCAAGCACCAGAGACACCACAGCCAATACCATAACCTATTTACATTTGTGGAAGAACCTATTACCCGAATTTTACTACCATAATTATTTAGAGTTCTAGTGGCTAGTTAATAAAACTTCCAGAAACGTGGATTCTGACCTCACTTAAGGAGGTAAAATTGTAATCAACGCTCTGATCAGACAGAATGAGCAGTGAATAAGGCAAAGTTAAATGACCACACCGGGACAAAGAAAAGAAAAGTAGAATAAGACTGCTCTCTCCATTTCTGTTATTACCAACTGTTCCAAAAGGATGCAAACTTCAAAACAAAAGTTCCTCATTCTTGACATTTGTCACCCAAAGGATAAATGTTGGGACACAGACAAATGATGTAAAGTTACCTTGTCTCTAGCCAAGGGGTGGGAGAGAAAGCAACTAATCAGCTTGTGAAGATAAGCATCATACATATATATCATATCCTCATCATCATTCTGCAAAAAAGTAACAGAAGTGTTACTGAAGCAAGCTGCATAAGGCCCAGGTGCAACAGTTCAGTAATAGAAGGTTAGCTGAATCAAGCAATAACAGTAAAAATAGCAGTCCAGAAACCAAATATCAAAAAGGACAAGGGTAGCCCCAAACCTCCTGAACAGTGGAGTAAACACATAAAAGGAACAGGCACAATTTTTAAAAAAAATCAAATTTTCCCTAACAAACAATAAAACTATCCATTTGTCCTGAAAGTATATGTACAACAACCTCCAGTAAAACACAATAATATAGTCAAGCAAAAGCAAAAAATAGTGAAAACTTCCAGAGAAAAGAAGTGGTCTCAGAACACACAGCAGTTCCAAACCCACTGATCTACAAAGAACAAGTTATATACTCCCTCCTTTTCAAAATATATGTTCTAATTTCCTCTTTGGTCTGTTTCAAAATATATGTCCTCTTTCCATATAAAGGAGTTCATTTATGGTTTTTTCTCAACATTACCCATGTCTCCAACCAACCATTAAAGCGCTTTTTTTTTCAAAAACTATTAGTTTTGTAACCAACTGTTTAAAACACCAATCCCCATTTTCGAACTTGAATTTGAAATACTAGCCAACCATTTTTAAATAAGGGCATTTTAGACATTTATCAAATCTTTCTATGAAATTTATCAAAACCTTAATTTTCGTGTAAAATGAAACTAGGACATATATTTTGAACCAGAGGAAGTAATCATTACCCAGAAATAGTACTGTCCCGAAGAAGCAATTTGTTATATTATTAATGATAACATAAAATTTTGTTTATAGGCCCTCTTCTCTACGGATAAGTTTATTTTAAGCTACTGAAAAAGAAAAATTAGAAAAAGTAGTTTTAAGATATTTTCAACAGCATTAATAAGCAAAAGCAGTTATGAAAGCATCTCCAAAGTACCTTCAAAAAGAAGCTCTTTTAAGCTCAAATCTAAGGCAAAAAAACAGTCAAGAACCACTCAAACCAGCTTTCAGCTTAAAATAAGCTGAATAAGCTGCTTTCAGCCTATTTTAAGCTACTGAAAACAGGTCCATTCTCCTTCAAATGGAAAAGGAGGAGAGAAGCTAACATGATAAGCTGCAGTACGAAGAATCTTATCCAGCCAAAACTCGAAAACATTGTTGGAGAAGATAATGTCCAAGCATGAACAAATATATTGCATATCGTTCGATGAAGAACCAGATGTCATCTCCTTTACATCAACTCCATCTTGTGTTAGCATTAAATGTGCTACCCATGCAAGCCTTACACAATCAACAAAGCCCTCAACAGTCGGATCATTTCCAGCAATCATCACCTAAAGAAACATTAATGAGGAAAACAACAGGCAAGCACTTGGATGAAAGTAAGGAAATTATTTCTCAGCTTACAGTTTGGTGGAAATCGTGCCTAAAGGAAGCATCACGAGACAGGAGAGAAACTCTATCCGGTACAGCACTCAATGCGTCAGATATGAGAGCAATCACAAGAGAGAAAAGAAGACTATATATGACCTGCAGAAATGAACCAACCAATTGTACCATGTACCAGAAACAAAACGGTGACAATTGAAACAAGAATAAGAAGATAAAGATAGCAGGTAAACTGAAAAGATAGAGAATCTCAGTTAATGCTATAGGATTCAGAAATCTATCCACAAATTCCAGCATGAGGCAAAAACACAAGACGACTGCATTTGTTGTCAAAACCACATGCCAACCAGCTCTTAAGTCTTAAACATGGAATACAGTAGGTGTAGACAAACAGAGGACCCAGTAAGTCTAAACGGTCACAGATCATCTGCAATTTTTATTTATTCTTCTTCCTTTCTTTAACTGAAGAACTAATAAAGCCAACAACTTTCTAGCCATTTTTCTTACGAATATACACTAAATTAAATTATCATAGCCATGACAACAGTACAAGTACGGGGTCTCTCTTTGTAATTAAATATCTTAAGAGTAGTCGGGCTAATGACTGCAACAAACTTCCCCAAACTTTGAATAATGAAGAGAAGAGAAAGCAGAAGTCTCAAGCTCCTCTAATTTCTTCAGGCAACGTGTACACTAAACTAAACTAGGCTTCTAAACATACAGGAGAGGCTCTAAAACTGAACTCTATTGCTTTAAAAAAATTATTTCAGCCATTTAAATAAATATTTGGGGTAAACAAACAGGTAGAGAATGAAAAATTATTAGTTATTAGAAATCATTAACTTCTGTTGATCAGAACTTTTCAACATTTATCAAGAATAGGTGCAAAGAACCACTCCCTATATTTATTCATGACCACTGTTAATCCACGTGAAACAAAAAAAATCAGTAATACAACATTTGACGCAATATCTGTTCTTGCAAAAAAAATATATACTCCCGCGGTTTCAAAATATAAGTTGTTTTAGAGGAAGAAAGTTATTTCATAATATAAGTCATTTACATCTTTCAACGAGCATTTATTATGTTTTTTCCAATTCTATCCTTCTCTTTCTCCTTATTTATTTCTCTCTATCTCTCTCCTTATTTTTTATGGGTATAGAAGGTATCTTGTTATAAATGTCTCATTGTTTTCATGACTCTTAATTCTTGTGCAAAAGGTTGAAATTACTCATATTCAAAATGGAGGTAGTGCTCAATATACTCAGGCTACATCTGGACCTGCATATAATTTTCATTCTCAAAACAGAAATCTTACTTTGGGTCACACTTTTTCTTCCACAAACCATTCACTTTTCCCAAAAAAAAAACAAAAATTTTCGTCATTTTCAAACAGAAACCTAAAAGTAGACCTTGTAAGTAAGACAGATCTGATGCTTCACAATATCAGCACTACCGTTAACTTCCTGAATGCTATCTTTCAAAGATGTAAAGATGTCCTTTATATCTTTGGGGCCTGCAAGGAGCAAATTATTAATGTCTCAAATTCTGAGAAGATTTCTTTACAGAAGTAGCAAGAAGTCCAAAACTTGTTGGCCAAGTAGAGAGGAAGCAAAATATAAATATTGATGCAGTCCAAAGACAAGAATACAAGCCTTTTCCATGGTCACTAAGCCCATGTAAATATACGAAAAATAAAGAAAGATTTCTTGTGCATGTAGAAAAGGCAATAAAAGGGAGCCAAACAAGAAGAAAATAATAACTAGCGGATAAATATGTGAGGCTGGATGCAATTAAGCACAATTTGACAAAACTAGAAATCCTCGGCCAGTGACTTTACAGATACACCATATACTTGGTTGATACTATTCCTCATGTGAAGAAGAGAGCAGGCAGGCAGCTAAATCTTTTATCCCCATGCAAGGGAGAGAGGAGGTAGGCTGCTCATTCTTTTTGAAATTAAAAGGATTGAACTACACTTCCTCTGTGAAATCTTTCTATGAAAGATAACAGGACTAGAAAATCTAACATCAAACAGAAAACAAACATATAGGACTTGGCTGGAGCACTCTAATATCTTAAAGTTCCTTGTTAAGAGCATCAAGTAGCTAAGGTGAAGGCCAGTATAAGAAGACATCAGCACTAAAACATATCGAGGATTCACTACATTTTTATTCTAATAGGCCAAATCAAAGAAATAGCAACTACATTTCTGTAAAAACCATAAAAGCCAGAACCAGACTCTTGAAATTGGACACTGCTTAGGGTAAAGGAGGATATTTAAGAAATACAAACTTTAATAGCAATATGAAGCACTTTGAATGTGGTTTATTAATGGTTTGTAACAGAAAAATACCAGTGGATAAACAACAGAATCTACAATCAATTACTGAAACGAAGGCAAGGGAACCAAATTTTAATCTGAAATGCTCAGACAAAGGACACCAATTATGATTCATGGAGTCAAAAACCAGAGTCATATTGCATGCACCAACATCAAATTATGAATCAGTCAACAATCCACAGCTTCAAAAACATGAAACTTCTTTTCCACCAACACCTAATTGTGATTCAGCTAAGTAATAGATCTTAGATATAGAAGTAAATGGCCTTGACAAAGTTGTGGACATTGCGGCAACAAAATCAAGATTTCCAACATTTTTGTTTGAAGTTCATTGCCAGTTTGCAAGCTGGAAAGAGATATTATTAAGAAAATAAGCAGTCCACTGTATACAACCTGTCCGCAAAACCAAAACAGAGAGAACAAGGCAATGACCAAGAATAAGTCTTTCCCTTGAAACAACAGCCCGCCTTTCCACAAGAGCACCCCTTGAGTCAATAATATAGCTTTCAGAATTTGGCCCACCCATACCAGTAGGTTCTTCTCGATTTAGTTCCTATAGAAAGAGAGGACAAGAATATTATGAAGCACATGGCTCTTCTAGCAATGTGAATAACATGACTGACAATCATATTCACTCAAAAATACCAGTGAATCTTCTCTTCCACACTTACAATATTAACAATCTCAAGAACTTGGGTGCATGAACAGAAGACACAAACAAGAATGTCATACACTCATAAAATTCATTTCTCGCAAGAACAAGTCATTCTCTCTGAGCAGTTAGTGAGTTTTTTCATGTTTGTTCAGAACTTACCAATCCAGCAGGCATAATTCAGCATTGTGAGAAGCAGCACAACCACAAAGATACAACAACAGAAATCAAAGCACTATACTTGGTTATTTTTTAGGCAAGTAAGAGATTAAAATGGAAGAGGTTTAATCTGAGAAGAAACACAGAGATACCACAACAGAAATTAAAGCACTATACTTGGTTATTTTTTAGGTAAGTAAGAGATTAAAATGGAAGAGGTTTAATCTGAGAGCCAAACAAAGACATCTTCCATCTTCAAAACCTTTATAAGTGAGATGAATTGCTGTCTAAGCCCTGAATTTATCAGATCCTCTAAGTATCTCTGGATGTCAGACAAAAGATCAGTTTCAAGTCCCTGGTCAAGAACAACAGCCTGCAAAAGACGAGACACAGGGTAAGAGATGGACACAGAGAATTACACTTCAAGATACTGGAAAACGAGTCAAGAACAGAGATCACAACAATCAAATAAAGTAAAAAATCCTGTACCCTGAACAATGTGTAAAGTGCTGTTATTAGATCTCTTCTCTCTGTATACCAAACACCTGCTGCGAGGCGCAAAATTTCTGAAGGGTCTCTTCCCAATAAACTCCACTAAATGATGAAAAGGTTATCAGACAAATGTTCTAGAGTCAACATCTACTTAAATAGCTGTTGCAAATCATCCATAAGAGAGCAGATAGAAGACAGAGAATCTCCTTAATTCATTTGCCATAGACATGAAAACCATGTAACTGGCAAAAGTACGAGAAATAAAAGGGGCTGAAAATTTACCTCTTGATTGACAGAAACAAGCAAACGAATGCAGTCAATTTCATTGAGATGAAGATCATCACTGAGTTTCAAAGCCTGAAATTTTAACATACTTGAGCTAGTAATCAAAAGGCTGGAAGGTCAAAACGTAATCCATTATAAGCTGTTTCAATAAATTGAAACAAAAACCCATGCATATTAGGATCCACAATCAATAGAGCCAAATAGAAACACAATACAATGAAAATAAAACATTTCCTGAAGCAAAATAACTATAACAATTGAGCATAAAGACCAAAAAAAAAGTCATTTGAACACTAATGACTTCAAAGCAAAAAATAAATGAACTACAACTTCCTCGCACTTCTGATTCTATTTAGCCAGCCTAGTCATTTCTTTTGACAACTATAGGAACTATAACTTCCTCACTCTTCAGATTCTATTTAGCCAGCCTAGTCATTTCTTTTGACAACTCTGCTGACACCAACTTTTTGTCCAATTCCTACTACATCGAATATCAGGACTTAACAAAATGAAATCTGTTGCATTTCCAATTTCTGGGACAAAAATTTGACAGAAATAACAGAACATAATACAAGGATCTCCAAAAATGAACCTGTTCTGCCTTTTTTACAACTATAACAGATATCCAAAACCTCAAACTTAGTAATTAGGATTCACAATCTAACCCTTTACTCTCCTTTATTTTAATAACCTCTACGAGTCAATGCTCACTATCTACAAAGGTCAAAGAAGAACAAAGGAACAATATTAGTAAAATAAAAACTTTCAAGGGATGTTGTTCGAGATGCAATTCCCAAAAAAAATTGCAAAAAATGCAGTGCTGTAGTTTTTCAATTCTACGAATGACTCTTCCTTTTTCTCATCCAAGTTTCAATACCGTTTAATAATTGAAAAGGCATGCTAATTCAGCCCTATAGTAACACAAGGGAGTCCAAAATATTGTAGAAGAGATAGCGATCAATCAAGGGATAAGCATGTTCAGAGAAAACTTGACAAAAGCATTTAATCTTCTTTTGTCTGCTTCACGTGAGAGACAAGATTAAGCCTTCAACTGGAAGTAAAAAAAAGAATCTGATACAAAGAAGATATAGGAGCAAGCCTTTGAAATAGGCTGTAAATTCGAAACAAGAGAAAGAAAGGGAAACTGACAATTTGAACATCCTGATCATCAAGAGTGATGGGCCCAGAATCCGGAAGTCTCACTTCTTTGGATTGAACTTGAGCACGGTCTGATGGTTTTGGAGGCTGCATGTTACAATGACAGAGAAAATTAAGCAACCACATTCGTCCTAGCTAAGACGACTCTTTCTTACTACACACAGAGAAACTTTTCAGAAACAGAATTCAACAGAACAAACACAAATCAAAGTTTCTTCGAGAACAAGCATGCACATTTACAAAATCATCTTTGGCACAACCCGCCACCATTAAAATCAGTAACAATTGGGTATAGGAGTAATATAATCAACAGTTTTCTGCTGCTTTTCCCTTTACTTACGGGATAGGAAAGGAGGGAGCGGAGAGAAGGAAGAGACCGCCGAATGGCGTGGACGAGCTCAATCCTCTGCGATGGCGTTGGAGGGGTTGGACCAAGCAGCGAATCTTCCACTATGGACAACAGCTGCTTTGGTGACACCATTGTTGTTCTTTTGAAGGAATCTCCACTAGCTTTCAGAGGATACAAGGACACATATAGAATACCTTAGAAGATGAGAGGTTCACCGAAATGCCAGCAAAAGCA
Source organism: Rauvolfia tetraphylla (assembly GCA_030512225.1). Classification (NCBI taxonomy): domain Eukaryota; kingdom Viridiplantae; phylum Streptophyta; class Magnoliopsida; order Gentianales; family Apocynaceae; genus Rauvolfia; species Rauvolfia tetraphylla. The sequence goes on along the minus strand of JAJQKT010000045.1, from coordinate 7,925,481 downwards.
GATCAATGTTTACAGAGAAGAAAGGGAGATTGGGCGGGAAAAGCCCTAATTGCGGGTTTTAGAAGGAAGAGCTTGGAGGTGAAGTGAGGGGGACGACCCGGCCGGGTTGATTGTACTTAGGCTCGGTTTATGCTAGGTTCAAGTTTTAATTTGGGGCCCAAAATTAATTCAGTTTACTATAAGCACGGCCCGAATATTTATATATTAATTTATAATTATATATTATAATTAATAGATATTATTGTAATATTGTATACATAATACTACATATAATAATTTTATTGATAAAAATTGTTATTTCTTTTATAAATAATTCTGTTTATATATTATTTTTTAAGAATTTGATATATTAAATTTTAATTGCAAATACTTTAGAGATATAACTTACAATATCAGTATGTATATATGTTAGTGTCTGTTATTCTCATTTTTTTTTAAAGGAAGAAGCTAAAACTTGAAGCATTCTACACTTTAGTATTTTTTTTCTTAAAAAAAATATATTAATTTTACATATTTACATATATTAATAATATTACTATTACTATCAACCAACTTCTTAAGAATTCTTTCTATATTCAAGTTCTTTTGAAGCTTTAGTTATTCTAATCAACGATCACGGACAATTAACTTTAATGTACAAATTCCTCAATTTATAAATAAAATTATGATTCGTGAAAGTTTACTAAGGATGAAGACTTAGTTATCTTTTTCATGGTACTTATCTTTTATAAAGAAACTTCAAAAATTTATATTTCTAATTAGATTTCATCACAAATATAAGACTGATAATGAAATTTGTCATCACAGACCAAAATAAAAAATCTGAACAGTGCATATTTGTTGTTAATTTTTAAAACAAAGGTTTTTGATTGCCATCATAAATTAGTACATCTCAGTTCCCATTATAAATTAATAAATCAACATTTTTTCTTGACTTTATACCCAATCAGGGAAAAAAAGTATTTCAAGCAAAGCCAGAGGTGCTCATAAGAGTCGAAATTGGGTTGAACATTAGTGAGCTCATTAGACTCTAGCTCGGTCTTGGACTTCTTATATATTAGCTCAGATTATACGTGAGGCCCGGCTCATAGAGCCTTTTGACAAGCCTCCGTTTGCCAAAAGACGTTGTATTACCTTTTTACTATTTTTATATATAATTTTTTAATTTATATAAAGTACGAAATATTTTTATTATTTATTATTTAATATTTAATTTTTAAAAAATATTTAAAATACTTAAAATTTAGATGTATAAAACATTATTTAATATTTACAAAAAAATAATTTCTCAAATTATATATAATTTAATATATTTTTATATATAATTATTTTTAAAATCGATTTTAAAACAATTAAATTTTGAGAGAAATAATATTTTTACTACACTTGGGCCAGAATCAGAAGCAACCACTGCGCAACAAGCGCCAGTCGCATGTTGCCCTTTTAAAAAAAATTATACAAGCAAACCAATTTCTTGCGTCAACAAAATTGTTTAAAAAAAATGGCAACATGCGCATGTTGCCATTTTTTTTTTAAATTTGATCATTTTAAAATTTATTTTTAAGATGTTGATATGTACAAATACGTTAAATTATATATAATTAGAGAAATTAATTTTTTAAAGCATAAATATAATTTTTAATAAATTTAAATTTTAGTATTTTGAATACTTTAAAAATCATGTTGCTATTTTTTAAAATTTGATCATTTTAAAGTAAAATTTTAAGATATTTATATGTACAAATACGTTAAATTAAATGTAATTAGATAAATTAATTTTTTAAAATATAAATACAGAACAATTTTTAATAAATTTAAATTTTAATATTTTAAATACTTTAAAATTTTTAAAAATTAAATAATAAATAATAAATATATTTTATATTATATATAATCAAAAATAATTACATATAATTTTAAAAAACTGTATATAGCAAACTCTTACTTCTTTTGCATATGGAATGTTGCGCAGGAGAAGCAACACTATGCGATACCACGTGCCCATCCATATATTTAGTTTTGCTATTTTAATTAATAAATACTTTTTTTCTACCAAAAATATACATTACACTTTTTTTCTAAATAATGAGGTTTTTTTTGGTAAATGGTGACGAAATTTTTTGGTTACACTATATCATTGATATAACTTTTTTTATTTTTTTACTGCTCAATATTAATTTCAAACTTATTTGACTTTTGAACCATTACAAGAAAAGTTCTACTAAACGAAATTAATAAGGTGATACTTCATTCATTTTAAAATATAAAATATTTTAACTAATTTTGTATAGATTAATAAAAATAAAATAATTTTTTATTATATAATTAAATAATTTTATTAATATAATAACAAATAAAAATTTGTATTTATTGTGAGAATAATTTTAAAAAATAATTATTAAAATTCAAAAGAGGCTAAATAGTTAAAAAAAATTAAAAAACTACAAGTCTTATATTTAGAAACATATGAAATAGCTCTTTGTTATACTCCCTTCATTCATAATTAAATGTTCACATTTTTTTTAAAGATGTCTACAATTGAATGACTATTTTTAAAAATAGTTATACATTTTATCTAAACTTCTATTGATAATTTTGTTAATTTAAGAGATGTAAACTCCAAAACTAATTAAATTCTACTAATGTGTGAGTCTACTATTAACCTCTTTAATTAATAAAAAAATATTATAATATTTTTTCTATAGTCAAATTATTCTTCTTAATTTTATAATAAGTCAAAATAAGATATTAAGTTACGAATGAGGGAGCATTATTTAATGGGTATTAAATTTGATTTATATTAATTCCTTTTATGTAAGTGCAGTTAAACAGAGAAAAAAGATACTGAGAGCACAAATGGACACCTCTCCCTTGTGGATGGACAAAAATCAATTTTGACGGAGCAATGGAGGAAGATCTGGCGGTCCTATCATTGGTGATAGCGGAATAATACAAGAGATATCTTACACGCTTGGATTGGTGAAGCAGTAGCTTATGATGATTTCAAAGTTGAAGCTAAAGCTGCCTTCGAAAGTCTCAAGTATGTTGATTGTATAAACATTCAACAGTTGAAGGTGATGCGTTTTACACTTCATTAAAGGAAATTCACTATCGGATAGGTGGCAACCCAAAGAAGTGTTGGAAGGCTGCAAAAAATACTTGTGTAGACATCCCCAGATAATTGTACAATTTAGTCCGATTGTTTCAATTCTTGGACAGATTAGTCCCTAAATAAATATTTTAACTTTTATAGTCCCTTATCTATTTTCGAGCAAACTTATAAGTCCTTCCAGTGAATTTCAGGCAGTCTGCTTCCCAGGCCAAGCATGCTCCATTCACGTGAGGTAATTTTGAAGGTTAAATTTGTCAATTTAAGGTGTCTCTCTCTCTCTCTCTCTCACGTGACTCATTTTGCCTATATTCTTCCAGACTTCAGACAAATGAGAGTTGGCTCTCAAAAGATTCCTTCAATCCCAAGTGCAAGAGCTGCGTGCTGAAATGTCTGCAACATCTAACCCAACCAGGCGATGCTACTGCAAAAATGCCGCTGTTTTGCGGACTTCATGGACTGATTGGAATCCAGCTAGAAGGTTCTTGGGGTGTGAAAAGTATAATGTAAGTCCTTTAAATATGGGTTTGGTGTCTTTTCTATTTGATCTACATTCATGGTTTACATATGTAATTTGTAGGAAATTGGTGGTTGTGGGTTCTTTTCTTGGTATGATCCTCCCATGGATGAGAGATCTTGTAAAGTGATCCGGGGACTGCTCCGAAGAATCAAGCAAAATGAAGCTGAAAAAGAGAAGTACGTGAGGCAAAGAAGGACCCTATGGACTGTATTGATGCTTTCATGGATATTCTTTAGCTTATGTTGGTTGATGAATTAGGAAGAATTGTAATAGAGGGAGATGTCAGATTTATTTTTTGGATAAGCATTATGGTTATTGAAATGTAGTGCCTGGATAAAGAAGACAGATAATGTTGGCAATTAGTTTATTAGAATGATTTTTAATTTTATGTGCTTTTCTGTGCACAATTGGGTGATGTTATGTAATGAGATTTGTAGTAATGCAATCTGTCTTATTCCATCTTCTGTTATTGTGTTAAGGCCATGTCTGTTAGTCCAATTGCAACACAAAATGAACAAAAACTGACAGAGAAAAAACATGACAATACAAACCATTTGCCATGAAATGAGTTAATTTTTTGAATCTGGCATAAAGCATAACAGTGTAGCAAAAATCTGGATTTACATCAAAGCTTGTAGGAGGCCTTAATCCTCAACACAAAAAGCCTTCCAAATCAGTCCCATTTACACGACACATAAGCATCATTCTACAGATAGCTAACAGAGAAACTGGTTTCCAACATCCATTCCATTACATTGGTTTCCAGCAAAAGAGCAAACATATTTCTTGTGAACTGTCTGCAACATTTGTGCCTTAGGACTAGTCACACTTCTTTGTCTAAAGTCCATATTTTCTCATAGGATGCAGGCTTGCCCCAGATTTTTTGCAAGTAGCCCTGTTATGTCCAGTCTCCAAGCACCAACTACATCTTACTTGCTTCCTTTTCTTGGCAGAAACCTAGAGTCAAATAAGATCGGACAATAGGATCATTAAAAGACCAAAAACGACTATTACTGTTGAAATTAAACTAAACACAAATTACATACGTCTCCAGCCGTATTAATAGGGTTTAATGGCACGTCAACTCCTATATTTCCATCAACTGCGACAGTTGTTGCTGTGACAGTAGACTCTTGAGTTGCATTAAAACCGTCCCTAATACTTGGATTGCCTCTTTCTTGCGAAATGTCACAAGACCTGCTGTTGTGACCCAATATGCCACACTTGGTGCATTTATTCAAGTTGTGTCCATAATTATTTTCAGCAACTTGTTCATCACAATTTTGGACAGGAACATTTTTGTTAGTGGGCTGAACTAGACATTTTCTAATGTTATGTCCAGTTTGCCCACAACCCTTACACCTAGCCTTCCAAAAAGTAGATTTGGAGATCTTTTGCAACCCACATTTTCCCACTTTGGATTGTCTTTCTCTAGCCTCAGGCACTCTTCTTGTCTTGGGCCTTCCTGGAATCCTTAACTGTTTAGGAGGGAGCACTTCTCTGATTCCTGTTTTAGGCCAGTTATTTGGCCCATTAACTGGAATGATTATGGGTTCATATGCCCTAACAAATACATCTATGTTGTAGCATTCATGCACATATGCCTCCGGGTCTTCACCCTCCAAGCCTAAGGCCGCCACGGCATGGGAGCAGGGGATGCCAGATAAATCCCACATCCTACAAGAACAAGTTCGAAGGTTAATATCAATAACAAATTGCCCTGCATTTGCACTTTTAACTTGAAATTTTCTGTCTCCAGCCAAGGAAGGATAGCAATATGCAGATTTGTCCTTGATTTTTTCCAACTTCTTTGCAATTCTAGGGCATATTTTCCATTGCTGCTTCTTAATCCATTCCCTCCTTGATTGCAGCCTTAGCATGAGATATACCCTTATTCTCTCAAGTAGTCCCATAATTGGTTTGTTTCTTGCTGCTAAGATGTTTCTGTTGAAAGTTTCGCTATGGTTGTTGAGCAAAACATCACATTTGGTTGAAGTATTGAAGTGTGATCTACTCCAATGCTCAGGTGAAGTATTCTTAGCCAGCCACTCATGAGCCTTCTCATCATATTCTTTCAATCTTTGTATTTCAGCTTGGAACTTGTTCTCATACGTTGCCTTTGCACACCTCCAGAACATATCCTTCAAAGCATTACCGGGATGCAACATTTTGAAATTGTTATGTAGATGCCGAACACAATGCTTATGTTCTATCCCTGGAAGTAATTCTTGAACAGCTGGGATCAGACCCTGTAAAACACATATTGGGTTAGATAAGGGACCAAAAATAATTTTCCTTCTGCCTATCAAAAAATAAATGAAGATATGTTCTACCTTCTACCTATCTGAAATGATGCACCAGTTTTCTGGTCTATAGATTCTAAGATCCTCAATTAGTGCTGAAATAAACCATGACCATGAGGATTTGTTTTCAGATTCAGTAACTGCATAGGAAATAGGATAAATTCCATTATTTACATCAATTCCCACAGCTGTTAGAAGAACACCAGGGTGAGGGCCCTAAGAAATGTACCATCAAAACCAATAATTTTCCTACAGCTTGCCATAAAACCAACCTTCAATGCATGTAAGCCCACATACAGTCTTCTAAAAATAGAATAACATGTTTCTTCATCCTCAATTGTTTCTAAATGGACTGTAGTGCCTGGATTACTCCTTCTCAACTCTTCACAGTAATCCCACAACAGCTTGTATTGGTCTTTGTACTTACCCTGTATCAAAGTTCTGGCAATGGACTTGATTTTATACACTTTCCACACTGACGATTTTTACGTGAAAAACTTCTAAATCTGGAGAGAAAAATCACAGGACCGTAGTCCATTCAAAAATTTCTACTATCAACAGAATTTGGGTATAATCTCTCTAGGTAAACCTACAACCATGATATCTCAAGAACAACAATTTTTGGTAATTGCAACAAGTTTACACAAGGATAATGGAGAAATCTCACCAAATGAGGATTCTATCCACAAGGAAAACAGAACTTTAAGAACTTCAAATCCGATCTTCACCGTTCTAAATAAAGAATTATGAGTCCTGAATATTGTGCTAAAATCTTAGCCCAATCCGACCACAAATTGAAGTCCGATATTCTTCAGATGGAAAGTATGCGTGACTAAAATTTTTAAAATTTCAACTTTGGTTGTTCTATCTACTGGCTGAAAAAATTACTTCCAGAACTCCAAATCTGATCTCCATTGTTTAGAATGAAGAGCATTGAGTCCTGAATATTGTGCTAAAATTTTAGCTCAATCTGACTACAAATCACCATCCGATTGTAGTCTAGATGGAAACCCAAGAAAGGGGAGAAGGTGTTTGTATCTGCTGCTTCGGGGTCCATTGGAAGTTTGGTAGAACATGCCAAGCTTTTTGGATGCTATGTAGTCGGTTGTGCTGGTAGCCAACAAAAGGTTGATTCGAGCAGTACTTCAATTTGTAAATGTGTTTTGGTGACACCTTGAAAATGCCTGCTTAAATAGAAGAATATTTGATTGATTGATTCCCTAATAAACACGACAAAACTAACCTAACATTTGAATATTGATCTGGACAACAGGTAGACTTGCTTAAAGAGAAGCTTGGTTTTGATGATGCATTCAACTATAAAGAAGAAAGTGATCTCAAGTCAGCTCTCGGAAGGTTTGATTCCTCTCGTGTACACAACATCCTTCGACTTTATTTGCAACTCTGAGAAGTTTTATGTGCGTTTGTCACTTTAGGTACTTCCCCAATGGGATCAACATATACTTAGATAATATGGGAGGAAAGATGCTAGAAGCAGCAGTTGCAAACACGAAGACATTTGGCAGAGTTGCAGTTTGTGGTGTAATAGCTGAATACCCGGACAAGAAAAAGCGTGCTGCTCCTGATATGCTGGATATTGTGTACAGAAGGATCACAATTCAGGGATTTTTAGCGGCTGATCTCATGAATCATTACAAGAAGTTCCTCTCAGAAACCGCTGAGTACCTTCGAGCTGGGAAAATACAAGCACTGGAAGATATTTCGAATGGTTTAGAAAGCATACCTTCTACTTTTGAGGGACTTTTTCTTGGTGTTAACGTTGGGAAAAAGATGGTTCTAGTAGCAGATGAATAAGAAAGCTTGAGCTTGCAAATGTTTCGATAGAACTCTATGCTAAACTACTAATATGAATCAGGGTGTTCCCTGGTTGGAGTTAAAAGGGGGGGAATCTTATAATTGAATGAAATCTTTCCATCCCATGCATTTCAAGTTTTGTAACAAAGTTCAAAGTCTGTAACAAAGCAAGACTTTCAGGCTATGTCTTTTAAGGTAAATAATTGGACGAGTTGCAAGGAGAATGCTTTTGAGTATTCCAAAGAGATTATCCTTATGACGCATTCCAACAAGCAACATACTTGTCTTAACAAGAAATATACTTATGTTTGGTACTCAACAAGTCTATAGTTGGGCCAGAAGTAACTTGTTAAGGTGCTACAACTGTATTTTTTAACGTAACGTTCTAATTTATTAATTGTAATATTTTGTAATTTAATTTTAAAGAAGTTATTTTTCTCTATCTTACACATTCTTTCTCTAAAATCAAAGGCACTTTCAAAATTTTTTAAAAATTTTAATATTATGGAAATATAAAAACTTAATGAGTAATGGCTCGAATAATATTACTGTAGAGTTATTAATAAAATTTGGTAAAAAGATTGAGGGTGTATTTGGATTGAGTTTCGCTACGGAACCTAATAAAAATTTTTCATTCTAAATTTCACTATTTCTCTTACAAAAATTTCTTTCTCCCGAAACTCAAGATAGAAAATCTCAAAACAAAACACTATATAATCTCTATGAAAAAAATGCAGGACTTTGGGCAAGTCAACTCAAACATCGGGCACTTAACCCATAGAAGATCTAAATCTGATATTACGAGGTTCACAATCTAGCTTATGGTAGTAATATTTTGAAAGTTGAAATACAGAGGGAACAAGAAGGAAAAATTAGAAGAGAAATCCAATTAAAGGGGTGATCATTGTAGGGGAACTCACTTTACAATCTTATCATCAACTGACTTTCTCTCTCTAGCTTTTTTTCTCTCCCTTCTCTTTACCTGATCTCTGCCTGTGCAATACTTTAGTTCCTTCTCTGGCTAGATCTGGTCTCTGGCTTTGGCCAGAGACCAGATCCTGGCCGGTCCCCTCTCCCCCTCCATTATCACTGACAAGACATGGTTCCTCATTGCCTTGGCCGGTGAACATGCCACTATTCCTCCATTCATTTTGGTCAGCTGGACGCCGACATGGAAGGTTCAAAGCTACTGTTCTTCCTTCCCTTTTGGCTAGCTCCTGGATGCCGACATAGAGGTTTCAAAAATGGATAGTTTGACTGGTTTCTTTGTTTTTGTTTTTATTTGCTTTGTTATTATTTTCTTGTTATCCCTACTCCCTATTTTGACAACTTTCATCTAGATCTAAGTTACACAGACGAGCTCCTTTGCAGATTTATTCTGTAGATTATTTCTTTTATTTTAGAGAAATCTTTCAACCCAAAATTTTTTCGGGCCCTCTTTCGGTTATCTGTTTATTTCCTAGGCAATTTTTAAAATTGTTGACTTGCCCATGATTTTTTAAATTGCTGCTTTTTAAGGAAGATATAGAGATTGAAGTTTGCTTGTCTACGTGTTTCGAAGATGGAGATGAGGTTGAAGCGAAGAAGATCAAAGTATATTTACTTTTGCTTTTACTTGTATTAGTATTATTGTATTCTTCTCACTTTTGGTTGCTAGGGTGTGAGATAGTTTCTGTTACCATGGTTCTTGAACTAATGTGTAATTTTATATGGTTTGTTGTAATGGGTTATTCCGGTCTTAAAATTTTTCTCTTTTGTAATATTAGAGTTGAATTTGTAGATTGTATTTAATTGTAATGATTTATCATTTCACTATTAATGATAATATTTCAATTATCAAAAAAAAAAAATCTTTCCCTCACGCCAAGGGGGGCCAAGTCAATGCTTCGCGTTTCTTCTTCATTGTGAAAGCGAGCATCAAGCGCAGGTTCAAATGACAGCTAAAACATCGGAAACAAACACCATCCTCACATTTCTCAGAGAAAAATGCAGAACAGTCAATCAACTCAAACAACTCCACGCCCACCTTCACAAGCTCTACCTACCCGAAAACCCATCTGCCGTTGCTCCGTCACCCACCCTCAATTCAAATAATTCTTAATATTTTTGGAGAAGAAAAAAAGTTTAAAAGGCTCAAGAGACGAGGTGAATACAAAATGTGAGACTAGCAAGCCGAAGAAACTCCGTCACCCACCCACAAAAAAAAAATTATCCGTGAAACGATTTTTAATATCTAATAATAATAGCAAAATGCAGACAACACTTTTCATATCCTATAGTAGCTGAATAGTACTTTGCCATCACTAACTCTTTTCCTCTATAAAAAAAGAATGCCCAACACTAGTAAAGGAAAAAAAAGAAAGTGATATATTGTAAAATTTTAGTCACAATGGACACAAAATTAACTATAAAATACGAATGAATAATACTTTAAACTATAATAAAGAGAGAAGAGAGAATTCAAAAAATATAAAAGTCAGAATTTATTGAGAGTTTTTCACATACTCATTCACACTTTTACAAATTCCTATTTATAGAGTTGGAAGTGATTCTTCAAATTATAAGTCAATCATAGTTTTCTCCATAACTGACATAACTTACTTCACATGATCTCATATGGTCTCTAAAATAATAGAGATAATAGATTTTTTTTTTCTTTTGATAGATAATTACACGGGGAAGGGAAGAGACAGACCACATGGACAGCCGGACGCAGCGGAGCACAGAGGAGAAAGAGAGGCAAGATCAAGAGGGACCCACACTCTCACACCATCCAGACAATTGCTATAGAAATAATATAATTAGTAGCTTATAAATGATCAATGTTAAAATTTTAGTTATAACCACTAATTTTTTATATTCCATAACTTATTATTAATTATCTCTTGATATAATAAATATTCACAATATTTCATAATATAATAATAATATTGTTCTCTAGTTTTTTGCAGCTTAGCCGGAACGCTATCATGGAGTCCGATCAAGGTGCCGTTTTGTTTTTGGTTTTCTTTTATTTTTTAGGTGATATTTTTAAATACTTTTTTTTGTATGTTGTCTTGGTGGTGAATTGGTTAATTTAATAGTTGATTCCAATGGCTATGGATGTTCTACAGTTTTTTTTTTTTTTAGGAAAAATGCATGTTATCTAGATAGTTAATTGAGTTCTTGATGAGAAAATTGAAACTTAATGGAACGACTTAACCATAATCAAACTCGTGTCCATAGGTCTAGTTATTTTTTAAGTTACGGGGAAATTGAATAGGATTGGAGTTTAGAATTTTTAAATTTTTTAAAAAATAAATTATTTATAAAAAATTTATATCTAAAATCTAAAATTTTACATCATATCACAAGTAGAAATGCTATCTAGATATGCCATTTTCTGAGAGGAAATACATGTGCTGCAAGTGCTCCTACACAAAATCTAATGAAGGAACTTGAGAAAGGAAACGCCGCAGAAGGAAAGAACAAAGGAATGGCTATACCTTTATTCTGTTCTTTTTTGGGTGAAAAGGATCGAAATTTCATTCACCAACTATAAAGAGTAGACCACTTCTGATGAACAGGCGAATTTTTTCCAGAATCCAGTCATATCCAATTCAAGGGATGATGATAGTGAGGTGAATCTTTCCGTCTTCACCCAAAAAATAGTAATAATAAATTAAAATTTTTTTAAAAAATTCCCTAACCCAACTGGGGCCAACACAATGCGTTGCGCCTCTTCTTCCTCTGGAGAGCAAGCGTCAGGCGCAGATTCAAATGACCATCCTCGCATTTCTGAGAGAAAAATGTAGAACACTCAATCAACTCAAACAACTCCATGCCCGCCTCCTGAAGCTCTACCTTCCCGAAAACCCATCTGCCGTTGCGCCTCTTCTTTCATTTGCCGCCACCTCCCGCAATGCCACCTTTTTTTCCTACGCTTGTGCTGTATTCAAGAATCTCCAATACCAGAGCACCTTCATATACAACGCTATGATTAAAGGATATGTGCAGTCTCTTTTACCAGTACCCGCGATCTCATGCTATAAAACTATGATCAAAGATAGTCTTATTCTCAATTACTATACCTTTACACCTCTGATTAAGGCTTGTACGATGTTGTTACATGTGTCTGGAAATATGGGTGCTTTAGTGCATGCGCATGTAGTGAAACTAGGTTTTCTTCAGGAGCCATTTACTGTTAGTGCTCTGATTGAGTTTTATTCAACGAATCTTGACATGGATAAAGCGGGTATGTTGTTTGATGATCTTTCTCATAGGGATTTAGTGATATGGACTGCAATGATTGATGGGTATGGGAAAGTAGGGGAAGTTGAAAAGGCGAGGGCTCTGTTTGAAGAAATGCCTGAAAGGGATGTAATTTCTTGGAGTGCAATAATGGCGGCGTATTCTCGAGTAAGCGAATTTAAGGAAGTGTTCTTCTTGTATGGAAGGATGGAGGGGGCCGGTGTGAAGCCAAATGAGTCGCTGCTTGTAAGTGTCCTTACAGCTTGCGCTCATCTTGGCGCATTTGCGCAAGGTTTGTGGGTACACTCGTATGCTCAAAGGCTTGGATTCGAGTCTAACCGAATATTAGCGACTGCACTGGTTGATATGTACTCAAAATGTGGGTGTGTGGAATTGGCTTTATGTGTTTTTGAGGGAATTTCTGAGAAAGACTGTGAAGCATGGAATGCTATAATTTCTGGGACGGCAATGAATGGGTATGCGACTAAATCACTTGAATTATTTGATAAAATGGTGATTGGTGGAACTCAACCCACAGAGGCCACATTTGTTGCTGTCCTTAGTGCTTGTACGCATGCAAATCTGGTTGAAAGAGGCCTCTCTTTATTTGAAAACATGAGCAGTGTTTATTTGGTTGAACCTAGGATGGAGCACTACGCATGTGTAGTTGACCTCTTGGCTAGAGCTGGTAAGTTGGAGGAAGCTGAGAAGTTCATCCAAGAGAAAATGGGAGGGATTGGTGAAGGGGATGTTAACGTGTGGGGAGCCTTATTGGGTGCTTGCAGAACTTACAGAAACACTGAGATGGGGGATAGGATATGGAGAAAACTAGCTAGCATTGGAGTCAAGAATTATGGGACTTATGTGCTTTCTTATAATCTATATCAAGAAGCTGGCTGGGAAAGGGAAGCCGGGAGAGTTAGAAGATCTGTCGAGTGTACAGGGATGAAGAAGAAACCAGGTTGCAGTATTATAGAGGTGAATGGTGTGGTAGAAGAGTTCGTTGCGGGTGATCTCTTGCATTCCAAAGCGCAGGAAGTTTGTCAAGTGCTTGATTCTTTAGTCAATGTAATGTCTCTTAATAATGATCAATAATGATATTAGAAAAAAGATAACCATGACAAGCAGTGGACTAAGTTGTTTTATCCTCGTTCTCGTTCTCTTGAATGTAAATACTTGAGGCATTCCTTCAAATTAAATAGATAGTTTAATCCCATTCCTTCCATCTATCAGGTAATTTTGAAGTTCTGGTGGAAATAAACATCCATGTACTTCTTATATCTGTTTTTCAGAGTTCAGATGAAGCATAGTTCACATCTACTAGGACCCAAGATATGTGATATTCATTCGGCTGGCTTCTATCTAAAACAACATATATCAGGTCATGATAGGATGAATACAAAATTGAGGGCGGGTACAACGCAGGAGCACAGACTTTGTCAACTGGACACCAAGCCACCATTAAAGACTACACTTTATATCATCTTCAAAAATATTTGGGAATTGATGAATATTCGTCAATGGAGAGCTTCAGGAATAACAAGACCAACCACAAACCCCCAATGGTATTCAACCTGCAGTAGTTCATACATTTCTACTAACTGCTCAACCTGGAAAAAGCTCATCAGACACGAAATTCCCGAGATCTCATGTGTATATGATCTTCTTCTGACAAATAAAAACACATGCCAGTGCCTTTTCATTTGTTTGAACTAATCAAATAGGAAGAAGCATCCACTAATCTCTAACCTTCTAGCATCTGTGCTGGAAGGAACAAGGAGGACACTCAATGCCTAAAAAAAATATAGCTCTCTTCGTAACGTACTAACCTTCTTAGCACTGCAGGATGCCTGAACCAAATTGTTTCATGAAAGGAGAAGCACTGGTCGGCCACTTGCGTATTCAGTGGAGATGCTTATTTGCAGGATCCAGTCACTAGATGCAGTGTTTCACATCAAAATCTTTATCAGTTATCAAACCACTGATCAGATTTTTGAGTCTGTGAGCGCCAGTTCCTGGTTTCAATGTTGTGATATTTGTAATAGGATAACGAAGATTGGTTGCATTTGTACCACCACCATCAAACCAACCACCGGGAACAAAGCCATCAGCTTTACGCCCTAAAAGCTCAGAGTCAATCTTATCAAGAACAGCTTCTTCTCTTCCAAATTTTCTGGCAAATGGAGTATTACTATCTATCATTCTCTGATAATCATTAACACTGAGGAAATGCGGATGCTGCTTGGGAGGGTTGTCCCAGGATATGAAATGGAGGTCATGGTTCACAGTGGTATTTCGGAATTCTTCAGCATTACAAATTACAGTATGAAAATATCCTTCAGGTGAGGAAAGAAAATTGGCATAATACATTAACACTATCCTTGGTAGGTTATCCCAACCCCATAAACAGTATTCCACAAACGGGCGAGAGAGCATCATCCAAGCAGAACCTGAGTACAAAATGACATGACCATAATCAGAAAGATTGAAGTTCCATAGTTTGACATGTAAACAGATTTGCATCAATAAACTAGGTACAGATTGTACTGCCTGTGTATAGTCGTGACTTTGCAAAACAATGAAACTTGCATCTAATAGTGACAAATGGTGTCATGATGTTCAAACTACAAGAATTTGGGAAAGGAAGTTCAACTTCAGCCTTCTGTTAGGGAGCAGCAGCATTATAAATTAAACATTCTCAAAGCACCCCCCGGCTCATCAGACAGACATGCTTTTTATAGTATTAAGAAGAAGAGGACTGCAAATGCTGTTTTCGAGATCTAGGAGATACCTTGATGAAATAACTAGAAATAAGTTTAGTTTGCTTACACAATCTATAAAAAATATCTGGAAAGTTATGCATATACTAGGAGCCTTGCAAAAGATAGAAGGAAGCAAAAATGCCACAAAAAAATGCTATCCATGTTAACTTATCAGAGAGCTGCACAACCAAATCAGCGCCCGGCCTTGCAGCACTCTACCAAAACACTCAAAAATATTCAAGAATAGTTTGCACACACATTAATGGACATATCAGATTTTCCTCTTCCAGAATCCCCTAAAAGAAACACAAGAGGAAGGAGTATAAATAAAAGAAGCAAACCACTCCAGTGATACCTGAATCAATCTACTAATCCTTCAGATTTCATGTAAAGCCAGGGTGATTGGCAAGTTGCAGAAACTGATTAACAGATATGGGATCGGGTTTAAACAGATCATTACAGTTAATAGGGACAGCGCATTTCCTCATTGTAATCATGTGAATTTATCTCAAACAGATGGTTGTACTGTATAACACCAACTATTTGGTCTATTCCAAAATTCAAGAGAAAGAACTAATAATCAAATCCCTCACCAGTTAAAAGCTTGAATGCCGTAGGTACACTCCGTTTCTCTGTGACCCAAAAAACATCTGACTTTTGCAGGCTATACAGAGCTGGATCAATTATAATAGGCCTGGCTCTTTGAAACCTAGAAGAAAAGAACTGCATTTTTAGGACAAACTTGCACCTAGAATACCTCAAGTACTGAGAAATTCTCTGTGAAAATTAACAGAATTATGATCGGTAAGTCAGAGGAGATAATGGGCTACATACTCCTTCCACCCAATATCGCTGGTGTGCTCGATGAAGTTAAGTTCCCTAGGAATTGTTGAAAAAGTGTGAAGCATATCTGTAAAAAATGATTGGTGAAGACAAAGCAGTTCCGTTAGCTAGGGCTTAACACCATCTAAGTTGTTATTTCACCGAACAGTGATAGAAAGACACCACCTTGTAATATAAGCACCAAATATCAGAGGAACTCAGAAAAGATATCCTATAGCCCCATTAACCCAAAACCAAATGTTCTCAATTTCAAACGGAAAGAACATTCTTTGAAAGCCAACAGCAACTTTGCACATTCTTGGTAAGTCAGAGCAGAAAGGATAAAACCAAACATAAGAATAACATTTTATGTAGTAATGACAATTAGGTAACTAAGGCAGTCAGGCTCATATGGAAACCCCAGCGTTCCATCACCCAAAAAAGAAGCTTCTACCTGTTAACTGTAATATCAACAAAAATTTAAGCAGATTTAGCAATTTCTAATAATAGAGAGTCTCTCTCTTGAAAAAAACAACCCAAACAAGTAAATCATGGCCAACATGCCGTACCATGAGCCACATCTCACAGACATCCCAGCAACAGGTTCATAAAAAACGCAAAATCAATTGGCAATTGGAAGACGGAGAGAAGGGCCAAAAACAGTTTGTTAAAAAATGACACTAGTGGAGAAACATTTAGGTCATACCATCTTGTGTGACAAGAGGATAATCAGAAGCACTCAAATTGATAAACCAGTCCCAGTCTCCACTTTCTTTCAACAAAATAGCAGCAGCATGAAGGGTGTTAGTAACCATGGTAGGTCCCCGGTAAGTGACCAAATTGGATCTCGGCACCACCCTCACATTCACAAACTTGAAAAACAGTGGCTCGTTCTTGACAAAGCGTACCAGCTCCAATCTCTCTTCAACTGAAGCTTCAAGGTCCAAGTGCACCACATACTGATTCAAAGGATGATACAGAGCCTTGAGCGTCCTCTGCAGGCTCTTACCATCCCCGACGGAACCGGAGATCAAGTAAGCTAATCTTGGAACTCTTGAACTGGGCTGGGCTTGAGCTACATGTAGCTTTGATTCAACAAAATTCGGAACTTGTTCTTTGATTTTCGTCCTCTGCTGAAAAGGGTTCGCAGTAAAAACCGAAAAAATAACAAGACAACAAGAAATCAAGATACAGAAAACTAATGGCAGTAGCCACTTTCTCTTCTTCAGGGGCTTGTTGCTTTCCATTTTTTCCTTCACCTAAAGAACTGCTACTGCTACTTCCACTACTTTCGCTACTTTCACATTGACATTGAGTTCTTTATCATATACACTACCCAATATGCGGCTGTTGCCGCTCTGTTATATGCGGTGTTGGCGATTTTTAGGTACTTTGCGAGTGTGGAAATCTGGGCAGAGATGAAAAGGTGTTTTTGACGGTGGTTGTGGAGCACCGCAGGTCACGGAATCTATAGATATCAGTAAATTATATCTCTGGAGGTTGTGAGGGATCTCCAAAATTCTTTCCGCAAAGTATAATAATAGTGAAAGGTGGCTAATGACTCAAAGTGAATAGTACTTCTTGTTCGATTGGCTTTGCCATACGCGACCCTTTGGCCCCTGCGGAGGTGATGTCAAATTCTCAAATTGCCAAATGCGTTTACGGAGGGGAAGATAATCTGCGTCCACTTATGATGCTTAACAACTCTTTTTTATCATTTAATAAATAGATTTTTAATTATTAAAATTTTAATTTAATAATTAAAATCACATATAATAAATAAATAATTATTTATTACATAATTAAATAATTAATTTTTTAAAATTTTTAATAATTATTTTAAATAATTATTCATAAATCTCCACGAGTTCCTAACAGTTAATTTAAAATTTTATAATTAAAATTTATTCAATGCGTATTAAAAATATATTATCTATACTATAACCAAATTAGATAATTTTTAGGAAAAGTATTTCTTTGTTTTATGTGAAATGAAAGAATATTCCTTTAAGTGGAGGTAAATATATGGGGTAAAAAAAATGACTAGAAGGAGCAAATACATCCTCACTTAGGGGTGTTCAAACGGATTACGGTTCGGTTTTCGGTTTTACTATTCAATTTCCGGTTCGGTTTTTTTTATTTTTTTGAAAATCAAACCAAACCGTAATTTTTTCGGTTTTACTATTCGGTTTTTCGGTTCGGTTTAGGGTAAAACCGAAAACCGAATCGAAAAACCGAAATTTTAAAAAAAAATACAAAGAACGCATTATGATAATGCGTTCTTGTATTTTTTTTAAAAAAAATAAATACAAGAACACATTATGGTAATGCGTTCTTGATTTTTTTAAAAAAAAATACAAAGAACGCATTACCATAATGCGTTCTTTGTATTTTTTTTAAATTTTAATTTTTCGGGTCGGTTTTTGGTTTGGTCACCTAAACCGAAAACCGAACCGATTTTTTTTAAAATTCAAAAACCGAACCGAACCGAAAAATTCGGTTCGATTCGATTCGGTTTTTCGGTTTAATCCGAATTGTGAACACCCCTAGCCTCACTGATCATAAATCTTATGGGGTAAAAAAAATGACGAGAAGGAGCAAATACAGCCTCACTGATCATAAATCTTAAGTTTCAGTTTTCCTTTTGGTAATAACTTACACATGAACTATATACTTCTTTAGATTATATGTAGTATGAAACTAATTATTTTCTTAAAAATCTTTTCTCTCCCTCTCCCCCTCCCTAAATTGCAAAATGGACTTCCACCAAGATATGAAGGAAGTGGACATGGACTTCCACCAAGTCTTGGCTGAAGTCATGCAAATTTTTAAAAATCATAATTTTTAGCTTAAAATTAATAATTTTGTGAGTTTTTATTTCAAATTTGAGATAATATTTTATGAAATTGCTAGTCATTACGTGGTTTTGACTGATTTGATCCATTATTCATTGAATATGCATTTTAGAAAAAGAGAGAAAGAGAGAGAAGAGTGAGAAAAAAATTTAAAAAATAATTATTTTTTTATATTGTATATAATTCAAAGAAAAATTAGATATAGTTGTGACAAGAACTTATATTAGTATTAAATAGAAAGGTTTGTTAAGTAAGGCAGAGACTAGATTTGGGGACACCTCCATACCAAATCAAAAGATTTGAAAAGGCTAGACCAACTTGAGCCAAATGGTGAGTAAGCACATTTTCCTTTCAGCATACAACAAGAAATGGAAGATATAAGAGCTTTATTTTTCATTCTCTCTTTCTCTCGATCTTTATATATTCATTAAGACTGTAAAAGATAATTTATTATAAACAAATCTTAATCTATGTGTAAATGATTAAAATGACTTATATTTTAAAATCAAGAGAGTAGTTTAGAAACATCTTTCGCTATGTTGTAAGTTAGGGAGATGATTAACATCTCCTCCCTTGATACTTCTATAATGATATTATTTGGAAATCACATAGCCTAATGAGGTTCATCCTCTTTCTCCATTATGTAAATTATTCTTCAAATATTCTAGTAGTTCAAATACGCAATATACTTCCCTTAAAAATTCTAGCCCAATTGAATAATAGAAAAAATAATGTCACCTAGATTTTCTTTAATTTTTTTTAATTTTTACAGAAGAACACTACATAGACTTAGTTTGATTGGATAGAATTTAGTTTTAAATTTTTTTGTCTTAAATTTTATAAAATTTAAATTATTTATAAGAGAAGATGTGAGTTTCAAACTTAAAATTTTGAATTTTATTTTAAGATTTGATGGTATCTAATCCCACTCAGATTTCTCATTATAGCTCTTGAAGCTTTGCTCCAACTGTAAGTACTAAGGTAGTTCGACTCCTGCCAAGCGTATGATTTATTTTCTTTTATAATAAAATTAATTTTTTATTAGTGAAATTTATAATTAATCATAAATAATATAGTCTCTATAAAAAATCGACATTTATGGTATTAAAAAAATGTACATTGATTGTTTGCGGTGTAGCACGTGCTGGGAAGTGCGTGTTATTGGAGGTGTAAATTGGCCTGTGCACAATGGGGTCGTATCGCAGTTGGACAAGTGCACCAACCCACTCACGACGAATCTAAAGAAGTGTCGGGCGTCGAGGGATGCAGTTGATGCTCACGCGCAGGAGTATTGAAAAGGTCCAAACTTCACCGTACGCTGGATCATCCAGCAAAACAGAAAAAACCATATATGTTAGGCCCAGTTGTGCAAAAAGAACCAACTTTTGGTAGCCGCGGGAGTGCGATGTGGTGTGATTTTGTTAAAGGTGAGTTTGCGTTAAGTTTTAAATGTGATTAGTGTTTTATCCTATGCTACATACGGATATATATTTTAAATTTATATAAACAATATTATTTTACGCTTTAAATAGATACTTTAGATATAATATTTTATAATTTTTTAACTTTATATTTCATTATCGTATTTTTTAAAATTTAAATTACATTAGTAATTTCTGAATCAACTATCTCTAGGAGTATTTGATTACTTTAACCATTGAAACATTTATATTTTTACATCAAAAAGTTAAAAATTTACATTAAAATACAATCCAAGTTGTATATAAAACAACTCAAACTTCATACTTAGAGTAGTCTATACATTTTCCTCTCATAAATAGCTTCATTTGGTGAAAAAACTAAAAAGATGAATTCAAACAACTAAACTCATTATCAGATAGAGCAAAAAAACTAAAAAGAAAAAAGAAAAACCTAAAAGTAGAAATTAAAGTATGAAAAAATAAAGTAGAATAAATTGACAATATAACAAAAAAGTCACCATTATTGTAGATATGCTTCCGACTTTATCGACCACAGAAGACAACTTTCAGAGAGTCATTGCCATTGCGAAAACCTTTAGAGAGTCATTGTCAGTGTCATTTATTACCATGCTTTGAGTGTTTTTTCCTTGCGACCATCTAGTTGCTTAAATATTGTCCAGGCTTTTGGAGGATTATAAATTGTAAATTAAGAAAACTTTTGAAGTTTTCATAAAGATAAGGTTTTATAATGATGGTGAAATTAAGTAAATTAATTCAAAGAAATCTTTGAAGTTCCCAAAAAGATGAGAAATTAAGTAAACATTTGATGTTCTCGTAATTAAGTAAACATTTAAAAGATTTTCAATGTTTTATTTTTTAATTAATTATTTATGCTTCTTTTGCTATTTCATGTGATTACTGATTTTATTACAAATGTTATCACTTTTGAACTTAGATTTAAGTATCAAATTGTAATTTGATTGTCTCTTAAATTGACATGATAAATTTGAATTAAAGTATGATAAAGAGTCTTTTAAAATACCAATACACTTTAATAAATTACTTTTTAATCTCCTTCTACTTGACATGTTAGTTTTCTGAAAAAATTCTACAATTATATATATCTCTTAGCTAAGTTCTTCAGCTATGGTTCTAAGCTTTATATTTAGTGATATGGCTTTCTTTTATAAAATGGTTGACATACATATAGATGTATAGATTTATAGAGTATCAAAATACATTTATGAAGAGTTTAATTTATGGAATCATCTTTGGATTAATTCAATGTTAACTCTTTTTAAATACTTCGAAAACTATTTAATTTCATCAAAATTAAGATGATTAGCTTATGTGATTAGTTCATGAAGGCTCATAAATCACTAACGCATTAAATGTTACCCATAACACTTGGCACATTGAAGTTTCAATTTAGCTTCAAATTGTCCACATGTGTAACACATGCTTCTGACTCAACTTATATATATATATATATATATATATGATTTTGTAGTGAAAAACATATTGGTTGCTGTTTATCATCTACGATTATATTTTACATATAAGAAATTAATGATTTAATTAAAAAGTCTCCAAGAAAATTACCTTCAAAATCAGTTGTTGAAAGATTAAGGCATCAATAGCCATAATTGAAACAAAAATGTTCATTGATTTGATACTTTACAATTAACAAATTTAGTTTTATTGCAAATAAGCCATCCAATTTTTTCTAATGAATTCTTAAATTAATTCTATATACAATTTAAATATATAATGTATGCAGTGCGATTTGCTTCGAATTGAATTTTTTTTGAACAACACCAAATTTGTAATTTGAGGATAATTTAAATGACAACCAAACCAATTAAAAATAAATCGCAAAATTAGTATGAATTAGTGCGATTTGAATATTCTTTTAACATTACCATTAGGTGCGAATGGTATCGCGTGATTTTCACTCAAAAAAATTAAAAAAGAAAAGATATCCCGTGACCTATAGCACATTATAGACAATGATACGAAGAAAAAAAGAAGGCGGGAGAGGGGACCCTGAATGTCTTTCTTGAGTAAAGATTCGGTCCTGCTTGCAATATGTGCATGATTAAATACGCCGAGCAACCTCCGGTACTGAGGTTTTCGGCTGACAGTTTATATTTATCCATGAGATGGACGTTTGACGCCGCCGAAGACATTCACGTCCAGTCGCCACTCATCCGGATCCGAAATTTGCCGACGGGGTGTTCTCCCCCATCCTCGGTTGGTTTAGCAGTCTCAGCCAGTTAAATTCTCCTTCCTTTTTCTGGCTTGATTTTCCAACTAGGGCTTAATTCGCGTACGGAATTAGTTGTCTTTTTTTCCTCCACCGTTGTTGGCACAGCAATGTTGATGACCCCCCCTAACCCGGTTGCATGCGATATTGGCAGCAAACATTAGTCGGAATCCTTTCACTTAAATGTATCAAACAACCGAGTTACCTTACTCCATATCGAGGCGAAAGGTACCACAAAAGCGACTTTGCTGGAGTAAGACGATTTAAGGGGCCACGAGAAATATTCAACCAACATCACTCATCAATAAAGAACGTCATAGAACACACATCTTTAGAGCCTTTACAAAGAAATTCCCAATCTTTGGAAACGAACCGTATAGCATGCCAAGACAAATGAGCATACTGTAAACGTGTTGCGTTATGCACAACTTCATTCATTCGAGAAAACAACATCGACCATCCATTCTTTCGCAAGTGTGAGGATGACGATAATTTTTAAATTTAAATTAATTTTATTAAAAATTAAAATTTTAATTTATACATTAATTTTAATTTTAAATTTATATATTAAAGCTCATATTAAATTAAGTGTTGTTTTAAAATAATTTATATTAAAAATTGTAAAAATAAATTATTTGTGAGAAGATAAATAAGACTCGAAAAAAATAAATTTTTTTTGGAGTTGTTCAAATCTCACAATATAAACACATATATTTTAGGAGGTTAAAAAAGGTTTCTTTTTAAATATTTTTTGAAAATATAATTTTAATATTTTTAATTTTAAAATATATTCATTCATCCCATGAATTTAGACGAGTATTTATTTATACAAATTTAACTTTTTCCCTCTCATTCCTCACTTTCTTTACTCTCTCTTAACTCTCTCCTACCCTACTTTGAGGAAAGTTTTCGAATAAAAGTTTAGTAAATCATCTTTTTTACTTAAAATTGTGATTATTTGCATGAAATTTAAAAAAAAAACCAAAAAATTAAATGTTTTGACTAATATTGTTTAACTGATAGCAAGAGCTTCACTACGCCCTTGCGAAGCATCCCGTGGAGTTTTACTCTGAGTTGGTAAAACTTAATTTCGACTACTATATTGTATAGAAATTACTTCAAAACTTCTGGAATTTGTATCAAATGAAATTTCATTTTAAAGATTAGGAGAACAATTCAAAGTTGAATGGAGAATGTTTAAAGCATCTTTTGTAAACAGAGAAATAAGTAAATATATGATAATGGTAAAATTAAAATATATTTTTATGCTAACAAAAAATTTACTGTACTTGTCAAATTTGTAAATTTACCTAATGTTTAAAAAATATATAAAATTTGAAATTAAAAAAAGTTAAGTAAACAATAAAAATAATTTTAAGAATCGGGATGCCCAAATACGCCTTTACATATCCAGTCTGTGGATCTGCATTTGTTGGCCCATGTAGATTAACCCACTATTAGGCCCTCCTTCCTAAAGTCAGGTATTGGCTCACGTAGGTTTGCCCACCAGTAGACCTTCCTTGCTAACTGTTTTTTTTTCTAATATTTTTTTTTTGGTGTGTGGAAATATAAGCCCTTCTTGCTAAAGTCACCTCAACAGATCTAACCCAAACTTACACTAAGCACTTTGATGGCAACTGCGGGTTGTTGATTCTTCAAACGGAAAAATGTTTTGTTACTAGAAAATGTTCCTTAGGGTTCTATTAGTCTTTTGACTCATGCAACACAAGATTTGATTTTGATTGGGTGTGATTGGATAGAATTTGATTTTGAGATTTTTATCTTAAATTTCGTAAAAGGTAAATTACTTGTGTGTGGGTCTCACGCATAAAATTTTAAATTTAATTTTGAAACAAAATTCTCTCCAATCCAAGGCTAATTGAATTTATCCCCTATTTTTATTCTACTTTACCTAACAAATTGGGAGCCAATACCTGACATCCCCCCCCTTCTGAAGTCGTTAATGTTCCACTTTTAAGTCACATTTTTTCCCTTTTTTCATTAATTTGTGAGTACCTTTCTTTACATTTTGTAAAAGAAATTGATTAACCACTTGTATTACCCGTTATTGTTCATAGTCTAAGATTATTTATGAATCATGCTTTTGACTAAATCCCTTCTTTTCTTCCAAACCTTTCCATTCAAATTAGACTAAAGGACGAGTGGCCATCGTGGGGGTGCCATTCGCGCCAATTTGCCCCCGCTTTCGCGCAAAGCGGGACTTTGGCACGAAAATGGAATTAGGTTGGTCCGTAAGTCCCAAATAGAGTTGACAGTTTGTCAGTTTCGCATAGAGTTTCAATCTCAACTTAATGCGCAATTGACTCTCAACTTTCCACACCCATCTCATGTGCGGGTTGCTTTCTTTTCTGGTAAAAGTGGGGATAGTCGTAGTTAATCAATGAGACCTCAGAAAATATTCCTTTATGACTGAGAAAGATTACTACTCTAATGTACAATTGTCTTTTGCTGTTCTTTATTTTTTTTATATGTGAAAAAAATAAAAAATATAAATCGAACTATTTCTAACCGATTGACTTTCTTGTCACATCTTATCTTGTATTTGGACTAGCCATCTTTTTGTTCTCAAAACAAAATTTCACTTTTGATTTTACACATCTTTTCTTATAATAATTTAAGATATATTTAAATTAAATTTTTATGTATTAAGAATTATAAAAATAAATTATTTATAAAAAGATAAATAAATAAAAAATAAAATAAAAATATAAAAAAATTTAGATTGAAAATCAATCAGACTTTTATTTTTGCAAAATAGAGAAAAAATTTCAAATGTTTCTACAAAGGTTTTATCTTGATTTTTTGTTTATAAGCAAGGAGGTGGGCGTGAAACCAACGGGTTTGATTCCTATTTAATAACTTTCATCTCTCATTTTGTCTAAATAGTAAGAATGAATTATTTGTAAGATTAAAAATAATTTTTTGTTATAATTTTCAAAATGAAACCTGTCCCAATACTTGACTTGAAAGTAAAATTTCTTAGAACGGAAAAGATGTATATACATTGACCATCGAGTTAAATATAAATTTCACCTAAATACAAGATACAATTATCGAAAACAAGACATAAGCATGGGAAGATAATAACTGTTTTTTTATTCTACCATTCCCTTTGTTTTGGAATATAGTATTTTTGGTCTTTTTTTCCCTTTTTCAAAATATGTAGCTTTTACTAATAAGTTTTTCAGAGGAAAAGGGAAAATATTATTGGCCTTGGGCCTTGGTCTTTTACAAATTTTACAAAATTATTTTTGTAAAATTATCAATGTTTATAATTATAATTTCTTATTTTATTTTATATTAATATAAAATAAATTTAATTAGATATATAGGGTGTGATTGAATAGAGTTTAATTTTAAAATTTTTATCTTTAATTTCGTAAAAATTAAATTATTTATAAAAAATATAAATTTCACATATAAAAATTTTAAATTTAATTTTAAAATTAAATTATATTCAAATTTATCCATACCGAGTTTTTTTTCTTCAATTTAAACAAAACGATTAGTTTGATATGACATGGCAATAGATAATAGATCTTCTGACTAGAAGTATCCCTGTCGAAATCTATTAAAGAAAGCTTTTAGGAACTGAATCATCACCTTAATCGAATAACATTCTCCAAACTAAACCAAGTCAAACCCTCCCCACAAAACAAAATCCCTGATTCGCACTAATTGTATTGTACTACTTCTTCAACCCATATAATCCCCCACACCTGGCGATCTCCTACCACTCTCCCAAGCAGTGCCACAGCACTCTCCTCGCTTTTCTTTCTGTCTTGCAACGCCTTTTTCTCCTCCTCCTTTCTTCCTTTCTCCTTTCCCACTCCCCCCACCAAAAATCTCCCTTTCTTTTGTCCCAGATTGAGATTTTTCACATTTCAGCAAAATGTGCAGAGCGGCGATCAGTGAAGGTCTCTTGAAGAAGATTATCTTGTCCTACACCTACGTGGCCATCTGGATCTTCTTGTCGTTCACTGTCATTGTGTACAACAAGTACATCTTGGATCACAAGATGTATAATTGGCCTTACCCGATTTCTCTTACAATGATTCACATGTCGTTCTCTACATCTTTAGCCTACCTCCTGGTTCGTGTCTT
Organism: Rauvolfia tetraphylla; assembly: GCA_030512225.1. Classification (NCBI taxonomy): domain Eukaryota; kingdom Viridiplantae; phylum Streptophyta; class Magnoliopsida; order Gentianales; family Apocynaceae; genus Rauvolfia; species Rauvolfia tetraphylla. The sequence continues at coordinate 7,899,253 of JAJQKT010000045.1, read as the reverse complement.
CAAGATTGCGGAACCCGTAGCCATGTCCTGGGAGTTCTACTTCAAGTCTGTGGTTCCCATCGGTCTTCTTTATTCTCTCTCTTTGTGGCTTTCGAACTCTGCTTACATTTATCTGTCCGTTTCCTTTATTCAAATGCTCAAGGCCTTGATGCCAGTGGCGGTTTATTCCATTGGCGTGCTTTTTAAAAAGGAGCAGTTCAAGACAGAAACCATGGCGAACATGCTGTCTATTTCCCTTGGCGTCGCCATTGCGGCCTATGGGGAAGCGAGATTTGACACCTGGGGCTTGATTTTGCAGCTTGGTGCTGTGGCAGTTGAGGCCACGAGGCTGGTATTAATTCAGATTCTCTTGAATTCTAGGGGTGTTTCTTTGAATGCCATTACTTCTCTTTATTATGTCGCCCCCTGCTGCTTAGTTTTCTTGTTCGTGCCTTGGATTGTCGTTGAGTATCCAATCTTGAAGGAGTCCTCCAGTTTTCATCTGAACTTTTTCATTTTTGGGACGAATTCTCTCTGCGCTTTTGCTTTGAATCTCGCGGTGTTTTTGCTTGTGGGGAAGACGTCTGCTTTGACAATGAACGTGGCCGGGGTTGTTAAAGACTGGCTGTTGATCGCGTTTTCATGGTCAGTGATCAAGGATACTGTCACCCCTATCAATTTATGTGGTTATGGATTGGCTTTCTTGGGTGTGGGATATTACAATCACTCCAAATTTCAGGCCCTTCAGGCCAGAGAAGCGCAGAGAAGTCATGATGAAGAGTCTGGCAGGTTGCTGGAGGAAAGAGAAGGGTCTGATCGCGATGGAGCTAGGCAGAATGAATCGCAGAAGGTTTAATTTGTTCCCTGATTCCATCTCTCTTGTTAGCAAGGGTAGGAGTGAAGAGGGAATTGAAGAAAACCTGGGCTTTTTTTTTGGAGGATGGATTAGGTTTTTCTTCTGGGTATGTTACATTAGGAATTTCCTATATCATTATTCCTTTTTGGCTATCTACTCTAATTGTTCGTAGAGCTTAGGCATTGGCACTGCATTTTTCGGCCATTCGGGATTGATTTTCATTCATATATTTCCGGATCATGTACGTGTATGACTTGAAGCTATTTCTTCTTATCTTTCTTTTGATATAATACTAATATTTCAGAAACCTTATTTCCATAGAAATTTCCATATAAATTTAGTTTCTTCTTTTGAAATTGAGTTTGTCTTTTGGATAAGTGGCCATAAGATTGTAATTCATAAAGATGGCTGCTTTAGGTTCTGTTTAGCATGGCTGTGTAAGTTGGAATCTGTAGTTTAATGCATTTATAGAAATGACGCCTTCTTATCAATAAAAAAAATTAAATTGGATGACTTTGTTTGAATATGGTAATTTGGTAGTACTTTGGAATTTTTTTTTCTAGGTCACTTTTGAATTGTTCAAAAGTTAAAAAGCAAGAAAAAAGGAAGTTCAAAAGTTGGTTTTTCAGATATTTGGCTTGTCTAATGAGTGTCTTTAACAGATTTAACCCGCTTTGTGCTGCTTTGTTATTGATCCGGGCTGTTGATACTTATTGTGCAGTAGTTTTATCACAATTCTTCATATCAAACTGTTGCTACACAGAGAAGCTAATAGATTTTCAACTGAATGCCTTTTGGCATATAATCTCTTTGTAAGTTATCTATATTTTTACTGTATTACTTACTCAGTGGAATAGAATTAACCTTTCCTTCCTTAACAATATGAAAGTCATTGCTTTAATAGCTTACCTATACCCGGCTTCAAAAGTTCATCTATATTTGGCAGAGCATAGATTCATTTCCTGCTATTAGTTGATCACTAAGCTTTTGGGTTTACATTGATGGAACTTACCCCTTCAAGTAAAAAGGAGCCGTAATATGAGTTCTTGAATAACTTTATGTGAATCTTAACTTAAATGTTGCTTGAAGAAGGAAATTGAGGGTCATCATCGTACCGCTTCATATGAGACCTCTCACATGTAAAACCACCCTACATACTCTCAAAACTCTGTCTGTCCCTACGTGTGTCCTCCAAACCTTTAAATGTCTGGAGTAACATTTGTTGCCGCACTCGGTTAACACCACATTTAGTGTGCATCTGCTGCAAATCCTAAAAACATGGATATAAGGATCTATGTATTTCATGAGGAAGTATATGAAGCATGTTACTTGTGCTTCATCTTGATATTGCCTAAACTTTGTCACTAGTCTTTTTCTTGAATGCTTATATATCTCCAGAAGGTACTAACATCTTCTAAAAAAATATTTTCCTGGATGAACTCATTAGTGAACTTGAATTTTTGTCTTCATTTACGTTATTGTCTTTGTGAATCTTTTACTGGATTGCCTTTTAATTGATGATTTCCAATGCCTGTGTTTACCCAAGAGCTTCCCCTTATCCATATTTCTGGGATTGTTTCATATTATCCTTGTGCTTCATCTTGATATTGCCTAAACTTTGTCACTAGTTTTTTTCTTGAATGCTTATATATCTCCAGAAGGTACTAACATCTTCTAAAAAAATATTTTCCTGGATGAACTCATTAGTGAACTTGAATTTTTGTCTTTATTTACGTTATTGTCTTTGTGAATCTTTTACTGGATTGCCTTTTAATTGATGATTTCCAATGCCTGTGTTTACCCAAGAACTTCCCCTTATCCATATTTCTGGGATTGTTTCATATTTCTTCGTCCCATTATCAGTAGAAAGAGATCATTAAAAATAAGTCTGAAAACTGTCGTATTCATTCACTTGCTTGAAAAATAGTAATTTCTTTTTGATGATATCATTACAATATTGGGCAAATAAGTTCCTGCAGCGCTCCAAAACCACAGTGCTTCTCCGGATCAGTTGGTATTCTCTGTAGGTATGTGATTTGTGTATTTATGTTCAACTGTTTACTCATTGCTGAATTTTTGCTTGGCTGCAGTTTAGGTGATCTGCTGTTCTGGTACCGCCATCCATACCATTGCTAATCCTTGAATACTAAAATCACTTTTGTGAATGCAGTTGGTTTCTGTGGAGTTTGTATCTTTCCATCTATTTTACCATCCTGCCTAGTCGCCTTTGTCAAATGTGGGTAACAACAAATTCACAGTCCTATAACTTTCCAAAGTTTGCTCAATCAGGATTTCAATCTCTTTGCAACTTGAAAACTCACGGTTTGATGTTGGCTTCGCAAAATATTTGTCAACTGAAGAGTTAATAGTTGAAGCTTACACTTTGGAAAGCTCATTTTAGCAGGGAAGTACTTGTTTCTGGTACAATTTGGCTTAATGGATGAAAACTAGCAACGCACTTCATCACTTCCCTGTCCATTTTTCCCGGCACACAACTTATACAATTTGGCTTAATGGATGAAAACTAGCGACGCACTTCAGCACTTCCCTGTCCATTTTGTCCCGACACGACTTATATGGAGAGTTACAAATTGATTATACATCACCTTAAACCCAAGGCAATTTACCTTCAAGCAAAAATTCCTCTGGCTCATTCTCCTTGATCACAGGATCTAGCAGCAGAATGTGGCTGGCCTCGAGCTTGATCTTACCAGCCTGCCTGAGATAGAGTTCTTGTACGTGTCTTTGAGGATTGTTTTCCTCTTAAACCATTCTGAAGTTCCTCTTAAAAGTTTTCCTTGGCTTTATCAGGAGAATATGATTGGTTAAGAGCCATGGATATAACAAAAGGGCCCTACTCTGGTTTTTCCTTGTATGTCCAAATCATTCTTTCTCATAGTGTCGAAAACATTTGCAGAGCAAAATCTCAGGCAAGGATTGAAGGCTTGCATTTCTTTAGCACCGAGAAAACTGACTGGCACAATTTACTTGGCATAGCTTCATTCTTGGCAGGATTATTTGGAATTGAAGCCTTATCATCAGACGATCATATTTCTTGTTTGGCTTCATCAAGGAACCGAACAGAAATATACATGCAATTCATTATATTTTTGCTATTTGAAGAATGAAAAACAGATTCACAAAAAAAAAAAAAAAACAATAAAGCATTTCTTAGTAGTCCTTTTTGTCAGACTAATCCTCCCAACCCTCGGCCCTTTCTCTGTTTTTGTCCTTGAAACCTGTAGCTTACTGTGATGATCTTAATTCAGTCGAGCTGGTACCAAATATTTCTTTCTTCTGCGCAGGTCATTCTTATTTTTGAAAGATATTTTCATGAAAGTTGCACAGCAAGAAATGAAGACCCCGCAACTTTAACGTTGAGGGGGCGAAAATTTATATATCTTAGCATCTTATTGTTTATTTTAGTAATAATATCTTTATAACACCTAAATTTAATATTAAGTTTTCAAAACAAGTTCAATATAAAAACATCTTCTTGTACTAAAGTAAATTATAAGATGTAATAAAACCTCAGGTGCATTTTTGGCACCTTAAGATACTAAAGATACTTCATCTAGATTCTTCATTTTTTATATAAAAAATTTTGTGAAGGCCAAAAACTCCACCATAAGATGGAATTATAATCTAAAGCGTTAATTAAAAATTTACTCCATTTTTATTTCTTTAATATTCCTTTCTAGTAAACAATATGAATTAATACCTCTTAATTAAAAGATCGTTGAGATGTTATAGTAAACATTGCCAAAAATATTTCATGAAACCAAAAGATCCAAGTGTAGCATCAATACTTCAGAATGTATTGGGATAATACCTTAATTTATTAAAAGTTTAGTATATTTTAAGATCTTTATAAGTCCTATGGTTTTAATTTAAATGAATAGTTGGCAAATAGTTTCTTGTCTTATTTCATTTTAGATATTGAAAGAGTTTCAAGAGGAAAGAGGAAGAATAGTTTTGCAACTTTGAAGAAGGGTTACATGTTCCCATAAAAAGTTTTTAAATATTGACTAACTATTAGAAATGTTGGGGGGCGAAGTTTAATTGTTTTGTGAATTTGGGATGCAAAGTTAAAAAAAAAAAATACTCCACCGCCCCACGACCTTGGATCCGTCACTGAACACGACTTGACAGAGCAGCTGACCCTAGCTTCAATCTTGACCCCGCCATCACTAATCTTTATTCTTGACTAATTATGAACGTCACTTAATTGCAGCCATAGGATGTAACAGCGACAGTGATTGTTCATCATGTACAGTTTAGCTAAGCAGACTTTATCCCCTAGGAGACATATCAGAATCTTGAATTCCTGTAAAGTTGAAGAAGATAGCTCTTTGGCCTCTTCTGTGGTAAGTAAGTAAATTGGAACTCTTCTGCTAAAGTACAAGGATCTTCTGAAACCAACAGAATCAAATTCCGAATAACTGGTGGAGATTTTGCAGACATTCTTTGATACCATAGAAGAGTGGTCCAAAGATGCTGGTGCTGTTTATACACTGAACTTTTTCCTGTTCTGGGCGTTCACTTTAAATGTGGAAAGGCAAAAAAGTATGGAAGATGGCGACTTGTTGCTTTTTCCTACACAGAATGAACAAATCCAAACCATTAGAGAAGTTGACATACAGAGCCATGGAGGTCACTGTATGAGGCTGATACCTCATTTTCTCCATGGCTGTGATTATTTTGCATGCCGTTGAAGAAAGAGTATGGTTATGGAGAATCTAATGTTTAACTGTTGTTTGGATTGGAGACAACTCACGTGTGAATAGTTAATATGTCATTCTTTTACTTAGTCAATATATGTAATTATATATTACAAACAAAGACTTTTTTTACGTTACAATAAATTTGTTGTAAGCAAAATTTATGCAATTCCTTGTATACAATATTACATGTATTAGCAAAGAATTTTTTGAACCATAACATTTCTTTCTTTGATGAACGAGAGAATTGCTGAAGATTAATGTGACTGAGTCTTGAATAATGGTAAGAAATGGTAAAAACAGGAGTAACAGTAAGATTGAAGGTTCGAGAGTTAAAAAGTTGAAAAAATTTCTGTACTTTAAGCTTCTTTTTACTCATAGATGAACCCATGGGGAGGTGTGGTAGCCAACCTATCATTTTAAAAACTTTTTCTACAGGTACTAATTTTTAAATTTTTAGTCACATTTTTTCTTTTTTATAAAAAAGAATGCATTCCTCCAACAATTTCAAAAGTTTCATTATATAAATTGATGTAAACTTTCGCTTAAATTGCGAAATTTCTAATTTAATCAATCTTTTTACCCATCGAGGACAAGAGGAAAAGGCGATGCCTTGGATTCAAGAAACAACATGAGAAGCCATTTGCAGGCGCTTCTGCCCCTGCATGGCCGTTCACCCGACGATCATTTGAAAGATTATTAAAGAAACGGAAAAATCTCGACTTTTCTTCTCCTTATCCTCCATACCTCTCTTGATTGCTTAATTTCAAGGAAGAAGACGATCGTACCTATCACAAAAATGGATGGACCAATCAAATTAAGAAAAGCTCAAGCTCCAACTTCTACATGAGAACCAAAGTTTGGTCTGTTTTAGGTCCGCTCGACCTTTTACCTCTTTTTTTGTGATCGATTAGTGCGATTACAGCGATTACAGCTATTACGTTCAGTAGTTATACAACTGCAGGGCTGAAACTTGACAAAACAAGTTGAGTACTTCAGAATCGCTAGTTCACTTTTGGAACATGAGTATGTTAACAACATTGCTGGAAGTGCCATTGGCTGGAAAAGAGATTGAATTCAACGCATAGCAGAAGTAGTGAAGGGTTTTTAATTTATAAGGAAATCGCCGGTCTTGAAAGCTCGGGCACGCAATCTTCTGGGGAAAGAGGTACATATGGGCTAGCTAGACATTTCTTGACAATAAAAACAAGAAAACAAATCACACTCAAGCATCTTTGCTTAATGTACATTGTCTTAATTCGTCTACAATACTCGGAAGACATCGACTATCTGGCTATTTTAACAAGAAACTGCATTCTAGCACTTCTCCTCCGCACGACCATTCGCATAAGTGTCCATTTCTATGGCAGATTTTGGTTTTTCAGGCTTGTACCAGATAGCGCAGATGAGATATAGCACAAAGTTTATGACTCCCAGCAGAGCTAGGAGTCCGTAGAAACAGTCGAGTCTTCCGTAGTTTATGTTGTCTGCAAGCCATCCGGGACCTCCATTGCTTCCTGTCACCTTCGTCACAACCACGACAAGGAAGCTACTGATAAAGAAACCAAGCGATAGAGTTGTCAAGAAGAGACCTGTGCTTATTGTTTTCATTCCTTTGGGTGACTGTGTAATGAAGAAATCAAGCTGGCCAGTGTATATGAAGGCTTCCCCAGAGCCAACCAGAAAGAATTGGGGGATCAGAAGAAACACGCTGATGGGCAATGTTGAACTGGTGCGTCCCTCGTCTTTTGCAACCGATAACCTTTTCATTTCAGCTAGTGCAGCAACAGCCATTCCAACTGTTGAGAGCCCAAGGCCTATGGCGATTCTTTGGAGGTTCGAGAAACCTGCATGCAACAAAATATGGAGTAAGAAATTTGCCATGTTGCTGTCTTATTTTTATTTTTTGGCTAGGTACGGATATATTTCAAGTTCTATTTTCGTTCTCTCTTTATTTTGCTGTACCTGGTTTTCCTTTCCATTTCTTCCAGAGTGGCATGATAAGACGGTCATAAACTGCCAGGGTGATCAAAATCGCTGCCACGAAGAAGACAGTGAGTGACCCTGCGGGAATTTGGAAACTGCCGATTGATCTATTCATGGTGGTTGCTTGTTCTACAGAAAAGGTGATCATCTGTGCGTAAGTGGTCCAGAAAAGAATGGTTGTGGCCCAAATTGGCAGTAGTCTGGCCATCATTTTCACTTCCTCGACCTTTGTCAATGAGCAAAGTTTCCAGGGATTTGGAGCTGAACAATCACTGCTGTTATCAAAATCTCCTTCTACAACAATAGCACCTTTATCCAGGAACCTGACCAAATAGAATCCAAAGGAAAAATTAGCATGGATGCACAAGATCAGTTACCATATTTGGCATATATAGCTGAATTAAGTCTTGAGTACTTGCTCATACAAAACTCACCTAAATTGTTCCGTGTGGTGGATTCTTGAAGCTTCTGGAGTATTCTCGTAAAGCAAGGCGATGTCATAAGGAAGATCCATCTTGCTCTTTCTTATAGCTGCAACAATGACCTGAAAAATTTGGACCACAGGACTTCCCTGGCTTTTTTTGTACCTGTATCTTTTAGTTCCCGAGAAGAAGATCAAGATGGCAATGAGCATTGAAACAGAACAAATTCCATAAGCCCAGCTTCGACCCACTTCATCTTGTATGTAGACAAGTACAGTTACGGCTGTCAGCGTTCCTATGCTGATGAAGAAGAAGAACCTGTTGAAGAAATAAGCCATTTGTGCCTTCTCCTTTTCATCTTTCTCATCAAATTGATCAGTTCCAAATCCTGAAACACTTGATTTAAGACCTCCGGTGCCCAATGCAATCAGATACAAGGCGAGATACAGAACTCCCATCTGGAATCCATTGGCTTGTTTGCAGTTGCCACGAGAATTACATGGAGGAGGTCGCAGCTGGGGCAGCTTGGTAATTAATGCTAACATGCCAGTTCCCTGAACCAAATATTTTGTTAGGAATGAGCGAAATACAGCAAGAGAAAAGACATTGGTTTATTCATAGAACCCACAAAGGTATTTCTTCCATTCTATCTGCAGAATATAATCTATCATGATTTCGAACATTAATGATCAATTGAAAATCATGACGAGTGTTTGTTGCAGAATGGAAGAAGTTCTCGTAAAAGTATTACCAGCGTCTGTGTGACTGTAAAAATTGCTATTGTCATGTATCTCCCCAAGAAAGAATCAGCAAGAAACCCCCCAAGCAAGCACAGCAAAAAGGATGTTCCCATGAAATCTGTCACGATGTTGGCTGAAGTTGAACTTGACAGATGCATTGTTCCGCCTAGGTATGTAACAAGGTTCACAGCTATTCCCATTGTTGATAGCCTCTCACAGATTTCAATCCCTTTTCATTTCCAGAGAAAGAAAAGAAGAATTAACTAACTAGTCCAATTAACTTAATGAACAAAATATGAAATGACACGTGAACTTAAATAAGAAGAGTGAATGCTTAATAATTCCCAAGTGGGGAAACAGAAAAGTCCCTGCAATTATTTTTGGGCAACTCTTTAGTGTCAAAAAATGTACAGAAACTACAAATCCAGTAGGAACAGTTAGCAGCTTAGATTGACTAAAGTTTTGGAGATCAAAGAGCAACAGAATTTGTTTCTATCAATAATTTGCAGCAATCCACGCTTGGTACTCATTGTTGAATTGAAAGGTTAATAACACATCTAACATGTTCTTGAAATGCTAAGTTTAAGACAAGGAAACGGAAGGCTTCCATCATTCCAGCTTATATTCTTGATTTTTCTCCCATTTTCAGCTTAAGTGAAGCTTTACAAAGTTGAGGCAACTCGAATGCAGAGAGCATACTATAAAGAATAGCCAGGAAAAATTTGATCTGATTGAAGAAAATTCAGACACCATATGATAACTTGTTAAAATTGTTTGAAGATGAGAAGAAATATGGATCGAACCTAAAATCATGGCAGCAGGGACCCAACCACCAGTTTTAGATTTATCAGCAGGGAAGCCTTTGTAGTCAACAGCATCTCCAATGGTGCAACTCATCTTTTCCTCCTGCAAGATTGGAAAGAAATTCATGCAAGTTATTGGCAATGAAGAAGTATAGTATGACCTTTCTACTAATGGCAAAAATAGTCCAAGGGACCATGCATGATGTTCACATTTCGGACTAACCATTATTATTCCGAAATCTCTATTGGAGAAAGAGTTTGAAAAGCTGAAAAGAAAGCAGGAAACTTTTGAATCTTCCGTTTTCTATCTTGCAACTACACCCGGATGTCTTACAACTAGTCCTTTTATAGGCACAGAGATGGAGTTAAGAAGTGACCCTCCAATACTTGTTGAGGCAAACTACTGCTTGTTGGGGATTAGGCCTAGCGCATTTTGGAGCGGAAGGTTCTAGGACTGATTTATGGTTTTGGTTTCTCCTCAGATATTTGTAAGAAAATGAATAAAATTCAAAAGTTGATTATGATTATCTGAGTGGAAGGTAAGATGTTTTTTTTTTAATAATCCAGGTATCTAAGGTAAGCCTAACTATTCCTGGACCCCATAACCACGCTCCTAAGTTATGGAGTATGTAAATCGCGGGATGTGCACGAACTGGCTTCCAGGTTCCCAAAGCCCCTGTACACTACTGCGCACAAGGGGCCCGCTCCAAACTGATTGTTCCACTATATCTCCTCCAAATATAACTCCCAGGTTTCCAGCAAGAATCGAACCCCCACCCTGCCGCTTACAGCGAGAGTAACCTTGATTGTTTCACCAGTCCGCATATGCCGCGGGGACTTAGATGCCTCCGGTGGATATGTTTTGGTCTATGGAAAATTGTGAACCACAGTAACACAAGCAGAGAGCCTCTTGAGTTCATAGTGCTTTTGCTGCCCCACAAGCCAAAAGTCTCGGCGTTTCGTTTTTATTCGTTGTTTCTGTATGGGCAAAAAACAGATTGAGAGCATAGAATAATGAAATATGCCCATCTGCTGAGGACAATACGTCCCGGTACATTTGGAATCTCCCATGAAAATCATGTTTCTACTTCCCCTCCCTCCCTCACAAATGCAGTCATTATCTACAAGAACTTGCCGACCTGTAAGCACTAATAGATGTATATATCTTCAAAGAACGTAGTGTCGGAATCACCTAAGTTACACCATAGAGGACTTAACGTTAGAAGATCGCACTTGAAAACCGCTTCTCTTTTTGCTCATCAAAAAAGTATGGCAATAGTCTCTCGTCTGAAAAAACACATTTTTAAGTTCTGAACTACTAAGGTATCTCGGGTTAAACAAACTCTTCCTCTGCAGTTGGTTTCCAAGAATCTATTTGTGTAGTCAAATTTCTGAAATACTATTATTATTTTTTGTGAAATTGTACGTATTTGAATATTTTTATTTTAATTTTTTTTATAAAATAAATAAAATTTTCTTTATTTTTTTCTAGTGATAGAGAATAAATGATTCTTTTTATCTACTATTTAATTATTTTTATAATATTATAATAAAACATATGCTTTTACTAATTATGTAAACAATGTCATAGAGGTCGTCACATAATTTATTTTTATATTTTATGCCATTATATTTTTCATTAAATAATATTAGTATTTGATATTTCCAACTAACATTATAATATTTTGTGATAATTTTAATATTTATTTTAAATAATACTACATTTTCTTTTCTTTTTTTGTAATTCCTGGAATAGTCTTTTAACATTGTAGTGTTTTTTATGAAAGGTTAAATAGTCTTTTTTTTGTACTTCATGCTATTATTTTAAACATTTCCATAAATTATATTAGTATTTAAACTTTTAAATTATCGTAATTATTTCTCTTAATTTTTTTTATTTTTTTCAAGAAATCAATATTCATTCACTTTTTTACTTTTTATCTAATTAATTTATTCTAATAAGAAAAAATATATTTTTACTTATTATAGAAATTATTTTCATGAAAATCACTTAGCCTATTTTTATAATTGCATGTAGTTATATTCTAAACTTTTTATAAATTATAGTTATATTTAAAATATTTAATTCATAAGTCATTTCTCAAATGATTTTAGTTTTTCTAAAATAGCAATGTTTTCCTTATAGAAGTTAGATAGTTTTTTTTAATATTCTATTGCATTATATATACTTTAGGGTAAAAAATTTTGTAACTTAAATGGGAGATTTTGTATGTGTTATTAATAATAGTTATAATTTTTTTATTTATTTTAAAATAAATTATTAGTTATCGGAGCATTTAGTACAAAACTGTTTTCCAACCTCTTTTTTCTCCAAGTCCAAAGCTGTCAATATTTTCAAAATTGAAAAAATGCTAATTAAGATCTATAAAAGAAAACAAATTCCATGCAGAACTGTTGTATGATCTCGGTGAGGTAGTAGTTACTTATGGTTAAAAATTCACAATGATGAGGCTCTCAATTGACCTGTCAATTTATGATTGATTTGACATGCATAGATTTTGGCTCTTCTCAATCAAGATAATGCATCCTTTTGCATTTTGCCAATGGGAATTGAACATCGCCGGACTCCAGTCCATAAAGACAGGCACATTAGTCTGATGAGGATTGTAGTATAACTGTTTACGTCTTCATTGCCTTCTTTCACGAATGCCTATCCACTTTGGGGCCAGGCTGCTATTGACAGCAATCCTATCTTCAATTCGGCTACGGAAACAACTTCCTACATTTGATCACTTGAGCTATAAATCGGATAACTGCTATCAAATAGCAATGTAAATTTGTTAATATAAGCGTTTTTGGCAATTTATGCTTTCTGATTTGGGAGAAACCGATTTCTTCACAGTGAGGGGAATGATCTCCCACCGCTTTATGTTGGGATAGTTGAAATTTTATCCGTCTTAATAATTTATTGTCTACTCCTGACGTTATTCAAGATTCTTGAAACCCGCCTTTGTAATTATACTTTCTTAGTGAATAAAAAAGATCCCAAGTTATACCAAAATTCTTTTAAAAATCTTCCATTTTTCATCCTTTTACAAATGATTGATCACCTGCTCATCACGAGCAAATAATAATTGAAGTTAAACATGTGCATGTGCAGCACGTATGCAATGAATCCATGAGAAAATTTTAACCCCTATAGCGTGAAGCAGCCACTCAAGCAACAAAGAACATGATGACTACTGCTTCAGGTGCACTGAGGAATTGCAAGAACCCATGTTGATATTGCATTCTCACCTTTTCTTCCACTAAAATAGATAAAGAAGCAATTCTTGCACTCTCTTTGAGTTTGACTTTATCAATTATCAAACCAAGGTCATCAATAAATAATGGGATTACATCTGGGCTTTTATCTTTTTGTTGCGTGGAAGTTCCCACTGCTAAGGAATGGTTTTCAATTTGTTTGCCAGAAAGGTGCTCTCAATCATACAATCTATGTAACTTTTGTATATCTAAATATTTTGCCACTTCAATTTGTCCTCCATTTTCACGAACCTTCCACATGTACAGCTCCATAATTGGTTGCATTAGCCCTCTCCTTCCAAGTTCCATCCAACCCAACAACTAATTCATCTTCTTGTTCAATATGCAATGGGAGACAATATAAACGCTTTTCTAGATTATGATTGATAATTCTTTGATTCGGAAGACCCGGGTTTGGATAGTCGGATAGTAGTAGGTTAAGGGACTTGACTCTTGATTTAGGAGCCAGAAATCGTTGGCCATGCCCAATAAAGAGTAGTCGGATGATCACATCCAGAGAAAATGTTCCTTTTTCTGCTGTTACAATCTTCACCTCATGGTGGTGATGGGTAGGCAGGGCGTCGTTGTTTCGGGTCAGTCTTCTTTCTGCTGTGGTTGGTGGGGAGGAAAAGAGTGATGTAGTCGGATAGAGATCGAGAAACGAATGCATGTCAACATCATCATCTGGTGAACATTATAATACCTTTCAACTATGGAAATAGCCAGGGCCGTGTCTCCACATTTCAATCTTTCTTTTCCATTGAAGTTGGTGGAAATATTTTATACAAAATGAGTGTGTATTGCCTCATCGCTTTCTGGGCAATAGATCAATGGAGATATTACCTTCACATATAGTACATTAACAAATTAAAAACGCGACAAGTTAAAACAAAAACTTTATCATGCTAAGTAATTGCACAAAGGAATGACGAAGAAATCTTGTTAAATAAGCGCATTTTGATTCTTGAGGTTTGTGGTTAGGAAACAGACAAATGATACAGCTTTTCTCTGTACCTTGTTCCTTAATTGCTTCTCCTTTTCTCAAAGGAAGCTGGGAAGTGGTGGGCTAGAAAACTGTGATTGTGGCTCTGGCTGGTATTGAACCATTACCGTTTGAATGTATTTGACAACATTGGACATCAACAATGCTAACAGCTTCATGTGTGTTTCTAGAGAGATTAATATTTTAATTGATAATGAGCGTTTTTAGTCAACTGAACTATCACTTTAATGCATTTAATGCTCTAACTCTGTTGTTTGTTCTTCATATACGTGTAAAGGAGTTGGTCAGAATCCAACCCGTAAGATATGTCTACTTTATCAAGTGTAAATAAGGAGGGAATGCACTAGAGCCTTCCGTAGAGTTAACTATAATATGCGTTTTGTATGTTTTGAAAGAAATTTAATATATGGAAGTTTTTATACATATGTCTATCAATGTTAAAAAATTTTTGAACTATCCGTATTGCACAAGCTTTATATAAATTATGATAGAGACCCTTATATGATAGATACCAATTAAAGTTTCCTTCCACAAGGAAACATCCGAATTATTTACCAAAATTATAACTAATTATATATTTATTAATATTTGCCTGGTTTATTTACATAGGAGAAAAATAGTAATTACTTATAATATGTGGACCATATTTAGATCATTTAATGAAGATTAAATTCTTATATTCTCATACTTGGATCATATGTTATAATCAGGTATTTTTTTTTATGAGTGATTAAAAAATTCAAAATATAGCCAAGAAACTTTACAATCACTCTTGTTGCAATATAGTTATATAACAGTTAATTGATTAGAAAATATAATACAAGAATTATAGCATTTATGTTCTTTTGTTGAATACTTCCTTTCATATATTACAATGTAAAACATCTCATAATCAAGCCTCCTAAACTTTATGAATAAACTTAATATAAGTCATTCGGGGTCCAATCTTATGGATCCAATATGGATTACAATTTTATACATTAAACTTTATGTGCACAATCATGTAAGTACAATTACTCAAATGTCTAAACAAATAATATTAGTATAGTAATACCGTTATGTACTAGTTGAGTTATAATAGTTGAGTAACAAATCAATCGGCAAACTAAAATTTCAACTCTATAACCATATACTCAATAGCCACTTGCAGCAAATTAACAAAGAAACTTTATGTCAAGTTGCTTATTCAATTATTAAAATAAATTGTTTAAAATGAACAATGAAGTTGAAAACATAAATTTGGCTAAAAGAAAAATCGACGAATAATATGCCAAATTATATACCTATGATACCATCATACCATCCTTGGATTTACCTTTACTTTAATGTATTGTCACAAACAAATAATCATTTTAAATGTGACAAGCATGAGTAATGAGCAACATTTTATATAACTTTATAAGAATACCATAAGTTGGGTTACAAGAACATTGATAAAATGTTCTTTACAAACCTTTATAAATTTTTATGCAAATAACACAAGATATTACAATTAAGACCTTATAGTTGGTATTCAAAATAAAATTACTCAAAAATTACATACATCATTTTCCCAAATTTTACAAAATAAATATCAACATATTAGAGTAAGAAACTTTATTTACTCCCATTGACGTTGAGGTATATAAATTAACAATGATACACTTTAAAACAAAACGAACAAACAACATTGTAATTTTATATATACCATTGGAAGAAGCAATTTCATTCATATAGAGATTTTCATTATCTTGAAAAAAATAAATCATCAAAATTTATGAAAACCTTTATATATGCACGTGTATACCTTTCCATTATATAGTATTCGTTTCAAACTATATTTTCATATCCATTAAAAGTAACTCTATATCAAAATGAGTTATAATGTCACAAATATTGTCACAGAATCCTTCATTAAAATTTAAAATAAGTTTTCTTAATAATTGATGCCCTTTAAATGAAAATTTTGAAAAATAAGTCTAACTTTATTGACATTACTAGATAAACCAAAATAACCTATATTAGTATACACTAATAGAGGTTAACTCTAGTAATTGAAAAAGATTTAGACTTGACTTTAACCTCAAATAGCGCATTGCTTTATGACATCATACCAAACTATAGAGTTTAAATTGATCATGACTTATGAAAAAAAACCAATTGAAAAATTTTTATTCTAACAAAAAAAAAAGAATATCAAAGGTATACGATTAATAGAAATGATTAAAACTTTAAATTCATAAAGAACTTGTAACTCTCACTGTTTTTGAAATATTTAATCAATAAAAGAAATAAAAAGCAATTCTCTTTATGTGGTTCCTCAAAGAAATCCTCATTTTGAGTTTGAAAAGGTAGATGGAGTGTATAAAAACACATTAAATTTAAACCCTTTGGAGTTAAAAAAATAATATCAAATAAACAACAACTTATTATTCTTATCCAATTTCATTAGTTAAGTGTTTTAAATTTTTTACCTTAATTGGAAACTTTCATATGTGTACTATTTAGAGATGTGATTTCCAAATATTCTTGTAAGGACAACTGAAAAGAAACCACATTTTGTACACGAAAGTGGTTCTAAAACTTTTTCAAATGTAGATGTAACTTAAATTATAACTAGATTTGTTTTCACAAATATCAGATTATAGTTCTATTTCTTAATCTCACTACATACTTTATGGTGATAATAAATAGAATATCACAAAATATTCCCTTTCATCTTTTATTTCTTCCTTTCTACTTATTTTGAAACTTTCTAAAGTATCAAGTACTTCAATTTTATCAAACAATGATAAAAAAAGACCTTATTGTAAATAATTATCAATAAATGACATAAGATATCTCTCATTATTTACAAAAAAAATAAAAGTATTAAAAAATATTTATGATCTCAGGGATATCATAACTCATTTGACATTTTTCAATAATCTTGATGGGCTTGCCTTACCTTATGCAATTATAATAATTACTAAAAGAATTGAAGAAATCCTAAACTTTAGATATTTTACAACTTTTTATATATATGTCAAAAATAGATGAGGTTTAAATGATAACACAATACTTTATGCCAATTATATTATTATGAAATATTAAAACTAATATACGAGTGAGTTTGACTTGAACATGTGAAAAATATTTTCAAAATTGAAGACAAGGTCAAGAAATTTAATTTTGAAAAAAAAAATTAAAATAGTAGCTTATGAAATATATTTTTAAAAATAATATTTTAAAATTGATCAAAAACCATCACTCATCCAAATGCATCCTACATGGATGCTTTTAATAAATATAAATTTTATTTTCTAAAAATCCTGCACCAAATTGGCGAATAGATTACCAAATGAATTTTTTCTATGTTATCAGAATCCATAAAATGGATTACAAAATGAGATCATCCCTTACAAGTTATTCAACAAATGAAGGTAAGTTTTTTTAGAGCATTCCAACATTGCTCTTATTAAATACCATTAAACCACATTGGTATTTTTTAATTGGCATACTTTACCCATTTATAAATATTTTCTTTTATCATATGACACGAATAATACTTCATGTATCTTATATTATCTCTATTTTTTTAATACACATAGTCAAAGATTCAATAATTGACCATTCATCTTTATGTGGTGTGTATATGCATATAATTAGGGGCGCACAAGAAGAGAGATTCAAAAGAAATATCAATAATGACTCAACATAGAATCAAATGGAACATATAATCAAACCTTATACTTTAGTTATGCACACTCCTACTGTGATACCCCAAACTCCTTTGCTAGGTTTCACTGCAGCTGAATAAGGTACCAGCATGCCTCTCGGCACTAATGTATCCAAATACAAACCGTATTCGGAGAAAAAATGAGGAGAGAAGTATACATATATTATAATATAATAATTATAGAAAACATTAGCGGAAGTATGCAAATATATATGTAGATCATATATATTATATTATCACAAATTTAATCTTTTAAAAGTAGACTTCTCTCTCTACCTGGTGAGGTAACAAAAAGAACAAATAGATCAAGCCTACACATGCGTCCCTCCATGAGCTAATTTTGAATTGAATAAAAAGATTACTACTCTAATTCATGATTTAAGTCATCTGAAAAGAAGCATTAAAAATATTTGTGAGCTGAAAAGCTCGGTGAGTTTATGTATCCGCCACTGTGTTTCAAAAATATGAGATTTCTAAAATATAATAATAGATACATATACATAGTAGTTCAAAAGTGTTCTATATTCATATAAGTTTTTTTATTCCAAAATAATGAACAAATCTCATGATTAGATTTTGGGCTTAGCTAGAAAGTCTAAGCGAATCAAGACACATCAGCATAACTCCTTAAACTAAATTTCTCAAATATGATAAATATTCAGATTCTGGCTCAAAGAAAAAATTATCAGAGCCAATAATAGGGTCATTAGGAAATAAATTCTGACATCTCATAGTCAATACCAGCTACACACCAGGGTGAACTTTCCATTTTATAGACTACCTTATGCCTCCTCATACAGAGACTAGGCTGAGGATCTGGGGTACCTACCAATCCAACCCTGGTGATCAACCTTAAAATTGAGTCATTCCTGACTCGCTGTTAGGTGACCGCAGATAGATAAACGCAGTACCAGTTGGGACATACCCTCTATGATATACTGTTCCCCTTTTCAATTAGATCAACAATCCAAAGTATGTGCATTCTACGCCAGCGAAAGAGGCCATAGTACGGGAAACTAGTCATATACAATACAATCCACCGATAATTCAGGCTCAAATCATATTCCAAATCACATCATATCTGGTCGGGATGGAGTTTTTATACAATTTTTCAAATATAAAGACCACTAAAGTAGCCATCTAAATGAATCCAAATCCATAACAAAATCTAATTCTAACATAACTTTAAAATAACAACCGTCTGACAGTCCAAATATGTAAATATAATTTTTTTCAAATATACCATGAAAATACATGTAACTTTCCAAAAAAACATAAAAAAATATTTTTCAAAGATTACTTGCATGTATAGATAATGTTCAAATACTATATAATATTTCAAATCAAATAAATACCTATTTTGAGCATTGCTCTTAAATATTTTTAGTGTACAAGTAAAAACATATTATGGAGAATCTCTCCAATTCAAAATAAGTAACTAAAATAATTCTCGTGGAGAATTACTCTAATTTAAAATAAGTAACTAAAGTAATCTTCAAAATAATATATACTCACACTTACGAATAGCAAATATTGATAGCAGTAAAAATATAGTGAGTTTCGATTTATAAACTCACATGGCACATGGTAGCAAGTGTTAAGAGTTTCTTGCTATCTTACGAAAAATACGAATTTCTTACAAATTTAAATAGTTAAACCTTAGTCGAAAACTTTCAAGATAATAAATTCTAAATTATCGAATTAGTCTCCCTAGGATATTCTAAGTCTAAATCTAAACTTACAACTATAAAAACACTCAATTATTAAATACTCTATAAATATATATTTTTATAAATAAAAATATATATATATATATATATATATATATATATATATATATATATATATATATATATTTAATGAAATTTCACAAATACTAAATTTTCTCAAATACTAAATATTGAATGTTTAAGAGAGTAAAAATATAGAATAAAAATACCACTTTAAGAGAATGAAAATATCACTTTAATTTAAATCTCAAATCTCAATATTTAAACACTTTCAAATCTATTTCAAATTCTAAAGTATAAAAGTTGTAACTAAAATAAAGAAATTTAACTCAAATTAAAATAAAACAAGAACTTTAAATCAAAAATACTAATTTTACTAAATAAATAATTTCTACCACAATTCTTAAGGAAACTATAAAACAAATTAAAGTAATTACAAAGAAAAATTATATTAAATCTTACCTTAATTAAAAAAGAGGAACTCAAGCCAAGAAGAAGAAAAAGAAAACAAGCTAAATAGAGGGAAAAAGAGAAAAATTGAGAAGAAGAAAGAAGCAAAAGAAAAATGGAGAAAAGTAAGAAACAAAAGAAACAAAGAAGAAGAGAAATAGTCGAAAGAAAGAAAGAAATAAAAGGAAAGGAAATGAAAGAAAACAAAGAGGCAAAATATTATATACCAAGAACAAGAGTCGATGCCTAAGTAAGCCAAGTCAAACGGCTAGTGACATGTATGTCACTTAGCTATTGGCTCCTTTTTCCTTTTTTTAACAAAACCTAAAAAATTCTAGAATGCTTAAGAATGTGCAAGATTATGTTCTAAAATATTTTAAAAAATAAATTGATCTAACTCATGATAATTTCCTGAAATATTTTATATATAAAAAATTATAAGCTCTACTTTAAAATGAACACACCTATTATGTTGTGTATGCCAAAAATTTTCATTAAAAAGGATGTCACAAAATAATATTGAAATTGTAAAATAAGAAATTTTTCAAGCCATAATCAAGAAAAAAAAAACATACTAACCAAGGATAAAGACTCATTAATGCTATGAATCTCAAACTACTAGTTAATGAATCAACAAATGCCAATTCAAAAGTAAATTATAATACTTGATGTGTCAAAATCACCCACCATAAGACAAATAAACTAAACTAATAAGACAAATCATCTATTCTTGTGGGCATAGAATGATTTTCTAAATGTCTAGTTTATAATTTTATTTCAATAAATCTCATCAAAATAATAACCTTCCTATAGAGCCGTGTTATTATTTCAATGAATTAATTACTATTATTCTAAATGTCATCATTCAACTTCTTAACATTATGAGATTAAATTTATCTTTATGTATCACATGCTTAAGATATTATGGCTACTTCTAAGCATTTGATATAAAATAAACCTTCACAACAACATTCAAAAATATTCTTAAATTTGTCAACTTATCTTAATGTTGACAAAACCAAAATAGTATACATACATACAATAAATGATGTGCATACTAAAATATTTATTTTGATAATTTCTAATCATGAAACTTAATGTGATTAATACGTCTTAGTACTTTAAAATACGTGGGATATTTTGGCTACTCCCAAAAACACCAATTATTATTATGTTGACAAATTTTTGTATGTATACATAATAAATAAATATGCCTCTAAAATTATTTGTTATCTCATAGATGTCATTATTTAGTCACCATGTGACTAAAATCCTTATGCATCAAGTATTTAAGATTCTTTTGCTACTCTTAAATAATTGATACGAATAAAATTTCTTTAATGACATCACAAATAATTATTTGAGAAAATCAAATTAATTATATGTTGTTTTCCACAAAATTGCATAGGGATTTGAGATACAACCATATCATATTTAATTTCATGACATAATTTTTTAAAAATATAGTCCAAAAATATACTGAAGAATGTCATTGAATTAAATAAAATAAATCAACTTCTCAAATTCAAAGAGACTTTATAGAGGCAATATTTGAAATAATCTTGATGCCCTAAAAGTTTAGGCTTTAATGGAAGGAATAAAACAGTCTTACCCTAAATTTATAATAAAATTTATGGCATAAACTTATAACAAAAAATTTAAACTTTACAATATAGAATTGAAGCTATCCATATTGACAAAGATTATATTTTGTCAAATTAATTTGGTCAACGATAATGAAGTATTAAAGATGTTCATAGACCATGACCAATTCATCAACTTGCAAATTCTCATATGGAACAAGATCAATTTGTAAATCCAATTTGCTGTCTAAATTCTAATTGACAACAAAAACTTATTTTATTTGAAGGTAAAGAATAAGACAAACACATTCATAGAAGATTTCATAGAAATCGAATAGAAACTAGTGAAATCTTCTGCAAAAACCATTTTCTTTATTAAAAACTTCAATGAAACTGAATAAAAAATCAAAAAAAGAATCACATAAGATGAAAGCTCAAAACTTTCAAATAAGACAAATCAATTCTTGAAAACAGAGGAATTACATGAGACTAAAGCTCAAACTTTTTTTTTTCAATAAAACAAAAAATCAAGTTTTGATTAGATAAATAACATTAACACTACATGAAGAAACGTTCCTTTCTACAGACCAACGACATCCTCTTCTTCCAACACCAAATTTTCGACGTTCCTTTCCCATTGTTCCTGCTTTAGTTAATATCTCAGTTGCATGTCAAATATGCAATAAATTTGGTCACACTGCACGAGGATGCCCAGAACATCAAAATCTCGCATTTGTTGCTGAATTTCACTCGCCGATGCATAATTCTTCTTCTGGCAGTTTGGTTGACCCAAACTGGTGTCTTGACTCTGGAGCAACTCATCACATGACTCCTACCACTGCGCCACTCTCCCAAGCCCAACCTTACACAGGTACTGACACCATTACAGTTGGGAATGGATCACAATTTCCAATTACTCACACTGGTTCAGGTTCTATTCCTTCTCCTCTTCGTAGTCTCTCCTTAAATGGTGTATTGTGTGTACCGACACTCAAGAATATTTTATTATCTATTCAACGTTTCTCGCATGATAATAACTGTTTTTTATAGTTGGACTCACATGGTTTTTCTATGAAGGACAAACAGACGGGACATCTCCTTCTCTGTTGCAGTAGTGCAGGAGGCTTATATCATTTAAGGAATCCAGTTTCCTCATCCATGGCTTCTTCATATCATGGTGAAAGAACTAATCAGGATGTGTGGCATGCTCGTCTTGGTCACCCTTCACATGCAATTTTTTGTATTTTACTAAATAAGTACCAATTACCTATTCGTGGTACAATTTCATTCAATAAAGTATGTTCTATATGTCCCATGGGAAAATCCACTCAACTTTCTTTTTTTTCTCGACAATATAAAGCTCATCAACCACTTGAACTAGCGCATCTTGATTTATGGGGACCCTCACCCATTGCATCCAATAATGGTTATCGTTTTTATCTATCTATTATTGATGATTGCACTCGTTATTTTTGGTTGTATTCTCTAGTAAGGAAATCTGATACCTTTGCCGCATTTGTGAATTTTAAGAAAATGGTTGAAAATTTATTTTCTCATTCAATTAAATACATTCAAACTGATGGAGGTGGAGAATTCACTAGCAAAATTTTTACCGCTTTCTTGCGTGACTTTGGTATTTTTTATCGTCTTTTCTGTCCATATACACCTCAGCAAAATGGTGTTTTAGAGAGAAAACACTGTCATATTGTAAGCATGGGTTTATGTTCATTATCTCAAGCTAAATTACCCTCTAAATTTTGGCTTGATGCATTTTCAACTGCCATTTTTCTTATCAATAGACTACCTATGGAGCAATTAAATTTTGTTTCACCATATGAAATGCTTACTGGGAAATTACCTCATTATCATTTCCTAAAAACCTTTGGCTGCCTCTGTCTGCCTCTGTTTCCCACACTTGGTTCCATACAATTCACATAAACTGCAGTATAAATCATCTAAGTGTGTGTTTTTAGGCTATGATAATTCTCACAAGGGTTATAGGTGCTTGGACTTAGTTACAGGAAAAATTTACATTTCCCGTCATGTAACTTTTGATGAAACTACTTTTCCTTTTCAAGAACATGGTCAGCTTTCTTCCTCTCCTCCTACTACACCTTCATCAAATTCTTCTCCACCTATTTCCTTAAATCCTCAGTCTAGTACTATGTTTGAAGAGAGTTCTTCATCAGCACCATCGGTGATTGTAGAAGATAGCATCTCAAATTCTGCAACGGAATCCACTCCACATTCAACTTCGCCTTCCACTCCACCGAACTCCCTACTATCTACCACTCCTCCAGTTCATTCCCATTCCATTTCTTCTGAGTCTTCATCACCAGATTCCTCTCCTACTCCTAAGAAATTTCTGAGTATCAATGAACTTGTTTATGGGTCTTCTAGGCACCTTCTTCCCACGGCTCTCACTGCTGAGCTCTCTAATTCATTGTTTCTTGAGCCTACTTTCTAAATTTCCACATTGGCATGAAGAAACGTTAATAAAAGCCAGAAGACATATATAAACTAAATAACAAGGCTAAGGAAGGTTTTGATACCACATGAAAGAAATTTAATATAGATACGAATAAAAATATGTCTTGCAGTGGGAAAAAAACTAAATGCGTACCTTTAGTAAAGATTGTTCAAGAAATTGCCTAAAGATGATACATTGATTTGAATCGCCTCGATTCCTCCATCTCTGAGTTGTTTTATATAGAAGTCTTTTACCCTATACCTATCGACGTTAAAAAGCCCTTGAACTAATGGTATTACATAAGTTTTATATATGTTAAGTTAGAGATTCTCATATGATGGATACTAATTAGAGTTTCCTTCCATCAAGGAAACATTCGGATTATTTTTTAAAATTATAACCAATCATATATTTATTAATATTTACTTAATTTACTTAGATTGTGAAAAATATGATAATTATTTATAATATGTGAGCCACATTTAAATCTTTTAATAAAGACCAAATTCCTACATATTAAACCTTATACAAATTGATCCTAATTGAATGAAGCAGTTTCGACCGTAGATATTAATGTGATATATATATATATATATATATATATATATATATATATATATATATATATATATATATATATATATATATTTATTTATTTATTATAAGTGTAAACGACATATTGATACGTAAGCATTATATGTTAATGAATTACAACCATACATTTAGAATCGTTTTATAAGCATTGAATAGCAAAATCTACACAACACTAGCAAGCTTCCTGCTTGTCCACAAAACTAAATTGGATGGTAGAACTCAAAAGAAGCTTTTGGCTGTTGAGGGAGGAAAACGAAAAAGAAAAGACATTTGCAATAAGAATATGAAAGAAAACACTAATTGATTGACTTCTGTGATCAAAATTCGACAGCCCAACAAAATAAAGAATCATTTTTCAGAAAATTACAAAAAAAAAAAAAGAATGGTAACCTTGTATTTGAACAAGATTTTTGACTTGGAACCACCGAAAGTAGGAAGAAGTTGGCAAATGAATGATTATGGGGAAGTCCTTAGCAAATTGGGTCCGAATTAGACCCAAAAGATATATGTAGATATGCATGATATGAATCAACTCACTCAAATCTCGATCTAGAAAAATAGTTAGGAACAGGAAGTATTCAGATCAATTCAACATGTGAAATGATTTGTAATTTTAAAACTTTAGGCTTCGTCTTTCAAAAACTTCAAAAAGTCAAAAGAGAAAGTAAAGGCACGCTTTAGGAGTTCATATTAGTTAAAGACGTAACCTCATGTTTGGTGCAATGAAATCTCTTTCCACTCAAAATCTCTTTCAAATCAAAATTTCTTTTTATTTAATTGTCTGAAAAAAACTAAGAATTGAATAATGATTCATTTCTTGTGTTTAACAAGGTTATTATTCAATATCAGAAAGGAAAAAAAATTCATATATTGTGATTTAAATGTTCTCTTAGCATATAGTGACAATAAGATCAAACTAAATGTGCCATATATAAACTTTCACTTAAGTAAAATACGCATCGGTATCTATTTTAAGAGGTGAAGTGTAATTTTATGTAAAATTGAATATAATCATAAAAATAACTCCTATTTTGAATAAAAATAAAAGAGCAAACGTTACAAAAAGAAATAAAATGGTTGTGAAATTATTATTTTCATCCATTCAGCCTTTCCATCATAATTTATTATAAAGAAAATTTAAGTAAAGTCTTCCAACCAATGATTAAAACAAGGATATAATAATCACCAGATTTTTCTTTAGGTTTTCAACTTCTTTCTAAAATAGATTTTCTCGTTGAAAGATCTATTTTACATCAATTTTACAAACCAAATATTAGAAGATATATATTCGAGAATAATTAATTTTTTAAAAAACTTTGAGGGTGGGAAATAGAGATTTTTCTCAAAATTTTTACTTTTATAAAAGTAAAAATAAAATTAGTTAACATTTGAGGAGGCAATAGAGTCCAATTGTTTTATTCAAACAACCAGAAGAAAATGGTTAACTTTAAAAAACACATCTAATATTTATTTATTTTTTTTACTAAATAAGTAAACTACTTCATTCATAAAATAAAGAAAGGTTACGCAAATAACTAAAAAATTATTGTAAAAGACAAAATAACACAACCCAAGTACCTTGGACGGGTAATCTACAAAACAAAATAGTAAAAACAAACATATGCCAATATTCTCTTCAATATCTTCTTCACTATTCTTGAACATTGTTAAAAAGACCCCAACTCATAGTCTTCCTTGAACAGCAATTTGAAATACTCTTAATGTATCAATGATCTTAAAAATTACCTAAAAATAGAATGAAAAGCCTACGATGGGTCCAGAACTAATCTGGGTATGAAAGAAACTCAGAAAAATAGGAGTGTCAAACACCAATCAACAAGAATTGGCTTTAAAATATGCCATAAAACTTTAAAGTTATTATCAATTGGATAAATTTACGTTTAATTTTGACAATTGATACCTCATTGAAGATTCCATCTAAATATTTTTAACAGATATGAAAATTGTCTCGAATGCCCTCTGTTCATGTGAAATAACATCCATTCTTTTATAAAATTTATTGGAAGACTTTGATACCTTAAAATTTTAATTAATTATAACAAAAATATTGTAATTAATTAATTTATTTATTAACTAATTTTTATCCTATAGTTATCAATAGTCTATCCTACTCAAACTAAAAAGGAAAATAAAAAAATTCAACAATCCATCAAAAGAGAAAAAAGAAAGAAAAAGAAGAAAAGAACCCGGAAGGCAGTGCTGATGGATTGTCAAGAAGAAGAAGAGCCAAAGAGGCGTTTGGTCATGGTCCTCCACATTACTTTTACAGCATATATAGAACTTATTTGTGGTCGTTCGATTGACTTGTTTTAATTCAGCGGTTAGAAATGTTTAGGAGTATCTTAAGGAATAATTTTTCAACTTTACAGAATAATTGTTCATATTTTGCGAAATAATTGTTTAACTTTACAAAATAATTATTCATACTCTGCAAAACAATTGTTCATTTGAGTGTGAATAATTATTATGCAAAGTATGAACAATTATTTTACAAAGTCGAATAATTATTTCTCAAGATATTCCTAAGCATCTCCATCTATTGAATAAAAAAAATCGATCAAACGGTTATAAATGAATCATACACATACTGTAAAAAGTAATGTGTATACTGGCCAAAGAGAGATTGCAGAGGTAGTAGGGGGCTAGAGGTAGGATCAACAGGGAGAGAGCACAAAGGGAGGTAACATAATCATAAAAATAACTCCCATTTCAAATCAAAATGAAAAAAAAAGAAAAAAATTTTACAAAAAGAAATAAAATGGTCGTGAAATTATTATGTTCATTCGTTTAGCTTTCTCATCATCATTTATTCATTATAAAGAAAATTTGAGTGAAGTCTTCCGAACAATGATTAGGAGAAGGATGTAATGGTACACAAATTTTTATTTAGATTTCCAAATCCTTTTAGAAAGGCATTTTCTAAAATTTTGGTGCGAAAAGACATCTTCAACTTCTTTTCAGAATAGTTTTTCTGGTGAAAGATCTTTCCCATTTCAATTTTAGAGGTAAAGAAAAGTTTGAAAAGTTATTATATTCTATTCCCTTTAGTGTATCAAACATATAGTAAGGTAAATACAAAATAGTCTCTTTTTCTCCCTCTTTTTGATACATTTAGACACAAATTGTATTTTGAATTCAAAACATTTTACTAAGCTATTGCGTTGGCACAGTAAGCTATCACTAAGCTATTGCGTTGGCACAGTAACAGTCTCCTATTAGATCTCACTCCTGCATAGACAAGTTATAAGGAGGCATATATTTGAGAACACTGTTATAAATTTTATAAATTTGTTTAAAAGGTGTTTAAACTTTAGAATTTTATAAATATTAAAAATCAAAAGTAATTTCAATTAACAATAATTTTAAGTACTAAAAAACAAAAATTTTAAACTTTAGAAGTATTTTTAAAATTTAACTCAAAAAACATTCACAAGTTAAAATATGTTATATCCCCTCAAACCATTATAGGAGAGTCATTTTCGTTTAACTATTGAACTTGGTTGTAACTCAATTCAATTTTTTTTTATTTTTCTCACATTTTTTAAACTTTAAATTTTATTTATTTTCTAACTAATAACTTATTTTTACGATTTTCAGTACAGTTCAACTCAAAAGAAAATTTCAATCCAATCTCACCTTGAATTTGCGATTTATAAAGCCATGGATGATCCGTAGAGTATTAAAAATTATAAATATTTTAATTTTTTATCTGTATATTATTGTTTTCAAACTATTTTTTCTTTTTTAAATTTAAATTTAAAATTTTTAATCTTTTTATCTTCTAAATCATGAATCAAACACATAAACAATTACCGAACACACAAACTATGGTCCAATTTCCCAGCAAATAAGTATTATTTGTTACTCCAAAAAAAAGGAAAAAGAAAAGAAAAGAGTAATATCTGCTATATTGGCCATCTTCTGGCACCGTTACACCCTAGGATCCTGAGTTTGTGTCTATAGAACGGAAGGACTTTAGCATCCCCGGGCCCTTGAGATCCTGGCTGCCAATTTTCTGATTCTCTTATGATTGTTACCCGCCAAAAGCTCACTACCCTCCATAGCAAACCTGTTCAACGGCTATTAACTTTCAAACTCCTTTCGTCTCACCATGAACCGTATGTGTTTGACAAAACTCCTAAACCAAGACTTAACTCTATTCACCGTTCGATGCTGGATCACGTACACAGAAACGACCATTTTGAAGCTCTTGGGATCTTCAAGAACCAGCTACAAATGGGTCTTTCAGATATCAACGAAGTTGCAGTTGCAATTGCTCTCAAGGCTTCTCGGGGTGACCCGAAACTCGGGTCTCAAATCCATTGTTTTGCGACGACTACGGGCCTAGTTTCTTTTGTGACCGTCTCGAATTCGTTGATGAACATGTACTCTAAATCGGGGCACTTTGATCAGGCTTTACATATTTTTGAAGAATTGAAAAACCCGGATACAGTCTCTTACAATACAGTGCTTTCGGGGTTCGAAAATGGAGAGGGTGCGCTGAGTTTCGGTTGTCAATTGCATACTGAAGGCATTGTTTTTGATCCAGTGAGTTATACTACTCTTTTGGCTCATTCTACTGATAATGAAGAGTTTCAGTTTGGCATGCAATTGCACTCTCTTGTTTTGAAGTGTGGATTGGAGAGCGAATCATTTGTTGGGAATGCACTTGTAACCCTGTATTCAAAGTGGGGGAAAATAATTGAAGCTGAAAGAATGTTTTGTGAAATTCCCAGTAAAGATTTGGTCTCCTGGAATGCTATGCTCTCAGGGTATGCCCAAGAGGGTAGCTATGGGTGGGATGCCATTTTTGGATTTATTCAGATGTTGAGAGAAGGAATGAAAATTGATCACGTATCACTTACCAGCGTGGTTTCAGTTTGTTGCCAGGAAAGACAGTTGAAGTTCGGAATGCAGGTTCATAGTTTGGCTATTAAAAAAGGATATGGGACACATGTATCAGTTTGCAATGTTCTCATATCGATGTACTTAAAGTGTAATATCATCAAAGGAGCAAAGTTGGTATTTGGGAGCATGATTGATCGTAATGTCGTTTCTTGGACAACGATGCTGTGCATGATTGAGGAAAATGCTATTTACCTTTTTAATGAAATGAGAAGAGATGCTGTTTATCCAAATGTTGTTACGTTTGTCGGATTGATTCATGCCATAACAACAAACAATATGGTCAAAGAAGGCCTAATGATCCATGGATTCTGTGTAAAGGCAAACTTTTTATCCAAGTTAAATGTTGCTAATAGCTTCATTACCATGTATGCAAAGTTTGAGTCCATGAAGGATTCAATGAAGATTTTTGAGGAGCTTGATTGTCCGGAAACTATCTCATGGAATGCTCTGATATCTGGGTATGCTCAAAACAGGATGTATCAAGAAGCATTTCAGACATTCTTGACAGGTTTCGGGGAGTCACATCCAAACGAATATAGTTTTGGTAGCGTGCTAAATGCAATAGGCTCATCTGAGTCAATTCCCTTGCGTCATGGCCATCTCTGCCACAGTTACTTACTGAAGCTAGGATTGAACCACAATCCAATTGTTTTAGGAGCTCTTCTTGATATGTATGCCAAGCGTGGAAGCATTTCTGAAGCAAAGGAAGTTTTCCATGAGGCAAACGAAAGAAGCCAAGTTGCTTGGACAGCTATAATATCAGCATACGCCAGGCACGGGGACTGTGAATCTGTAATGAGCTTATTTGAGGACATGAAGAAGAATGGTGTGGAGCCTGACTCGATCACCTTCCTTTCTGTGTTGACAGCATGTGGGCGAAAAGGGATGGTTGATATGGGAATTCAGACTTTCAATTCGATGGTCAAAGACCATTCAATTGAACCATCCTCAGAGCATTATTCATGTGTGGTGGATATGTTGGGAAGAGCAGGGAGGCTGAAGGAGGCAGAAGACTTGGTGGGTCAAATTCCAGGAGGGCCAGGATTATCTGTGCTGCAAAGCTTGCTTGGAGCTTGTAGGATTTATGGCAACGTAGATATGGCTATTAGGGTGGCTGAAGCATTAATTGAAATGAAACCTGAGGAGTCGGGTTCCTATGTGTTGATGTCAAATTTGTTTGCAGAAAAGGGGCTGTGGCAGAAGGCGGCCAGCATTAGGAAAGGAATGAGGGATAGAGGAATAAAGAAAGAAATAGGATTTAGTTGGGTTGATGTGGGTAGAACAGATGATTCCTTTTATTCTCATGGATTCTCATCTGAAGACAAGTCTCACCCGAAGACTGAGAAGATCTATAGGATTGCAGAACTTCTAGGATCAGAAATGAAATATTTGGAGAAAGAGAATGAAATAGGGCATGTTCTAATTGATTAAGCACATTTCCAATTCTTTAAGCCTTAAGCAAAAGGCAGCATTCATAACTTTTAGTAACTAGTTCTAGAAAATCTTTGGGGGCTCTGAGAACTGATCTTACCTCAGAAAAGTTTTAGCATGCTTGATAACTATGGCGATGACACTGGAAAATGGAGAAGAATTTAACGAGATTGGATAACCAATACCCCAAGGAAAATGCCATTACATATAGTAGCAGTAGAAAAAATCCATATTTAACGTTCTCTTTTTTCTCAAGCCTTCAGCAAGCATGCCCTGTCCCAATCTGCTCCTACTCCACCTCTCTTTGTCTTGTGAGAACCTGTAGAATATATCTGAAGACCAATTTCTCTATCAACAAACTCCCCATGTTTCTATAATGAACCACTTGAGTTCCTCTATCAACAAACGCTTCCATCCAACCAATTCTGGTGGCTAGCCTTGCTGTTAACTTCATGTTTTGTTCCAGAAGCTGTTAGTTTCTTGTATATGGATGTTTCTTTTAAGGTGGCTAGTATGTTATCCTATTGAGATGTAAATTTGATGGGCAGTGCAGATGCTAAAACCCTTGTGTTAGAAGAGCTTTGCCATTGAACTCCTTGATGGCCTGCTTGGAAATGTTCAGAAAAATAATGTCCTTTTTTGGTTAAACTCTTGCATCTTTCAGACATGAAGTTCCACAATCAACAAGAAAGTGTAATACGCATGAACTTTGAACAGAAGCTGGAACCTGAATCCTCTTTAGATTGCAAGGAAACAATATGGTATTGTTTTACCATCTTTTAGTGAAATGGCTTGTGCAATACAGGAAGGTGCTCTCTGAGAAATATTGCCCTTTTCTCTTGAGAGAGTAGCATTTGTCAACTTACAACAGGTATCAGTGATAGCTTCTGACTATACAACCAAAGGGAAGGCCTTACAGTGAGATGTACAAGAAAGCAATCTAAAATCCACAAAACTTGTATAACCAAAAAATCAGCAACGGCAGCCAGACATTGATTAATTCCGGTAGTCGGATATCAGACCTTAGGAAATGATCCCTTCCTCTTCTTCTGTACAAACCAAATGTACCTGCAAGAATGACATGTATGCTCATTGTTTTTCTCCATGATTTCCCCCAGTAAATCAGCAAAAGAAACCACATCGAGGTTACTCCAACTTGACCTTCTGGGATGAAATCCCAATAGTTTTGTGCATGAGAACACAAGAATCAAGCATGCCTATCATCTTCGACTAAATTGCAATATAAAGAGCAAAGTCTACTTGAACTTCGCATACATTTTGCAAGATTAATAGCTTTTATGCCGACTAGAACGTGTAGGACAACGTTCCTTTCTAGAGTCTGCTGAGTGTCAAGTTGGCTCTCAAATTTTTCATGACATTCCAATTTCCCAACTGTGCAGCACTACTATACAACTGAGGATCCATCTGCCTTCTGTTGTTTATGGGATTATATATCCATATGTCTGCTATGACTGCTTCCTTCTACACTGAAACACTGTGAATGGTTAGGAATACAAATCAAAATGTAAATTGCAAAACAAGTGCTAGAAGAATTCTCTTCAAGTTCATAGAAACCAGAGGTTTTGCAGTAAAAGAAAAGTATCTTAAAAGATTGCCAAGAACGCAAGAACTTATTATCTTATGAAGTCATTATCCATTGGCTAAAAACGTCAAAATTTAAGCGTCCTTTGAACATCATAGGAAGTCATCTTGCTAGAAAACTAGAAATATCAAGCTTAATTTAAAAGAAATTGAAGAATGCTTTTATCCCAACATACCCATGTAAATTATATGTCCACAATCAGCTA
The DNA here is from genome assembly GCA_030512225.1 of Rauvolfia tetraphylla. Lineage (NCBI taxonomy): Eukaryota > Viridiplantae > Streptophyta > Magnoliopsida > Gentianales > Apocynaceae > Rauvolfia > Rauvolfia tetraphylla. Next base: position 7,866,787 of record JAJQKT010000045.1, on the reverse strand, counting down.
GGATTTTATTGAGCCGATAGTGAAGAATAAAACCAGAGACAAAGTGGTTCCTTTTTGGATGATAGACTCATATAACAGTTTACACTGAATGAGTGATTGCCGTGAAATTATTTGAAACTCACATGTTAAAAGAAAAACTTCCTCCATATGAGCAATAACAGAGCCTTGGACACCATGAATTTTGTTTCCAACCTGAAGAACAAGCGCAGCCTGATGAAAATTTAAGCATATCCATAATTGGTGCCAATTAACAAAGATTGCAAAAGAAGATGTATAAGGAGGGACGATATACCTTGAAAATGTCATCAAACATAATTTTCTTCATAGATGGAAATGTTACCAATTTTTACGCAGGGAATGTCTTTAATCAAGGACCAATATTCTCCTTTATTCTTCAAACACTTTTTCTCCAGAAGTGGACAGTTCTCTATTTTCAAGCTCCTAAGCATTTCAAGAAGGTCATGTTTAGGCAATGAGTGGAGCTTTGGGCAGTCCCAAATACGCAAATGACATAGTGATGTTAGCTTTTCCAGACCCTCTGATAGAGATTCGAGATTTGGGAGTCCACCTATATGAAGCGTGCTCAAATTCGGAGGAAGTAAACATTCTTCAGTGTCGGCACAGGAAAAGGAAACCAGCTCTGGATACATATTCTGCCATATCCTCAGATTCTGAAGGGAGGTGCATTTGTGGCTCCACTCTGAGAGGGGCTTTAGCTTTCCGCAGTTTGAAATGCACAAAGAAATTAAGTTAGGAGGAAGGTCTGCCAGCGGAAAGGACTCAATCCTTGGACAATCATATATTACTAGCATTTCAAGGCAAACAAAAGTTTCCATTTGACTTGGCAAGGATTTGAGGTTTTTGCAGTTCCCAATCAAAAGCGCAGCCAGTTTTGGAATTGGCAAAACACTTTCGGGAAAAGATTCCAAGCAATCACATTCATTTAACATTATAAAATTAAGATTTCTGAAATGGTTAACTGATCCAAGTAATTCCCTCACATCCAAATTTGGGCAATAAGAGAACTCAAGGTGTTCAAGTGTCACACTGCTATCTTTGACCATTGTCCTTGAAATTGAATCTATATCTGTGAAGTCATTGATTTCGAGATGTCTCAGAGCACAAGTAAAGTTATGCATTTCGGATGACTTCAAGGACGAGCAGCTTTCAACTTTCAACTCTTCAAGACTGGACATGCTCCTTGGTAGAATTTCCAAAGAGTCGCATCCCACAACATGTAGACTTCTTAGGGTGGGTAGGGCACCAATCTCGTCAAGCGACAGAATCTGTGGACACATCAAGATCTTTATTGACTGCAAATGGACAAGATCATGAACTCTGTCACCATTTTGCCACAAACTAACAAGTTCATTGCAGCTGTAGATGTTCAGAACTTCAAGTGCCACTGGCAATTGCACAAATGCTTCACCAAAAGATGTAAACCCTCCAATATTTTCCAACTGCAATTTTCTCAACGAGGTCAAATTAGTTAAACTTTGCATAATAGGCATGCTACACTCCTGTAATTCTAATTCACATAGTAATGGGAGGTGCAAAGTCGCGATAGTTTTCAAGTTGGAGCATCTACTGATATAGAGGTTCCTAAGGCAAGGAAATGGACCTGCTACTGCAACCTCAGTGGTTGTGCGCGACCATTCTTCCCAATTTGGCATGTCCTCAAATCTTAGAGTCTCAAGTGATGGAAAACATGAACCTAGCGGTGAATGATCTCCATAAAACTCAGAACCCAAGAACTTTAACTGATGCATGCCCTGAATACTCAAATCCTTCAGGGAGGGGAGCTGTCCTAGCGGCGGTAAAGATTCACACTTCTCACAGCCATTGATTGTTATCAGAGATAATTTGGAGAATGATGACTTCCCAAGCCAAGAGGAAAATCTTACTCCTCCATAAAATTCAATGTTCAGAATCTCCAAATCTTTTGAAGGTTCAAGAGCATCAAGAACATGTAGCTCAAAATTTTCATCACGAGAGTCATAAAAGTTCTGGCTCCATCCAAGTTTTAACTCATCAATATTGGGCTTAGACTTCAAATTGGCACCTCTGGCATCTTCTACTTTCATCACATTTTGCAACTTAGAAAAGGAGATTGATCCTTGTAGGAGCAAGAGGTTCCCCACTTCCCTTGGCATCAACCCACTACTTTTGCTCACAACAAGTTTAGATAGTGTCTGCAGGCTTTTTAACCGTCCGATTCCTGAAGGCATCTCTTGTAAACAGTCAGTATTAGCATTATCAAGATGACGAAGATTGACTAAACTTGTTATGCCAGCGGGTAAGCTCAGAAGTTTATGGCAATTTCGTAGGGATAGTGTTTGCAAATTATAGAGTAAACTTATTGTTCCAGGCAAACACTTGAGTGAAGTCCCAGACAAGTTAAGGTACCTCAGATGTTTCAGGTTTCCAATGGAGTTTGGCAACTGATATATCGAATAGCCCATCAAAGAAAGGACCCGCAAGCAAACTAACTTCGGTATCAAATCACATATAACCTTATTAGATAAGAAGAATTCTTTGTCTTCCAGTGATTTGTCAATGAGCAATGGTAAGAAAGTTCGCAAACCTTGAGAATTGTAGAGGAATTGAAACCTTGAGAAGATACCATATCGATGGTGAGCATATGACATATGACGACCCCTGAAGAAGACACTGCTTTCCTGATGGTCCCATTGATTCTCGAGTCTGAAATATATTTTTCCAGCTACATATTTGGCAAGATCATTGATGAGGTCATGCATCACAAAGCATGAATTATGGACACCTGCATATTGGAAAAATGACCTTGACAGTAGTTCATCAAAATAATCTCTCCCTAAGTCTTCCATCAGCTTTTTTCCTGTTGTCGGCTGCAAAAGACCTTCTGCCATCCAAAGCAGCACTAGCTCTTGCTCGTCAATTTGATAACCCTTTGGAAATATAGCACAATAAGCAAAGCATCTCTTTAAATGAGAAGGAAGATGATGGTAACTCAAGAGCAAAGCTGGCAGGATATCCCTCTGAGTATTAGGTAAGTCCCATATCTCATTGTTCAAAACATCCTCCCATTCCCTCAAACTTTGTTTTGTGCTCAATAACCTTCCAAGGGTCTTAATTGCCAATGGCAAATTTTCGCACTTTCTCACGATTGACCTTCCAATCGTTTCTAAAAGAGAGTTCCCATCAAAGTTTCTATTTTGCAAGGCATATTGAGCTAAAAGAGAGAGACCATCATCTTCCATCAACTTCTTCAAGTAATATACTGGAGCTGAAGACATTGCTGTCGCGACTCTCCCATCCCGAGTAGTGGCAAGAATTTTGCTTCCGCGTACTCCGACCATCACTGGATATAAAAGGGTATCCAACTCTTCATGCTTCTCATTCCAAACATCATCCAGAACAATCAAAAACTTTTTCCCTGATAGCTGCTTCTTCAATTCAACCTGAAGCATATTTAAATCTTTGAAGTCACAAGCTTCGGAAGTTACTGCTTCAAGAATTGTCCTGGTTACTTGAAGAATGTCAAAATAATGAGTTACGCAACACCAAGCTTTCAAATCGAACGAGGAGTTTACTCTTTCATCATTGTATACCAATCGAGCAAGAGTTGTTTTGCCAACACCTGCCATACCCACCACAGAAATTATAGATACTTGAGCGTCCAAGGATACATCCTGCAGCAATAATTCAATTACCTCCTCTTTATCCCTTTTCCTTCCAAATGTACAAGATTCATTCACCAAAGACGTTGTGTGCATTGATTCTCTGGTTGTAATTGGTCTCTGTACAAGATTCAGGATGCTTATCTGTTCCACCAGACTGTCTAATTGCCCGTTGAGATGCTTTATCTTTGAAGTAAACTGATAATCAAGTTTCAAATTACTAACATAGAATTTCTTGCAACAAGATGGTATTAACTTGTGTACCTTATTGTTGTAGGCTTGTGATTCAGTTGACTTGTGTCTTAAAGCTTCGGAGGTCAACTCATCCACTATGTCATCCAGTTCGTAAGCTAAATCTTGGAGATTATTCAACCACTCCTTGACAGAAACAGCAGCATTTTGCTTGTCCTCTGCATCACTCAGCACAGCTTGAATCAGTAACAAAGTTCTGGTCCACTTTCTCAGCTGAGAATCAATTCCTCCCAAGCCTTCAAATTTCCTCAGATCAACAGCAGCCAGCTTCTGAAAGAGCATCGAGATGAATATGCACTGAGGAAAATTTCACCCAATACCATTGTTTCCTCCTCCTCCTTTAGAAAACAAGGAAATTAAGGGAATTGAAAGAACTAGTACGAAGATAAATTATATGGGGATACAGAAAAATATGTAAATATGTTTTTTGATGTCTTCTTGGTCAACTTGATAGCCAACAAGAATGTAGACCAATCACATGCTAATGCCTTAATCAATCTTATATTTCCATAGAAGAACTTCTAGTAAGCAAATTGACTTCTTTTATTATTTATTTATTTTTGGATAGGTTCAAACTGACATATTATGGGACACTAGCCAAGGAACAAGTCAATGAATTGTTGCCAGTACAGTCAATTGTTAAAAGTGTATGTTAGCCAGGAAAGGGTACTAATGGTATTTTAAAATTATATGGGAATTTCCCTCCTCTAATGAAATTCTTTCGTGAATTAAGGAAACAAAAGAATCAGACCCGCCGAGAATTGAAGTCCGTAATTAACCTTTTTTTCACATTAAGATGATTATGCAATCATAGAAGATATGATCATTTTGCAACCTGAATGCTAGGCAGAGCCCTCGGCACCGTCGTAGGACCGCCACCGTTGAGCCTACAAACCACTCGCCTTAGCTAGATCAGAAGTTCTCCATGGGTTGTAAAATTGGGTACTTTTCAAGATTTTGTTTCAACGGCTCTTCTTGATAGGTAACCCGAGCCTGGAAGAATAGCTGAAAGCAAAGAAAGCTTTTCAGTAAAGAGGCATGAACATCAGAAAGGGAGGAGTAATGCGAGAAATAGGACTTCTTAAGGCCGTTGATGATTCTTTGTGATTCAAGGGATTCTCGAGGGAAGACGAGTCTCACCCCAAGACTGAGGAGAACTGCAAAATGGACATGGTGGAATGGCTAAGATCAGAAATGAAGTCTACAGAGAAAGAGAATGAAATAGGTCCGATAACAGTTGAGGAAGCACATTTGCAACTCGTTCAGTCTTCAATATTAAGCCATCATCCACAGTTTATGTCTAAAGGCGAATGCTTCGTAGGCATTTTCAAAGTGGCAATGGCAACACTTTTTGCCTCAGAGAAGTAGAGTAAGCAATGTAGTTTTGATCAGAAAAGCTCATTAGAATAGCCATATAGCTCTTTTTTGGACAACACAAATAATTACACCACCTTTTCTTTTAAGTATGCGTTGAATAAACTTTAATCATTAAATTTTTTATCTTTAAATTTTTAATGCGATAACTAAGAACTCAGTGAATAATTAAAATAATTATTTAAATTTAAATAATTATTTATAATATAAAATAACTATTCATAATAATTATTTAAATTATTTATAAAATATTATTACGTCTAAATTAAAATTCGACAACATATTAAATCAATAAAAGTCAAAACGACAGGGTAAAGATCCTCAACGAAGTTGGGAAAACATTTACGCTCAGAAAAGTAGTAGGCAACATCAATTTACCAAAAAAGAAAGACGAACTGACCAAAAAAAAATGGAAGAAAAAGTTCTAGTGTGAGGGTTTTAAAAAGCGTGAGCGGCAGGATTCGAACCTGCGCGGGCAGAGCCCACATGATTTCTAGTCATGCCCGATAACCACTCCGGCACGCCCACTGGAGTTCCTCAAATAATCAACTTGAGAATTAAATAAAAGATATTTTTGGTATTGTACAATAAATGCACTTGAAAACCAATTTCTCCAGATCATCATTGCTTGAATTCCTCTCTCAGCATGGTCAAATGGTGCGATTCGGCTAGCATCCGGCCTTTTGCCATGATTTAACCGATTTTAAAGAAATTGCACTAAAATGACCATATTTCATGGAGGCATTGCGTGAATGGTTATAACACCAAATCAGTTCTTTTTATCTAAGACATTCTTTTGCTCTTTTTTTCCTTTTCTTCTTGCCTTGATCCTTTCAAAGGCGTCAGATGACCTGCATCCAAATGCAAGACTTGGAGGTTAGTTTTGTTTGATTTTTAATTTTTGGTATTTATTCTTTAAGTGCCTAATCTATTGTAGCTTTTAACCTAATTTATTTAAAATAAATTAATTATAATTAAAAACTCAATTTTTGGTTCGGTTTGATTTCAAGAAATTAAAACTAAAATTCTAATTGAATTATTAAAAGTTTTTGTAATTATTCTAAATTAACTACTTTAAAAATTTTTGTAAAAAATTCAAAGAAGGCTAACCAACTATATATTCTTTAGGATTGTTTTAATTGTTTTAATGCTAACTATTTTTCTATTAATGAATAATCCTTTATTCATTAAAAAAAATTACTATTGTAAACAAATGCACTCCTTTTGCCCAAAATTAAATATTCACTTTCTGATATAAAATGACTAAGAAGGTGAACGTTCAATGTTAGTTTAGAATTAAGGAAATAATTTACCACCAAATGTTTTACAGGGTCAATTCATCAATTGTGTTTAATTTAACCCTTCAAGTTACCAACAAAAAAAAAGAATAAGAAGCTTAGAGGAACATAAGGAATTGACAAAGAGAGAAACCACCCTCAATGTCATTTCTATTCGCTATACATATTTTAAAAACATTATTTTTCCCTGCATATGTTGACCAAGTTTCTAGAATTGAAAAATCTTGATAGTAGTATACAAAGAATGTAAAGATTTAAGCAGAATGAATTATTTTATTTTTTAATATTTAAAATTTTTTAAAATAGTAGTAGATAGGAAACAAAAAACAAAAAGAAGAGAAAGATAATTTGACAAGAGTGATTGAAGACCTTAGATTAATAATTATTTTTTAAAATTTTAAATATCTCACAAATTTTGATTACCTAAAATATTCTTTATGCTCCTTAATCCTCAAATAAAAAAGATATCCACCTAACAATAAAAAAACTATCCACATGTGCTAAAAATCAAGTGTCAGCAGTGAAATCGCAAATGATGGATAACTTTGGTATTTAACCTGGACTTTTTCCCCTGAAGATAAGAGTTTCTTGTCTTCTTTCAATTTTCTGGTCTGTTTGGTTATATCAACACCAAAACTGCAAAGCCACAACACGAGTTCGTTGGTAACCCAAGAAATGCACCAAAAAGCTTTATTTTCAGGAAACCTGTTTCATTTCACTTGGGAAAGCTTTCCTGCAATCCAAGCGTAAAAATGAATTTGCAAGTCGAGACTTAGCAAACTTCAACGTCCCGGTGGAGAGTTTGCTCTCAATAAATGATACTAATGGGAAGATAATTGCAAAACCATCCATAAAGTTTCTTGTTAGGATAACAATAAGAGACCACGGATGCAAACTTCACTCCCTCTAAAGTCTAAACCAGGTAACATAATTCGTATTTACTACAAGACATCTGAAGGCGAATGACCATCTCAACCAGAATCAAAAAGCACAAGTCACCATAACACAAAATCATTCGGTACATAATTAAACTCAGACTACCAACAGATACAACACAGATAGTGTTTATTTCTATCATCCCGGAAAAAAAATGTAAAAGCTTGCTGTGCCTAGTGCCACAGCAGCTCATCAGTCAAAGCCTCTGAAGAAGATTCTCTTGGAGGCCCATCACCCCGAAAACACTCTGGCTGACTTTTCAAATCATCAGCTTCTCGATGGCGTCCTACATTCAGAATAAATGTGAGTATAAAAACTAAAGAGAAAGTAAAAGCAAAAATGTTCATGAATGAAGAAGAAAATGATAACAACAAGATAGTAAAAGATATTAGAGACGAACTAACCTTGAGCTGCTGTATTTGGGATTTCAATTGGCTCCCTTCATTGCTCGTTACAGAACATGCAATGACAGGTCTAGTGACACCACATGCTCGGCCAAGGGCTTGTTTAGAAGGGACAAAAACGTAGGGCACATTCTGCATTAGACATCAAGTATTGTTTAGTAAGAAGGTTAAATCTGATATCCTGTGTCTCAGTCACAGAAACCAACCACTGAAAAACAGGAGTAATGTGCAAAAAAGCTGAACAACTAATTGCAACATGTACAGCTCAATCAAACAGGAAAAAAAGTTATTGTTCAGATACATCTGTGTGAAAATTCAAAAAGTAAAGAAACATTTAGTTGACATATAGGACAAGAGACAACCCCAAATCAACAAAGAAAAAGTCAGGAAACCAGTCCAAGCACCATGCTACTTCAGAAAGGATGAAACACGGGGCTAGAAAGCTATATATAAGTGCAAAACAAGACTGGTTTCAGTTAGAGATTTACTACAATAAACAAGTTAATGTACAGGAGAAAAGGAAATTAGTAAATAGCTTCCAAATCCACAACCATTGCAACCAACATATGCATTCTATATCCCACTCTGAACACATTCTATTATCACCTACTACAAGTTAATATCCGTAAATTAATCCATAAGTTAAAGTGTTGGCGATCAGTAAGGCCAAAATTTAAATCCATCGTCATTAATGATCCATAAATTGAATCAAATATTATAGGCCCGCTTCTAAGAACCAAAACTGCCTCATCTGAGCTTTACTGTCTCTAAATCACCAACAAAAGCTTGCAAAATATCATCCCATGTGGTGTATTTTGTAAGGATAGGTATCAAATGTGATCAGGGCAAAGAAGGGAGGAAAAGAAAAAGGAAAAAAAAAGCAATTTTGCAACTGCAAACTATCAAACTTCTCTAAACCCAGCATGTAACAACTAAAATCGAATAAAAATATACAAGAATCAGAATCAGACACAGGTATATGGTCCCTCAGTTTGGCTAGTATGGTTACTGTGACAATACCTTATCTTCAGCTAGCAGTGGAAGATGAAGAAGGATCTCAAGTGGCTCAGTGTCAGCTGCCAACACTATAAACTCAGACATACCCCTGTTGAGTGTCTTTGTCGCTGAAATTTTAGAATTCCAAGAAGAAAACATAATTAATTGCACAAGCACGAAATAACAGGGTAGCATTGAAAAAGGAAAGCGAAAAAGAATTTACCTTCATTAGCACCCTTCTTCAGTTGCTTGTAATTGGCAGCTTGCTGAACAAGGTCAAGAATCGTTATGGTCAACTGGGCATCTGCCAGTGGGTAAGCCTTTGGGTTCACAGCTTCACCTGTCTGAGCATATACACAGGAAAACAGTGATGTCAGTGTCTCTCTATATACGTACGGTAATACTTGTTGAATTACCTGAGACTTCAATCTCGGAACCTTTGCTAATTACCCCCAAATCTCCAGCCTTTAAATTAATCTAACCACAGACATCTAAAACAAATTACAGGAGAGAGAGAACGACAGTGAGAGAGGGTACCATTTTTGCCGGCGGGAGTGCGGGCTGCTGCTCTGGACGACGCGAGAGGCTTTACTAGGGTTTTGGATATTGTGCGCAAAAGACGACCAGAGACAGATGCAAGGCTTTAAAGCACAGAGAACAGTCTGGAAACGGAATTTATACTACTCTATAAACGGCGTCGGTTTTGGCGAAATTTAGGGTTTACTTTAACAATGTCAAAACGGGCCGAGCCCTCGGACTGACTAAAACGAACGGATATGGATTTAGTTTTTATAAGCCCGTTTAAATGCGAATTTTTTTTGCCCGCTCTATTTTGCACACGGGTCACGGGCCAGTCTGTTTTTCTTTTTAATTTTTTTAAAAAGAAAATTTCTTAAAACGACATATTTTTTATATTTTTTAAAATATTTAAAAAAATTTCTTGAACGACGTTGTTTTGATATTTTTAAAAATATTTTAAAATTTTTTTCTCAAAACGACGTCGTTTTGAAATCGGCTGGCCCGTTTAGTACACGGACTGACTATTGCGAACTACGGACTTGAGATTTTCAACCTGCGAGTCAAATAGACCAACCTGTTTCATTGTTCAGTCCGCGACGGGCCGACCCGTTTGACAGTACTAGTTTACTTCAAATGCACTTTCTTTTTCTCTTTTTTTGGATGAATAAAATAATTCTTTTTCTTTTTTCTTTTTCGTCTATCTTTCTCGGTTTTCTTTTTTTTTTCCCTTTTTGTGCAATTCTGGTGTTCAAATTAGGTTACATTTGCAATTTACCACACTTTTATTATATTATAAATAATAGGGGCTTGATCATATCGTACATAAAGTTTACATACTGTAAAATTTTTATTATTTTTACCTTCTTATTTTTTGAGATTTTTACAGTGCCATTTTTCTTGCAGTTCTCTTCTGTTTCCTTAATTTACCCGTCTACTTCAAATTAGCTTGTTTTGTTGCTCAAAGTTCTAAGAATTTAAGCTAATTTGGTTAGAACGAGAAGAGGAGATTTACATTGTTTGGTTGGAAGGAAAATGAGTGAGGAAAATAAAATATTGGTTGGGAGTAGGGAGTGTTTAGGAAGAACTCAGACCGTCCAAACCAATTTTATGATTTGTTCTATCAATTGGTTTTGCTTTGATTTGGTGTAATTCAAAACTAAAAACTTAATTTGGTTTGAAAAAATATATTACTATTTATATTTTGAAGATTGCTTTCCATTTCTATTTGTTGATGCTTATACTATTTGGATTATGTTATATCGGTTTCTAATTTATAGGGCTTGTTTTAGAACTCTTCTATGTCTTTTCTATTTTATTAGTTGATAATCAACTTGATGCTTATGTTGTTAGATTTATGTTGTATAAATATTGGTAATATTTTGATGACCATAAATTTGATATCATTATTTTTTGCAATATTCTCTAATAATCTTTGTATGAATTTGAAGAAAAATTCAATTTTAGTGCATGTTCAAACCGTCCAAACAATTTCAAACTAATTCGATGCAAACCGAACTTAACAATTTGAGATTTTTAATTGTTTTGGCTGGTTTAAAATTTTCAACTCGAAATTATTAGTTCGATTTGCAAAATGCTTAAAATTGAACCAAATCAAACTATGAACACCCCTAGTTGGGAGAGCTCTCTATTTGTAGTAGTATTTCTTTCCTTCTCAAATTAGAGGGGTTAGGAGAGTGAAAGTGTCTTGAAACATGCAAGATGCATTTATGATAACATTAACCCTATTTTGTGATTTTGAAAAGTTAATTAATATAGAAAAATATGAATAAAAGAATAAACTAAAATATTATCTCTCCTCCTTCCTCTCCACTTCCCCCTTGAACCAAATAAAATAAAATGGGAATGTTTTTCCTAAGTAAAATATTTGCCCCCTCCCTTTTCTCTTCCCATTCTGCGAATCGAACTAATACTTTGTTTGGTTGGGCAGGAAAAGAGAGTAAAAAGAGAGGAGAAGTAAATAAGAAACTAAATAAATTATTTACCTTATTTGATTGATAAGGAACATAGTGGGGAAGTAAATTAGATGTAGGAGTAATCCTTCACACTAGCAAAACAATCTCCTCTAAAAGTGGAGGGAGTGTGCTGTAGTTGATGAGTAAAAGGCAATAGACTCCTTAAACCTTTTATTTATTAATAAGCCTATATAATGGGTATAATAATAAAATTATCATAATAAAGCTCCATTTTCTTTCATTTTTTTTACTGTAACTAAATAAGATAAAATATTTATTATGTACTTCTACTCAAATAAAATAAAATAAAATAAGTAATGCATTTACTTCAACTAAAAAAAGTAAAAGATGTCCCTTCGCATCTCCCTGATGAACCGAACATAGTTTTGCCATAGTCAAATACACACCAATAAATCTATGTTGGAGACTTTAGAATCATAAACTAATTATTCGACCTTTAAAGTCAATTAGAAGGTTGCTACAAAGAGTTGGATCATCATAGCCCATGATATTTAAGGAAAACGCTATAAGAAAAGCTATTATTTGTTTGTTTTATATAGTATTTATTGTGTTATATTCACTTAAGATATTTAGGTGTGGTGTATTTTTGTTAGCAAAAATGTTCTATTATCATGGATAATGAACTTTTATTATTTAACTAATTGTGTAATATATTTTTGTATAATTAAGTAGATACTTTAGAACCATAACCTAATCATTCAAACTTAACTAAAAGGATTTTCCTACAAATACTTTTTAACACAAATTAAATATATTATATATAGTTCAGTTCAAATTCAATTTATATCAGTTCTCTCGTTTTTTTTATAAGTATAATATATTTTATATGATTTATGATAGACTTAACCACCACATATAATCTACTTAGTCCAAATTAATATGTTCCTCGAGAAAAAGTTGGAAGAACCCTAATTAAAAAGGTTTAATGTTTTTAAGTTTTATGCAATAAAGCTCTTAAGCTTTTATACTATTAATTGAAAATGTTAACATCGATAATTTTACCTACGATATCTCACAAGGAAAATACTTGTTGGAACAGGTTGCTTCACAATTAATTAGAGCAAAGAGAGTGTAAATTTGTCCAAAAAAAAGTAAAATAAATATTGCTTCCTATTTATAGAAAATACTAACTGTGTCAATCGACAAATTTATTTTTCTTTTACTCTAATAAATTGGAACAACTTGCTCCAATAATCATATTTTCTAAGATAGAAAACCCTAATTAAGAAGGTTTAGTCTTTTAAGTTTTATGCAATTAGGCTCTTAACCTTTTAAGTCTTATATAATTAAGTCATTGACGGCCTTACATATTGAACGAAAGGGTTTAATCCGGGGAGTTTTTATCTATGATATATCATAATATGAGGGTATGATCGTAAATGTACGAGTTGAAGGTTGAACGTGAAACCAATTATTCCCCCAAAGAAGACTCGATTGGGGCCCACGGAAAACTTGCATTCTGGTTTTGTCTGGGAACCGGTGTTCAGTTCACTTGCGAGGTCCAGGCTGACGAGTGGGCCTTGTCTTTAATGCTGAGCCCGAGAAGCCTAAAACGTAGTATTGTAATGCGTTTAATTGGATTGGCAGCGTCCATGCAGCGCTGTAAACAGGGTCGGATAGGGCAATAACCGCAAATTCACTCGCCGAGCTGAACCGAGATAGAAAAGTGAAAGAAAGAGAGAAAGAAGAGGAAAATGGGGTGGATCGGCGACCAAATCGACTCTGTCAAATCTCTACAATTCAGACAAGTTATTACTCAAATTGTTAGCCTGGGTTCGTATATTTTCTGCCATCTTTATCATTTTTCCCATTTTTCTTCGGTGGCGGGGGTGGGCGTTCAGTGGAGCGTAAATTAGGGCAATGATAATGATTGTATACTCACAAGATAAACCATTCTGATGTTACCTAAATGTTGTTTTAGTTAAAGGACTCAAACTGGATTTTTGGTTCTTTTTCTGGAATTTGATTCGTCGTTTGTATGTGCTCAAAGATCAATCTGTAGTGTAATTGTCTTAACTAACAAAGACTAGGTGGGAAAAAAGAAATCTTTGTGTTCAAATGCAATTAAGGGTCATGGAGAGCAAAATTTGGCGTCTCTGGCATGTGAAAAATCGTTTATGCGAGTGACAGTTTTATTTCTGTTGTTTGATTTGTTTAGTTGTAATGAACAGACAAATTTGTTGGACATTTTGGCAGGTCTGATTGTCACCTCTGCACTGATTATATGGAAAGGATTGATGTGCATAACTGGAAGTGAATCACCTGTGGTTGTTGTGCTATCTGGAAGCATGGAACCTGGCTTTAGAAGAGTGAGGGTTTTTCCTCCCCCAAGAAAAAAAAAAAAAAAAGGGTCTTGCATGAGAAGTTTTCTCTGGTTAAATTTTTTCTATCAACATTGTTTATTCTGAGTTTGGCATGTATTGCTTATGTGAGATTGTATACTATTCCATTAGACCCTTTTTTTCTTCTCTGGATTTGTTACGGTTCCTAACTTTGGTTCTGAATTTATTGTCCCAGTTTCTCAAATTCATGTTAAAAAAATTACATGTGGTGGCTCTGCTCAACTCAAGTTAAGCCTTATCCTATATTGTGTCAGACAGCTGTGTGAATCATTTTCTTCCATTATACTCTATCCAGGAACTGTTTTCAGATAATGGAAGGGGAAAATGAGTTTAATAGTTGTCCAACATACTATTTGCATACTTACTGTGTGAATCGTTTTCTTCCATTCTACTCTGTCCAGCACCTGCTTTCCTGATGATGGAGGCAAAATGTGTTTAAGAATTTGTCTAGCATACTATTTACATCCTTTTACTGTGTGATTTACAGTTTTCTGACTTTAGTTTTGTAATGTTTCCATTTTTAACTTATACACATTGATGAGTTGGAAACCTTTTTTCCCAACTATGCCATTTGATTGAGCCTATTTGGGTCCCATTTTGTTTTTTAATGATGTGCACATTGTGTTAGCTGATGCTTTTATTTTGCACTGGATTTGTTGCAGCTTTTTATCATAATCTATACTTTATTTCTTGATGATCTCTGCATTTATTGTAGCTTTTGGACGAAATTTCCATGCAGAAACGCCAAAGTAATGACTTACATATTTTCCGGCAGGGTGACATTTTGTTCTTGCATATGAGTAAGGAACCTATCCGTGCAGGGGAGATTGTTGTATTTAACGTTGATGTACGCTCTCTGATTATCACCTCATTTTTTTAATACCTATTTTGGTGTTAATGTAACCTTCCAGTTTTTCAAGATCACCATGCATATTTTACTGGCTATCAGTTGAAATTGCTTCAGATGGTGGTTTTCCTGGGACTCCTTTTGTGAATTATGCCACCCTTGAATCTTTGCAATTCCATGCCTTGAAATATTCTAAAATAATCTCCTAAAGCATAATTGAATCTACCTAGCAAGTATGATCTGTCCTGTCTTGTGGTATACTCCTGAAGTTTGTATATCACTTATGCAATAACAAAAATGCTTTAAAACTGACTGTGATTTTAGAATTCCATTTTGATTGCATTTATAAGTATCTTGCTGAAATTATATTCTGTTAATCCTCACTTAAAACTTCAAACAGAGATTTTCTTTTTTTACTTGATTGTATGGTTAATGAATTTAGTTTATTTATTATTTATTTATCTTGCTGGTTGTTCTTTGATTGATCTAATGCATACTCCCTTTCTATATGCTTGTTTGACAGGGGCGTGAAATTCCAATAGTACATAGAGTTATTAAGGTAAATGCATTAAGCAAACATTCTTTGTCCTTTCAGATTCTCTCAATTCTTCTATTCTTGTTTGTTTCTGTGAAATTGATTGATCCTATGTGCTAAATATACTATTTTCATTGTATCCCATAGAGACATTTTCCCTTTGGATCGAGAGGATCATTGCTAGATTTTGGATTTGTGCTCATTACTATGTCCCGCCCAAAAAGGAAAGTAAAAGAGATAGGCAACTAGTTTTTAAACTTTACAACCCTATCACTAGCTGTGAAATATCGGATGAGAATAAGGCCACTTGCCAGATCTTGAAATATTTTCAGTTTTTGGAAGATTAGGATTTGTAAAGTCTGGTATCAAGTAGCTTTATATCGAGGGTAATTTCTAGTGTTTGTGTTTCCAACAATGCTAAATCTATCAGGACTGAACAGGTCAAAGATTATTGGAATTCGAGTCCCCTATGCTGCACCTGAGGTTGCATTTGGTGTTAGATGATAGCTAGTGAAAACTGGTCTTCGATTAATCACTTTCTGAACTGAGAAAAGACTTCTTTTCGTTTTCCCTTTTTCTTTTTTGGGTTGGGGGAGGGGTGCTTAAAGCTATACCGAAGGAAAACATTGTAATATACTTTCATTCTTTCCATTGTTATCCACTCAAATTCTTCTTGATATTTGATTGGAGGTTTATTTCTGTCCTCTACAGGATGTAGTGTTGCTTTTCATTGACTGATAAACACATATTAACCATATAACGTAAGAAAGATAAGATAAAAACCAAAAAAGAAAAGAAGGAAACTCTTGCTTTTTTATTAGCCTACCATGAATATAAAGGTGGATTTAAGAGGATGGTGACTTTATAAGATAAAAACCAAAAAAGAAAAGAAGGAAACACTTGCTTTTTTATTAGCCTACCATGAATATAAAGGTGGATTTAAGAGGATGTGACTTTATTGGAATTTATCTCAGTTTTTCATGATTAGCATTTTGTTTTCTGTTGGTTTACAGTAAAGGATTAGCAATTCACTTTTTTCATGCTGTTACTGTCTCCCTTACTCCTATGGATCTTTTCTGATGGATTATGGTGCTTTCTTCTAGGTTCATGAGCGCCAAGATTCTGGGGAAGTTGATGTCCTCACAAAAGGTACTGAACAAGTAATGTTTCATTAGATGCCACTTCTCTAAATTAGACATGAAAAGGAATGTTTTTAGTATCATCTCATTTTATCTGCTAAAAGCTTGTAGCATAGTTCTCATTATTATCTGCATTCAATGGTTTGGTTTGCCATTCTTTGTGTGCTAATACCTTAATTTCATATATTCAATATTTTTTGTTTGTGTTATCAGGAGATAATAATTTTGGGGATGACAGACTTTTGTATGCTCATGGTCAACTTTGGCTACAAAGACACCACATAATGGGGAGAGCCGTTGGGTAAGTTGATATTGAGTAGTGCTTGTTGGATATTTTGTACCCTGAAGTACTGAATTGAGTGCATGTTGTTGCTTTATGGTTTAAATTATTCATGTTGACGCATAGAATCGTGGGAGAAACTAGCATCTTGAATTTTGATCAAAGTGTTACTGCCGCAAGGCTGCAAAATATTGTGATTTCTTCCAAGTGCTTTACAATGCCTAGTGCTTACTAGCTGGAGTGGTTGAATGTGGATCTTACACAGCTGTCAATTGCAATGACAGTTCACTTGCTTGTAATGGGAAGTTGTCAGTCCCACGCTCATTTCAATACCATGTTGACTCATGTATTAACTGTGACAATTTAATCCCTGTGCGAAATGCTCTTCCTTTTGGTTACTTCTGAGATGTGTTGAACGTGCTTTTTGTCATGTGAAACTTCATGGAAACAAAGGAGATGGTTAGCGAGAGGGCTCTCTTAACAATTTTAACAGCTTCTCTCTCTTTGACCACTATCTGCAGGCCAATAACATGTGAACAACTGGAGTTTTCTAATTGGTTTCTTTATCATAATGATCGTCTTCTGATATTAGTTTTGTCCTCTGCCTGTAGGTTCTTGCCTTATGTTGGATGGGTTACTATAATTATGACTGAAAAGCCTATTATCAAGGTTTGATTCTCAGTAAATTCTATGCTTATTCACCATATAGGACTTGCACCATTTGATGATAATTTGTAACTCCATTCTTCATTCTTAAAACGTTTCACATTTTGGTTGTCTGTTGGGAGTTTCCATACCTTTGGGATCAGAATAATGTGGGATGCCTATTTTCACTTGCTCACCTGAATAGCAAAGACAGCTCAGTTTATAACTTGGTTTCTTCCTCTTGCAGTATATCTTGATAGGCGCATTGGGATTGCTGGTTATTACTTCCAAGGAGTAAGCAACACTTGTCATCAGCAGCCTTGGAAGAAAATAGTCTGATCCAATGAAAATTATCATTTTGTAATCTGTAGACGGATTGCTTAAAGAAACACAAAAATATTTATTCAAGAACATTGGACTATAAGATCATTCAACCCGTCTCTTTACCTGTTTAACGTATTTTTTAGTTTCCACAGAATTTGCTCTTTCTTTCTGGTTAGAAGGCCAAACTTATATCCTCTTGGTGCGATGTTCATGACAGCTGTGCCTATCATCGGAGACTTTAGCCTGCCCAGAAACCAGGTATCACGCCAGGCGGGTTGTATAGATTTTCATGCTTTCTTAAATTGGATGGTACAATTTAAGAATATGCACAAGCAAACTATGCTTTTGCTAAAAGTAAGGTAATAACACTCAATCTTAAGCTTCCTTCGAATGGATAGAAATGCAAAGAGGAGCTATTAGCCTCCGCTATCCGCTTATATGAGAATTTGAAGAGGAGAGGGTTTGGAAGCTGGAGAGAAGAGGTTGGTAATTCTCCAAATCTCATTTTATCATCCCATTAAGCGGAAAGAAGTACGAGAAATCATTATTCCACAAAAAACCAGCACAAAGACCACTCCTACTCGTATTTTTTCCAGCATCCAAGCAACAGTTTTATTGAACGTTACAAGTGAATTTATTATGATGAGATGTAGAGGAAGGGTAAGGTACTGCGTTGGATTCATACGGCAACACTTGCAGCTGTTTCCTAACAAAATGGAGAGCTTCAAACGCTTCCAGCAAACACTCCAGCAAAAAGTGACAAGAATGCCAAAGAGTTGAAAAGGAACTTATTACTTCAACTGTCATATGGTACAAGCCAATATCCAGCTCCTAAACCTGGCCTGATTATTATGCCGAAGAAAAAATAAAAATGGTAATAAGTTATCAAATATAACATCATACAAAAAGGAAAATACATTCTCCTATATAATTGCAAGTAATGATTTATGTCGTGTTCATGTATCTACTGCAACGATTTAGTCTTAGATTCTATCCATCTATCTACTGAAGTCGGACTGGAATTTTTAGTCCAAAAATCAACCAGGAATGCAGATACGGGCTTACTTCTTTCCCCAAAAACCAGCCCACTTTCTACCAGCTTAGACTACTCCTGAATCCAGTAGTTTGGACAATACAAACTCCATGCCTCAAATGAAAACAGCACCAACTAATACTCCAATAGCAACTTCGATTCTCCAAGAAATGTGGAAGTACTTGAGAACATCATCCTGAAAACGGAAGAACTAGTAGGCATTATTACAAATCAAAATAGCACACATTCATCGAAACATGAATTAAGTAGTGCAGGGATATAAGAAGAAGAATCAGCAGTAGCAGCAAAATGCTTCAGTTTGCCAGCAATTTTCACCCCAGACTAATACAAATCTGTTTGCTGATGATTCGAAGAGAAAAACAAAATACCAATTTTTTCAAACAAAATATTGTATGTGAGAAAGCATATATCCACTTGACTAGGAAAACGTTTTAAAAAGTGTAACCTTCAACAAGCAAGGCTAGCTAAACATCTTTCATCTTTCTTCACATTTGTGTCAACAAATCATTTCATCTTTCTCCAAACTTTTCTACCTATGATGGAAGCTGGAAGCAAAACTTACACATTACAAATATGCACAAACAACAAGAGACAAAAATGCGCACTAAATCACAAGCAGCAGATCAAGCATCCATTTAATCTGAAAACAAGGAAGAATCTCAAATAACGACATTTTACACCTCAATTGCATATGCAATTCACTATCCTCCAAGGAATATCAATGTGAATGAAAAAACATGTATATGTATATCTGATAAAACATCAAGGATTTTGTGGGAACAAAACCTGAAATGCAGAGAAGCAGTCAAAGGAGGAATAATTTCTGTCTTTATATGCAAAGGGATAAAAAGGAGAGCATAGACAATAGTGCGGGAAAACACCAACAGTTTCCAGCAAAATGCTGTGGAAGGACATACTAACTTTGCTACTAATAGAGACTGATGATTCAGAACTGCACCAATGTATCACAAACTCCAAATTTGAAGTGCATGGTAGGGCTTCCCAGACACTAGTTGCAGCCATCATTGACTTAGATGGTTGACAAAGCAAATTCATTGAACTAATCAACCAAAAATACTATGAAGGAAAAAATGGACTAATTTTCCATCTCCATCACAATAACTGTGCCAATCTAGAATGACAGGGAAACATCTAGACATCATACAAGTGGTAACCATAATTTGGACAAACTGCTGCTTAGTCAGATAAATGTGATCATATGAAAATATTTGTAAGAGCTAAATATACTTGTTATGTCTACAAGAATCTGAAAGTAGAATTAAAAGAGGAAAAAAAGCCGAATCAATGATCTACTATGATATGAATCTACATACTAATAAATTGAGAAAGCAGAATAGTAGACGGCAACATACAAAAATTTAAACATTCCAATGTAACTTAACCTCTCATGGCATCTCATGAGCAGCTGGATGAGTTAGTGATGATGTCCCAAACCACAACTTTATATGATAAATATATTGCCATGTATCAAAAAAGACCAAGCTCAGAATGTCCTTCAAACTTATTACAATTCCGTTTTGAAATGAACAGAGTTCAGTTTACATTCGTTTTCTATGCATTTTGTAGAAGATTGCTCAAGGAACTTCTTTACTACACTTCAGCAATCAAAAGATGATAGCCTAAGGCTCATGTTGCACTTCTGTATTCTACAAAAAGATGTTCACCCACAAGAACCGAAAAGATTTATGATCAAGCAAAATTTAGCAAGATATCATCTCAAAGTTTCCGCCTGTAAACCGCTAATGGCATGTCTCAAAAGTTTATTCAATGAAATCGCAAAACATACAAAATAATATGTAACATAAAGGAAAATTTCTAAGAACAAAAAGAATTAAAAAACAATTCCGAACCTCTGATGATGCCATCATGCTGCCGCCTCAAACCGCTGCAGCGCATCACAATTTGGTGTTTCCCGTCTGTAGCCCCAAAAAAGCTGTTGGCGCTCAAGCCTGCAATTATGCGAAATTATGGAGTAATATTCATGCTCAACCCGTTGTTCAAGATCCACACGCTGAGGACTATCAGGTGCATACTCCTGTTCAAACTTCCCTGACTTCACATAATAATTCACACCCTTTTGAGTGGTAAATCGATACTCATAAGGATAAGATCGTGAAAGTGAATAAAGCGGTTGATTAGAGGGCAAGAAGTTCAACAGTAATATCAATAGAACAGGTAACAACTGAATCAAAGTCCTCAAGCGCCCATTTGATCCACGATCAACACCCATTCTCACATTCACACCACCTGTCCCAAAGCTAAATCCTCCAAACTGAGTTGTGGTAGCCGGATTCATTCCTCCAAAGAAGAAATTCCTAAAAATCTCATCCGCATCAATGCCCGCATCATAAAACCCATTAAATCCTTGCATTCCACCAGGACTCCGCCTATAAGCGCGCGTGTCATAAACAGGCTCATCAGAACCAACAAGATCATACTTTTTCCTAGTCTCCTCGTCGCTCAAACACTGAAATGCCTTGGACACCATCTTAAACGCCTCCTCTGCTCCCGGAGCCTTATTCTTATCAGGATGAACCTTCAAGGACAACTTCCTGTAGGCCTTTCTCACATCCTCAACGCTACAAGTCTTCTCTAAACCGAGTATCTCATAATAGTCTTTCTTCCTCTTAATCTCCCTCACAACAGTGACCTGCTCCTCGGTGTAAGCCACCGACGCAGAAGAGGGCGACGGAGAAGAAGCTGACTGCCCAGTTGCCGAAACCCTACGGCGCGGCCCTTTCTCTGGTTCTTTCGGTGAATTAGAGGGTTCTCCATCAGCACAGGAAGAACTGTTCTCCGAGCTATTGAGCTTCGACAACAGTTCATCAATTTCAATGGATGGGTCCAAACGACGAGCTTTGTTGAGGAATTTTAGGGCACGGGTTTTATCTCCCGACTCGATTGCACCCTTGGCGATTTTCAAGCATTTCAAAGCTTCGTCCTTGTTGCCATCCATCTCAAGAAGACGACAAAAGATGGATCAAAAATGGAGAAGATATACAAGAATCAGAAGCGCCGGCGGAGATTATCTGACTGAAAATGGTGGGTAAAAAAGACGAGGTCAATTATGTGGAATCAAGAACCCCTTCTTGGACACAAATACTGGGGCTATGAGAAAAATAATCTAGGGTGTCATCTGATCAGATGAACTTTGGGGTCCGATGAGTGTGATACTCCTTGGATTGTCGAGAAACCCCAAAATCAAATGGGGAGACTTAGTGGTTTGTTGATCGAGGAGACAGAGAAGATGAGAACAGTTGAGTTTGATTTATATACTATTATTCTTTCAAAAAAAACAAAAGAATTACAACTTCTGCAATGGCAATGCACACGTGACACGAACCTGCTAGTCGGCGTCGTTTATCATCTGACCCGGATCGAGCAGCCTTGGGTCGGTGAAACCGACTCATGGAAACGACGTCGTTCGGTTTTACCCAAAATCCCGGACAACTCTTTGTCTTTCGTGACCTAGTCGTTTTTACAAGTTTGCCCTTGGCCCCCTGATTTCGCCTCGCCACCGCTCCTGGTCATAAACCCTCGCAGTTCTGTAGTATTTCTGGGCTCTCTGCAGTCTCAGTTCGACGGAAAAATCAGAGAAGCAAAAGAGCAAAGCTTGTAGGGGGAGAGAGAGAGAGAGAGAGAGAGAGATTTAGAGAGAAGCCCAGAAGCAAAATCCTAAACAAATTCGGTAAAAATTTTTTGAGAGTGAGAGAAGAGAGAGATGGCAGAATACGAGATTGACTTGGGGAACCTCATGGCCTTCGACCCCCATCACGGCTTTACCTCTCCTCCCTCTTCCAGGTATTTCTTCTTTTCCTTTCGTTATTTTCACTTTTCTTCTCTTTTTTACGAATCGGTACTTTTTATCTTATTTTAACTTGTGGGTTGTCAAAGAAACTGGTAGCTACTCATTACTCCCTCTACGGCTTAGCATAAAACTTCAATTTATTTGAGATGCTTTCTCTGATTCTTTTTATTAGTCAGCTGGGAATTTCACTGTGTTGAATAGGAGACCAGTGCATAAAACAGAAAATGAATTAGGTCCCAAATGGGCATCTTTTCTTCCTATAGTTAGTCAGGATAAAACCATAGCATTACTAATCATGCCGGGCAATTTCCGATTTGCTGAGTTTTTCAGGATTTTTAATCTGTCTTTCGAATTTGGGATTTTGTTTCTTGAGATATTTTGTTACAACATAAAAATATTTAAGGGATTTTTCTTTCCGTTTCCTTGTTGAAATTCATAGGGAGGAGCTACTGAAGGCAACTCTAGAGCATGGCACAAAGCTAGTTCAAGTTGTTGCAGATGCTCTTTTTAATTTGCCTTCAACTGAAGACCCTGACGGCCCCATTGTCCAGTTACCGGCACCCACGACAAAATTGCCCAGAGCGAAGCCTGTATGGTGTTGTCTCTTTTTTAATTATATGATGACTCGTTTCTTCTTTCAGTTCCTTCTTATTTATTTACCGTTCATCCTTTGAGTGCTGATAGTAAGTGGCTTTTTTACTTAACTTGGTTAGAGTTTTGTTACACCTGTGATGCCCGTTACTTGTTATTTCTCCCTTGTACACATTAAAAAAACTTCTGCAGCTATATATGTAATTGCTTTTCCCAGCACAATTTGCACAAAATTATATACAATATATGTTTATCAATGCTAATATATTACTTATCTGATTCAAGAAAAAGGATATTCCTGAGTTCCCCATGGAAATTATTTTAGTTTAACCAAGGTCAAGACTCAAGACATGTAAAACTTGCTTTTATGGTATGAAAATTGACTGAACCATAGTGGATGGACTAAGGTGAAGTGTTAAGCACAGAAAATGATGCCTGTGATGAACATGTTGATAGACGACAACTGGGGTTGTTGAATTTTGTATTTTTGCCTTTGATTTCCCTGTGATACATATATTCCTTGAGTTGATCTGGTTCTCTCTGCTATGCATTCTATGTTTTGTGTTTGGAAGACACTTCTAATCCAACAAAAAATATGACCCATGAGTTTGAGATGCTAAACAGTAGGTTTTAATATATGGTTCTCTTGAAATTCACTTACACATTATTACTTTAAGTCAACTGGTAGAAATTTAGGCAAGGTACAATTAGCTAGACATTGACCAAACATATAATGTTAACACTTGGCATCTGCATTTCTGTTTGACAATATAGGTTATCCTGTGCTATTATCTCTTTCTTAGTATAACCTCAGCATATCATTGGATGCCTAAAACCATTTTCATTTGGTCTCAGCTACCAAAACCAAAGCCTCCAACAAGATGGGAATTGTTTGCCCAAAAGAAAGGTCTGTCACATTCTCAACTGTCTTTTAGGACCTGCAAAATGCATTTGACCATATATACTATTGATCCAGTGTTTTGACCATGCCTGAAGTTAGTTACTAAATGCTTACTGTCTAATTATCCTATGCAGGTATCCAAAAGCGCAAAAAAGACAAGATTGTATTTGATGAACAAACGGGCACTTGGAAAAGACGTCATGGTTTTGATCGTGTCAATGATGACAGAGATATACCAATCATCGAGGCCAAAGTGGATGAGGGTAAGTATTCACCTTTCTGTGACCGTTCTTTTTCCCTTTCGGAATTATGTTTGGCACAAAGATATACCAATGATTGATGTTTATATTGAAGTCTAATTGGACAAAGCAAGAAATGTGTCAAAGTTGTTTGCCTTTTAGAAATATGCTGAAATTTCATTTCAAATGGTTTTAGGTTATGATTTCTATATAAATTTGTTTTCAAATCACCTCCGCATTTTTCTGTCTTCCAAACAGCAGCAAACAATTGTAGATTAGAATTTCCAGTAATATTACTTAGTTCAAGCTGTGAATAAGAGTTGGGTCCTTTATCCTCATATTTTGACCATATTCCTTTACCACATTAGACTGAATGAGTTATCATGGTATCCACGTGTAGTCATCCACTTTTTCTTCTTAAGTGTAGCTAATGTTGAAAATGTGTGTAGAAATTATGTTTATTCAAATGCAACCAAACAGGAACGTGGTCATTTAATTCCATAACCCCCCGCGGAGGGTGGGGACGGGAAAGGTAGAAAAATTTCGAGCAAGTTCAGGAGCAAGAAATGGAACAACAAACTTTATATTCAAGTACAGTTTCAATATAAGTCTATTTTGTGAAAATGACCTCCCTAGAATGGGAAAAAATGGTAACCAGAAGATTAAAGAAACTTAAAGTTTTAAATGTCATTTATGGTAATCTGGTACCACTTAGTCATTCTATTTCTTTCTCTCTTTCTCTTGATGCATTTGCAAGCATTTCCTTTCATTTTTTCTCTTCATATCCTCGTTTCAGTACTCTCTGTCTGTGGGTTGTTCTGTCTGTGACCATTATCTGGAGACTGGTGGGAGTTGAATAAAGAGTACAGAAACTTATAACTCACTAAAAGAAATTAACATGGTTAATATGTCTATTGGCAGTGATGATATGTAAATCTTATATTAAATATCTAATTTGAGGGAGGAAAAATGATTGATCCTTGCAAGTGGTGGTTATAAGTAAAGCAATGTGGTGGTAGGATCAGGTTTTTGCACATTCATCCACTTCTGGAGAACATGGGAAAGTGAATACACTTTCTCTTTCTAGTGGTAAGACACTATGCATTTACACTGTAGCATCATTGAAGGCCTGAAACTTGCGACTTTCCCCAGAGCCAGGAGAAGATCCTTTTGCCAAAAGACGAGAAGAGAAGAAGAAAAAAGTAGAAAAGCAGGAGAAAAATCGATTGAAGAACTTGAAACAAGCTGCAAAAGTTGGTGCTTTACCGAGGTTTGCTTTTTAACCATCCTTCTTGTATTCATGCACAGCATCTTTTTAATCATGCTTAATATTGATCCGTGCTATCTTTTAACCTCTCTATCAAAAGATAAAATTCTGATGTACTCTGCATTTACTAAGATTGTTAGGAGCATAATTTGCCATTTGATCGTTAAACAGGTATTTATCACGTGTATCAATTGATAACTTGGCTTTTAATCTTGATGTTCTCCTTTCTTTTTGCTGGAAACCTTTTTTAACTCTGATGACTCACAAAATATGTTTCTTCTCGGCCATTATGTGATAAAGTTACTCTAGATGAAATTAGATTTCACGTGAAGTTGAACATTCTCCTCCTCCAAACAAACAGGATTCAATTTCTTTGATATTTCTGAGTGAATTTAGGTTGGATGTACTTCTATTTCTTTGTGTTTGTGAATAATACATTTGCATCGCATCCATAACAGATAAATGTCTCTCACCATACTGCAATCTGAATAAATTTCTTTGGCAGTCATGTTCAACTTGCAGCTACAGCATTACCCATAACAGGGACGCAAGCTGCACCAGGGAAAGTCAGCAAGGATGAACTGCAAAATGTTGCGGGTATGGCTGCAAACGCAACAGCCAGTGGTGGAAAATTTGACAAGAAGTTGCCTGGAGAAAAGCCACCAAAACATGACAAGAAGTATCGGAAGGTTGGTAATTTAAGCCCGTCTAGTTTAGTCAATCAGTCATTTGATAATTGCTTATCGGAGAGGCACGCTCCTTTCTCTTTGTTCAGTTCCTACCAGTTGTGGAAGGATCAGGGATGGGAACCTTGGAGAAGCAGCAGACTGACAAAGTTCTCAATAAGTTGATGTCGAAGAATTCCCATGAAATTCTCAATGTTGAAAAGGTATTTTCCAGCAACGCACTTGCAGTTCTTTGTATAACAATTGTTCTGCCTTCTGAATAAACAATCATATTTATTCTAATGCACCAAACTTGCTCGGGATATAGGCTATCAACATGTACAAGGTGAAGGAGGAGAAAAAACGAAAGAACCAAAAGGGGAACCGATCATCAAATTCCAGCAAGTTGAAGCCAAACAAGAAATCTTTCAAGAAAACAGCAAATAAGGGTTCCTCGAGTAAAGGGAAATCCAAATGACATTATGCTTCGTAATTACATAGGCTCATAAAAAATTTTAGGAAAGAATGTAGTGTTTCATTTTTCTTTTCCTTTTCTGACCTTATGCAAGCTGCAGTGAATGTATTTTCAAGAGCATCATCAGTGTGACAACGGCCCCATACTCCTAATTCCCCTTTTCCTCACTATTGTCTCCTCCGCTGGATCTCCGCTGGTTCAAAATTAAGATGAGTTTAGCATGCAAAAGAATGCTGGTTTCTTTAGTAGGGATAAGAGTAAATTAAGAATGTATTTGGATTGAGTTCTGTTACGGAATAAATATAAATTTTAAATTTTTTTGTTTGAGTTTTGTTTTTTTTTCATAAAAAAATTTCTCTCGAAATTTAAGATAAAAAATTTTAAAATAAAAATACAATCTAATTTTATCCTATTGTTGTTGAATTACTATTAGAATTAACAATTTTTTAATATTTAATATTTTGATTTGATTCTGCACGGTGAATAGAATTTACACGTTTTTAATATTTAAAGGGAAACGATAACAGCCTCCCCTAACTTCCAATGGGAAGCAAACTCCTGAACGAGGAGTCTCTGTTAGCGTGCGCCTCATGCGTTTTAGTCAAAGGGGCATCCGTGCTTTCGGTGCTCATTCTTAAATTCGTGTCGGTATTCAGAGCGTAGCTGGTTTTTCCCTCTAGACAAGAAGATCTCTTAGGAATGGTCCCAAAAGTGACCAAAAAGATCAATTTTATCCAAATTCTATGGTGAAGAATCGAAGGGAAATGATTCGCTCAAGAAAATCCCTAATCCAATATGAGCACAGATACAAAGATTTTAAACAGAAGTTCCATAGTTTGTATCAAAGGTAAAAATATCTTATATTTTAAATTAAAAGAAATATATATTTTTTAATTTTAATGAAATAAAATCTATAATATAAAAGTAGATAACATACGATGTAATTTAAACATTTAAATTTCAAAAGCAAAACAATAACGTGCCTCAGAAAAGAAAAAAAAGGAAAAACTCTTTTCCAAAATAAAAAACAAAAGCCATAAGAATACTAATGGAGAATCGCTGGGGGTGGTAAAGGAGTCGTACTAGGTCAAGAATTTTTATATACTTTCCTAGTTGAAGGAAAAGAAACGAACACATGAAGTGGTGCAGGCCGCATCACTGTGGCTTCTCTCACCCGCCAAAGGACGGATGCTTCTGAAGGTTTTAAAGCAAACGAAAGAGTGAAACGAAAGCCAATTCACGGCAATCCCCTTTTTGGGTCTCTTCTTCTCTGCTTTCCTCTCTTTCTCGAGGAGGGACTCAGCAGAGAAGAGAAAGGACTCTTCGGGTTTGACTTCATCAAAGCTTACCTGTTAATCTTCATCCATTCTTGGTCATTTCACCATATATTTTTTATTATTCATATACTCTTTGCTGTTTTTCCTGCCCTCTTCTTCAAAAGTTAGTTTTTTTGGACGAATTGGAGAGAGCAATCAATTGAAAAGACTGTGACTGCTCTTTTGAGCACCTGTATTTCAAAGATCAATTTTTTTGGATTGTATTTCTGGCTGGTGATTGTGAGGAACCATGGGGACAAAACGACTGAATTCTTTTGAAAGCAATAGAGGTGGATTATTTGCAAATTCTGGAATTGGGTTCCTGTGGTGTCCCCTAGACGAGAATTTTAGCTCTGGAAGCTTTTTTGCTAGTGTTGGGCAAATGGGTATAGGTGTTGGGATATCGCCAAATTCTCCAAACTCTGCCGATAGTAGCTTGAAAATATCCCAGGCCAATTTGTTTGGGAAACAGATGTTGCCAGAACCTGGTCTCAAGATGGGTGGTGTGGCAGAGTTGTTGGCAAATGAAGAATGGGAGTTAGGAGAGGAAGAGGAGTTAAAGAAGGACAAGAAGAACAAAAGGAGTGGTCTTAAATTAAGGATTAAGATTAGTAATCAATCATTAAGGAGGCTAATCAGTGGGGCAATTGCAGGTGCAGTGTCGCGAACTGCAGTTGCTCCACTGGAGACCGTAAGGACACATCTAATGGTAGGGAGCTGTGGGCACTCAACAACCGAAGTTTTCCGAGATATTATGGAAAATGAAGGATGGAAAGGCTTATTTAGGGGTAATCTGGTGAACGTAATCCGGGTTGCACCTAGCAAGGCGATCGAGGTATGTACACATAT
This sequence comes from Rauvolfia tetraphylla, assembly GCA_030512225.1. Taxonomy (NCBI): domain Eukaryota; kingdom Viridiplantae; phylum Streptophyta; class Magnoliopsida; order Gentianales; family Apocynaceae; genus Rauvolfia; species Rauvolfia tetraphylla. The sequence goes on along the minus strand of JAJQKT010000045.1, from coordinate 7,838,057 downwards.
CTTGCAATTTGTTGAATGTCTTCAAGAACTGCAAGCTTCGTGGTGCTTAGGGGTTTTTCTGGACCTAGCTTGTAGTTTTACCTAGTTTATCTGGGATGGAGTAACTGGTTTACTTGTGGACTGAATTAGGTTTCCAAACTGCTTCTTTGTTTTTATATTAAAATATAAAGTCTTTTAGTTCTTTTTTCTCTTTTTTGCTTTTTGATTTTTGTTTTTTTGTAAATTTTTAGGATTATTTTTTAAAATTACCTTTATCATATTTTTATGGATATAATTTTTTTTATTCTTGAAACTATTATATAGTAGAAAAAGTACCCTTGACTCTCTTCTTTTTTAATTCATGCAAAAAAGATTAAAAGGCTATATTTTGAAACGGAGAGAGTAGTATGCATTGGATTTGTAAATTTGCACTTTGTTGTCTCTCTTTGTCTCTGCATCTGTGTTTCCCAGCAAATTCTTTCATCCAATGCCATGTCTAGTTGCCTTTCTAGTGTAGTGCATTTGAAGTTTCTTATAGTGGGAAAATTGGCAGGTTGGTTTTACAAGAAATGCCGGCAAGCTCAGGAATTTTTTATGCAAAGATTTGCCAAGATAGTAATAGATATTGATCAGTTTATTGCGTGAATCATGTCTTAGTTATGAAACTTATATAGGGTTGGTACTGATATCCTGTCTCATTCTGTTGATGGTTACAGCCCTGGTCAAAGTTAAAATGAGTAACCTAGCTTTGGAAGATGTATAAAAAGAAAAGCGCTCTAGTATTGATAAAATTGTTTAACTACTGAAAAGTAAAGGAATAAGACAAAGGATATTTCAGCAAAGTTGATTGTTGTACATTTCCATTTAGTTCAGTTTTATATATATATATATATATATATATATATATATATATATATATATATATATATATATTACGGAAGCAATTAAACTTTTCCCAAAGAAAAACTATAAGATGTGAGTTATCTTCACCTTCCTTTTAAGAGAAGTTGAATTTTGGATGTTTGAAGGAGAGTGTATCATACTTCTCTATGTCTCTTAAAGACTGCTTTCTATATTTGATGCGCAACCTGAATTAAATGATTCAGCCACGCTACAGCTTCCTGCAAAATGGACAAGGATTTTGTGTCAAGGATAAAGGATTTGTTTTTTCAATTTTGAAGTTTCAGGAAACAAAGTTATGATTCTTTTTAATTAATGGCAAGAGAATTTGCTAAAGCCAACGATGGGGGTTTGGCATCCGTCCATTGTGCAAAAGTAATTCCTTGTATGCTTGTCTTATGTTTTTAAATTGTCCTAAAAACAGTGAGGTTTTGCAGCCTGTAATATTTCTTGAAATTCTATATAGTAGCTACTTCAACTTAAAAACCTTTGCATGTTTTGCCTCAACTTTCTGAGCAGAATCTTCACCAGTTTCTGTCTGCCTAATTGATGTTGGAGATGTTTGGAATCTTTGTCTGTGGAACCATCTTTTATCCACATTCCTAGATTTGTGAATGTTTGTTGTTGTGTTTATGAAGAATGTCAACCGTGAACTTTTTGCAATTTTATTTTTTTCTTGAGCTGCAAATTTTTGCATGAACAATCTAGAGAATCATAGTGATGGTACTTGTGCTTATCTGTTTTGGCTTACACTTCTACAGCTATTTGCTTATGACACAGTTAAGAAGCAGTTGACACCAAAGCCTGGAGAGCAGCCTGTCATATCTATTCCTGCTTCTCCAATTGCTGGTGCTGTTGCTGGTATTAGCTCTACATTGTGCACATATCCACTTGAGTTATTGAAAACTCGACTGACCGTGCAGGTAGGTTCAACAGATTGACCTGTTATGCCCATATGCATCTGTCAACGTTTAATTCTGGCAGAACGGAGAGCCAGATCTTCCCTATTTTGTACATGTCTCATCTTCAAATAAATTTCATATGCAGAGGGGTGCATACAAAGGTCTTTTGGATGCTTTCCTCAAAATTGTGAGGGAGGAGGGACCTGGAGAGCTTTATAGAGGCCTCACGCCTAGTCTAATTGGAGTAATCCCATATGCAGCAACCAATTATTTTGCTTATGATACATTAAGGAAGGCTTACAAGCACATTTTCAAGGAAGAAGAAATTGGAAATATTGCAACCCTCTTGATTGGCTCTGCTGCTGGTGCAATTTCCAGTAGTGCAACTTTCCCACTAGAGGTGGCTCGGAAACACATGCAAGCTGGAGCTCTGAATGGGAGACAATACCAGAATATGCTTCACGCTCTCGTAAGCATACTTGAACATGAAGGGGTTTCAGGCCTATACAGGGGTCTAGGGCCAAGCTGCATGAAATTAGTACCTGCTGCGGGAATATCTTTCATGTGTTATGAGGCGTGCAAGAAAATATTGGTGGAAAATGAAGAAGATCCCTGAAGGAAATGGATGAGCACCTTGAAGACAGTTTAGGACCTTAGCCTACACTCTTTTTTGCTTTGAGTAGATTTAGCATCTTGAAATTTGTTTATCTTGTGATGCCCTCCATACCAAGGGTTTTTCCTGTTCCTTTTGTTGAGACTGAATACACCAAAATTTGGTTTTTTATTTTGGTAAAGTCAACTTTACTTGAAGAATTTGGTGCTATTTGCAGATTAGATGGTAAGGCCTTTTTTTATGTATGTGAATTTGTTTTGTCAAAAGAGAGCCGGTTATTATATAATGATGGAATGAGGTGACAGTTCTGCTCTGTACAGTCATCTGCTAGGAAGCCCGAGCTTTGTTTCAAGAGAGATTACAAGCACATTTTGGAAGTCTCTCAACAACACAGATATCTTTCATTACCTTGCCGACAAGTATTGTTGAACTAACAGAGCCGCCAATATCAAAATGTAGAAAAAATGTCTTTCAGGATCCTCGAGATATTGACTGACAGAACCACAGTGGAGGTGTTGATGAACTAGTAGAGATGACACAAAATCCAAACGGGTATTCCTGTACCCAAATCCCGGTCCGAAATTCCAAATAGTTAAAACAGCCATTCGAAATCTCAAAATGAGCACCCAAGAACAGCGTTAGGAATATTATACCACCTGCCTCTACTAGCTTGCTTGCAAGATGGCAAGCTACAACATAACCAAATGACGTTTTGGCCAGCAGACCATCAGGGCCTGAATATACAGACTCCAAAAAAAAAAAAAAAAAAAAAAAAACTGCAAGAAGTGAATCTCATTACAAAAACCGTTGGGAGAAATTTTGTAAAGGCCTATCATGACAAGAACTCTTGGTCACCAAGATCCTCTCTGTTGATTACTAATTAACGGAACTATAAACAGAATTGTTACGCTTATAATCGTTCCACCAACATCGAGTCAGTATGAACATTAGCTTCAATTTAAGGAAACAAAGCAAAATTGCACCTCTGATTTCACATTTTAAGTACACTATGATGAAGTCAAAATGTGTTCAGGAAACAAGACTAAGCATGTCAAACAACAAAATTGAATTTTTAATTGCTGACAGAAAGACAATACTCAAAACTCACCAATGAACCTGCTGCTCTCAGATGTCTACAGTTGATACAAAATTATAACTGAAATTGTATCTTTCAAAACTCATAGATAGTTAAAATGAAGAAACCAGAGGACAAAACAAGTCCAGTTTCAACTTTGCTCTTCACCATTTGGCACTTCCCTGTCAGCAGCAGCTGCCATTAACTCATCAAATTTGTCTGTCTTCTCCAGGACTATCTCAATCTAAGAAATAAAATACCAGCACAAGTCATCAGACAATGATATTATTCATGATAAAGCCAGGTACAAATATGTATCCATGAAATACACAGAAAATAACCAGTCTAGACTACTTCCAAACAGATAAAATCTATAACTAGCATCTGCAACAAATCAGCTCAGGATCAATAAATATATCCTGGTAGGCAAAAAGACAGCAAAATGAGACTGATGCAAGACCTCCACACAGGCCTGTTAGTTGAGAGAACTAATCAGGGAATTAGGACCTCTGCTGCACCTTAAAAATCTAAGGAGGCCAGTACCATGTATAGATATAATTGACAACTGAGAAAAATCCCATCAAAGAACTCACTTTGGCCTTCGAAATAGGTCGACCTCTTGAATCATCTCTCATTTCAACAGTGGATGTCATTATTTCTGCAGTACCATCATTACATTTATAAACCGGCCAATGAGCTTAAGAAATACCTAATACAGTATCATTTCCTCCAGTGCTATCTCATAATATAAATACTAAGAATCTTACTCTTTTCAACAGCAAATCCATTGTTCTTCAAAATTTCGGCAACACTGACAACTGTAGAAATAGCTGCAGAAGTATAAAATGGAAAGGGATGTCATTAGAAATTAAACGATAATAAAATGAATGTGCAGATAAGATAAAAAATAATAATAATTTTGACAACCTAACTTCTTAATGGAGAAACAGAAAGACCTATCACACTTGTGCAATGAATATCTTTCATCGCTAACATACTCTTCAGAAACTTAAATCTCCAATGACACGAAGGAGATAAGAATCATATTCTTTTATTACGAACTGACATGAGACATATCCACTGATCCACATAAACATCAAAATCTTCAAACTACAGACAAGCTTTGATGTTTAAAAAAATCTACCATAAGTCCATAGATTAGATACCGAAAATGACTTAAAATCCAGCCAATCTAAGAACGAACGGCAAATACCTAAGCCAAGAGCAGAGAGCTCGACCTCGTTGTGCTGTTGCATATACCTCTGCGAACAAAAGGAACAGAAACAAACATTCAGTCGTCCAAAACCCACGCGGCATGCAGGTTACTAAAATTAAACACTCGCTCCAGATCCAACTAAAACTTTATAGTATCCTAGAAACAGATGATAGCGCGTGCTTGCAAAGACAGCGATGTTCACAGTGAATTCAACAGAGAAAAAAAATGGAAAAAGTTAAGAAAGAAAATACCTTGGCGAGGTTGACGTAGAAGAACAAAGGCTTTTTAGTGTTGGAGACCTGAATGCGATTCTTCTTCTGGTCTCCGGTGCCGCTAATGTTGATGTTGTTCACTCCTTCAGTAATCTCTTCCATTTCTTTAAATTTAACCCTAACCCTAACCCTAACTGGCCCTTTTTCTCTGCGTAATTAGTAAGGAGGATTTTGGATTGAAATTAATTTGATGAATTAGAGTCAGTAGTGATGGTTGTAAAGTAAAGATTCAAATGAAATCGAAACTCCGATTAAACAAAAAATCTATAACGAGAAGCGTTATGAGAAGAAGATGAACCAGGATGAAGAATGCAATACGCAGTATGCAGGGTGGAGGCGTTCTGTTCCTTTTATGTGGTGTCATTTTTATTTGGGAAAAGATCGAATGACGTTTTCAGCCTCGCTTCTTGGCAATTCAACAACACGACGTGCAGGGGTAATTGAGGAAGAGGGGTACTCGGTTTTACAACGTGTAAGAATTGGGATAACGAATCCCATGGGGCCCTCAGGTGCCAGAGGAGATTGATTGACAACCCTTGCGTCAGTTCCTCTCCGTACCCCAAATATTTTGTGAAAAGGTTTTAATATTATATATATTTTAAAGATAATGTATATAAATTTTTAAAATATAAATTATTATTTATAAAAAATTAATATTTTTAAAATTTTGATTCTTTTGTATTTTTTTATTTCTTAAATTTTAATTTATCTAATTAAATATTAATTATTTTATAAAATTTAATAAGTACAAGATAATTAATATTTTATTATTATTTTTAAATAAGTTAGTAATACGTGTAAAAATAAATTTATAGTAAATAAAGATACTCTAAAGAATTAAATTATAATTTTATTTATCTAAATTTTTTTATTTTTTAAAATAACTTTACTTTTCTAAAATTATTAGACGATAATATAAAATAATATTTAAAAATTTTATTATATATAAAAATTAATAAAATTCTTAGGATCTGATTTGGTTCGCAAAAGGGAGGGGGAGGGGAAAGGGAGGGAGAAGAGGCACCATTTATATTTTTTAAGGGAAGTATTTATATTTATTTAAATTTTATTTGGTACTAGGGGAAGGAAAGAAAATTAGAAATACTTCTCCTTGTTTGGTTGGATTGAAGTAGAAGGCGTAAGGAAAATATTTTTTGTATTTACAAAATTACTCTTCCTTTGAAATGTCTAATTATGATAAAATTTTTATGCCTAAATTTAAAATGCTTTTAAACATTATGTAAGAATTTTTTATTTGATAATTAATTTTATTTATTTTAAACTCATAAAATTTTGTAATTTTCAAGAAGAAAAAAATACTGCTCAAAAACTCATTAATAAGAAATCCTCAAGAATGCAATACATAGATGGAATTTGTAATATTTTGAGAGGGTAAAATAATCTTTTAAGACCAAATACATCTCAATCCGTTCACTCTTGGGGGGATTGATTTTGCTGATGCAGAGGGAGAGGACTCTCATTCCACATTTACTTTTTCTTCTTCTCCCTTCTAACCAAACGAAGTAAAATATTTATTTACTTCATCTTTTACTTCCCCATATTCTTTTCTTTCCTTTTTTCCTCCCAACCAAAACTAAGCCTTATTTTATTGTTTTAAAAAGATCTTAAATAAATTAATAGATATTGTCTTACCCAAAATCTCATAACGTGTAAAATAAATATCTCAAACAAACTAAAACTATAAATAAAAAAAATATTATATTTTAATTTGATTCCTTCCAAATTAAAATCTTGACTCCTAGTCCCCATTCTACTTGGCCACCCTTTCAATAATTTTTATTTAAAAAACAAAAGAAAAAGGGACGCATCGAGAGAAAGTTTGGATGTTGCTAAAGCGAGTGCTGAAATATATCCTATGGTTTAAGGAAAAAAATGAACAATATTTTTTTTTAAAATCACGTCCATAGAAAAAAGTGCTTTTACATAATTTTGCAATCATCTTACTGTAAATGTGTATTAATTAAACTAAAAGAGGTCATAAGTTATCTTAAAAATGTCTGAAGTATTTGATTTTCAATGTCTTTTCTTCTTTCTTTTTTTTCCTAATGGAAAAAGTATCATTTCTGTATAGTATGATATATAAGGAAAGAATTTAAAGGTAGAGGGTAAATAATTTGACTAGCAATAGTAATGGCAAAATGACAAAATCTACCTAGAGTTATATCACCAGAAAATATGCAAGCACTTGTTGGAACAAAAGTAAGAAGCCCAATCAACTAACAAAAGGCATAGCAAAACCACTGACTATGACTATACACCTCTTTTACCACCTAAAACTAAGGGCTTATCGACAAAATAGGATTTTCGAAAGGTCACTCCCATCCAGTTGCAACAACAGACCTGTAGCCATACGAGTGATTGTATAAACCATCGCCGAAAGAATCTACTCCGCCTGATGTGGAATAACCAGCATTAGATCCAAATGCACTAGAAGTAGCACAAGATTCTTGAACAGATGCATCAACAAACTGGTCTGGATACTCCTCGTTATCAACAGCAGTACCTTTCCTGTAATCACGGCCACCAAACATGATGCCACTAAAGCGGTTTGCTCGAGCAACACCACTGCCGTAAGATGTCTCAGCATATTGATTAAGCCAGGGAGGAATTTCTTGTTTTGCTTCCTGCATCAGTTCAACAAGAGCACTTGCAAGAGGTAGGTTTTTATCGCTGAAAAATGCCGTTGCCAGGCCAGTTTTACCAGCTCGACCAGTACGCCCTATCCTGTGAACATAATCACCTATGTCCCTCGGCAAGTCATAATTTATTACATGGGCAACATGTGGAATGTCCAAACCACGAGCTGCAACATCTGTTGCTACCAAAATTGGCGTGAACCCGCTCTTGAAGGATCTCAATGCTCGTTCTCTCTCCTTCAATTTTGTCCCCCCAAGAGAAGGAGAAATAGTAAGGAAATCTTGGACATACGTTTCAGAAAAGAATCAAAGAGAAAAGCAAAGATGTGGAAACCACCTAGTAAAATTGTCAATAGAAAGAAAAGCCTAACACAGTGGGACTAGGCAGTTGAAGTTTTGAGAAATGGGCAACATAACAAAAAAAAATGTGCCTAGAAATGTTTCTCAAACAACAGCTTGTTGAAATCAGTAAATAAAATGATGAATGCAAATCCATAACTCTTTTTCTTTCAAACAAACAGTAAAGCATTTATATGAAAGGAAATAATTAACCAAAATGAGGGAAAAACCACCAATATGAATTAAAAAATTTTTAAAAAAATCTCCTATGGTTAAGCATTTAAGCATTCAGAACAGGAAACAAATTGCATTCATGGCCTCTACAATAGTTAAACTAAAAGGAAAGTTTGACCAACCATTTGTACTTTGTCACCATGTATAGCAATTGATGGGAATCCTCTCAGCGACAACCAGTGTTGCAAAGCATCAGCTCCTCTTTTTGTCTCCACAAATATCAAAGTCAAAGTATTCTGCAAGATAAGCATATAACATGTGGACATTTACCAGAAATCTTTTGTCAATAAAACATTTGAGAATATAGACTTTCAGCTAAAGCCCAAAAGAATTTTTCTCCCTCTCTTTTTCCCTTCTGTTTCTTTTAATTTTGTGAAGGGAGCTCAGGGCTGTACCTTCCCATTAGTCAAATTTGCCCCTTGGGCACGAAGAGTGCTCATCAAATGTTTCCTTTTATCCATTTCCCGGACATATTCCACCTTCTGAAGAATTAGGTCAGTGCTAGACCCAACTTTTCCAGCAGCCAAGAATACATAGTTTTTAAGAAAATCAGACGCCAGCCTCTGGAAAATACATTGGAATAGCAGAAAAAGGGCCAAAAACTTAAGTCAAAAACAAGAGAGAAAGGTAGAAAGAATTCCCTACTTCCTATAATAACAAATTTGGACAAGTAGCTACAATATCATATATTCTACCAGTAAAATGCAGATAGGCTATTTGATTCACAGTATGAAGCACTAATGTCTTAAACTTCAGCTGAAAATCAGAGATAACAAGGGAACAAGGCTAACTTGAATTTCAAGAGGAAATGTTGCACTGAATAGCAATGTCTGTCTCACACCAGGAGGAGGCATCCCCATTTGCTCCACAAGCTTTCGAATTTGAGGCTCAAAGCCCATATCCAGCATCCTATCAGCCTCATCAAGAGCCAAATACTTGACATTTCTTAGAGAAACTTTTGCTCTTTCTATCATATCAACAAGTCTACCGGGAGTTGCCACTAAGACGTCGACACCTTTCTCCAAATTGCGGAACTGGTTACATTTGACAGGCAAGAAATAAACAACAATCAAATAGAAACACTGCGTAAAGCAAAATATTATATAAAAAAATATCTTATATACCCATGGACCAAGTAAAGGGAGCGGGCCACGAAACCAGTAATCTTCGGTGACACACAAATGTGATATAGAACCATGAAAATGTTGGGCAAAAATTACCACAAGTGTGTTTTGTCAGCAAGGAAAGGAAGATGCACTTCATACTTGGGCATAATTATACAAGAATTTTCTTCAGGTGAAATAATTAAAAGAAGCACAGTACAATCAACAAGAAGCAGCCGGCAGTAGCTAAAGTAGCTAAAAAACCTGTTGAACTATTGGTGCTCCACCATATGCAACCACAACCTTCACCCCTGTCTGATAGGAGAACTTCTTAGCTTCCTCATGTATCTGCACAAGTCAGCCCCATGTTAAGCACTACCAGAAGCGGATAAAAATTAGTACCGATAATTATATATCCCAAGAGAGGTGCAGAAAATGGAGCAACACTGAATATAGAACAAACACAGGAAGCCGATATGATGCTGGTATAACAGCCAAAAGTTCCACCGAAAGGGAAAATTAAAACCCAAATGAAATGCGGACAAAGAGGCTCATACCTGGCAAGACAGCTCCCGGGTAGGAGCTAGGATTAGAGCTAGAGGACAAGCCGCCGTCGTGCTCAGGACCCTACCCCTGGTCGCCGTTTTAGTGGGGCTTTCCGGTCGGTCCCTCAAAATCCCATTAATGATAGGAAAACAAAATGCAGCTGTCTTTCCCGACCCAGTCTGAGCACATGCCATGAGGTCTCGTCCGGCCATCGCCACTGGAATACCGTAACGCTGTATAGGCGTCGGCTTCACAAACTTACATCTCTTGATATTATCGCTCAACGACTTAGAAAATGCAAAATCAGAAAAAGATGACACCGGCGCCGGCACATTGAACCCACTGGTCTCCACAGGCGTCTCGTTGTAGGCATTAGCGTCGACATCCGAAATATATTCTTCTGCCACCTCCAGCTCGTCAAATTTCTCCTGAATATCAAAAGTCTGGTCGTCGAAATTTGGATTCATATTCGGGTCGAAGAAGTTTCCCCTAGGTTGAGCCCGCGATCGAACAGGGTTTCTACCTCTTCCGCGCGGACCACGCCCACCCCGTCCTCTCGCGGGTCCGAATCGAGAAGAACGGGCTGACGAAGCCGGAACAGTGACACTGACGCCCGGGTAATCACGGAGGTGAGGTGGAAGGTAAGTGGGTCGGGTGGGTCGAGTGGAGCGAGATGTCTCATTCCACGGCCTGGTCATCCTTCTCTTTCTAAACTGATGAGAAAGCTGACAAAGCAAAAGGGCTAGAAGAGAAGAGAAAGCTTCAACAAATAGGCCTACACTAGAAAAATGGAAAGCGTCTAGAGAAAGCTAGCTTAAACCCTAGGTTACGTTACAGCACAGAAAAGAATCCAACGGAAAGTACACTTCAGGACCCTATAACTTGATAACAGAGAACAGAGGAGTACAACTCCATTGAAGGACGAAGCTAAAAATTTCAGATGATTACTACCGCAGATTAGTAATACTACTACCACCCAATCATCTTCATCAAGATCATCTACCCATCCCGGGACAACACAGAGCTATTAGTAAGAGAGAGAAAGAGTGAGAGGAAGATATTTTTGCAGATGAGGGGGGTGGTTACTGGTTACACTGCGATCTGTGTGAAAATAAAGAGAACGATGAGGGGTGCAGTTTCCCGTGGGGCTTTTGGGTTTTCGATTGTGTGTGTGAGAGAGAGTGAGAGAGAGAGAGATAAAGAATTGCGGAACGGAGGGAGACGGAGAGAGAATTCCGAAGGGGTGGGAGTGGAAGTTTGAAGTTTGTTTTGGTTTCGCACAAAAATGCATGGCGAAGGGAGAGGACGGAAGGGACTCTATAGAACTATGTTGCGTAGTTGGAGTGATAGTAACAGCGGCCATTGCGGGGACAGACTGTAGAAATTTTTCCCTCCCACCCTCTTTTTCAGGCGCGTGCTTGTACGTCACGACCCGATGATTAGCATTCCTTCAAATGAAAACAAGCCATTATAATATGGACTCGATTTTTCTGCTTTTTTTCTTAGATAGTCAAATTTAATTTCTATTTTATTAAATTATATTATAAATCTCTATTATATCAAAATATAATTATTTTAAATTATAAAATAAAAAGTTAGAGGTTACAACTAAAGCTGTAACATTTAATCTTTATAAATAATTACATCTGCTATCTCCATTGTCTTAGAGATCATGAAAAGTAAATTATGAAAGTTATGGAGAAGACTATTAATAATTTATGATGTAAAATGTCACTTTCAACTCTATAAATAAGAGTTTGTAAAAGTGTAGATGTATGTATAATTAAAAACTATTAATAAAATTCTAAATTCTTGAGTTCTCTCTTTTTTTCTTTTGTTATAATTTAAAATCTTGTTCATTCTTATTTTATAATTAGTTTTGTGTCTATTACGATCAAAATTTTATAGCAAATTATGAATTAACACTCAATTGTTAAGATATTTTTTAAATGACATTGAAATTGAACATTTGTGAATGTACTATAAGTTTTAAAACATGTAATTTATAATGTGTAAAATTTAACTTTTTATACTAGTAATTCAAATATTTTAGTTGTCAAAAGCTTTTGAAAATGTTTTTATATTAGTTTTACGGAATTCAATGTAAATTTTTCAGTTTTAGTCTCATTCATTCTATCAAAAAAATTTAGTTTTAGAAACTAAAAAAATTAAATTTAAAATCTATTTAATATCACGAAAAAAAAAAGAAATCGTTCTTGTTTGTTACTGAAGTGGGTCAGCAGCTTACAGGAAGAAGGTTGCTTTCCTTTAAATGCTTCAGCGAAGAAATTGATTTTTGTGGTGAGCAGAATTGCATAAGATGGTATTTCTTAGAACCAAAGAGATAAATTTGATATCATATTAACCTCTTTGTGTTTTAGTGCCATCTTTTTTTCCCCTTCTCAGCAAGACATTTTCTTGTAATCTTCAAGTAATAAATTTTGGAGATTGATAAGTGTAGTGAGTTTTTTTATAGGCATAGCAAGAATATTCTATTTTTATCCTTATTACCTACATACTTCTTTCATCTTAAAAATATGCTCTTGACAATTTTATTCTACTTTAAATTAGAATTTATTAACATTAAAAATACAAGATAGATTTTTTATTGTATACAAATTTAATAAAATTTGAAGGTAATGTTAACATCATAAGAGTATAATTTATTAATTTTAGTAGAGTTTCATCAAAGCTGAAGCTTTGCCAAGTCATGGTGAACCTCCAAAGGGTTAGTGAAGCTTCACCATGCTCCCAGTAAAACTCTTGACAAAGCTTCATTTTGATCTATTTTTTATATGTTTTAATTGTTGTTTATTACTTTTTATTTATAAATTTCATTATTGAATTAAGAATTTAAGCATTTTATTATAGAAATTATTGTAAAACAAATAGTTAGAAAATTATCTAATTAAAGATTCAAGATTTGTCGAAAAAAAAAACCCTTCAAATCTCTTTATAATTTAATGTTTTGAATAAGAGAATTGAGAGAGAATAAAGATGAGAAAGGACAATATTTGTATAGGTAGGAAAAACGAAAATATGATTGTTATGCCTGTAAAAGAAATTCGTTGTGCTTGTAAAAAATATAAAATTTTACTATGAATTACTGGTGATATTGACTGATTAAGAGTGAGATTGGATAGAGTTTTAGTTTGAAATTTTTTATTTTAAATTTTATAAAAGTAAAATATTTATAAGAAAAAAAATAAAACTAAAGTGAAAATTTTGCATTATTCTACAACTAACTAAATTTAAAAGGGTTTGCTGATTATAGTATGCTAAAAATAAAAAAATATACTTAAAAAAACGCCCCTACTGGAATTTGTCAGGGACGGCAGTAAGACATCCCGACGTTACCGGTTGGGACGTTTCCAAGACGTCGGCGGCGGCAACTGCCAAGTGCCAACCGCCCCTCAATGATTACAACTGAATCTTTCTTTCCTTTTTTTTTTAAAAAAAAAAATTAGGAACCGAAGGTTCCCTTCGATTTCATGCTTTTTTTTAGCTTTTTCCTAGGGAACCTCCTTGCATTTTTTTATTTTTTCAATTTTTTTTGTTCCCCTTTTTTTTTTTTAGTTCTCATTGGATACAAAATTCAATTCAAAATATAGATTTCTTAGGATTCTTTGGAATAAAATAAAGTAAAATTAGAAATTTTAAAATAAAATCAATGTTAAAATTAGAGATTTTTGCAATTAGATTTCTAATTAATATATTTTTTATCATTTTATATATAAAAATATTTTAAAAAATTTTAAATTTTTAGAAATTTAAAAATAAAAATATAATATAAAATATAATTATACTATAATCAATAACACCGTACGTCCGAATCCAAATACACCTTAAGCATGCATGAACAGACTCAATATCGCCTAAAGTACACAAAATATACTTTTGACTCTTTTGACACACATTATGCAGGAAATATTTAAGTAGACTTTAATTTTTATCCACAACATGTTTGTAAGTACTTTTCCCCCGTAGGCCGAAATTGTGACACAGACTGAATGGACAAAAAGAATCAGCTCCATAACGTTTAAAATAACATCTGAATAAACATCTTCTCTAAATTAATATTCCCTCCATTTTAATATCATTGTCATTGTAAACTTTTTATTTTATTATAAAATAAGTATTATTAAAAAAATTTTTAACTTTTTTCTTGATCTGTTCTCGTAAAAAAATAATAGTATTTTATATAGTAAATTATAGTAGCTTTTTATGTTATAATATTATATGAAGAGATAGAATATTTAATTAAAAACAAATTAGTTAGTTTAATTAGTATTCTTTCTGTTTTAAAATATAAAGTTTTTAACTATTTTGTATAAATTAAAAAAATAAAAATATTTTTGTATTATATTCTTAATTAATTTTATTAATATAATAAAAATAAAAAATATATTTATAGTAATAATAACTTTAAAAATAATTTATAAAATTTATAAAAGATTAAATATTTTGAAAATTTTATATTTTAAAATAAAATAAATATTTTAAAATATATAAAGATTTCTAAAGTGATATTTAAATTGAAATTGAAGAGTACATCCAAGTTGCCATACTTGAAATGAAAAGAAAAGCACTTGCAGCAACTGCTCGTCAAAAGATACGTTCTAAAAGCTAGATGAACGATAGCCTTTTGGTCTTAGAAAGCTTTTTAGCAGAAGAAATCGAAAATAATTGAGCTCAGTTTCATCCACAGCAGCAAAGAGCACTTCTCGGGTAGAAACCTCTTTTTCGCATTGGAACTAGAGAAAAGAGATCTCCTAGGACACCAGTAATTGCTTAATTGGTCCACTTACCTGTCCTCTTCTTATATGCCACTGAGGGAAGGAACCAAGACACAGAACAAATCAAAGCTGTTGTCTTGCACCCCTCCACGCTCGCCAGCGAACGCCGTATGCGGGTGGAGTACCCTTATCTAGGGAGGACCTTTGTAGCCTGCGCTCTCTGCAATCCGTGTGTTTTGCTTGGCTGTGCACATTTTTCTTCTTCTCTTTTCAGACTGACCCGCCATGTTCACATGCTAATATAGGCATGTCTTGATTTAAAATTTTTTATTTTAATTATTTTTAGAGAGAATTTTTTATAAAAAATAAAATTTAAAATAAAAAATTTATTTTAAATTTTGTAACAAAATCTAATTCAATTACACTATAGTACTTGTCTGATGTGCTCAAAATTTTCAGGGTATTGATTGGTTTAGTTTGAAAAAAATCAATTTTATTATTTAATTTTTTAAATTTTTAAAAATTTTAATTAAACTTAATTTATCTTCAAATTAATTTTTTTAAACTAAAATATTTTAATTTTAAAAAATTAAAATATATGAAATTATAAAATAACATCAATTATATTCTATATTAATTATATTCTTAATCAATATTTAATTTAATTTATTAATCTTCAAATAGTATTCGTAAAAATATATAAAAATAATTATTTTAAATTTTTAAATAACTTTTAATTAAAATTTAACCTAACTAAAATTATTAACCTTCAATTATACTTAATTATTAATTTTTAAAAAATAAAATTTTCAATTTGACTCAAACCAAATCCAAACTGAATTGAAATTTAATTTAAAATCAAAAAATTAAGATTTCTCCAAATTAAAATTTTAAAAAACTAAATTAAATTTTTGTTTGGTTCAATTTTTAAATTTTCTTTAAATAATAAGTACCCCTAAATCCATAGTGCCCAACAATATCAAAATATATGTCATAATTTTTCTTTTGAAAAATTGAGAAGTTTATTTTCTAAATTGTCTTGAAAAAAAATTAGTCTATATTATTTTATTTGTTTTGTAATTGTTTTTAATTTTAATTTTATCTTTTTTCATTTCAAACTATTTTTTTTTCAAATTTAGTAATTTCAATCACTTAATTTACGATAAACCCAACCACCCTCTTTAGAAAGAAAGATAGTGTTCTATATGCTAACGATATCAGTTTATATTTGTAGCAACATATGTCAAACTGAACCGAGTGCAAGTCTTTGTACATTTGGGTTATGAAGCCAATAGACGCTTCTCTTCTTCCTCAAGTCTTGCCAGCCATCTAAATCCAAGATCACACCCTCCTTTTGCGGCTATTTCAAATTGTTTTCTGGCCATCTCAAGAGGATTCAGCTCAGGTTCTCTCTTCCTGGTCAAAGCTCGCCTCTGCATAGTAAACTTTCTTATTGATTCTGGAACTTCATTGCCTGAAAGACGCAAGCTCACCATTAAGGAAAGGGAACTAGTTTTGTAGATGCTGGATAAGGAACACTAGCTCAATCTACTGAACCACAGTGGGGAAGAGCTAATACAAGTTTGACTCCAAAGCTTCACAAAAGGTCATTCTGCAATATTGTATCTGACTTTTTTTATCCAAGAGTAATCTAATCTGGCTATTGAGTTAGCACAGAAGTTATCAGGACAGATACTTCTCAAATTGTTCAGAAATAAGGATAAGTCTCTCAACTAAACACTCCCCTGAGGATAGTCTGCAAAAAAGAGTTGCACATTTCTAAGCTTCTTGTTTTCAAAACCTTTTCTTTTATTTCTTAAAAATTTTTCATAACTTTCATCTGCATCTAAAATCTCCAAGACAAAGCATATATCCTGAAGATGACTTCAAATCTCCAAAGACCATGAAAGGTAAGTGTAAAGATCTTGGCTATATACAACCACGGGCTCCAAAAAGTTTTCCTCAACTAGCACATAATCAGACCATAATGGCAAAACAAAGGTAGGCTAACCTCTAAGAAGCAGGGATCCATAAGCTATGGCAGCTCCAGCATGACCCTGTGAAAAGTTAAACAGCATAGGTACCGTTCAACAAAGCCACTTAAAGAACAATTAAAGCTTTCAAGAAATGGCAGAGTTGTTTGACAGAATACTTTCCACTGCTACAGCAACTAAAGAATTTGTAAGTGTCTTATTTCTCATACAGCGCTTAAAACATAATGTTACTTATGCCAGTCTGGCTACAGATAAGGAAATTCCACATATGCTGTTATGCTCTTCTAAAGCAGATTCAGAAATTAATTCTTCACGCAGTGCAACTCAGAATACTCAAGACAAGCCTTTTGAATCTTAGCAAGATATTGTTGTCAAAATAATATGGAACTTTGAATTACAGAAAAGCAAAATATCATAGCTTTTGAATGCTAGTTGCTTTTATATATGAAGCAGCAAGACAGGAGCTATTACCCTCTCGGATGCCCTATGGAAGCACCATAAAGCGGATTCAACATCTTTCTCCACACAATCTCCCGTCAAATAAACGGCACCTAAAAGGTATAGAGCATCTGGATGCAACTATAAAAATAGAAAGCTACCATAAGGATTTTGCAGACTGTAAAAACAAAATGAAGTAAGCATATGTTTAGAAAATCACCTGGTCAACTGCCTGCTGTAGATAATAAATAGCCTGCTGATTTGATTGGACATAGTCATTCTGAAAAATCAACACAGAGTTCACACAGCTATTATAAATACTGTAGGTTAAAAATTTTGCTTTTGAGTCAAAACAGTGAATATTTTGGATAAATTAATGGCAAAAAAACCATAAACAGTGTCAAGTCAAAATTCCTTGGCAGGGAAATGGAAAGGAAATGGTCATCAAAATACAATCTTGTTCCAGCCTAAAATCTCTGCTCAAAGGCTTAGGTTGCCTGAAGTAAATAGAATCCTTCTGAAGAATCAAGTATTGTTGATCATTATGATAAGTCAGCAAAAGATCATGCACAAAGCCTGTTCTTAAACCAGATTGGAGATATACAACAACATCTACTTTTCTTATACCAACAAGCTTCTCAACATATTCAACTACGAAATCTCAAAACATTATTTGACTGTGATTGTTTGATAAAGAAGCACTCAAAAACAATCAATGACTAATACAATGGGAGAGAGTGAAAAGATTTGGCAAATTGAAAGTGTAGTTAACTCAAACACAAATTTCCAAATAAAGCAAATAAAAATAGAGATATGAAAAAACAGCAAATTTATGAAAATTGACAAGAAAGTAATGGTTTTCTTTTTACTGTCCTGTAGGGAACTGGATTGGATAATGTAGGAAAGAGCTCTCTTTTGAGACATCATTTGTATAGTTTCAGTATTTCCTTTCCAATAAAATCATCATATAGAAACAAAGCTTCTTGCTATGCAACCAGAATTAAGGCCTGCCAAGGGGGGGTGTTCAACAAAACAATCTAAAATTCATGAAACTCTAGATGATGCAACCAAATACAACTTTTCCTTACTGCTTGAAAATAAAAACTGAAAAATAGAAGCCTAACCTCAATTCTAAGACGGCGACCCAGTTCATATAGTGCATCTGGATTACCCATCTCTGCAGCTTCCACTAACAAAGCAGCACCTCTATTGTGATCAAAGAGTAAAATTTGTTAGAGTTTGTCATCAAGAGGATAATCCTCGTCAAAGAAACAGATGAAAGTATTTAAACAGGTTTAGTGACATTTACATTGAAGTTCAATCAACAACTTCCCCACAAGATATGGTGTTTAAGAAAACCTCAAGCAAAGTTGGCAGTTTTATTCATGGTTTGCACACTTGTAACTTTGATTTTTGCAAACCGAAAGTAGAAAACCAAGAAACGTGAGTACACAATATACTCTCTATTATGTACTCATCTGATACATACCTAACTGTGTATCTTGAGTACAATAACGGATCATCGTTCAAGTAATTCATAATTTGTTTCGAAAAGAAAAGAAAAAAAGAAGCAGCAATGTGACCCAAACTTTGAAGGAATGACATTGTGTGAACAATGAAGAACAATGTGTAAAATAGTGCATCATTAGTATCATTAGTATACGAAAAATTTGAAGTTGATTCACAAGAAAGATAGCAATAAGGCTCCTACATAGCTTTACATGCCCCGGGAACATGATATTTGAGATGCAGTTTTGACAACCAGTATCTTGCATGGGCATTTGAGTTGTCAGCTTCCAAGGCCAATTCAAAGTTCTCTTTTGCTGTCTTGACATAACACCACCAAAACAGAATAATAACGAAGAGAATCAAAATTTATTGTTCAAAGAAATTTAAGGCCATAACTAAAGCACCGTAGATTAACTTACTCTAGTAGAAATGAAGCAAGAAATACACTAAATTATATAATCACTACAGAATATCTTGAGCAGAAACTCTTGGGAACACAATTAACCAGCAATACCCTACATTTGCATGCCAATGGTAAATCGAATTCCTACTATCTCAAATCAGTATATAGTTGACTTACAGCAAAAGCTGCATATAACCTATTATCAACGAATCAGTTACCCTCTTATCACCCCCTACAAACAAAGAAAAGAAAAAGGGAAAATCCGATGTACTCAGGCCAAAATGGCATAAGAAGGGAAGCAACATGTAGATTATGACCTTGTCTTAAGTCTTCAGTAGTGTGGTTCATTAGATGATACCAAAACTTTGAAGAATTTGTTAATTAGACTCCAACATGTGGACTAAACATCCCTCTCCACATGATAGTTCTACCACTGTGACTAGGACTTTACAGCTCTCAAGGAGACTTGATACTTGATCAAAATAAAAATGGCAAATAGTGGCAGCCATGCACTAGAATGGAAATATTTCTGTACCAATCTTCGCTGCAGAAATTTACCCTAAGCAGAGGGATGAGACGTTTGTCATTAAGTTCACAATAATCAATTACTCTATCAACTTCCTTCACAGCACTCCATCCTTTGGCTATGAACTCCATTGCCTTCTTATTTCTGCTGTGCATGCCTCGCTGTGGTAAAGAAAATCTTAATTAAAACACTATAAGATTGAGATGATCCCACAAAATAATTGGCAAAACTTACTTGAGGATTGAACTGCATATAGTGAAGATAGTTGTTTGCAGATGCAACCATCCTAAGTAGTGATCTCATCATCCTTCGCTGTTCTTGCAAAACATACAACAGTCCAGCTTGAGGTCATATATAGTATAACATAACTACAGAAACAAAACTCCATAACCATTCAAATGAAGCTAGTTCCAGTACAAGGTCTGAAAGAACCAAAAGAACATAAATCTTCTTAACTTGGAAGATATGGCAACAGCAAGCGTTCATATAGGAAGAAAAGTTTGCTTAACTAACATTCTTAAGTACAGTTTCCCATTTACACCAAGCACAGTTAACGAAATAAGAAACTCTTCACTTACAACAAGCATTGCATGTGGTACAGTAAATAATCAAACCTAAATGGTTGAGAGCAGGAATGAGGGTCAAAAGTTTCTCTCTGAATATTTTTTCAAATAACCACACCTCTCACCCATCTTGAATTCATAGAGCTTTCAAATGCTTACCAGCTAAGATAGAAATCTAAAGAAAGCAACCACATTTCAGTGACAAGAATGCACAAATAAAAATTTTGTATCAAACCGCACAACATGTCAAAGAACTCAGCAATTTTCAAGTTACAATAAAGATCTCACAAAACTGAATTAGAAAATATCCCTAAATAAACATCTATAATTCAGAAGTAGATCAAAGTTGCCTTTTGACTAATTTTGCTCCATAAATACATCAAATCATCACAAGCTTAATAATCTGAATTTATGTAGTGAAGAGGACAAAGGAGAAGAGGACCAAGTTCCTCAGAATGTGCTATGTCCTCCTTTCTCTTTTTTAATTCTGAAGTTCAAATCCATTCTTCCCTTGCATCTTATCTGAACCATGGTTAGTTTAGAGGGAAGCTATGTAATTCAACAAGCCAATTAAAACCTCTACATTTCTACCTTCACACAGAATACACAGCCATTCTCTGGTAACTCTTCCCCTCTCTCTCCCCCCGAAATCTAGAACAAGTGATAATAAAGATGAATTAGGACCCGAATTCAAAGTTACAGAAAAAAAAATATCATGAGTTGCTCCATCCAAGACTATCCCCTGAGAGTTTCCCCAAACAATTAGACTATCTTCTTCATGTTACAGAAATCCCAACCTATATCCAAATCTCCACCACCTTCGAGCATCTTCAGTTCTTCACCATAATCAGGCCAAGGTGGCTGCTCAAAGTAAGCATCCATTATCATCCCATTCATAATGTACAAAATAAGCTTATTCTCCTGCAGATCCACCTGTTCTGACCAAACCCTTTAACTGTAAGCACACCATCAACATTCCTTGATATATGCAGAGTGAACATCCTAAAGAATCATAATCAATCTCCTAACATGTGGTACATTATCAGAATACATTAACTTATGCACATCAAAAGAAGAATCGAAGTGACTATTGTACAACGACCATTGTCTTTCTCTCCCAGGAGACAACCATTGAAAGGCAACCTGATATGAAGCTCATACACTTTCTGAGAAGGCAAAATAAACAGCAAAAGCTAGAGCTTCGGGTATCATTTCAATTACCATTTGTCCAAAGTTTCTTATCAGTTCATCAGTTAATATTTTTGTTTTCTCCTGAGGTCTAAATGACCACACTGGTGCTTCCCGTGGCCTTAATACTGAAATAAACAGAACAAGAATACAAGAAACCAAGAGAGCAACAAAAACAATGCCACTGGATTGTTCAAATATGCAACCTTTCTCAATCTCATCTTCTGCTAAAATAACTTGACATTACCTTCAACTATGAATCAAAATTTCCATAAAAATTGAAGCTTGATGCTTGAAATGTATGGAAAACAATATCTCTAAGCTGACACCATCCAAACATTTCCATCTCAACTCGCAAAACATTTCAAAGTCAGATAAATTCATAGAGGACGTTGCCTTAGCTCAATCAGTGCCTTGTTTAAGCATAAAAATTAGAGGAAATGCGCAAAAATGACGAAATTATCATGTACCTGAAAATTGAGGTGCGCTTAATTGCCAAGGTCAGCAGCCTTTAGCCGTGCTAGATTGGGATTGATCTACACTGATCAAATTTATTGAACCATAAACAGAGGTGAGAGAAGACGTTCGGGTCTCAAATTGCGAGAGATGAACGGGAGGGACCCGCCAATTCAATCTCAAAGACGATGTCGTCTTAGTACAACCATCTCTCTTCCCTCTCTTTTCTAGTGTTGACTACCCTAAAGCACCCAGAGAATTGAGGCTCGGGTGCCGAACGGGGAAATGGACCTGGACCGGCTGGTTACCCGGAAGGAGAGGGTTCTTCAGGGAATGTAACATTGTGCCCTTGATTGTTTGGAGTTAATGAGCTGCTGAATGAAACTTTTGGGCATTTGTATTGGTATTTTTTTTATAATTAAATTATATTAAAAATTATAAATTTAATTTTTTGCGAAAAAAATTAATATAAAGTAAAAAAATAAGAAAAATATGAAATTTTGTTTGAATTGAGCCCTAATCCAAATATGGTCACTATTCGGATTCATAATCATTTAGGATTCTTTCTCGGGCTTTGCATAGTTGATTCCAAGCCTTGTGTACTTTCCACAAGGACTCATATATACTTGAAACCTTGCAATAATAAAAATTACAATCCTAAATTTGTGTGTTACACAAATATATTTTTAAAATAAAATATTAAAATTATATTTCACAAAATAAATATCAAAAAAGAAATCTTTTTTATCTCTAAAAAATATATGTGTTTAGAAAAAAATTGAATTATACAAAACATTAAAATTTTATTAGTTCAAAAATATATAATACCTCATTCTCTATATTAGGCTCTTAGCATATAATTTCTACTTTTTTGGTTCCTCTCAATAGAAAACCAGAAGTAATATTAGTTACATTTAATCTACATCTTTTTAATTCTTTTTTGAAATCTCTGATTCAAGTATGAATATCATGATGTCATTTTATAAAACATAAATAATATGTACTATTTATTAACTCAAAGAGGGTTGAACTTATTCAAACCCTTATTTAGTTTGAAAAAACTCTCTTATTTGCCTCATTAATAAAGGTTTCTCTCCCGTTTTCCAAAAGAAAAAATCTCTTAATGACAAATCTATTCCCTTCATCAATAATAGAGAAAAATTATAATTATTAGTTACTTTGGACTGTAATTTATAATAGTCTTTTTCTATTAATCCATTAAGTAAGATAATAGATAGTTTCGAAAATGATCTTAATAAATTACTTAACAAAGGTATCAAAAGTTAATGTATTCGAATGATTTTCTATTTCATAGGCCTTTTTTTTTGCAGGTAAATCAAAGCAAATGAAATTTTAAATAAAGTAATAACATTAATGTTTAAATGAAAGTTCATTTATTTCATTGTAAATTATATAGTGATTATCTATTTGTTTTGGCTTAATAAGCTGATAATTGTTTTGGTACAATAGTTTAACAAACATAAGCAATAAAGATGTCGTGAGTTACAAGAACAAAATATAACATAAAATGGGATATAGGGGAGGGGGAGTATGAAAGAGAAGAAAAAGAAAAGAAATTAGAATAATACCAAAAGTAGATACTATGAATCATGCCATTGTGGTATCACCAAACAAAAGTAGTAGTAGAATATTAAGAAAAAAATACAGAATAGGTAAAATAATAGAGTAAGAAATCTAATGTAAAATTTTAGGCCATAAAGCATGTGATCAAAGATTAATGAAGTTGACAACTCCGGTACTTTAAAGGGGGAAAGAAGAAAAAAGAAAATTGGAGCATTTACATATACTTATGAAGCACACCCAAAATCCAAGTTTAAAAAACTATCATGTAGGTAGCAATTCCTATCCAAAGTTTAAACACATTTTAGTGTAATCAAATAAATAAATAAGATTATTTTGCATTGCTTAAGGATGCACTAATAAAATATACCAAAGAAATCACCAAATTTTATATTACAAAATAAAACACATATTAGACATCGAGTGAAGAAGTTCAATTTGAAGGAAAAAAATCTCAAATGAGGTTTTAGGGAATTCAATCAAGTTAAAGTAGATGCATTATTTAAGAGAATAATAAAATAATTCTAAAATACTTTATAAAATACAACACTAAAATGCTTGTGAAAAAACCTAAATCAAATTGAAAAGGAATGAAGTAAGTGAAAGAATTACATTAAGAAGTGACCATAAAAAGAAAAAGTATATAAATTGAAGCTTTTGAATATGGTGAGATTTAAGCAATGATTAAATTAAAAAAATGTGAAAGAAGTGGTTATATTTTAGAAAAGAGAGGAGAAGAAGAAAGTAATGTGCAGAAGAAAATGATGATGATGTGCATGGTATGTGGAAGATTTGGACAGGCATTAAAAGTTTAACTTCAATAAATTTAGTTTAAATTAAGAAATAGGGTTAAACAAAAAAATAATAAAGATAAAGATCATGTTTGTTGATAATTATTAAATAATTAAAGTTTTACTTTTACAAAGTAACTGAATATACATAATTTAATTTTCTAAATAAAAATACGAAATTCAAAATTCAAGTTAATATATAAGTAGTTTAAAATTATTTTAATAGATTTAAAATAATCCTAACTAATAAAACATTTTAAAGTAAATTGAATAATTAAAGTTTTCTATTTTTACAAAGTAACTCAATATATATAATTTAATTTCATAAAAAAATAATTCAAAATTTGTGTTAATATATAAGCAGTTTAAAATTATTTTAATAAATTAAAAATGGTTTTAACCAATCAAAAATTTTTAAAATAATAATTACAATTTCATACTTTTACAAAAGTAACTTAATATATGAAATTTTAAATTAAAATTAATGTATAAGTTAGTTTATAGTTATTTTAATAAATTGAAAAAGATCTTAACGAATCAAATTTTTGAAGACTAATTAAAAAAGTAAAAAATTCAACAAATTAGGATAATTCAAAATTTAAGTTAATATATAAGTAGTTTAAAATTATTTTAATAGATTGAAAATGGTTATAACAAATGAAAAATTTTTAAGTAATAATTAAAGTCTCAAACTTTTACAAAGTAATTTAATATATGAAATTTAAAAATTAAAATTAATGTATAATTAGTTTAAATTTATTTTAATAGATTAAAAATGATCATAACCAATCAAAATTTTTAAGACTTATTAAAATAGTAAAAACACTAAGAAATTAGGATAATTCAAAATTTAAATTAATATATAAATAGTTCAAAATTAATTTTAATAGATTAAAAATAATTCTAACCAATTAAAAATTTTAAAGTAATAATTAAGGTATCCTATTTTTAGCAAGTAACTTAATATATATAATTTAAAATTTAAAATAAATATATAAGTTAGTTTAAAGTTATCTTAATAGATTGAAAATGATCATAACAAATCAAAATTTTGAAGACTAATTTAAAAAGTAAAAATTCTAAAAAATTAGGATGAGAGGTTTGAAATCATAAGAACGAAAGGGTTATATATATATATATATATATATATATATATATATATATATATATGTGTGTGTGTGTGTGTGTGTGTGTGTGTGTGTGTGTGTGTAGATTAGAAGTCTAAACTAAAATTAAAAGCACACTTGTGAAATCTCTCTCACATTGACTTTTTTAAAAAAAAATAATGCAACGAAATAGATATGGTTATCAATTTTTTTTTGTAAAATAGTGTAAATATAAAAATCATTAAACTAGGAAGATTTTTTTAATTTTTAAATTTAAATTAAATGTATAGATATTTTCATTATAATTAATTGATTTTAAGTTAGACTTTGTTTATCTTTTACTATAGTAGTCCTTCCACTTCATAATAATAGTCAATTCTCCCTCATCTTTGTCATTTCAAAATATATAAGTTAGGCTTTAGATATTCTTTATGTCTAATTCTTCTTTTTTTAAAGGAAAATCTAATTATATTAACAAGAACGATATGCCAGAACAACAAAGAGCATATTTGAAGTAGTACAGCTAAAATTGAGGATTCAGAGAATGAGTCATCTCTTAGCAAGTAGAAAAGTAAGAACGTTCACTAACTTATGAATAAAATAGTTGGAGCAATAATTAAAATAATGAATAAGAAGTTTAATATTATGAAAATATTATTTAGATTAAATTTTGTTTAAAATTCAATACAATGGAATTCTATTTCTCATTTTATAAAAAAAATTATTTTTATAAAATTTAAAATATAAAATTTTCAACCAAAACTAAGATAAACAATCATTTGAAGGGTCTACTATTTTGCGTACAAGCCTAGTGCATTACTTCCCAACTCCAGAGACACTTAACCAAAGCACTTAGCATGCTCCAAACCAACCTTAATTGCCAACAGCTCATAATACTCAAGAGTTAAGAAATCTGCTGAAGCCTCATTGCATAGCGCGCAGTTATGGCAGTCACTATCTCTCCTTGTTAATCTCAAGTGAGTTCATATGCTATTTTATAAGCTAATTTTCTTGTTGATTTGAAATATATTAGTAAAAAGCGAATGTTAAGAATAATTTTAAACCCTTATCTTCAAATTTGATAAAAATAATACTATATATCATAAGCCTATTCATTTAACTCCAACTAATTTTAAGTTAGATGCTCGTATTTTTTATAATTACTAGCGTGAGGAAATTGTGTTATCAATTATGAGTGGCTTTTTCTATTTATAAATAAATATCTCATTTTGATTTATTATAAAATTAATAAAAATAATTTAATTATAAAAAAATTATTATAAAATTTTTATTAATTAAAAAAATTAATTATAAGATTCACATATTAATAAAATTTAAATCTTTTAAATTAAGAGGGTGAACAAATTAGTAATAAAGTTTTTATATTAATAAAATTTACTCTTCCTAAATTTAAAAATTATTAGTTAAAATTTAAATAAAATATATTATTATTTTAAAGTAAATATTTAATTTTTAAAGTTGGAAAGATTATATCCCGCCCTTAATGGTTAGAAAGATTATGTACGGCTCGTATGCTTAATATATTGGAAAAACCTAAGTGGCGAATCTTCTAACCGACACTTGTGATTGCACCAACTCCAATAGATAAGTACAAGCAATCTAAGCCAGCGAGGGAGGTGTTTGTCATTTTTTTAATCCGTTGTTCACATTTGCGTCATGGAACGAAATTTTCCAAGCCCGAAGTTCCCGGCATTATAAATATGGAGGTTCAACGAGGCATAGATTCCACCTCGAAACAAACAACAAAGAAAGGCAAGAACAGAATAGCTGCCAATTTTAGCGAAAGCCAGGGATTCAAGTAATAGAGATTATATATAGATACCGGTTGAATATTGAGGTAGAATGGGGGCCGTGAAAATCTGGAATGTTATGGAAGTTGCCGAAGGAGCTCGCGAGAGTCACAGCTCCGAGATTCCCTCGTCGTCTCTCACCGTCGACCACTCTCTCTCTCTTTCCGATATGAAGCCTTGCATCGTGTACCCATTTCTTTCTGTTTTATTGTTTCGATTTGTTCATTTCGTCCTTTTCTCATTGGAGGCGTGCTGTGCGGAAGTTTATGAAGTTAGGCAGCTTACTTAGGGTTAAGCCTCGGCTTGCTGTTTTAATTTCTTAGCTTCTTAGCTGTTTTCATTTTAATTTTTCATTATGAGAAAGAGAATTTGTTCAGAAAATACCTGCATTGTTTTTCTCGTTGCTTGTAGAGTCTGCTGGAGTACAAATTGCTCCGGGGCGTTCATATTAATCTTTGTGACGTGACGTTTGGATTTGTATCAAGAAACGACATTAGGCAATTGGATACCTGGAGACGAAGCTTTAGTTCTATTAACAATTATCTGACATCGTCATATTAGTAAACTTTTGGACAATAGTTTACTTGATTTGAAGAGTTTTACCACAGATTTAGTTGTCCAGAATTTTGGACAGATTTGACGGAACAAATCGATAAAGAAGCTGTTGAATGAAGTTTGGTTGGACGAAGTGAAGGTTTTTGAGTATGTTTATAAAAGACTGGAATCATAGCATTTCTTGTCATAAAAGGATAAAGAAAATTGAGCTCTCACGGCATGCTGATTAATTTCTAGAGGAATTAAAAGGAGGAAACAAAATAAGGAAGAAAACGTAATCAAGTTACTCAGAATGGGGAAGATGCTTTCAAACTCCAATTGCTTTTATCTTATTTCATTTAATTTCTGGTCTTCGATTCGAAAATTATTTATTGTATTAGTAATAATTATTTCTGCTCTACCTTTTAGTTGTTCTTTTTTCTTTAAAATAATGTTTTTTGCTTAAATTGATTGATTTGTTCTGGCATGAACTTGACAGTGATCTTTGCAAGGATCTGTTCAAGAAATGGTCTAATTTGGATGAGTCTCACTTCTCACTTGAGACAGTTTCTGGTGGCATCACAAATCTATGTATGTCTTGAATGTTCAATTTACTACGTTTCGAAGTAATTAAGCCACTCTAAACTTTGTGTATCTGAAACTGAAGAAAATTTTTTTCTCCTTATTCTTTTTTCTTGTTTTCTTTCTTTGACAAATCATGTCTGGGTTCTTTGGTGTTTAACTCCTACAATCAGCATTTGTTGGTATCTCAGAACTAGATTTCTCTTATCTTGCAGTACTGAAGGTTTCTGTTAGAGAAGAAAGAGGTGACACTCTGGATATGACAGTTAGACTATATGGCCCCAACACAGACTATGTTATTAACCGTGAAAGGGAGCTACAGGTGAGTCAGTGAGGGTTTTACATAATTAAATAACTAAGGAATTATTTACATGGTATTTTACTAGTTCTGCTTTGATAATTTGTGCTAATTGTTTAATATGGTGCAACAATATGAAGCTGCATTCCTTTTTTTTAAATAAATTGGAAGAGGTGGTATCAGAACATCCAGCTTCTTTAGAAATATTTTCCTCTTATTTTCTGTTTAAGTTCTTTCTCTCATCTTTGCTACTCTAGTCATGTTATCCCAAGAGGGCTCAACAATTAATGTTTTTGTTTATCTCCTCTTTTCTTGTGATGAAGCTTGATAACTCTGATGCAATTTATCCTTGCTGCAACTTCCTTTCAATTGTCGGGGCCCCTGGCTATGGTATTGCAATGTTTTGCTTGGTCCTCTAAATATTTCATTAGAAGAATCCAGAATTTTCACGTTTTTCTTCCTAAAATTTATAGATTGCCTTCCTTATTTTGCTGCTTAACCCTGCAAGATTCTGTCCCTGTTCAGCTGAAACCCAGGCTCTTGATTAACACCATCCAACTTAGATCACGTTGCTTGTTGCTATACTTCACCATCAAAAGCTGTATAGATGTCCCAGTCTCGTTAAGAATTCTTATAGTTTATAATAGGCTCTGCAAATCTAGTATCCTTGGACAAGTGTGTTACTATCTGTTTTATCAAATTTCCTTACATCATTTCTTTTATGTATGTGCTTGTCACTTTTACTTGACAAGATATTGCCGGTAGAGAGTTTCATTTATGCTTGTAAAATTGAGTTGAACTATTTCAACCCTTTCCCTATCTTTTGTGGACAACTTTGGGATAAGTGTGTGTGCATGTGTGGAACTTTACTCTGATTTGTATATTTTAATTGCTCTTATACTTAATTTAAGAATCTTGAAATAGAAAATGTACTTTGTTAACCTAGTTTAAGGCAAGTTTATTAAAGAAACAATTGCCAGTTTGAATGATATTACAGCAATTGAAGATGATTTATCATTGTTCTGTGAACAGTAATAACAATAAAAGCAAACATATGATGCGAGATATACCTCTGTCTACAATCCTTTAGGGTAGGTTGGGACTTCTGTTTTTACTAATTTTCTACATAATATTGGTATGATCATATGTTTTATCCTTTGCATATTTGATTTGGTGCTTTTACCTCCTGGTGAAATATACTCTAAAAAGATTATTAAGGATTTATTCAGTTTGCAGCATGTTCATTTAGGATTTTTAACTATTTTGTATTGTAAACAAACCAGTTAATTGTTTTTTTGTATATCCAGGCTATCCCATACCTTTCAGCTGCTGGATTTGGTGCCAAGTTGCTTGGGATTTTTGGAAATGGGATGGTGCAATCATTCATTAATGCACGCACTCTTACTCCATTAGGTAATGTTTTAGAGACAGTTGCATGAAATATTCTAATTTTGTTTACAATTCAACTCTATCCGAGGTAGAGAGTTCCAGAAAACCCCAACCATAAAAAAAGGAAGAGAAGGGGAGAGGGAATTATTGAGAAATTCCGGTTAATGACTAATAACAGGAACCATTTTTATACTTCTCTTGGAGTTCTTGATAGTAGTTTGATTTCCGTGATCTTCCTAAGCATTTTTTTCCCAGAATTAAATGTTAACTTGGCTATATCTTAACTCCCCTTCTTCTTATTAATAAAGTAAGATCCTTATTTTTGTAAACTAAGCCATATTTTCCACCAAGAATGGATGCTGCTCAGAGAATAACTAAGTCGCTATATATATATATCCTAGTTGAGGTTGAGGGAGTGATTTGCTGAAGCATGACATGAGTGAGACTTGATTTGTTGTAGAAATTTCCTTTGGGATTGCAACCAAGTCTAATTTGGATTTGTCTTTTGCTCCGGGTGGTTATTAAATGTTCTAAAACTTCTACAGACATGAGAAAGCCAAAGCTAGCGGCTGAAATTGCTAAACAACTTCATAAATTTCATCAGGTGGAAATTCCAGGTTCCAGAGAACCTCAACTATGGAATGACATCTTCAAGTTCTATGCAAAAGGTCTGAACTACAAATAATCAGGTTTCTTGTTATAAACTAGTCCTTGAAATATGAGTTTCATTTTTCAATATGACCTCACAGAATGGGCAATTAACTATCTTTAAGTTATTTTACTAGCAATCTGTTGGTTATCTCTTATCTATAATGTCTGAGTTACTACTGCTGTTACATGCAGCATCTTGCCTGAACTTTGATGATAGTGAGAAACAAAAGAAGTATGAAACAATTTCATTCAAAGAAATTCATAATGAAGTAACTGAACTGAAGGTAATCTCCTAGTCTAATTATTTCTTGAAAATTTTCAATTCTAGTCACTCTTGCTTCTCTTAGCAGACTGGGCACTGTCTCTTTTCGGATAATTGGTTAATGCTGAAGAGCTTTATTATGGGTTGTTTTACATCCTTAGGTTTCCTCTTCTAGTTGTTAAAATTGATAGGTTTGTTATGTAAGGTGTTAACTTTGTTTTTTAAGTGATTGAAAACCTTATGAATGCAAGTAAAAGAAGTAAAGGCATAGAAGAAGTAAAAGAAAAGTGATCAGAAACCGTATGAGTGCAACGAAAAGTGATAGTTTCTTCAGGAACTTGTACGTGAGATTCTGAAATTTTTACTGCAGTAGTGAAGGTTTTAAACACTTGCAAATTGATAGTGGGTCAGAAAAGTTTCTTTGATGCAGTAAGGCTTAACACACGTTATGCTTGAAAGTATGTAACTAAGTTGGTCACTGCTGCAGTTTAAGGCATGCTTTTGCTTCCTCTATTCATTTCTTGATTTCTCTGAGTTCTCAACTTCTTGTTCAAAGGCTGTTTACTATATATTTTTGCTCATGCTTTTTTTGGAATTATTTCTTCCGTGCTGTAAATTTCAGCTTCTGTTATTCTTTCAGCTTTTATTTGGAATTTGGGAAGTAATATGGTAGTGGAAAAGGGGATTTCAGTTAGCTTTGCACAGTAACCCTTTCATATTCCTTTTGGTGGTTTCTAAGATCAGTAATTTACTTTATCTTCTCTGATTCCCCAACAGGAGTTGACTGGACGACTTCATGCCCCTGTTGTCTATGCTCATAACGACTTACTTTCCGGGAACTTCATGCTTAATGACGAAGAAGGTATGACCGTAAAATCTTAATGAGTTTGGATATCAGGTCAGATGCTCATTTGCTTATATTTTTTCATTGCGGAAGTGCTCCCTATCTCTCTGTGAATGTGAAGAACTACCAAACTCACTTCTATTCTGCAAGCATACGCGTCATTTCCACCATAAAATCTGTTTACCAGACATTGTGCTACAGTTCCTTTCCCCGACATGATAATGTCCGTCAAAGGCAAAGTTTACTTTGTGGCTGTGAATGTATCTTCTTGCCTCTTATTTTTTGTATGCAGCTCAGTTGAGTTGAACACTTCTAAGTGTGTGTTCAATCGTCTCAAATCTCAGGCTTGAGCTTGAGCCTCTAAGCAGCTGGTTAGATTAATGTTGGCTGATGTTTAGTGTGCCTGGGCTGAATTCAGCTCAACCTGATCTTTTCTCATACTTGAGCTGGAGTTTGGGTCTTTGATCTCATAAAGAAACCTTAATAATGAGGAGATTGGCTCTAATTGTTGAATAAATGTGATCTTGATATAGCTTTGTGCTATTTGATCAAAGAGAATAATGTTTAGTCATATAATTATGATGAAAGGTTGAGAAGCCTGAGCTGATGATGGTGCTGGGGCTCGTACTTGACTTGGGCGCTGCTTGAGTACTTTGAGCTTGATTTTTAACCATGTCCTTGGTGTGCTCAAATACCTTGCATAAAAGTTGAGTTATTTGCAGTTTGCCTTCTGCTATTTTATTATGAAGAAATTTCCAATATCAAGATTTGAAACATTTTTCATCTGGTATTGAAGGTCTTTATTTATTTGGTGTTCTATTTTTCACATGGCTTCACTTGTTCTTTAGACTGTTTGTCTACCTGTTTGATCATTTTGAATAGCTAAATTAAATGAATGGCTATGATCCTGGATTTAACTTGCCTTTGAGGATGTCAAAGTGTTGAATAGGTTGAAGTTTATATTTTTAACTAAAATATGACTATTTAATGTTTACAAGATGTTTCCTGCTTCTAACTCAAATATGTAATGAGGGAGTGGCTTAGAATTATGTTAAACAAGTAGTTTAATTAGTTAAAACAGCTACAGCACTACTCTTACTGTTTAAGAAGATAAAACTTGCCTTTTGAAATGAGTGGAAGTTAACCTCTTTCACACATGTGTGTGTTTGTGTGTGTGCTTCTTCCTTTTTCTTTGTGTTTTTTTCCCTCCCTGGATTATTTGATATAGATTTCTTCTCTTCTCATTGACTTACTATGTCCATTGATGACTATCCAGATGAACTTTACTTCATTGATTTCGAGTATGGATCATACAGTTATCGAGGTTTTGACATTGGGAATCACTTCAATGAATATGCTGGATATGATTGTGACTACAATTTGTATGTCATCTCCAACACTTGTTTCTGCTATTTGATGCTTATATGGAACATCCAAGTTATTGTTAGACGTTGTTTATCTGTAGGTATCCCAACAAAGAAGAACAGTGTCATTTCTTCAGGCATTATTTACATCCTGAAAGACCAGAAGAGGTATGAGTGTGTAGCAAATTCTTTAAACTTGCAGTCTACTGAACATTAGTTTCGTTTGGCTGATTTCACCTGCCATCAAAACTTATTCTTGGTAAGTCTAGATATGTGTATGTTATTTTTGAGGAGTCCCATATGTTGCTGTAAGTACTTTGGTCCTACTTCTGAATATCATGCTAATGCTGCCGTGACTTCAGACAAAAACCACCCTCAGGCCCCATAGTGTTACCTTTTGCTGAATTCCGCCCCCCTCCCCCCCAAAACACACACAGAGAAAAAGAGAAGTTGTAAGTTGGAGTTACTGTTTTCTACTTTTAGCTAACTTGGTTTGGCAAGATTCTCATGCTTGTGTTGCATGAATGTTGTTATGTAACCCCAAACCACAGGCTTGCCATCATGAAAATGGAAATTTTAAAACTTAATGCATACTCTTTTTACATCTTTATACTACACATGCTGCTGCTTGTCCAGAAAGGAACATGTTCATTCCCTTTTATACAATTTTACACAAATTTTTATGGAATGATGCTTGGGCCACCTGTACAAGTACACAAAAGATAGGGAATGTAATTAACTGTTGGTAGCAAGACATATGGAATGTGGTCATCTTCTTGCCATATCACTCTTGTGACAAGTGAAACGTCTTTGAAATTTCTTGACCTAGAAGCTTGTTGTGAAGCAATTCCATTTTTCTAGAGTTCATCAAACAGGAAGCTTATGCACTTTGATATTATTTTTGTAGTTTGATGAACATCGTAAGTTTCATAACATCGTTATGTGATTAGGTGTCTGACAAAGATCTTCATGCTCTCTACGTGGAGACAAATGTTTACATGTTGGCTTCACACCTGTTTTGGGCTTTGTGGGCTTTGATCCAGGTAATACTGCTTTTTGGTGGTTTCAGCCACACCATATGATTCCCCGACCCTTTCCTGTTTTTTAATTTTTCATTCTCTCATTTTGACAGGCAAAAATGTCTCCTATAGATTTTGAATATCTTGGTTACTTTTTCCTGCGATACAACGAATACAAAAGGCAGAAGGATACCTACTTCTCATTGGCGCAATCATACTTGAAAGGATCTTCAACTTGCTAAGCTTTTTCTGTTCTGTGCATTACTTGGGGTCCTTCCTTTGCTGCAGATGTCACGGGAAAGCAGCTATTTGGAAAGATCTTGGACTGTATAAAATTTTCCATCCATGTGCATTACTTGGTTATCTTCATGTATTCTGGATGTCCTAGGAAGGCAGCACCTATTGGGATTTCCAGTGCTCAGGTCATGTAAGAATTAAGATATTCTTCCGCAGCCAGTTGAAGGAAAATAAAGTTAATGAGGGAACCCCACAATTTGTTTCTGATCTCTATAAAGCTACTCAGAATCAATTGGCAAGAGGTCAACGTGTACTATGTTTTTTTTTCTGATAGGTCTGATTTGCCAAATGATATTTTGCTCTTTACTTTGACTCAGACATCTATGCTGATTTTGTTTAGACTTTTGGTTGATTGATTTAGGGTGTACAAAAACTTGATTGATGTAGAGTTAGGTTGGATTGAACAGAGATTGAATTTAAAATTTTTTATCTTTGGTTTCATTAAGATGAATTGTTTATTAGTGAAGTAGGACTCAATGAAAAGAAACTCAATCCAGTCAAAAAATTTGCAGATTCCCTAATGGTGGCCACGTAACTGAGAAGTATTATAATCCAGGCCCCCCGCCAAAAAAAAAAAAAAAACCCAGTGTGTTTTAGTAGTAATAAAAAGTATATTCCAACTAGTGTGCAGTGATTGTCTGAGAACCACCGAAAGAACAAGATGATGAGCGGAATGCATGTCTAACCCCAACATTCTTTTAGATTCGGTCGATTGTGTTTGTGATTGGTCATTCAATTCTGATTCCTCAAAATTAGAATTGAATCCTAATTGAAGTTGGCCTTCCTGAGTTTATAAAATTTTATGCCTCCTCGACAAGTACACAACGATGTTTGATTACAAGAGTAAGGAGACCTCGAATGCAAAATTTTTAATTACAGCTACAAAAGGAATGCGTCTTTGAATAAGGGTTGTGAAAAGACCCTTTTTTAGTGATTTAGAAAAGGTTTGTTTTTTAAAGGTAAGAATTGCACCTAAAATCTTCACTAAATAAGAAATATATTCTAAACATTTAACGTAAAAAATGTAACAAAAGGTTATTATTAAGGATTCTCTGATTGGCTAACTCCTAATCAAAGTCTGAATTGGCAAAAAATTTTCAACAATTGCTAATTCGGTTTGTATCCATAATGGCAATATCTCACCAAACTTCCTACTCCTACGATTCTGCCTTTTTCTTGGTGATTCAAGGGAAAAAACAAAAAGAGATACTGACCTTCTAACGTGACATAGTAGTTTTCAGGCGAATCTGGTTAACCCGCAAAAATAAATTCCAGCTTATTTGCATTGCTAATATTAGTCTTAGATTAGTGATATAGTAGTAATGGTGGCGAATATTAGCCAACTACAGAATCACAAGTCCTGAACCAATCGGCATTAGTTTCTGTAACCAACGGTACCTAAACCTACAAGAAGTCAAAATCAACCTACAAAGAGAGAATCATTAATCATGAGGAAGAAGAATTATGTACTACAACAGAACCCTCTGCTAATATCTGCCAA
This sequence comes from Rauvolfia tetraphylla, assembly GCA_030512225.1. NCBI lineage: Eukaryota > Viridiplantae > Streptophyta > Magnoliopsida > Gentianales > Apocynaceae > Rauvolfia > Rauvolfia tetraphylla. Next base: position 7,802,378 of record JAJQKT010000045.1, on the reverse strand, counting down.
TGGCCCTTGATTGGCTTCAGCTCCAACTAGTATTCCTTGTACTTCTGAAGGTTTAAGTACCTCAGCCATAATATTGGCGTAAATTTTTTCAGCTGTTGATGTAAATGCCTTAAGAACGTTGCTGTTGGTTTTTGCAGAGCATTCAAGGAATATCAGACCATGTTCCGCCGCAAATTCTTGGCCTTCTTCGAAGCTGACGGCCCTTTTAGCAGTTAAATCACCCTTGTTTCCTACCAGTGTTATGACCATGTTTTCAGTTCCCTGTTCCTTGAGCTCTTCTAACCAAGTTGGAAGGTTGGCGAAGGTTTCTCTCCTTGTGATATCATAAACTAGAAGGGCACCTGCAGACCCTCTGAAGAAGGCCTTGGTCACTGATCGGAAGCATTCTTGACCGGCCGTGTCCCATATGTAGAGTTTGATTCGCTTCCTCTTTGAAACGGTGACCATAGTAGCCCCAAACTCACTGCCGATTGTAGGAGATTGAGTTGTATTAAATTTGCCCTCGGTTAACTGCAGAAGAAGACACGATTTTCCTACTTGAACATCACCTACAAGAATGATCTTCAAGAGGTATGAATATGATGACTTGTTCATGTTGGCTCTTTAAGAAAGAGAAAATATCAGGTTGATCGAAACAGAAGATGAAACAATGTTGTAAGACAAGAATGTGGAGATTTTTGCAAACAGAAGAGGGTTTATTGGCCATATATAGTTAACAGAGGAAACCAAATCAAACATGGTCTAGGAGGGAAAAGAACATCGGGTGGATAGATAATTGGGCTACAAGTTCTTTCCTTTTTAGGTTTTCTATTATCCCTTGTCCTAGTACAAGCAGGATTTGCGTCTTTTCTTTCTAAGGCCAAAGGATTAGGAATATTGATTGTTTGATGCAATCCGAAAAATCAAATTGAAATTCATATTTTTAATTTTTTAAAATTTTATATAATTCAGTTCAATTTTTAATTTCTGTGCTCAGATAAAAAGTTTAATAAAAAATTAAATTATTTAAAAAATTATATATGAATGAACATAATGTGTTGTTAAATAATAACTTTTAATAATGCATTATTCAAATATGTTCTTTTTTATAAAATTAAAATTTTAAAATAAAATTATTACTTAACGTATTTTGATAATGCGTTTTTTTCTTACTTTTTGAATTTGAATTTGCAAACGAATTGAATGGAAAATTTATTTTAGGAAAAAATTAAATTCAGTTTAGTTTTGTAATTCTTTTTAAAAATTGAACTGAAAATTAAAATTTAAAATAAAAAATTAAACTGAAAAGCGAATAAACACCTCTACAAAAGCTAAAGGCGAAACGAAGGGGAAAAAGGGTCAGTCAAGTGGAGGAAACATGGCATCATAAGATGGGGAAGTTGATCATACATAACATGAGCGAAGTATATCTTGAAGTGATTCATAGATTAATCAAACACAACGAGTTTGAAATTCAAGATGTTGGAGTATTTGTAAAATATAAATAAATGGACAAAGAAGGAACAAAGATAACTGATTTCTGATTAAATTGACATTTTTAAGTCAATAAATTAGACAATCAAAGATAACCAGAAGAGTCCCCCAACGATCTTAGAGTGATTTGTGTTTTTAGATTATATTTCAATATAAACCTAATCATTTTAAATCCCGCCTTTCTCCACACAAAAAATTCTCACAAACAATTCTTTTTTATAAAATTTGAAGTAAAAAAATCTTAAATTCAAATACTATATAATCTCATCCAAAGATATGTGTTGGAACGTGTAACCGCCTATCAACATGAGAATAATGAAGAGACATGTGAAATAATAACTCCCTCCGAACAGAGCTAACAATGGCACCAATCCCAGGTGACAAGTCCTCCAATCAAGAAGAAAACTTTGATAAGCCAAAAATATCTCTCTCTCAAAATAAATTACTGAAATCTAAAATAGAACAGATTATGAAGCCTTCCATAGCTGCACCACAGAATGAAGGCATGAAATGCAGAAGTTACTGTGACTAGAGGTTTTGCCAAAGCTTCAATCACCATTCTCCTGTCATCTCAAACTACTGAACCAATCTTACGCCATCAAAAGCTTCATCAATATTTACTTTGGTCCGGCTTATCAACCCCAGACGCAAGAGGATATCAAGGACTCTTCAGTCAGAACACCATTCATTTTACCATTATGAGATATAAATCATTGAAAGCAACAGACATTACAGAATAAAAGTAAGTAAATGAAAGAAAAACTACCTGCAATTCACCCTGATTGGATTTCTTAATTAGATTAGATAAACACAGTGCAAATTCAATTCCAATACAATTTCTTCAAGACAACAATTTCATCATGTCCGACAATTTGATTGATAGTTCCAGCTGGAAAGCTAATGGTAATAACAAAGGCACATCTGGTGGAACATTACATTAACTGGGAATCCTGACTCTTCCAAGTACCAGATACCTAAGGAATGGCAGACACAGAGGTGTACAAGCGATTGTTAACTATTGCCAAATATGCCGCTTACCGCTTTGTATGACAAAATCTTTCAAATGATACAGTCTGATAAGTAAAACCTCCACCCTCACCTACCTAGAACTTAACCAGAACACAAACTTAATCTTACACCTATAGGGACAAGCTTGAGTTTGTTGAGCACTATCAAGTTGACATAGCCTATCGAATTCAAGGAAGCAAATAAGAGGCAAGGGGAAAAAAAGGAGAAAGGGCACCGTCTAATTATCTGTATAATTACAATCTTCAAGATTGAAGAACCTGGCAATGAACGATGTGACTTTTGAGCCGCCCTCTACCAGCAAGGCTAGACAAGAAATTTGCAACCAAAGTCTTGAATTGCCCCTTTGCTGCAATAGTTTCCCATAAATGTTCAGCTGGGACTCCTCTTACATCATCAGATTTGGAAACATCAACCAGAGAAATACTCATATTATTTCGAATAATACACAATTTCCTGTTAAGAGGTAGGAGTGCTGCTGCCTCCCAGGCTTTGGAATTGCCCAAATGCATATTACTGTCTATATGCTTGCTCCAGGAGTCAGTTGCTTCATCATATACCCTCAGTTTGCAGCCATCCTTGCACTCTAGAGCATAAAGATGCCCATTCAGTGAAGTGCTAGGGTTCCTCCAGCCTGCAACCATTCCGTCATAGACAGGGTACCAACTATCAGTTTCAGGTTGGTAAACCTCACTCAGAACCTGTCGGTGAGATCCTAGGCCCTTCAAGAACCACTTGCCCTCATAAACAACACCAATGAAGGGAACCATTGCCGTGCTCATATCAGAAATGAAGGACCATCTGTTTTTGTTGGGATCATAAACTTCAGCTGATCTGAGTGACCGGTGAATTCCCTCATTTTCTCCTCCAGCTACATATAAACAGTTATTTATGACACATGACCCAAAAAAATGTCGTCTTCTGAGCATATCTGGAGCACGGTGCCATTTATTAGTCCGTGCACTATAAAATATGACTCTTCTCATGGATCCTTTCACTGGATCTTTGCCACCAAACAAGTACAGATGGCAACCACTCAGCACAGCACATCCAAAACCAAGGGCTTCAGAGTACTCTTTGGGGACCGGAGGGAGAGGCTGCCAAAGCTGGTAAATAGGGTCAAAGGCATGCCATGATATTTTTCCATCTCGATCTCTCTTCATAATGTATATCCACTCTTCTGCAATTCCCAGATTTTTTCGGAGAGAATAAAAGAAATTACCAGCCAGTAGACGGTACCATCTCTTGCAGACTAGTCGAAGCTTCCGATGTTCAATTCTTGGAACGCGTATTAAGCAAGCAATGGCAAGATCATCTGGAAGTCCTGGAAGCAAAGGGGATTGACTCCTATTTCTGTCCCGTGGTGCCTTCTGTCTAGTAGGATGAATGGAAGGTTTGATATCAGGTTGAAGGCAGAGCTTAGTCCCTGGAACATACTTTTTAGCTCCCGCAACTGTTTTAAGGCCTGCATCAACTCTACAAAGACATGCTGTTGTATCAACCTGCAGAGAAGATGCATAAAAATCTACTAAGTACCTTGGCTTTTCTATCTTGATGAATAGGCACTAAAAGCAAAAACATGCTTCCACCACCACTTAACTTAATCGAATAATCCAGAATTTAAAATCAATGCCATTTGTTAAACAAGTGGTAAAGTCTAAAACTAAGAAGCGACATTTAATGAATAAATCAAATACTTGCAGGTTTCAATATAAATAATTGAATGAAAAGCCCTAGAATACTTGATTTGTCCTCCTATTGGTCCACAACAGATTCTTAAAAAATATCAATTGACATACAAACAAGATTGCTTGCTTGTTTGATTATCTCACTAATCAGAGTCCCATACTTAGACTATAGATTTCTGAGTTATTTTTCATTTTATATTCATCATAATGTCAAGTCTTCCATCAAATTCGGTCTTTCAAGTTTATGGCTTGAACTCAAATGTTTGAGCATTCAAGGTCTAAGTAGGATAAAACACAAAAGAATGAGTTATACTCAATTCTCTAATAACCCCCTCCATTTTGAGATTCTTCTGAACTCTTTGATAAACTTGTTGACTTTTCTAAATAATATTTACACCGAAGTTTTCTGAAGTTTCAATCTTTATAATTTAGCAAAATTTTAACCTTCAACTAATTTTAACATCTAACCAAAATTATATGAAATATCAATCTGGAAAGATACCCATTTCATCAAAGACAAGCAACTGGTACAACGTTAGTGGGATCACCCCTAAGAATGAGCTCAGGATCCATGAAAAGGCTTTTTTTGACAAATAAAATATTCATGAGAAATCTCAAAATGTCAAGCTTTAATAGAGAAAGACAAAGGATAGTTCAACCCCATATCCCAATTAATTTGGAAAAGATGCAACTAGTGAGAGGGAAAGTATGATATCGATGGCTTGAAAGTTTGGAGGACAAAATAGGTTAGAAATATGAGACGATTATGCCATCCAAGATCAGATTATGGCATCTGATATCAAACCATGCTCTTCCTTAGGAGCCCTAACTATTTCAATACTTCCAGTTCATGATTAAAGAAAACAAAAATGAAAAATATGAATCCAGAAGATATATTTAACTTTCCTCCTATTTAGGTATTTGCACCTTGGAACAAAGTGGATAAGGGACAATCTACAATGTAGAGGAGAAAGAATCACATATCGCAATCATTAATGGAATATTTTTGTAATCAGTAGGCCCCAGTGTGAGTATCGAAGAATGATCACTTCCACTTGTCTGTTTTAGATACAGTAATCAATACTCATTCCAAGAGTTTGAGAGAATCATGATTAGCAGTTTAGCATTTCATATTTCATTGATTGCACTCGAATCAAATCACTTTTTTTTTGGGATAGTGTTGAAGAAAGCAGCAATTTGAGAACAGACCAGCATAAATGTGATGGGGCTTCCATTCCATGGCTGTGCATGCACTAGAATATCAATTTGTTCTCAAAGTTTCTTCAGTGGTGTGAAAACTTTTATGACGAAACTCAAGAGTTGGTTAACAAATCTTTTTTGAAGCACATAAACAAGAGACATAATCAAACAAATATAGCAATTTAAAGCAAGAAAAGTTCCTTGCAAAGTAAATACAGAAGTCAGTCTCAAAAGGAAATTACATGGAATGAAACTTATCTTAAGAAATGATGACTTCCTAACATCATCCAGAAGTTACAGAATAACAAAGACAAAGCAGAATTTACCAGGGGAGGCTGAATGACTCGGTCCATCACTCACTATTTGATTAATTTTCAATTCCCAACATCATTTGCATCTACAGAAGAGAAAACCAGGATTAAATTTATATGCACAAATTCACAATTTTAAGCGAAACTCGGTAAAACTCAAAACAGCAGAACTCACGAAAACCAGCTAAGCTCTGGAATTAATTTGAGAACCAAATGAACATAAAATATAAGAACCTGCAATTAGTTTCCATGTTAAAAAAAAAAACAAAACTAAGATATTCTAACCTGCTCAAAACCAAACAGGCATATAGATCTTTCTCTCTCAAGGCCGAGCTCAAACTCTCATCTCAAAATACTCCAAACTAGCCAAAAGGCCAACTTTCCACCAATGAAACTGAATTCCCAAATCAAGAATACAACCAAGACAGTTGACCAGGTAAATACGAGCTGATCAAGAAGCAGATACCGAACATCACGGGTTCCCAGAGTCTTCAGATCAACGTCCCAATTCAAGAGTCCACAGAGACTGAACTAGCAACCGAAATTTCCATGCATTAGGGGGAGATAAAAAGAGAAATCCCTCAGTCTTGTCTGTCAAAAGAGAAGAGCCCCAAAACCCCAAATGCGAGACAGCAGGAAAATGAGAACAAAGGAAAAGCACTCAAGAAAGAATCGAAGATAGATGGAGGAGCCCCTTCAGTCTCACCTCTTAATCTCTCACCATTAAACTTCTAGTGGAGAATTGGGCCCATAACTCCAATGGGCACAACCTACCAAGCACAAGAGAGTTTTTAACAAGAGACCAAAATCAATCAAGAAAAAGCAAACCTAACCATTAATGAGTTGTTCTGTTTCTCTTTATCAGTATATACATACAGAGAATTCAACCTATAATAGGATTTCACCACTGGAAAGAGTAGCACTAGTAGGGGTCTTTTCTGATTCTGATTTAAACGGAGCTACTTTTACTTCTTGATGCTTTGCTTAAGAGGGAGAGAGGGAGAGAGAGAGAGAGAGGGAGAGAGATTGTAAGAGAATTTGATGAGAGGTCAAAATGACAAAAAAGGAGCAGTTCTTGAACTGCATGGACATTTGAGCATAAAAATATATATATACACTATATATTGTAGACAAGATTCAAAAAATTTCAAGGTGTGCCCCACAACTCCTCAATTCTAACAAATGTGCCTTAAAGTAGGAGAAATTTTTCTAATCTGTGTGGTCCAACCTGCATCATTCTTGACTTGCACTCGGCTTACTCCACCAACACTTTGTTTGGTTGGGCAGAAGGCGGATGTAAAATGCAAAGACAAGTAAACAAGGAAGGAGATGATTTATCTTATTTGATTAAAATAAAATAAATAAATAAAGAGAGAAAGAATTTTTTTTCGTATCAACAAAATTATCCTTTCTTTTGAAAAGTGAGAAAATTAAAAAATTTCTTTGATTCTATTAAAAATAAATTAAAGAGAAGTAAAATGTGACATTTCTCATTTCTTCACAAACCAAACATAGTGTAGTGATCATTTTGGCCATGGAAAAATTTTGGCCCCTATCATTTTCATTTACTTTTTTTCTTTTTCTCACCATTTTTAATGTCTTTTCATACTATATTATATTCTTCTACTATCATTTTGTGATATTGGATGATTTAGTTAACCAAAATATATTTATTATTATAAAAAATTTTGAATTTGATTCACATATTTATCAAAGAAAATAATTACATGGTGATTTTATTCTTTTATGGGATGGAGAAAAGCAAATTTGAAAATTAGATTGCTGATCCTATAATTTGACTGTATTTGTTCAAGATTGAAGTGATTGGAAGCTGAAAACAAGAAGTCGTCAAATCTATAATTTTTAGCGTTTAGGTGGGGTTCAGTATTTAAGACGATGGAAGGAATTCGTGCATGAAGGGTTTGATCATATTGACTTGTACAATAAATATCCAATTCTTCCAGAAGGAAGATGGCGCTGCTCATCATTCTTTCTTCTTACCCACGAATTCTCTTTTTTTTTCCTCTCTTTAATGCTGTCAACAGTTTTGTTAGTGTATTTGAATAATTCAAATTCATTTGTCATGAAAATCACTAGCGAAGAAAATTTTTGAACGCGTCAAAATGTTGAAACTATTTGTGGTTCTTTTGGCTACTTTCTTTCTTGCATTTGGGAGACGGCGAAGTCATTGCCACACCGAAGAGTCTCCCAATCGTTACACGCACAGCATTTCGAACTTCCCATGCAATAAAAGAAGAATAAATTCCTGTTTACCAATTTGCTTTTACCCTTATAAGATCAATGGAATCTTTGCAGTTTGTCACTGGAAAAATAAGAGCCATAAGTAGAAAAATTTACTCCTTCCAAGTTTAGGGTCCAGTTATTTGGGAAAATTTTATTCTTCTTGTCAATGAAAAAGTTTCGCTGCCTCAAACATTAGCCTTTACATATGTGCTATTTCTTTTGAGCAACTTTAGTGCCTGAACTTTGAGATGCTAACTGATAGAGAAGAGAAGCTTCAAAGGATGCTTTTTTCCATTAGTGCCGTGGGTTCTGTGAGGATTCTTCGAAGCACTCATGACTCAAACTGGTTAAAGAGGAAACACAAAATCCTGTGGCCAACAACTGAGAAGATTTGGGTAAAGGTATCAATCTGGTGGGACTTCTCTTTTTTCTATCAACACAATCACAAGGCAGCTCAAGAATATTAGCAGTTACACATTCAATACACATATTTTTTGGCAGTAGTAGGCGATCCCTATCCCATCTGGATATTTATGCTTTCCTTGAGAACATGCTAATCAGTTGATCAGAGTTTAGAATTTAGCACCATATCCATATCAACAAGTACACTGTGCTCCTTGAAGTCCCTGCCACAGTGGCATCACGACGATAAAGGCCAAGCTGCAACAGATTTGCTTAACAATGAGATCCTGAATTGCACATTGCTTTCCAGAGAATTTTATCTACTAATAGACAGCAATGCTGTTTTTTCTCCTCACAATGATAGATATTCAAGCAACGTTTACAGCATAAGAATGACTGATTTCTGCACTAGTGCCAAAAAGAACTAAGAACAGAAGGAAAAAGAAGAAAATCATTTTCTGTTGTCATTGATGACGAATGAACATTTCTGACTACAAAAGAACCATATTGTCATATAATTTCTTGTCCATCACTGTCCAGGCTATGTGTGTTCCTACTCAACTAAGTCAGGCTTATCAACTTCAACTGAAAAATGATCAATCTGTACGAAGCAACTCCGGTTGCGTTTTGAATGTTCCGAGAACCAAATAAGGCAGGATAACCATGCCAGCCATGAACAGGGTAAACTGCAAAATTAAGGTAATTTGGTCATCCATCCGTCTTCAATGTTTGTAAATCATTCACAAGAATCTTCATGCTCTCTGATAAAGAATTTTGTTTAGAAGTGCTAAAATATAGATGATAAATCAAAAGAGGGTAGAATATGAATAAACAGATAACTTTTGACCGAATTTGAAGCCCAAGAAAGTCTAAGAATGTGAGTAATTATAACCATTTTTCTTCCTTTCTAGAGAATGATCAACTTTCCCAGGAATGATAGTTCCAATAAAATAGTAAAAATATTCCCCAGAAAAATACAATAGCATAAATAAGACTGAAAAATAAGAGACGCCAGTTTTTCATCCTCCCATGCAGACAGACACAACAATCCTCCAACCTCCGCGACGCGCCTCCCACCACAACGGGGAAAAAAAAACTAAGGAGAGGAAATGTTTTATCTTTCTAGGGAGACAGTAGATTTCATTACCTTATGATTATGTTTAAACCTTCTCCACAGATACAGGTGCAATTATGTTAGGGAAGCGTGAAAATAAACAAACGTGATCACAAAATGGCTTTATCTATATATATGACTAGCTAGGAAATTAAATAAGTAGCAGCAAGTCCAAGAACATACCACAAGAGGAAGGGTCAAGAAACTCCATATAGGCCATAGTGCAAATGAAAACCTGCTTCAGAAAGATCCGTTAAACCAAAAATGGAGAGACTGAAGGACACAAAAGGAAATTCAGAAAAAGAGAAAAAATAAAAAGAAAATAATATTTATGGTTCCTCATACAAGCAGAAAGACATGAGGCCAAGCACAGTAATGACTGGCAGTGCAGCTATACTTGAAATTTCCCACTTCTCATTTGACTTTCGGAATCCCCAAGCTAACATACTGGTATATAAGAAAAAAAGAACGTTCAAACCAACACCGAACATCCCCAAATATAATGGTATCCTGTAGACAAATATAAACCAACAATAAGCTACAAAGTTCAAAGTAAAGATACATACCCTGATTTAATAATAACAACAATGTTCAATCTATGAAATTGAATTGTTGCATATCTAATTCAGAAATGGGTTTGGATTCACTAATTGAAAAATGGATATAAAGAAAGTCATTTTCTTGCCTCCGTTAGGTTTAGCATTAGGAGAGATTCTATATTTATGCACAGATAGGGGGAAGAAAAGTACAATACTTCAATAATTTTGTTCTGCCAAGAAATCAAATACTATGCTCTGAAATATTCTATCATACTGTACTAATATCATAGCAAGTAAAGACCTCCTATTGACAATAATGAAATTGGGGGAAGATATTAATAGTTTAAAGAAATGGTTATCCATATATTATGTTTGCATGTGCACTTCCATTGCAAAGTGACCTATGTGAATCTGAAAATTTCCATATACCAGTTATACATCATTACTTTTAGGATCTTAAAATGAGAAACATCAAGAGATTTGATGTAACAACTCAAAGATAAATGAATCTTCACTTATGTATTTTCATGAAGAATTGAGATTACAACCTAGAGATATTGTAAGGGAAGAAAGACTTGCTCTTATCATAGTTAAGTCTTTCAGATATATCTTCAATTAGAACAATATAGATGGATAAAGAACTCAAAACATTGCAATGAACACCACCATGAGCATAATCCCACCCAAAAGTAATAAAATTATGGGTAGAGAAACAACCAAGTCAGGGCGTAGAAATATGTCGGTTTCTGAAAATATCCTCAAAATCTGCAAGTTTGGTACCTCTAGCAGGAAAATGGTGCATTGCCTACCACCCATCAAATATTTGATGGGTAGCAATTTCTCAGCCAGTCTTTTTGGAGGTTGAAAACTATGTTAACTTTGTCAAATTCAAAAGGTGCCAGGATATGGTAGTTTCAGATATTTAATTCTTACAAGAAACTTTAACCCCCAATCTGTTGGCATTGAGAAAACAAAGCATACTAGAGAAAGCAAAAAATATTTGAGGTCAAGGTACGAAACTTTGCTAAGCCATTTGCTATCCTGGAAATATTGAAGGATCATCAGAAATGATATGTATTACCTACAAAGCTATATACTACTCCATAACGGAAACGGATCTTTTATCTATAAAGACAACAAACTTGAATTGAAGTTGTTGATCAATGCTTCTGATGATGCTATCAAACAAAAGCTTCTAGCTATGGTAATTGTACGATGAGAGCACAAAGGCCCTGAACTCAATGAACCAACCCAAAGAGGAAAGAAACTGAAGCACCAAAGAAGGCTCTGGGAAGATGTGAAAACTAATAAAAGAAACAACTCAGGTAAGAAGTTCTATTAAGAAAAAGAGAAAGAAAACAGTCCAGGATAAGGTGAACCATACAGATATCTGTGAGGGATCAATCCAATTTTAACTAAAGACTGTCCAATTCCTGGAAATCTATAGGGCAAAAGGTTTTGCATTTGTGATAATAGTTCAGTAACCATAAAGACAGACAATAAAACAGTAGCACAAGTATCGCCGATTATCATTCTTAAACAAATGTAAGCAAAAATATTTTTGACTCAAAACTGGCATACTAGACTTAATTATAATGAAAACAGATATATGCTGATTTCATCATAACACACCTATAGATGATATGGCAAAATGGGAGCCATTTCCTTCTAGAAGACTTTGAAGGGGTTTAACCATAACCACTGGGACAATAAACAGCATTCTTTTCTGTCTCAGCAACAATTAATATAAGACTTAATTTGAATAACTCTAGACTTCTCCCATTCTATTCTTTAAACTTGTGTTGCAGTAGCTAACCTTTTCCTCCACTAATGATGGGAACCAGCATAAAGCCGTAGTACTATGCATGATATAAACAATGTAACACTGTCTGAGAACAACCTTGATTCTGTGATTCTAAAAGAACAAATCAGCACCAGCATGTCTCAAGTATTTACCAATCCAGACACAATAAGAAATATATTCTTCCCAAGGATACATGCAAATTGCTAATCATACTCAAGCATATCAACTGAGTGTCAGAAGTAGACTAAAAGAAAGGAAGACGAATTTTCAGGAAACATACAAATCAACAACAGGCTAAGCCCCGTGTAATTCACTACTCTTATTTGTTTCATAAAACTGAAAAGTAAATAACTGCCAAAAGAACGGCCAAAGTGTAATCAGGTTTGAGTGGCTTTAATAGATAATTTTACCTTCTAATGCGACCATCATGCCACAGGAGGTATATAAAATTGGAATGCCTATCACCATAGTAAACGATGAAAACTGAGGAAGCAATCCAAAGAAAATTCTCTACAACATCTACCCATGTGCGGGTTTTAGGGAGCGAAGGAGATAGAGTAGTTGGCCTTGAACACGCATCATCCTCCAGATCATCACTACTCGAGGCATATCCCTGACTGTGCCTCTGCCTCATGTATCCACCCCCCGCAACAGGTGTTCCTCCAGACATAATCACAGTTGATGCTATCCGAGAAAAAGCGAAATTCTCGGTCTACAATTTAGTTATATAGTCAATTCGTTAAGAAAAGATAAACTCTGTAACTTTGCCGCACTCAGCTCTAACCTATCAAGAATGCCTAAAGTAACAGTCTCAGTATCTGTACCGAAATCTAAATCGAAAAAACCAAGAAGCCAGACAATCAATTACAAGCCCCAGCTATAAATTGATCATCTCAAACCTAAAACTCACATGCCTATAAAACCAAGATTTACCTCCAAATCAGTGAACTACTTTTTAACTCCAAAACCCTCGTCAAAACACATAATTCTTATAAAAGCCATAAACAAAATCGACTCAGAATCCACCTCAAGCAGCAAGAAATTGCCAAACAATCAAACACTAAAGGGGCGGGCTTCTTTCATCCAAGGCCTCTCAATACCCACAAAAGTCTGCAGATTCACAATGCTCAAGCCCACCAAAGAGGTTAAAGAAACCTCAAAAAATCAGACATTACACTTGGCAATGGAGAACAATAAATGCAAGGATTGAAAGAAGCAAAATTTGGATAAAAACAAGAAGTGCGCTGTGCACTAAATGACGCAAGCAAGTGAAGAAGCCAAGAAAAGGGTTTTTAGGGGACTTTGGTTTGATGGGCAAAGCCTTGAAGAGAAGAAACAAGTGGGATCTCTATGTAAGCGTGCGGTTTAAAGATTGGTAGTTAGCTTAATTAGAGATTCTTTTCTTCTACATTACCCTTGAGGAATGTCCAACATTGGAGCATTCTTTCTTCAATCATCAATCCTAGTCCCGCTAAATTTTATTTTTTATTTTTCATTTTGCACGTTTTTGGGCAACAATATTATTTCCATTTCTTACAAATTATGCTGTTTATTGCAAATTAAATATTTATTTTTTATATATTCAATCCAAAATTGAGGAAATAGCACAAGTAGTAGCGTAATTTTTGACACATAGAAATACAAAAAAAGACTTTTTACCATTAAAGAAAATGGAGAATTGGCAACATTTTTTATTCATGAATCTTCCAATATATTATTTAATAAGCCTACGAAATGTTCATATAGAATAATATAATTAGTTCAAACTCTTTTGTTTTTTTTTTTTAGGGTTAAGTAGTTCAAACTCTTAAACTTTCTTTACAAAGATTGCATCCACTCCCTCGTGCTCTCTTTCATTAATATAATATTATTATATAATTATAAAAAATTTAAAAAATATAAAATCTTTTAAAAAATGAGAGAATTTTAAGAGAAATAAAATAATATAAAAAATGTAGTAGTTTAATATTGGTTGGGCGGAGGGGGAAGAGAATGGATGAGGAATTTAAAGGAGAGGGTCTTAAGCGCTCTTTACATTAGATTATTTTTATTATATGACAATATTTTAAAAATATATTAATATTATGAAATAATATGAATATTCATTATTTCAAGAGATAAATAATCTAAATTATGAAATATGAAAGGTTAGAGATTACAATATAACACACATCCTTTATAGATCACTATCTTTATTGCCTCAATTATCTTAGAGAATATGAAAGATAAATGATATGTGTTATAGAAGAGCCAACTAATGATCTGTGATAGATGTCACTTCCAACTTTATAAATATGACCATGTAGATTAGCTTGTATGTTGATGTACGGTGAAAACTCTCAATAAAATTATAATTTTTATATATTTTTAAGTTCTTTCTCCCTCTTTTGCTACAGTTATTTTCTCTATTGTTATTTTATAGTTAGTTTTATGCATATTTCGATAGAATTTTACAACAATTAAACTATTTAAAGTGACATTATTATCAAAATTTTAATATTTGGGCTAAATAAAAAAGGAGTAATTTGTAAAAAGAGTCTCATAACTATTTTATTTGTCATAAAAATATTTTTTAACTTTAATTTTTATAATTTTAATTTTAAATTTAATTTTAAAAAAAGAATATAGTTCTCAGGGCCAATTCCACTGTAGAGTTGGGTTCAAATTCACAAGTTTCTCACATGTGCTTGTGAATTTGATTTGAAGGGCAAATACATTAAATCTTGGCCACTTTCATATGAAAAATCTTTACATAAATATCAGTTATAATTTATAATCATGATTCAACTCTAAATTAATTGTGAGTCATTCGATTTAGTAGTCATATATTTGAAAAAAACGTACATAGTCTATATTTTCAATAATTTTAGATAGTGTTTGATAAGATATGATGAATTTACATTTAAAATCAAACTCATATACACCACATATGTAAATTTTAACTAAATTCTCTCGCAAAACTAGCAATAGGGATTGTATTTTAAAAAAATAATAAATGAGGGAGTAAAATTGGTAAATTATAGAAATTAAAATTAAAAAATATTCTTTAAAAAATAAAATACTTATGTAACTCTTTTTAAAAATTACTCAAAAAGAAAAATCATTGTGAATTCCACTTCTTTATCCAGCATCGACCAAGTCAAAAGTAAAAAATAAATAAATAGGGAGTCTACATGGAGATTGATCCAATTAAAATTTCATCTGGTCATTTCCTTGCAAATATTCTTTGTTGGGGATTCGTCCATCTTTTATTCAGACTAATAGAAATGTGAATATTCAACTTTGATAAAAAAATGTACTTCCTCGATTATAAAATATAAAATATTTTAAATATTTTTTAAAAATAAAAAATATTTTTATTATATTATTAATTAATTATACTAATATAACAAAAATAAAAAATATATTTACAATGAAAATAATTTAATAAAATAATCTTTATTAAAATAATTTTTTTAAAAAATAAAGAATCAAAAAATTTTATATTTTAAAAGATGGAATACATATTATGGACAACCAACTTTGCTGATCTTCACGTACCCCTAAATTAGCCCGATTCTGGCAAATATTCAAAAAGAGAAGAAGCATTAAAGGGCAAAATCCCCAGGTTCATCCAGGATGAGTATCTGAATGATTGAAAAGGCACCAGAGAACATTAATGAACCACAGAAAAACTGCAGAACTGATTTGTAAATGCATGCTAGCGTGGTTCCACCCGTTCAGGTGGCCCAGCAAGATGTGGTGGGCAACTGTTTACCCAATTGTACATTAAGCTATTTACTGATGTGCTACATTTCGTATGGATAATTAATGTATAATGCTCGAGACCCTATGAGAAAATTTTACAGATTTAGTCTACATCACCACTACATAAGCCAACCAAATCCAACAATGTTGAGTACAAGACATCCAAAGATAGGTAGCCTAAGAATTTCCTCATTTCCAATTCACTGGTATCCATATGGAGTTTGTGCTGTCCTGTGAATCCATCATCCATCACTAACCACCACGAGATGCAACCTTGAGCATCCTCAGGGTCTATATGCGACACAAGACTGAGTATTTCCCCCCGTTCCAACTCAAATGACAAGGAGAGGAAGTCTCTATTTGATTTAATACCCACTGTCTCAGCTTCCTCATGAAGCCACCGAATAATTTGGCTAGCAACCTACAAGAAAAGTTCACATACTTATAAGTACTAACACAAAGCACTACAATATTTTTACGTGTTAAATGTTTCAAAAGTTATACTAGCATTGAAGTTTTGATTCAATATAACTATTTTTCATATTTATTTAATTTTTAATAAAACCGTTATATTTTTTATTTTTATTTTCATGCTATTAAATTTTTTTATTTTTTATTAAATGTATTTACATTTACATTTTAATAATCATAATCATTCCTTATATTTTTATTGAAAAATAATAATATTTTTCTTTCTCCTTTTTGTTTTTGCAAAAGTAGAGATTAAAATACGTTTATTTACTCTTAATTTTTTATTTGTATAATATTTCAATAATAACATTAATTATATAATCCATTCTATAGATGTTATATAATCTATTTATATCTTTTACTACATTATATTTTGAATTAGAAAAAAATTATTAATTAAGTGGAGGATTTAGAATATTATTACTTAGTAGTTAAAAACATAGTTAAGGACTTTTCTATTAATTATTTATGTACAATTGTATTTTTTTATTTATTCATCTTTAACTCATATAACTCCCAACTAACACTTATGATTTAACATTTTGATAATAATGATAATAATAGTAAAAATAAAAACAACAAAAATAATAAACAAACAAAGTTCTCTTCTCTAACTAATGTAACTCCCAAATAACTCTTACTAATCTTTTAATAATTAATTATTTAACTAACTAACCAATATAATACTATTATAAAAATATTTTCATATTTTATTTCTTGTTATAATAACTTTTTCATTTATTATACATGAATTTGAATCTTATTGAGCATAATTATTTCTTATGATTATTTTATTTTTTATAAAGTAATAGTATTTTTTTCTTTATCTTATTTTTATAATCTTAGAGAGGTTAAAGAGCATTTATTATATTATTTTTTACTATTATTTACTTCTGATATTAGTTATTTTACAAAAGTTAGATACTCATTTTTATATCCCATTACCTTATGTTTTAGGGTTAAAAATGTAACTTAAATTGGGATAATTAATATACTTATTGTTTAATAATTACAAAACTTTCTATTAATTTTATATTGTTATTAATTAATTAACTAAATAATATAATAGCGACTAGTTAAATTTCAAGAATATTTTAGACCATCTAAAAAAGAAAAAAATGCATAAAATTTAAATTCCATGACCTCTATTCATATGTTTAGAACATAAAATTTAAATACCCATAACTTCTATCCATACTTTATAAGAGCATTTTTTACGCTAGATTTTTTTATAATATTCTTTTACTATTATTTACTTTTGATATTAGTTATTTTATGGAGGTTAGATGTCTATTTTTGTATCCCATTACATTATATTTTAGGGTTTAAAAAAAATGTAACTTAAGTGAGAGTATATAAACTTATTGTTTAATAGTTACAAAGCTTTCTATTAATTTTTTATGTGTAACTGTTATTTTCTTTTTATTTGTGATTCTTTAACTAATATAATTCCTAAACAACTCTTACTTAATTTTGTATAGTTATTAATTAATTAACTAAAAAACACAATAGTGGCTAGTTAAATTTTAAGGGTATTTTAGACCATTCAAAAAAGAAAGAAACATATAAAGTTTAAATCCCCATGATCCCCTATCCATACTTTTATAATAGTATATATAGATAGATATAGATAGATAGATATAGATATGTACCATATGCCTCTAATCTATAAAGAAGAACCATAAACCTTTGAGAGCATCATCTGCGTTTAAAGTCGTACTGATATCATAAATTTGTTACAGTCAAAAGATAACATATATCTCAAGTAGATCTGTCAAATCTCAGCAATATTCTGATGTCTATTAAATTATCTGAAGAGAGTAAGAAGAAAAACTAAATTCAGATACGGAACCAAATTAGAGGAATAGGTCATCAGTCTGATCTTCCTGTGGGAAGAAAACTCATTATATGTACTGTAGGAAAATTTAGATGGCCAATAAGGTCCAAAAAAGGAGTCACCAAAATAAGTACAGATAAATAGACTAACCTGCTGCAGGAGAATCACAGGAAGATCTGCCAAGTCACACTTGTATTTATTCATAGGACAAACAGTCTCGGACTTCCCTTTGAATAGACCAACAACATTAGGAGCGCCCTCCCCTTCCACACTGATGGAGTCATCATTCACTAGCACCTTAGTCCGAAAATGAGACTTCACATTCTTAACATGAGGTGCTGCAGATATCTGAGTTTGGCTTCCCGCAAGTAAGATGGATTGTGGAACCTTGATGGAGAGTGTCCAAGAAGATGTACGAGAATGCCAAGTTGGATGTGATATCAAATGGACATATGGGATCCGGGAAACCTTCAAGTGTAAAATAAAATAGACAATAAAAGAGACCAGATTTATCAACATCAAAAACAAGAACAAATTTGTATATCTCACTAGTATTTCTTTTCCATTTCTTATTCTAGGGGACAAGAAATTGAATTCATACCAGACTTTCTAGCTCAGCAAGAACTTTGTTTGAGAATATTCTGTGAGCCAGAGACGAGCAAAAATGACCCAGAAGATTTATGCCATCCTTTGCTTGCTGACCAGGTATCTGACTTCTACCAGAAGATGCAGCTCTACTTTTAGCTTTAACAAAGACATGTTCATGAAAAACTTGGTCGAGATAAATTTCAAAGCTAGTGAGATTTGGGAACCTCAGCTTCGTGAAGTCATGTCTGCCCCGTGACTCTGATTCATCAGAAGATGCCCTAGATAGAGTCGCTGTTTCTCCAGCTATTTGATCATCATGACCGGATGGCACAAGTGAAATGGATACAGAAGCTCCTTGACCAATGCATAAACGCAAATAATCTTCTTGTATCCCTGTTACATTAACTCCTACAGATGGATTAAATGCTTCGCGATTCACCAAATCGAAAACCTATAATCAGATATATAGATAAATGTTCAGCATGTATTCCAGGAATAGATCGGTAATAAGAATATTATTATGCCTGCAAGCGCCCGTATGAGATCGGGAGACGAAAGAGGAGTAAACCTGTTCATCAGAAATGGCTCGATGAACTTCACGCAGGAGAGCATGTGTTTCTCTTACACAAGCATCATCATTAAGACGCTTTTTCTTAGAGTCTTCTGAGAAATCCTCATCCGAACTCTTTATTCTCAGTTTGCTCAACTTTCTTGCATTAGAAACTGAATGTGCACCAAGGAACTCAAACCGAAGTGAGCGGCACGAGTTTGGAGGCAAATTCACTACCAGCATACCAGCAGAATCATGCTCAACACGCACAGTAGATATTGAAGATGGACGAAATGCTGCTGTTGGGTCATATAATGAGTTATCAAATAAATCGATATAAAATCCCTCATTTCCAGAAGCAGCAGCCACCATGCGATGCCGTTTAACCTTCCAATTTTGCTGCAATCTATGTGATCATCAGAAACAAATAAAAATATAAGAGATTAAAGAAAACAAGTGATGAGACAAAACTATCAAAAAATTCTGAAGTGTACAAAACATACCTAATAAGAGCACCATAAAATCGTGCTTCTCTAGCTACCTGCTGTTCCAATGCTTTAGCAGATTGTTTGAAGTATTTCCCGAGATGCTATAAATCAGAGAGGAGTCAGATTCAACAACAAAAAGATGTAACCAAGCAGAATATTACTATAAAGAAATGGATTTTTCACTCGAGGATTAACCTAGCAACCAACGTATAAACAGTTGAAACAAATGCAGACATTCTCCAAGATTCATAACAATGAGTAGTCACTAATGTGGTGCACAACTAAGAGAATAAAATTCTAGCAGAAGCAAAAATGAGATACCCGGAAGCATTGCAACTTTGTTGCAGTAGATACAGCAAGGTCTGACAACTGCTCATTAGGTAACTGCTTCGGCCTGGTCATGCTAGCCACTGTTACTGCATCATTTGCCTCCACCTATACACAAGATGTCAAAAGACAAAATTGTTTATTAACCTCCTCCAAATAATGCTGTTGAGCACCACTCTTTTCTGAAAACAATGTGCACATGCAACTGAAAAGGACTATAAGAAAGGAAGAAAAAATGAAAGAACAGGCTTAATCAATGGCCTGCCAAGACTAATCTAATTCTACCAAGTCTGATCAGAAAGCCTCACAATTACAGTCCAATTGGTCCCTGAAATTCTACACTTAATGATTCCACTGATTTTAGGACTGGAATGTGCAAAAGATATGCCCCATGTCTAAATTTTGCAATATTGGACATTTTGATCTCTAAAACAAATTCAACAAGAAGAAAGGAAAACCGCACCCCACAAAAAAAATAATAATAAAGGAAAGAAACAAAAGAAAGAAAAAACACAGTAATATCCCATGTACACTGTTCTTACAAGTCATTATACTCAGGGAAACCTATATTTGTATTCTCCGTGAAATGTCCAGCACTCATCTGACTGTATTAACTAAATTGCACTTAAACCAGCCCCAAACAACAATTTGCTCATATATAGATGACTTGGCTTTCCCAACCCCTTCCCTCTCTCTGGCCAGAGACAGATGTTATATACAAGGTATTGAAAAATGTGAGACGAGAAACACATATGTACTCAGAAGACCTTCCATCCATCCTAGATATCATATAGATACGTCCAATATTCCATAAGGCCACTGAAAGCATATGTAATAATAATAACACAACAGCAACAACAACAACAAAAATAATAATACTGCATTACCTATTTCCTTTATGAAACTTCATTGATAATTCACCAAGCCTAGTACGTAACATAAATTAAACTCACAAAATCCTCATCTCATCTATTCGGATATACAAAAAGTGCGCAGATAATTCCCCTGTACAGAGTAACCCGCACTTAAGATGCGCATAATAATGTTGCTGAAGTAGTAGCCAGTAAGGAGAAATCTTTACCGTATTGATGAGATCAATAATGACGGATAGCTCCTGATGAGCTAGTTGTAAATTCTCCACCAAACTCTGCCCTGACCAAGGCCACGGCTGACTACTACTTGTCTGGCACTCTTTGGACGCAGTACTGGTTTTCTTCTGCTTCTTGTTCGGTTCCTCTCTCTCCACAGCAAACACAAAGTCAATTCTCCTTATCAAATCCACTCTCTTATCATCGTATCCTACATCGCTGCAACGCACATACGAAAATTAGAAAGGCTATACATATAAGAATTGTGCTTTAACAATAGTGTGAGGAAGGGAGCGTACGGAGGAAAACGTTCGACGCCATTTTCTTCTATAGCGTCCAAGCGTTTGATGGGGAGCTTGTCGAGGGAGACAGCTAGGTTTCCGTCCATTTTGCCGGTGAATTTTAGGCCGGGGAAATTTTCAGGGCAAATGCCCTAGAGCTTTGCTAGACTAGAAGAAGAGCCACTTAAAAGGCCTGGGCTTTGTCGGCTGTGGAAGTGTTGGGCTTAAAATTTGAATTTTCATTTAGGAATGAAGCCTCTATTGATGATCTCCTTAAAAAAAAAAAAAAAACCTCTCCTATGATGAATCGATGATGATAGTTCCTTTTTTTTTCTTTTTCTAGCAAAATACTCCTTTCAATTTAAAATATAAAGAATTTCAATTTTTTTGTACAGATTAAGAAAGAAAAATAAAGAGTATTTTTTTATTATTTCTTTAATTAATTTCACTAATATAATAGATAATGAGATAATTATATTTATAGTAAAAATAATTTTAAAAAAATTATTCTTAATATTTGTAAAAGGTCAAATATTCTAAACAGAGAATTACATTTTAAGACAGAAGTCTCTATTTGATGATTGTTCAGAAAATGAACCAAAGTAGAGTTATAAGCAAACTCTTTTCTTTCTAAATTAGAAGGTTAAACAAAAAGAGAAATGTGACATACAATTTGGGATGATAATGTATTGGTACAATCATAACCCTAAGTGAGAAAATAATGGCAAATAACATTACTCATATCAAAATTGTTTCAGCCAAGGAGAATACAATTTTTCGCAAACTTGATTTTAGCTAGTTCCTTTATTACCAACAATGAGATTCAGAATCATAAACTATTGTTGTAAACTAATCCATTTAGTAAGAATATTCTTTTGCTTAATCCCAAATCCAACGTATTTCAGTTTTTTACCATTCACAACTAGCTTGCCTATAATTTAGACTTTTTTTGGGGATAAGTGCTTATATTATAAACTTTACATTACAAGAAATAAAGATTTTGCATGTATCAAATTCGTCGTAAATTTTCATTTGCGACGGCAATGTTCTTCACAAAATTTTAAATCTCAAATTTTTTATGGAAGCCACATCCGTAGCAAAGACCAACAAATATTAACATATAGATTTCGTCGAAGTAGTCAACTCTAAGCAATCGCTTTGCGACAAAAAATAAAAAATAAATTATTATAAAATTCGTTATAAAGTTATTGAAATTATTTTAATCTTAATTAAAAAAGAAAATGAAATTTCATAATAAAGTTGTCGCAAATTTGAGTTGGAAATTTATTTCTTTTTAATTAATATTAAAATTCGTCACAAATTTGTGATAATATTGCTACGAAATTTTATTTTCTTTTTAATTTTACGACACATTTATGAAAAAATTACATTAAAATTTAATTTGTGGCGAAATTTAATTTTTGATTTAAAATTATTTTTTTCATCGCAATTTCGTTGCAAATTAGCAATAGATTTGAAACGAATGTTAAAATTTATTTTAAAATTGTTATAATTTTTACTTTACGTCATAAATCCAGGTAAACTGGTAAAGGATTTGTGACGAAATTTAATTTTTGATTTAAAATTATAATTTTGTGATTTTGTAACCATTTTTCAACGAATTTGCAACGAATATTTTTCCATCACAATTTTAATCAACTTAATTTACTTTTAGCAGTTTTGTCGCTTTCTATTGCAAATATTCGCCTCAAATTTTTGTATTTTCTTGTATAGTTATCCTTCTAATAGTTTGGCGTTTTTTTTTCCTCTTGTCCATCTATATGTAATCAGAAAATTACATATTGATGGGAGCCTACTTTCTGGTCTTCATTGCTCAAATTCTTGAATTGATGGAAGCCAAACTTAGTTTTCTCATAATTTATAAACATCAGGGTAAAAGTTTTAGAATAATATGAATATTACATATATTCATCCTCTTTTTTTATTGACAAGGAAATTCGCAACTATTATCTGAATGTGCGGACTAAGTAAATATATTTGCCCACCTTAAAAATGAAATATAGATATAGATAGACTAAAGATCCTACAGAAAAAATGGTATACATACATTTCCATCTATTAAAGAAAATATTACTTAATTATCTGCTATGCCTACAAATGAGAAATGAAATTTCATAATTATGTGGCTATCGTTAGAAGAAAACATAATTTGCATAATTTCCCCCATATAGTGCGTAGTTTCCTGCTTGCTTTCTCTTCCAAAATGAAATTTGCATAATTTCCCCACTATAGTACGTAGTTTCCTGCTTTGCTTTCTCTTCCAAAATGAGTTCAATTCCCCACAAGAAGATGAATTGCCAATTCGGCAAAGAGTGCCAGACGAATTGTACTGAACTTCCATGCGAGCCAAATTTTTTGGAGGAGCATTCACCTAACAACCTAAAATTACAATTGTTTCTGGACATAAAATAAAACAATTGAATCAGTTGGATTTGTTCAAATATATTACATGAACTAGATCCGGCAAGTTTCCTCTTTTTTTTTTTTTTCTTTTTTCTCTTTTTTGGTTTGAGAACTACGCTTTGTCAAGTTGAAACTTCTTTGATTATATTTTTCTTTTAAAAAATACGTAACCTAGAAGGACTTGTATTTAATAAGAAATATTCTCTCCATTTCTAGATATAAGATTTTTTGTCCTTTTGCATATATTAAAAGAAAGAATAAAATAAAATTAATTCTACTAATATAATAAAGAATGAGATAATTGTATTTATGGTGAAGATTAATTTTAAAAAATATTTTTAGAAGTTTGTAAAAGTTTTATATTTTAAAACTAAAGAAGTATCCATCAGGTAAAATTTTCAGATGACAATTTAGTAACTTAATTAGTTAGAACTTAGAAATACGTTTAATCAGAAGATAAGTTTTGAGTTCAAATTGTAATTTTGTCCCTTTAAGTATAAGAAGAGAAAAAACGTTAGACAATTTATTGACAGGAACCAATATCTACAAGGAGCGGAATAACAAGAGATTTTCCTAATATTTGCTTTAGACATTCAACCATGTGGCAGAAAAGATGAATCTTGAAAGGTTACGTTTCAGAAGTTTGGAACAACCAAGGAAGGTCGTAAATGTACAACAGTCAGTACAAGAAACAAGAGTCACCAAAATTGACATTAGTAATATCTTCAAAAGTAGTTTCAAGAAAAACAAAAATAGAGAAATTAGTTGTACTTACCATTCAATTATTATGACTTTTCTATTCTTAAACAAAAACTTATATTTTAGCTTTATACATAAACTTTTTCAAATAACTATATCTGTCAAATTTTGAATGTCACAGTAGATTTTGACAAAAATAAATCACGCTACAAGTATGAACCATCATTTTCAATGATAATTTTATACATTCATGACTTTTGTTCCATTATTTCATAGTATCCAAACCATATGGATAAAAAATCAATCAGCATTAAAATACCATTTTCTTACCTTTTAATTTATTTTTCTTTATTCCCCCTCCTTGTGAGTTATGAATAGACAAAATTGTCTTTAAAAATTATAACACGTGCTTGTAGCATAACTCTCTCTACCAAATTTCGCCACAACATTTATAATTTGATAGATATAGTTGTTTGAAAAAAGTTCATGTGTATAAAAAGTTAAAATAAAAGTTTTTTGTTAAAAAGAGAAAAATCAAAATAGTTAAATGTCAGACATATCTAATTTCTTATAAAAATAATAATATCTTCAAAATTGATTGATAGTTCTTTTTTTAAAAAGAAAAACAAAAGAAAGTGATTGACAGTTTAGCCCTTCAAATCAATGGTAGAAAGTTTTCCATTTCCCCTATCTTATTTGTTTGGAGCAAAGATGAAGATGAGAAATAAATGCTACTTTGGTTGCTACAAGTAAATTAAGGTATATTAGGATTGTTTTTTCCTTTTTTTAAGGGAATTTTTTTCATTTTTGTCTATTAAGAGAGAAAATGGAAGTTTAGAGTTTCCTTTTTAAAAAATTTTTAATTTCTTGAAAAGTAAGTAGAGCCTTAATTTAATATTTAAGTTGGTAATTTTTAACTTTCAATCAATTTATAAATTTATTCTTAAACACTTAAAAAATTGCGGCAATAAGACATAAACCTCAACTTGCCGAAATAAAAATTCTAAATTCATGAAAAGTCTTATAATACATCTCTTTATTTACAAAGAGGAAATTTGTTTATTTTGAAGTTAAATACTCATTTTCTTCATTATTATATATTTAAATTTAAAAAGGTGAAGAGTAGACCTTTTATACTTTTTTTAATTTTCTGGGTAAACAAAAGGAGTAGATTAGATAGTCCCCAAATTGTCAAAAATGCATATGCGGAGACCCCTACACGAATGAATTGAATCAATTATTATGACACAATGTTAGTAGGCACTATTTTCTTTGCTCTTTTGGCAATATGTTAAGTTAAACGAAACATATGCCTAACAAATCCAAGATTCTTTCGTTTCATTTTTAGGTATTGCCACGCCAGACACATCACTGAAAGTCATAACTCTTCTTCGAACCACTCCCAGCACCTATTTATCCCCTCAACCCCCCCCCCCCCCCTCCCCAAAATCAATGACCTATAATCATGGCCATGCAAATTCAGGTAAGAGTGTTCATTTGATTATATGGTTCGATTTCGGTGGGATAATTTAATTTTTTGTTCAGATTTTTTAAAAATTTATAAAATTGAATCGAACTGAATTTTTTAAAAAATTGAATCGAACCGAACATTCGGTTAGGTTCGATTCGGTTAAAATTAAAATTGAAGAAAATAGAAAAGAACGCATTTCTGTAATGAGTTCTTAAGATAATTTTATTTTAAAAAATTAATTTTTATCAAAGAACATATTATCAAAATGCGTTCATATATAATTTTTTTTTAAAATTCAGTTTTTCAGTTCGGTTTTCGGTTTGAGAATAAAAACTGAAAACCGAACCGAACTAAAAAACTGAAAAACCGAACCCAAATGTATATTTCTGTTCGGTTCAGTTCGATTTTTTAGATTGCACCAAATAATGAACACTCCTAAATTCATGAACCAAATCAAATCACGAACCTTTTTTTTGGTATAAAAAAAATCCAATTAGGAACTTTTAATATGTATAGTGTGATATTAAAATGTGTTTCATTCTCAATTTAATTTTTAAAATATTATCACTTTTTCCTTTTTTTATGTGTTTTATATTTATTTAATTTTAGATGCGTGAGAAGCAAGCTATTATTTGAGGCAACATAGTATTGATTTATACCTCTAGAAATTAGAATGTCCAATTTCAATGGTTTTCATTTTCAATTTAGTTGACTGCTACAGTTGATTGTGAAATTAATCTAAAAGGAACCAATTTCAACAACTGCTGTC
Organism: Rauvolfia tetraphylla; assembly: GCA_030512225.1. Lineage (NCBI taxonomy): Eukaryota > Viridiplantae > Streptophyta > Magnoliopsida > Gentianales > Apocynaceae > Rauvolfia > Rauvolfia tetraphylla. The sequence continues at coordinate 7,775,837 of JAJQKT010000045.1, read as the reverse complement.
TGGTCCAACTCGGCATTTTTCACCTTTTTTTTGTTGATGTTTTCTTATTGGTAGTAATTAGCTTGAAATACCTCTTTTCCCCCATTTCTTTTAGTTGCACGTTCGACAATGTTGAGCAAAGGACTAAAGATTAGTTGCCTTAAAGCTCTCAAAGATAAAATTTGCAACTAAAAAGAGGAAAAAGATAAAATCTAAAAGGGCCATTAATGTTCCAACGCTGATCTGAGTCACCAGTTGTCGCCGACATCATCCACTCCATGTCTGCACCAGTTGGCACCTACTGATAGTAATCGTAATTGAATTAGTACGAGTTCTCCTTCCCTCTCTCTCTCTATATATACCTCATTTCATTCTTAAACATCCATGAAATCTCTCATCTTTCTGCAGTTTCTCTCTAATCTCAACTTCAGAATATTGATTCTCGTAATTTTCTGACGAAGTACTGTTCGTTCTCAGTTGCGGAAGCTTTTGTAGCAGAAGAAATGAAGGAAAGCACAGAAAATCCTCTGCAATTGAAGTCGCTGAATCACATATCTATTGTGTGTAGATCACTAGAGAAATCCCTCGATTTCTACCAAAACCTTCTCGGATTCTTCCCCATTCGGCGGCCTGGTTCTTTTGATTTCCATGGAGCCTGGTCTGTGTAAATCAAGAAAATCCATTTTGATCGTTCATTAGTTTGCTCCATAGTTTTTGTGCATATGATCCGTTTCTGAGTCTATATATTTGCATGCAGGTTATTCAGCAGCTATGGCATTGGCATACATCTTTTGCAGTCTGAGGACCCTGAGAACATGCCCAAGATCAGCCCCATTAATCCGAAGGACAATCACATTTCTTTCCAAGTAATATAGAGTTCTCCTCTCTCCCTCTACAGAAAAACTTTATCAATATTCTGCTTTCTTTTAGTTTGGGATGTCTCAGAGAAACTGATCAGCTGTTAGTGCTGAAATGGCACTGCGAAAGCATGGCAAATGTGGAAAAGAAGCTCAAGGACACGGAGATAGAGTACGTGAAGACAAGGGTGCAGGAAGGCGGTATCTACGTAGATCAGCTCTTCTTCCAGGACCCTGATGGCTTGATGATTGAAATCTGCAACTGCGACAATCTGCCAGTGATTCCATTAGCCGGCGAAGCTGTGCAGTCTTGCTCGCTATACAGATGCAGTTTGCAGCATAAACAGATACAAGAATTGGTATAAATCATTAATTAATCTGCAAGAAATTGCAGTTGCAGATTAGCCTGTAGAAATGATGTCTCATTGCCAGTACCAAAAAGATTCACAGTGCTTACACGTTTACCTTCAAATCTTCGTATCTCTTTTGGAGCTGATTGAATAGGATCAAATGAGTTGATTGATGCATCTTTTGTTCCCAAGAATCAGAAGTAACATGTATATAATTACCTAAGAGGCCCATTTGGACTGAATATGAAAATTAATAAAATATCTGTGCTATTCTTTGATTGCAAAAAGATTCAGGAAATTATCAGAAGTACCCATCCATTGATTTAATAAGAGGAGGAGGAGGAACCTGATAAAATCCTGGAACACCTACTAGTTATAGCAACAAGTATGAATAGTCAGTTCTTGCTATGCTTTGGCGTGCTGGTGATTGCTCCACATAACTCTCACCGGTGGGAGTACTAGTCAGAATCTTCTAAGATAGACTGCCTATAAAATTTGTCCGCACAAAAGCATTCCTGCCGTTGTTCCCTTCTTGTTTCAGAAGGATGCGCATGTTCTAGTCTTCATATTCGTGGTAAGCAAATAGCTTAATTGACAAAAATATTGCTCATTAGACAGGAGTTTGTTTCTCTTGCCCCAAACATATAAGGGCTGACACCCCCCCCAAAAAAAAAGGAAAAAAGAAAAGCATAAAGGGGCAAAAAGAGAAGAAATGGAAGAAAAAAAAAAGAGAGCTTTCTGAGGAACTTTGAAGCAGATTGCTTCACATTCAAAGTTTCTAATTTCCGTACATAAGATAAATGAACAATACTCTCAATACATGTACTCCCCTTCAAAATGTGGATCTTTTTAGGTCATTTCTATCTTTTAAAAATATTAAATATTTTACAAATTTTAAAAATTATTTTTTCAGAATTACCTTCATATATCTTTCATTCTCTCTCATAATAAAAGAGAATAAATTAAATTAATTAATGATATAATAGAAAAATACTTCTTATTTTCTTCTTCTTTAATTTATGTAAAAAATACTAAAAGGTATTATATTTTGAAAAGGAAGTATTTAATTTTGGACCCAGATCCTAAAAGCAAATACTATCTGTATTTCTACATAATTCCTAAAAAATACATTGAATTCTACATTCTTTTTAGCAATTATTAAAGCTGAAAAATATATAGTAGTCTGTTCCAAAATGAGTATTAGTATTAGCACATGAAACTTGAAAATATCTCTCTCTCTCTCTCTCTCTCTCTCTCTCTATATATATATATATATATATATATATATATATATATATATATATATATATATATATATGTGTGTGTGTGTGCGCGTGTGTATTAAAGTTAAGTTAGAATTAAGAGAATGTGACATATGGATAATTTTAGACTTATTTGAACTCTCCTAATGCCAAATTGAATTATGTGTATTTATGAACACATAAATTAATATGCCTATATAAGCTCATAAAAATAATTAATCACCTTAACTTTGGTGAAATTAAATAGATGATAAAAGCTCAATGACATTGTTAATATAATATCTATAGACAAAAGCTCTATCCATAACTAATCATGGTGTACCAAAAAAAAAAGATAAAATTGACATATTTAGTAAAAAAAAGATGAAAAGACCTAAAATTCAAAGCCATTGCATTGGTAATCGAAATATGTATTGAAGCCATTTCAGTGCTTTTGGGAAGTTAAAATTTTTTTCCATTCATCAAAAAATAAATGAAAAACTTTCACTATATATGTGGTTAAACATTGAGACAGATGAGTCTAAATTCAGGAGGCTAAAGTCTTGATTGAATTTTTTTGTACGCTGTCATCCTGGCCTTTGGCATGTCATGTGCGCTTGCGTGACAGGTGCACGATTTAATAAAAAATGAAATCTTTTGGGTCAAGGTACGAATATCGTATGGGAACTTTAAAATTTTTTGGTTCCGGTTCTTCCCATCACCTATCGGTGTTTGTATTGCCTGTGCTTTTCTGATTATGCACTTAGCCACCAAATAAGCAAATAGAGGTGAGGAAAGCAACAATTAGAATTAAAGACAACTAAAACTCAGAGATTTGGACTTAGATATTAAGTATTACTATGGCTTTAAATTATTCACGTACATAAAGGATGGATCCAATACGCTTGCTCAAGCCTAATTCAAACATGCCACTTCAAGTACATCTCTTAATCTACTTCCATCTCATACAGAACTGCATCTTTCGTGCACAATGTTTCCTATACAATCTTCTCCAATCCAAATCCCACATGTTTTTTCCTTTTTTTGGGATTCATTGTAGATGAAAATTTTGATAAATTCAAGACAGGAGCCACTTAATGAATAACTGATAGATTAAAAAAAATGACAAATGGAATACAGGAGCCAACTTCCCCCCTCCCCCCTCCCCCCACCAACTCCGTTTGCCGGTAACACCACCAACCTTCACAACTTCATAATGAAGGACAAACAATTTTTTTTTTTGAAAAGGATAAAATACAATATAATTTTTTAAAATCTTGAAAATATATATATTTAAAAAATGTGAATTTAGCTATTCATTTTGTGTAATAAAAGAAACTTTGTAGGGGAAGGGGGAGAGGGGGGACGCCGAAGTTGGGCGGCCCTCCCGCAACTGTTGTGCCAACTTTTGGACCAACCCACACATTTGGGTTGTACCAAAAGCTGGCGCAAGCCACTGCGTCAGGGGTGGCCCACGCGGATGTCCCCAGTCTCCCCATTTTTTTAAAAAAAAATATTTTACTTTTTTCTATTTATTTTTTAAAAAATAATAGAAAATTATAAAATATTAAAATTATAAAAAAGTATGGATTAATTACATTTTAGTACCTCAAAATAGAGAGAATTTGTCAATTGAGTACCACTTCTTATAAAATTGAGTATCACTTTTTAATTTTCTTTAAAAAAACTCTAATTTTGATCCCTTAATTGACAATTTTATAAGAAGTGGTACTCAATTGACAAATCTCCTCTACTTTGAGGTATTAAAATTAAATTAACCTAAAAAGTATCATGCATTAATAAAATCGTCATAAGCAATACTCTTTATTTATTATATTAATAGCGACCAAGGAAGCAAGATTTATGATAAGATGTGTTTATAAAGCAACAGCAATTTGGATTCCAGTTTTTGTTGCGAATGCTTGTTTGCAAGTTAGACAAAAACCCAAAAATAATCCAATTCCCTGGATGATGGATTTCTGAAAACGCCTGCAAAACCACCTCACACCTAGATTTTAGGAATTCCTACCATTGTCAAAATGGACTTTAACCTGAGATTTGGCTCGTGACACAAGTAAATGAGCTTAAACTTAATAAGTTTAAGTCCGTTTTAACGCGAGTTTTTTTAGTTTTTTTAGTCTGTAGGCTAGTGCAAGTGGTAGAACGCAAACTAACTAGTAATTTTTTTTAAAAAAAAATATTTTTTCAAAACTTGCATCATCTCTTCTCTTTTAACTCTTTTCAACTTTGAACACTACGACTACTGCCCCCAAACCCCTTGTCATTTTTTAACTCATTTCAGCTTTGAACACCACAACTATTGCCCTAAATCTCCTTAAATTCTTAATTGCTCTGAAGAACAACAACAAGAAGGTCTTCGTAGAACCCTTGTAACTGCACCGAATTCTACATTGAAGTGATCAGGATAACCTTCAAGGCCCAAAGCATCGAGGCCAGCCTTGGGAGTTACTCGAACAATATCGCAGCCACGGTCTCATTCTCAGACGGCCACTCGGCCACATTCTGCGAAGTTTTGGTGCCAATCCATGAATCAAAGAATCCAAAGAATGGTCCGCGGTTTGGTCTCAAGTACAGACTGCTTCTCTTAAATACTCATTTTATTTATAATTAAAATTTTACTTTTAAAAATATTTTTATATTTTATTTAAATATTTACTAATAACTTTCTTTATTAAAACATGGGCCTTACTACTAATTTGTTAAGTCAAATTATTCTATTTAATTTTATATTAAATCAAAATAAGATATTGAATTATAGAAGGAGAAAATAGTAATTATCATTTGTTAAAACTTTATTATGAATAAATGTTCTATTACATTTACAGGCTGAACAAACAAAATGATGAAAATGAATATTTGGATTTTGGTTCGGAAGAGACATGAGACGTGTATGCCTCATCTGTATTCAATTATTTGGATACTGCCCCCATCTTGACTTTTCTGCTTCGGTCCAACGATTACGCCATCTTTTTCTTTTCCTAAATTACTTAACATAACGCTATGTTTGGTAGGAATGAAATTAAATTAAATATCTTTTTACCTAGAGTTTTTTTTTATTTGGAATAAGTTTAGAATTTTCTTTTTATTTAATTGTCTGAAAGAAAAAGTTAGAATGGAATAATGAATTATTTTTTATATTTAGTAAAATTATTATTAAATATTAAAATAGAATGAAATTACACAAGAAATGACTTAAATACCCTACTAGTATATTGTGTCTATAAAAATCAAATTATACTCAACAAAAAAAATTAAATTAAATATTCATTTATAAAATCTTATTTAAATAAAATTTATTGCACTAAAATTTTTTTAAAATTAAATATTTTAAGTATTGAAGCATAATTTAGTCATAAAAGACAACTTTCACTTTAGATCAAAATAAAAGAAGTACTATTAAGATAAATAAAATAAATTCAAAGTTAAATTGTGTTTTTATTTAATCAAATGTTATAAAGATATAATAGTCAAAATAAATTTTTTAAAATTTCCAGTTCTCCTGAACATATCTTTTTTTAAGTTTTGGTGTGAAAAGACCTTTCTCGCATCTCATTGGAATCAATCCATAACATCTGCTTCATCATCATCAAACTCAGGACTAAATTTAGCTTTACTCTACGCCATAGTTACTGGGATATGAATATCTATTTTGATTGGCAACATGAACTTCTTTATCCGAGGAACTTGGAAACTGAGGCCTAGGGGGAGATGGAAGGGAAGAGATACATTTTACTTCCCCTAAGGAAGATATTTGTATTTACTTTGATTTTGTTTGGTATAAGAGAAATGAAAGTAAATTAGAAATAATTTTTCTTGTTTAGTTGTATGAAAAGTAGAGAGTGAAGAGATAATATTTTATTGTGTTTACAAATTTATCATCCTTTTTAAATTCTACAATTATGATAAAAGTGGAAGTTAAGAGTATACTTATCTTTTTAATACCCAATACCTCACAATCCTATCACTTTTGGAAGGATTGACATTGTTGATGTGGAGGGGAAGCTCTCCCCCTCTACATTTACTCTTTTTTCTTCTTCATCTCTAATTAAATAAAGTAAAATACTCATTTACTTTTCCTTCCATTTTCTTCTCTCTTTTCCTCCCAATCAAACTAGGCGTAAGTAGTAGAAGTGGTTGGAAATGGATATTTCTTGAAGAAGGGAATGGTTTTGTGATTTCAGAGAATTGCAGAGCCGAGAGAACAGTGGGGAGGAGGACGAAACCGAAGCCCAAGACATTTCGATGCCTTGATTTTTGCAAGAAAAGAAAAGATTCTTCAGTTTGTTCGGAATCTACTTTGAAGTCCCCATTGCTGGGATTGGGTTTGGTGTTATCCGAATAAGATTATTACTTTAATATTTTTTTTGACCGCTGCTTGCTTTTCCAATACAATGAGCCTTATAAGAAGTCGTTATGGACAAACATGGCTGCCTCCTACCAATTTAGTATCATTTTATAAAAATGAAAGCCCAAAATGAGTAAAGACCCGTTGAATTAAAAAGAAGAATCCCTATAAAAGCATTGGTTGGTGTAGTGCAGTTTTTGACATCTCATAAATTCTCTCTTTCTCTAACACTTCTAAAAAAATTTCACCCAAATATTAATCATTAAAGTCTGTGCACATGGCCTAGAATAGGTTCCATTCCACTTACAGCCGTCTGTAGCAGACTATCTTCCATAAATTTTTATTCCAACATTTGATGATGGGACATTATACCATCTAAATTTCTCTAGCCACCTAATCTAATGCATGATTTTAGAACATATATATATATATATATATAATTTAAATATAGTCATGTAATATAGTTAGTCGGTCTATATTTAATATACATATAACGTAATTAAAATTTTTTGTGTATAAGTCATTTGTATTTTACATAATTAATTAAAGAGAAAAATAAAATCTTTTATGATGTTATTAAAACGAAAAGAATCGGAAAGCGAGTTAGAATTTTTATGCGAGATATAAAGAATAGTTTTCTTAATGAAAAACTAAGCCAAGGGTAGACAAAGGTAGTTGCAGAATGAATGTTATGAGAGGGATAGTGGCCTTAATTTATGTGTATGGAATGGCGTTCCACTTATATGCCGACCAGGGGCTTGTTTTATGTCATTTTCATTTCTTGCAGTGCCTCTTCACATTCTCATAGACAAAATCCCATCAAATACTTAGTATAATATAAGAGGCATGATCAGCAATATTTGTATACTCATTTTTTCTTGAAAAAATCAAGTGGAAAGGAATATATTGAAGTTGTAGGACCCTGTAGCATTGGGATGGACCTATCAAAATTAATAATGGCCGATGGGAATGTGTTGGATGCATGGGAACAAAGCCATTGGAGACCATTACACCACAAGAAACCATTTAAGGTGCTGAAATTAAGAAAGAACAAAATGGTAATATCAAATCTTTCCCTCCGCACCAGTCAAATCCCTCTATTTTATTATCCATCATAATAGGCATAACACATGGTTTGCTGCTTTTTAATCACATCTTTTAGTCTTTACCCACTTTCTAATCAACATTATTTTAGCATCTACTGGGCTGGTTCCTCATCATTCCAATATAATTAACCATCTCCATCTTATTCTTCTTCTTCACATTGTGTCCTGCATCAGAATCTACCTATCAAACAGAGCACATTAATGGCGAGTGCAGGCAATGAGAAGCAAAAGAAAGGATCAGTCATGTATGTTTATAAACTGGACACCGGAAGACTCAAGCCACAGGCATCTGATCCCTCAACTAACTCACTTAAGAAGGCCATTTTACGCGGCTGGGGAATGGGATTAAGGAGGTCGAAAACCGTCAGAGAAGTTGATCGCCGGAGAGTGAACAAGGTAGAAGAAGAAGGATTAAGTGTAAAGGAAATTGTGGAGGCGAGAAAATCAGTGTCGATCGAGGCGAGGAAGTCAGTATCACACCTACAAGATGATCTCCGGAGAGTAACGAATAAGGTAGAAGAAGATGTAAGAGTGAAGGAAATTGTACAGGCAAGAAAATCAGTGTCGAACGAGGCGAGGAAGTCAGTATCACGCCTAGAAGATGATCTCCGGGGAGTAATGAATAAGGTCGAAGAAGGTGTAAGTTTGAAGGAAATTGTAGAAGCAAGAAAATCAGTGTCAGGAGAAGCAAGGAAGTCAGTGTCGCACTTAGAAGCGAACGTGGGCTCAGTGGCTGCATTTCTTCAGGTGAGGGTGTTGGTCACCGATATGCCGGGGTTCATGCAGGTTCATGCATTCCGGTGCGCCCGCCGTACGTATGACAGTCTAGAGAACTTTAGCTCCAAGCAGATGGCGTACAACATGAAGAAGGTATGGCCCAAACAATTCTTCACTTCATCATTGTTCATGAGTATAACTAATTCTTGATTTATTTAATCGTTTCGCTCTCTATATGATCTTAATTAATGATTTGGAATCCTAGCTGTTGAGGTAGATTGCTATTCGGAAAGAAGATAAAGATGCATTTCTTGTTTGATCCAAGAAGAAGAACCTCGGGGATTTGGTTTTGATTTGATATTTTGTTCTTTTTAAGTTGTCCCGTTTTAGTGATTGAGTTAATAGTTGGGTAGTCTAACGTCTACTGTGAAAATCTGAATTCCCTTTTCCGAAGTATTTGTCCGAGCATGATTGGGAGTGTCTTGAAACAAGTAGGTTTTGAGAGGCAAAAGGCAAAAGTGTGGGAGACAATTAGGGGAAGATGCAAGAGAAGAACTTTTACGGCAATCAATGATAATTTGGAATAGAGACTTGTTTCTTTCTTCTTCAACAATTCGATTCAGTTCTTCTCTGCCTGAGGATGTGAGTTTGGGAATGGCTCACTCTGTTCCCCTCCCCAGATACAGTGCAAGCACCCATGGGTGATGCACATGTCTGTGTCGGGAGCTGATCCATAGGAACAGACAAACGCATAATGTTTGCATCTGCTGTATATAATTTGAGTATACTAATTGATGCTCATTAACATTATGCTACTGAATAGATATGATTAGTGAAAGATTAGGACTGAATTACTTGCCCGTTGAACTAATACCTTAACGGTTTAAGTTCTAAACATTTATTAGAATTTAGATAGACTTAAACAAATTACAATTCTGAATAAAATTTTAGTAATTAAATATTTGATACGGAATTGAAAGTCTAAATTATATTTCCTCGTATAAGAAACCCATGTTAGAGTATGCGTTGAACCTAATAATTGCAGATTAGCCTGATCTAAACCATGTGATAATCCAGAATTTATATTCTCTGTTGCTATGCCATATGTTTGCGTGTGCAATGAATGATTCATTTTAGACTTTAGTACCTGAAAATTACTGGTTATTCAGAAATCGATTTCTGGGCAGGAGTTCGATACAGTGTACGGGCCGGCCTGGCATTGTATTGTGGGCTCAAGTTTCGGTTCATTCGTGACCCACTCCACGGGCTGCTTCCTCTATTTCTCAATGGAAAAGCTGTATGTTTTAGTGTTCAAAACAAAAGTTCAAAGAGCTCTTGACTCGTAAAAGTTTTCAACAATCACTACGATATTGTAAATGGTTTGAATTGGATTTTTAGTTCAACTTTGCCATAGTTTTTCATTTATGCTTCTTCTTGTTCATAAATTTTCTTTTCCGTTGGTAAATACATTTTGACTCTTATTTTTAATATCAGTATTTATTTCCGAATACAAACATTCAGTCGAACCATATCCTATTGTGCAATTAAAATATAATTAAATGATCGAAATATTTGAACCAAATCCAAAATTAAAGTTTCATAGTTGGGTCCAAAATAAGCAATGCGGCGGACAAACGTTGCGTCGGTGCAAGGAATTGCAAACTTCGTTGCAGTTCGTTTGAAAGAGATTGCGCCACCCGGGAAGTACTTGAATTGTGTTTGGTTAAGAAAAATTTTTAAAAAAATTTTGTGAAAGTAAATTTATTGTAAAAGGAAAAGTGGGACCTAATTGTGTGTTTGATTAGAAGAAACACAATCAAAATAGAGTCAAAGTTTATTTGGATTGAGTTTCGATAAATTTATTTTTAAATTTTTTTTCTTTTTACAAGTAATTTAATTTTGAAATTCTATCTAATTTGACCCGAGATAAAAAGTAATCCAACGGTCAAAGGAAAACTCTTGAAGATGACATAAATCATGAAGTAAATGGCTTTGGGAGGAAACATTCTCATGCAGCCATGGAAGGACCAAAGACATCAACAGTGACTATTGGGATTAAATGAGTTATCATTGTCCAAAAGCACCAAAGGATGAGAAGTTGATTTTCATTCAATACTATAAAACACGTCCACAGCGGAATATTTTCTGATTTCCTATTCTTGCGGGCAATGCCACTGACCTTTCTTTTTCATAACGTGGTCCACAATTGTAAGGAACAAAATATACGTCTCTCTCTCTCTCTCTCTCTGTTTGGATTAAGTTTCTATTTAAAAAATTTTATTTTAAATTTTATAAAAAATACATTAGTTTATCTATTTCAAAATATAAGATATTATAGTTATTTTTATATAAATTTTAAAAAAGAAAATAATAGATTTTTAACTATATTCTTAATTAATTTTATTAATATAATAGAGAATGAGAAATTTATATTTGTAATTAGAATAATTTTTAAAAATAATTCTTAAAATTTGTAAAAGATCAGTATTTTGAGAATGAAGAAAATAGTCAAAAGTCTTATTTTTTGAAAATGAAAAATATTTATAAAAGAAAAAATGAGATCTAAAGTAAAAGGGAAGTGTTATTTTCATTTTACTCTTAACTTCTTTCACTTCCCTCTCTCTCTTTTTTTAATAAATAAAAAAGACTTTAACTTCCTTAGTAAGTTTTCCTGAACAAGGCTTGAAGTAAAAATTTGAAATTTTCTTTAGGTATTAAAGTATTTTTAATTATGAAAAAAAAAATTAAGAGAGGAGTGAATGAAGCTAAAAAGGAAGTGAGAATATCAATTCATAGAATAAAAATATTTCATTAAATTTTATAATGAAACTCAATCAAACATGTTTTAGTTGAGCTTGCACTTGGAATTTACCAATGACAAACTCAGCTTTAACGCCCAAATTTTGAGCTACTTTCCTTTAAAGTTTACGCGAGTATTGCTTCAAGACCTTAATTTGGCCAGAAATGGAAAAGGTAAAGTAGCAATTCAGTCGATATAGTTGTACTCTCTCCGTTTTAAAATATATGACATATTTTTTTTACAAAAATTAAAGTTTTTGTTAAATTTTATTAAAAAATTAAAAGATGTCTAAAATGTCCTATTTAAAAATTCTTGATTAGTGTGTCAAATTTTAATTTAACATTAATAATTGATGTTTAGAATAGTTAGTTGGAAAACTAATGATTTTTTAAAAATAAAAGTATTTAAATAGTTAGTTGAAAACAAAGATAAAATAGAAAATAAATAAATAAATAAAATTTTTATATAAAAAGATATCTTATATTTTAAAATAAATAAAAATAAAAAGTAAAGTATATATTTTGAAATAATATGAATAATTAGCAAATAAAAAATTCAAATTTGATTCTCATTGGAGTAATAATAAAGAATCGCAAGCGGCTCCTAAACTACATTGGATGTATGTATAGTGCATCTACTGGTCAACAAGGTGTACCCACAAAGGTGACCTACGCTTGAAAAGGAGGGTTATTCACAAAATTATAATAAATTAAAGTTATAAATTGGACCAAACTTAATAAATCATTATGGGCTTAAAAAACTTAATAATTTGGACTAAAATTTTCTAAGGTTTATCTTTTGTCAGCACATTTATAATTTAGTAAATCTATATTCTATGCAATGGCGTGACACGTCCTTAATAATTTTTACAATATTTTTCTTTGTCTTTGTCAATAGTTTTTCTTTCTAGGTTTTTTTAATATTAAAAGTAAACTCTCACAAGTATAAGGGCCAAGTATTACGACAATATAGAAGACTACTTGTCATTCCATTTAACTTAAACTAGTGAGTTTTGGTTCATTCTTGAAGGCTCTTATCATTGAAATTTACTATTTGAAAACGCTTCAAAATTTGAGGTATGGCTTATCAATTACTACTACTACTAGAATAAGATTTGAGGACAGCAATTAAGCATGGAATTGGGGTGGGCGGACACCACGAAAATGACCATTTCCCAGTTAAAAATATGCCTACAAGCTACAGATGATGTATGCCTAAACGAATCCATCCAAAATGATGGCCGGCAGCTATTGTTTTTTCTCGCGTTAGGCGACCCGACTTGCAAAATTCTAGTAAATTAGTGGACACAACTTTTTAGCGTCACTACCACGCCAATTTTACGGTAATAAGTATGTCCAAATTAGTATAGTCTATGCTTCGTTTTCCATTTTATATCAAAAGATAAAAATTAATAAATCATATTCAGAATGTATATTTTCGTTGAAGACTCTTATAACTAACTGTATTTAAATTAGATTCTGTAACAAAATTTAATATAAATTTTTTATGTTGTATTATATTTTTTATATAAAAAATATCTCTTACAAAACTCTAGATAAAAAATTTCAAACTAAAATATTATTCAATTTCACATTAAATTATTTCGTTGTCACATAATGATATCTTGTGTACTTCTAAAAATATCTACACAGACGTATATCATTAGGGCATATGAGTAAAAATGAAGCTAGCTAGTGTCAATCAATTCACTGTGGATTAGGTGAAGGTCGAAATATTTGACTATTCTTGGTATGATATATTAATAATTGAATATTTTGTCATGATCATATCCCATTATCATCATCATACTAATTGAAGTGTGAAATATGTGATAAATTATCTTGTCTTGGCCAGCCAAGTTGGTGATGATATTAGCAAATAGAAATGGTGGATGGAGGACAGAAACCCATTGGATGTTTAATAGAGTCAAAAACCCATTTCGTGTCGCCCATCTTCGTTGAACAGCTCCAACCTGTTCTCATGAGACGTCAAGAAAGCTGGCCCCAACTGACACTACGATCATCAATATGGAAAGAAAAGATGGACGGAATTGAGCTTCTTTATACATGAACGGCATCCAAATTTGTCTCAAACACCACAATCCCAAAACAACAATAATTACAATCCACAAAACTGAAAGACAGTTCTACCTACATATTCCACAGGCACAGCAAGAGAGTTCTATATATATATATATATATATATGAGCAAAAATAAAAAATAAAAAATAAAACACAGGAAAATATGCAATTGTAATGACCAATACTGATACACCTAGACATGCAATGTTGAAGATGATCATCTGGAAACGTTCCGTCTATGCAGAAGGAAGAAGACAGTACTACAACTTACGGTGGCCGCCGGTGGTGGGCTTTCGCTTCTGGGATTTGGATTGGGGCTTCTTTCCCAACATACCGCACATACCACAACCGGAGACCCTCGGAGAAGGTGGCTCTGCAGCTGGTTCAATATTTACGGCCCGATACGCAGACTTTGCTTCTCTTGGTTCTACCTTTGCTTTATTAACTTCTTCTTCTTTGGTTGAGATTTTCTTCAACTCTCCAGATAAGAGCTTGTCATCCCATACCAACCCTGATGATCCTTGCCTTCTGAATGATACTTCAGACCTTTGCAAACCTTCCATGCTAGCTTAGCTTCACTTCTCTCTGTCTCTCTCTCTATATGTATAATAAGTATATATCAATCAGATAGGATGAGGGGATAGATCCCGGAGTCTTTGATCTGTGAATGAATTCGAGTCCAACACCTGTGTTGTGTAAACTTGGGGACAACGATGAGTTATATATATAGAGGAAGAGGAAGTATTGACAAAGGCAGAATAAAATGGTCCATTAGGAGATAGGGGTCATAAAACGGCATGGCATCGAATATGTTGAAATGCAATTATTGAATTGTCCTTTGAAACGGCTGACAGAGTCTATCTGCCCGTTTCTTAGCTAACTAACCGAAATACAAGTAAATAGTCCTCTCCACAGCTTTTCAAGCGATCATTAGAATTCTAATTCTTCTGTTGCAAAGAACCCTCCGGTATCTCGCTAGTCCTATAACTTGTCATTTATGTGGATTTTTATATGAATAAGAGCAGAAGTTCTAAATATGATTTTGAATTCAAGATATTGCTTAATAATATCATTGACTATATATTAATATTACCGATTAGCTACGGTTTCTAATCTCTGAAATCATCAAGAGAACCAAAATTATGATAAAAGCTGGGGTCAAGAAGACTTTCCAGGGGAGCAGGCTGCTAATTGACTTAGTAATGGGGATTATTATTTTACAAGACCTCGAGGGCTTTCAGGGAAAGAAAAAAAAAAGTTGAGTGCGAAAGTAGACAAAATGGAGCAGCTATTTCTGAAACTCCAATGGAGGAAAAAACTATGTATGTATATGTCTGTATTAGCATTAAAATGGCTTCTTAAGTAGAGTTTTTGTGTTAGTCTAACTGCTGCTAGTTGACCTTTTTTTTATATTATCTGTTGATTGCTGTTTCTGTCTAATATTAGTTAACCTTCTAATAATGTGATTAACCTAAACCTATCAATTCTTGCAACCACCAGATCATGGAATTTTTAAGGGGAAAAAGAGGAGAAAGTGCTAAAATGAATTACGTTCACTAGTTACTCAAAAATTTGACTGAATCAGGTGCAGATATATATAGACTAGTCAGCTGAACTTCCTTCAAAATTTCAACATTTGTTGTTCTGATTTGGGAGTACTATTATTCTGGTCCTACTTTGGTTTTCCACCTCATTTTTGTCAAAGACTTGGTATTCCTCTATTATTGACTTTTTACCGGTGACCTTCCGGGAAGATACAATCTGTCTGAACTTTTCTTCTATTTTTTCCCTTAGCATATGAAAAACTTTATAATCTTGAGAATAAAAAAGAAATTGGGTCAAAGATATTCAATATTAGTACAAAATTATATTGTAAGAATAAGAGGTTTTTGTTAAGTAAGTAAGTAATTCTTTTTGTAAGGATTTAAAGATGATTCACTAAGGGCCATCTCATTGGTTGCACGGTTGAAATTAAGCGTCATGCCAAGTAAGACGATCTTACTTGTAAGCTGCACTGTTGGAACGATTTTGTTCCTTGATTAACATCGGTGCCTAACCACTGTCCAAAATTGAAGGCACCATCTCATGGAGACCTCTCTATCACTCAGTTCTATGATCCCTACAGGTAAGCGCACCGGCCGAGAGAATTTTTCTTTTCCCCTTTTTCTTTGGGAGTCAAATGGGATCTTCTTTCACACCAAAAAAGAGTAGAAGGTACAAAACTGATGCAGAGTTCCCGGCCGGGAGCTTTTGGGGCACAGAAATTACACACCAGAACAACTATTAGCGCACACAGGAAACAGCTCCCGGCGTCTTAATGTGGACCAGGGCTGCTCACAGCCTCCGGCATGGCAGAGAAATGGTCTGAAGGACTACAATGGCATTCCACAGTAGAGAAGCAGGTGAGAGTAGAAACATGAACATGCTGCAGATTTTGCAGTGGTTTTTCCCGACCTGGGAAATTGATCAATAATGGCAACAGTAGTATGCTGAGAAACCACTGCAAAGAAATGAATAGCCATTGGTCACAAATGCATAACATTAGCAGAAGGTATTTACAAAACCAGAGGATCAAAATTCTCATGTTTGTGAGCAAAACCTAAAGCAAGCGACACCACAGAATGCTGCTGAACAGCACCTTTTCTAAGGATGCATGTTTGGGTCAGCCTTGGTATGAAATACGCAATGCTGAGAGCTTTCTTCCTCGATCGATTCTATTCATCATTTGTGCGGAGCTGCCATCTCCAATTCTAATAAAAGTAAATTTCAAAAAGGAAAAGACTAAGAATACTAAACTTCATATTAGTTGCTCAAAACTGCTGCAACCGACAACTATCTGAAATCTTTGTCCTCGAGAATGTCATTCAAAGCCCTGAAAAAGGGCCACGTATCCCTGATACATTAATATTTGTCCTGTGAATTTCTCATCTAGGGCCTTGTTCTATTGGAGCAATCCCATTTTCCTGTGCTTTTCTCTTTTCTTCCTTAATTTGAGCTAGGCTCTTTGGCCCCTTAAACAAGGTAGATTCCTGAGCAGATCTCTGCTTCCTTGAAGCTATCTTCTCTGAAACTTCAGACAAAAGATTCCGACGCTCATACGGTCTCTTTTGCTTGAACTGGTGTCTAGACCTGCTTACACGAGAATGTCTAGATCTGGCAGGCTCGTAAATGTCTTTCAAGCAAGTTTTATTCTGAATGTGTGATCCAACAGAATAAACTTCCACTTTTGATGGCAATTTTCCATGCACATGCCCACTGGATACCTTACGAGGTCTCTCCCTGATTTGAGAATAAGCTGGATACTCGGCATTAATCAGTCTACGTTTCTTCAGATAATCCCTTAGGTCCACACCACAACAACCTCTGGCACCTAACTCTGCTTCGCAAACTGTCCTTCTCCGTAGTAAAATGTGATCCTGTATCCTCTCCGTTTCGTAGAGTTGAAATTTAGAGATAGTGTGACGAATATCTTCATCATCTACATGGTGAAAACTGGTGTGCACTTCTTGCCCAAAGGAGGTTCTTAAGTCTGGATATGCAGGATCATACTCTACATTGTCCTTGTAATCAAAATCTTCTGATCTATCATTGACAAGAACATCAAATCCGGGCGAGGACTCCAACCACTCTTCTCGCCTGATAGGATCTAGTTGTTGATCATTTAAGCTCTGACCAGCTGACTCCTGGAATCTGCTTTGGACAAAGGCTTCTTCAGGAATTGGTGAACTTGACCTGATTGCAGCGATTTCTTCACACGGAGAAGCACTTCGATCTGCAACATTATTGGAAATGGTATGGTGGAGCTCCTGTGTAGGTTTAATCTTCACTCCAGCTGCTCTTTCTGGAACAGCTTCAAATAATTGCTTTTCCACAGGTACAGGCCCCGAGTGATTAAACATAGTCATTTTCTCTAAGGATAGGCCATCAACAGCAGCAGATACTTTCTTTGAGGATTTCCATGTATGCACTGTCTCATCAGGTCCATGCAGATAGCAGCACTTCTCTCCTCTATTGCAAAACCCATTGAAATAAAAGTAACAAGGAAGATTTGTCTTGTTTCCTGGTGCTGCAGACTGCTGATGAGAAAGAGCAGATTCAGATGCAGTCTCAGGATGTCCATCCAATGGCTGAGCAACGCACCAAAAGTAGTTCAGATTAAATAGCACATATGCAACCAACTAATGAATGGTCTGCCAAAAAAATTTATAAACATCACAAGCCCAAGAGGCAATTCAGGATTGCGGAAGAAACGAGAGATAAATACTTAAGGTTTTAAACAGAAACAACAACAGCAACCAAGCCTTATTTCCAAGCCGGGGTCGGCTACATGAACCAAAAAAGAACCAGCAAAACACATAAATAACAAGAACTGCTTCAAAAAGGTGTATTATCAATAATCAGGAAATGAGGTTTCATTTTTTCTGTTCTTTTGCATAACAAGCTATACGAGCAAATAAAGTTTGCATCAGAAACAAGCGTATACAACCTAAGTTTTAAAACAATAGGAAAAGATTCAAACCAGCAATAACAAGTATTGCTTAGAAAGGTGCATTATTAAATTATCACGAAATAAGGTTTCATTTTCTCAGTTCTTTCTCCTTCGCTCTATGATTGATATTTTAATCAAATTTAAAACAGTACCAGAACATTGAGCAAAATTAAAGGAATATACAACTTCAACCACCAAATTCAGTCATTTCCAACAACACATAACTAGAACCCTCTTTGTCCAATTCCACCAGGAAAAAAAATTGCGGTCACATATTATTGAGAAATGAGTCTTTACAAGTATTTAATGTAATAACGCTAAATTCTAAATATACATACATTTGCATTATTTGGTAGGCAAGGCTGCGAAAGAGCACCTTAACCTGGCCCCAAGCACTAGGAGCCTCTGACCACCTTTCTTACTTATTATATTATGTTTCCAAAATCTCTATATTTATTATGTTTATACCTAAAACATTTATAAATTACCTCAGGCCCTCTCAAATTTTGATGAAGTTAATCAAGAATATCAATCTCCTATCAAACGTGCCTTGAAAAGTTACATGTTTCCAACTTAGAAAATGATCACAAGTCTAGAAGTTTGAAAGATATTCATGGAGTTTTCATTCATCAAGCAAGCTTTTCCAATAAGATGTAAAGTTTAAGACAAAGCCTAGAGGGATCCCAGCTTAGCAGTTACATTTAGAAGGCAAACATTATAGGCCGCTAACTCAGGTTTTCTCAGTGTGGGAAATGAAGTCAATTGAGAAGCACCAATCGTAAGTGTCATGAGTTTAAGAAAAATGAGGCATGTAGTTAACCTTGTTTCAACAGAAAAACTTGTTATCATCAGAACTTTTTGTGCCGCTTCAAGAGTGAAATGTTCAAATACAAGCCACAATCAATTCAGTTCCATCAATACCAAACCAAGAAATGGATTTGTGACACTTTCCCAGTAACTGGGTCCACCTCTACCATAGAAGTGATTACATGACAATGGCCATGTGATTGAAAAGCAATGTAAAAGACTAGTACAATAATCTCTGAGGAAAACTTGGACATTAGAAAGCAATTTCTACATGGCCAGGGATCAATGATCATATTCTGCAAGTAGCTCACCTCTTCCAATTTGACGGATTTTATCATAAACCAATTCTCCTTTGGTCGCAATTCCTAAAATACAGAATTTGAGTAGCTCTAAACTTTCCATTAACAACCATCCAAAAAATGGTGTCTACAATGTCTCACTAATGGGAATGAAGATGTGAAGGTTTTGGTAGATCAAATCAGAGGCAAGTGCCCTTTTCCTGTCACGTGAAATGTGCTTTTCAAGGCACGTGAGATGTACTTTCTTATTAACAATAGAAAAATGTATAGAACCTTTAGATACCGAAAGCATATCAAATTAGAAAGTGAAAACCCAATATAAGGCATTAATGTATTTGTTCAGTCAGTTATCATAGATAGGAGATACAAAAGCAACAAGAAACCTGCAAATCCAAATATGCAGTGTAACTAGCTCACACACAATGACAGCTTACAGGATGCCGAAAAGCACAAGTTGGGTTTAGGCAGCTGCCAGCCATCCAGTACCAGCAATCCCTTGGATTGAGCCTAGCAGTCTCGCTGTGCCTATATTCACAATCAATCCCCTGAAAAAATACAACCGATTAGAATGAAAATTTTATAGAATACATAAAAGCCAAAATCTATACTACACCCCTAATAATAAGAATAACTAGAAGGAAGTCGGAAACTTCAGCTAGAATCAACTCAATTTTGATAGTTGATACCAAAATTACCAAAATGTGAATCAATGTAGTACAATGAACTGAAACAAGAAATAAGAATGCCACGTAACCGTAGCATTTTATGCCCAAAAAAAGCCAAAAATTGCTCCAATACATATTTATTTCCAACAATGAACAAATTGAAGATCATGCCTTGCTTATGAAAAGCATTATTATTGAGATTATGCGTTGACCTCCATGACTCAAGATACAACAAAACACTTATGGATGCAAAGTTAAAATTCAACTTGAGTGCATGTAGCAATGTAACAATACATTACTTAAAATAACAGCACGTAATTTAAAAAATCAATATGCATAATTATGCGGGAAGAACATGAATTAAGGAGAGATGAAAAAGAAATACGACGCCAAAACCACGTAAAAAAATGTGCACATGGCGCATGGATTAAGAGATTCTAAAATGACAATCTTTGCAGTAGTCATATACAGCTATTTTACACTGTTGATTACTTTGACATCCATTCTAATTGCTCTAATTTCCAATGCCAACAGAAATAATTTCATCACTGGAAAAAACTCATAAAAAAATGATCAGAAGAAGACCAAAAGAAACATGAAACAAACAGGGAGAAAACGTACAACCATTACATAATTCAGAACGTGTACAACCCAAGCTAAATCAACAGAAAAAGCACCATATGGAGTCCAATAAATTACTTCCAAGAAACTGAAAGGCCGCATTTCGGAACAATAATTACTGTAGGGCCGAGAATAATTGAAGAAAAATACGCAAAGAGTCGAGGAGGAATTGAGGGACCTTCTTGCAGGTTAGAGGGGATGCCAAGAAATAGACGCAATCTGTGTTCCTTTTCTGCAATTCCTCCTCCATTTTGGGAACGCCCAGAAGGAAGAAAGAGTAGAGAGAGATGGAGAGAGAGAAAATGTGGGTCTTGGGAGTCGATCCAATGGGCAGAGGAGATCTGGGAATGGAGCAGCAAGCTATTACGTTCGTACCTGTATGTGTAAAACCGTAGGGTTTGGAAGTGTGTGGCCGTCTACGTAAATTTTGCCTAGGAAGGGAAGAAGGGTTAATATCACTAAACCCCTTGATATTTGATTAGCACATTTCCTACACCCGTTAACAGGCCGGGTTCAGGGTCGGAACCGTGCATCCCTAATTCAAACTTATTTTAATGCAAGAAACGCAACACTATTCCTGAAAATTATATACCATTAATTTATAATAAATTATAATATAATGTTACAAATTTTATTAAAAGAGAAAATAACTCTATTAAAAAATAGGATAAACGGACTTATATATTAGTTATTTTCAGAGCTATAAGATTTAGATTTTAAACAAAAATATAAATTGCATCAGTCGGTTAAACAAACATGTATATGAATATGACTTATTCTGTCATATCCGAGTCTAGATTTAGATATACTTGATTCATTGACAATCTTATTTTTATCCATATCTAATTTTTCTAACTTTGTAAATTTTGTTAAGTGAGCTACACTGATATTGGAGTAATGAGTTATTTAGGGTATGTTTAGATTGTATTTTGATTTGAAATTTTCTATTTTAGGTTCTGTAAAAATAATTTATTTATAAGAGGAAAAATATGACATAATTGTGTATTAAGTTTGAACCAAATACTATCTATGTACACCTTTAATTCTTCCGCTCAGGAGCAATATCCAGAATATTTGAGGGTGAGAGAAGTTAGGAGAAGATGACAGGAAATCAGGAAGGAATGCTCCTGAAATTGTAAAAGGTCTCAGACCCTCCTGACTTTGTAATTTTTTTTCTTAATAAGTTATATACAGATCCTATTTCCACCAAAATTACTCTTATAAACTATTTCATTCCCAAGTATCAAATATTCCATTAGTTGCACCATTTTCTATTTTTCCCCCCACTTCTCTCTCCCCTTAAATAATTTCCCATTTGGTTCTTTTCTTCCATCTTTGCCCTTCTCCTGCTGCATCATTCTCGAATCTCTCACAGCGGCTGCTGCTGCTGCAAGCAAGCATTCCGCCTGATCACTCCACACAAGTGGTGGCATCGCCCCTCTTTGTGTGAACAGTCCTTTTTTTTTTTTTTCGCAATCAAGGGTATTCAATTTCAAATATAAAAAAGTTTAAGAAGTTGCTTTAAAAAAAGTTGAAGGAATTCAATATTAGTACAAAATCAGATCAATAACAACAATGAGAGGTTTGCCTAGAGCTATAGTCTCAAGGATAATAAACTTCTTTACTAACTGCTAAAGATTTCTGCCGTCAACGACGGTCTGAAATCATTGTCCCTAAGAATGTCATTTAGGACTCTGCTCTATCAGAGCAATCCCCATTTTCCTGTGCTTTTCTCTTTTCTTCCTTAATTTGAGCTAGGGACTTCGGTCCCGTAAACAAAGAAAACTCTTCAGCAGATTTCTGCTTCCTTGAAGCTATCTTACTCGGGATTTCAGGCAAAAGATCCTCTCGCTCAGCTGGTCTCCTTTGCTTGAAGTGGTTCCTCGAACTGCTTACAATAGAATGTCTAGATCTAGCAGGCTTGGAAATATCATTCAAGCGAGTTTTATTCTCAATTCGAGATCCAACAGAATAAACTTCTACTTTTGATCCCAATCTTCCTTGCAGATGCCCTCCAGACACCATCCGAGGTCTCTCCCTGATTTGAGAATAAGTTGGATACTGGCCATTAATCACTCTACGTTTCTTCAGATAATCCCTGAGGTCCACACCGGAATCCAACTCGTCGTGATATACTGTCCTTTTACGTTGGAAAGTGCGATCCAGTATCCTGTCTTTAGAGATCGAGTTCACATCCTCATCATCTACAGGGTGATAACTGTCATGCACTTCTCGTTCAAAGGAGTTTCTCAGGTCTGGATATGCGGGATCATGCTCCATATTCTCCTCGTAATCATACCCTAAAAGTTGACCATAGTGCTCCTGGTCTTCCGCATCATGGTGAAGTAAGTATGCTGCCTCATCTTCACAATCAAAGTCCTCTGATCTATCATTGACAAGAACATCAAACCCAGGAGATGACTCCAACCACTCCTCTCGCTCAATGGTTTCCAGTTTTTGATCACCTGAGCTCATACCAGTTGATTCCTGAGATCTACCTTGTACAAAGTCTTCTTCAGGAATCGGTGAACTTGACCTGATAGCAGCAACTTCTTCAAATGGAGAAGCAGAAGCATGTGGAGAAGCTAGTCGCCCTGCAATTTTATTGGAAGGGGTTTGGTGGAGCTCCTGTTCGGGTTTAATCTTTATTCCAGCTGCTCTTCTTGGAAGAGTTTCAAATGATAGTGTTTCTACAGGCGCAGGTACTGTGTCACTACACATAGATGTCTTTTTCTCTGAGGATGGGCCATCAACAGCAGCAGATGCTGTCTTTGAGGATTTCCATGTATGCAGTGTGTCATCAGGTCCATGCAAGTAGGAACACCTCTCTCCTTTACTGCAATACCCATTGAAATAAAAGTAACAAGGAACATTTGTCTTGTTTACTGATGCAGCAGACTGATGTTGAGAGACAGCAGGTTCAGATGGAGTCTCTGGACGTCCCTCCAAAGGCTGAGCAAGGCACCAAAAGTAGTTCAGATAAAATAGTACATATTCAACCAACTAATGGATGGTATAAAAATTTTTAACATCATAAATTCAAGAAGCAATCAGTGTTGTTAAGGCACAAGGCACTCAGGCACAGGTCATGGCGCCTTAAATTCTCAGGTGGCCTCAAATTGGAGAGGCACTCACCTAGGAAAAAAAGGCGAAAATAAGGTGCACCTTTGTGCATTGACTGATGGGAATTAAAAAAAAAAAAGAAACTGAAAAGACACCCTTTTTACCTCCCAAAAAAAGGAAACTGAAAATGATTTGAGTGTTCGAAGATTCAGATTTGTCTTGGTCCAAGGTTTCTAGAGCAGCTGAAGTAAATGAACCACACTACTCATCTAAGTGAAAAGTAGCTAGTGCCTCTTGTTTTGGACCTTCACATTCTACTTTAAGGTCATAGTCTCCAGGTGTTCCTAGTTTTGATGAGTACGATGAAGATGAGGAAGAAGAAGAAGAAGAAGAAGAAGAAGAAGAAACTCTTTTAGAAAAGAAGGATAAAGTTGAAGACATTTCTCATAGGGATTCATATGATTATGATGATTAGGCATTAGAGTCTTTGGTTGTTTCATTTAACTATGCTATTTATGATTATTTATTATTACATTTTTCAAAATTCACATAACAAAAACATATATAATATTTATAAACTTATTAAATTAAGTGGGCGCCTTGTGTAAAAAAGGCGCATGCCTTTTTGCGCCTTGCGCCGCAAGGCCCAAAGACCCCTTTGCGCCTTCTTGCGCCTTGGGCTTTAACAACACTGGAAGCAATTCAAGTCTGCAGTAGAAATAAGAGCTAAATACTTAAACGTTTTAGACAATAGGAAAAAGTACAAAGCAGCAACAGATGCAATTAACAAATATTGCTTTAAAAAGGTATATTATCAACAATCAGGATAGGAGATCTCAATTTTTCTGTTCTTTCTCCTTCTCTATGGCAGAGGTTTCTAATCCAATTTGAAATAGAATCAGAGCATAGAATGAAATTAAGAGATTGCATGACTAAAAACCACCAAATCCAATCCTTCCCAACATATCATCTTGACAAAAACCACCAAATCCAATCCTTCCCAACATATCATCTTGACCTAGCCCTTATTGTTAGGAGCTTCTAGTCACCCTTCGTACTATTATATTTATGTTTCAATAACCTTATATTGAGAAAAGAAAATTGTAACAGAAGAATTCAATTACACTTAATTTCTTCTGGTTCGCGTTGGCAGCATCTCCATTGACATTTGTCAATACTCAAGGAAAATAAAAATAAACTGCTGCTATCACCAATTAACAATCTACCCCTTCTGGTGTCTTTTTGTGAAGTTTAATATCACAAGAACCAACCCACGTCTTTCAGTAAAAGGATCAATATCCAACTTGGCACCATATATGCCAGCTTGCTTGAAAGGATTGGATGTGGATCACAAACAAACGTAGGACACCATGATGTGTCAGCAACTGAATCCCAGTTTTTTCTTTGTTTGTCAGCCAGTTAAATTTGAGGAACGTAGAATTAGATGGCATCCTACCTTAAAATGTTTATGAATTACTTCAGAGCAACACAAAATGTAATAAAGCAAATCAGGACAGTCTCCAACTAACGTGCCATTGAAAATTACAGGGTTCCAACTTAGAAATGATGACAAATCTAGAAGTATTAAAGATATGCAAGGGAGAAATTAATTCATCAAGCATGCTTTCCGTAAGATATAATGCTGAAGGCAAAGCCTAAATAGATCCGCAACTTAGCAGTTCAACGTCATTTCACAGATAAATGATAGGCCCATAACCTTTTAGAGGCCAAAGATTCTAAACCAGCAACTTAGGTGTGATTCTTAACGTTTGAAATGAAGTTAATAAGGACCACCAATATTTTAATTCTTCTAAGTTATGAATTTTAGGCCAAAAGAATCAGGCATATAGTTCTCCCTGTTTAAATAGAAAAACTTTTTATCATCCGAACTAAATGTACAGCTTCAAAAGCACGAGGTTCAAATTTAAGATACCATCCATTTAGTTCCATCAGTATTAGACCAAAAAATGGATTCGTATAACACTTAGTCAGTAATAAAGGCCTGCCCACCTAAAGAAGAGATTATAAGACAGTGTCCATGAGCCTGAAAAGCAACGGTAAATGACTATGATGATAGTCTTGGAGGAAAACTTGGAGACTAGATAACAAATTCTGCACGCCCAAGGATTAAATGATCAAATTTTGCAAGTTTTCCAAAAGTGAAAAATGCCACGTGCCACAATAAGGTTGTAATTTAGGCTCATGAAATCCAAATGGCACTATATCTATATATATTAACAATCCAAAAAAAAGGCCAAGGTGCATGCATGCAGTGACGTGAATGCGAATCTGAAGTTTTGCAGATCAAATAAAAGGCAAGTGCCTTTTAAAGGCATGTGAATTTTGCTTCCTTCTTTCGATATTAACAAGAAAAACTCAATAGAAAGGAAAACTCAATCTAGAGCACTAAAGAATTTGCTTCTAAGTTAATGTTGTTAAGAGACAAGAGCACCCATCAGATTTCTGAAAACCCAAATGTGCAGAGTAACTAGCTTAAATATAATGACAACTTACAGGATGCCGAAAAGCACAGGTCGGGTTCAGGCAGCTGCCAGATAGCCAATACCAGCAATCCCTTGGATTGAGCCTAGCAGTCTCACTGTGCCTGTATTCGCAATCAACCCCCTAAAGCACACAGACCAATGAGCACAAAAGGTTTATAGCAATATTCAAAATACAAGATGTCTAATCCATCCAAAGGAAATAAAAACAAATGCTTCAGTTAGAATCAACTCAACAAGAAATAAGAATGCCACGTAAGGAAAAGCAGTTAATGCCGAAAACAGCCAAAAACTTATCCAGTAGATATTCATTTCCGACACCCAAAAACACTACAATCATGCCTTATTTATGAAGGCATAATTTTTGAGATCACATGTTGCTTTTGACCTCTACGCATCATCTATCACAAAATATCCAAAATCACACACGAACATAAAAAATGAAATCCAACACAACTGCATGTGGAAAGGTTATCATAAATTACTTGAAACTACAGCACGTCATTAGACAAATAAATCTTCATCAGCATGCAAGAGCGACATGCAATTAGGAGTTATACAAGAGAAACACAGGGCACAAACCACATGGAAAAATGGAAAGTTTCCCAGAAAGCATAAGCTTGATTATTTTGCTATGCCCACCAACGGCTCTAATCTACCATACCAACAGATATCACCGGGAACAGGGAAGAAGCCAGGAACTAGATATTGAAGTAGAAATTTTTGCAGGGACAAGACTAAATTTTTAAGGAATTCTCGAAAATTTTTAATTTTCTAAGGGAAATAAGAAATTTTCGAAGTTTTGGGGCAGCCGTCACCTCCCCCATAGATCCCTCAGCTCCGTCCTTGACTGGGAAATCTCATCTCAAGGTTAAAACCAAAAGTAGAATGCAAAGTCAAAAGAAAAATATCCACAAACAGGAAGAGAAAATTAGAACTATTACAAAATCCAGAGCACATAAAACCCTAGCTAAATCACTAAAAATAGGCATATTCAATCCAATAAAACACCGCATGTTGAAATCATAATTCATCTTTTCACAGTAAAGTTACGAGGCATAACATAATCGGAGAAAAAAAAGATAAAGTGAATCGGTGGACCTTCTTGCAGGTTAGAGGGGACGCCAAGAAATAAACGCAATCAGTGTTCCTTTTCTGCAATTCCTCATCCATTTTGGGTACACCTCCACAAGGAAGAAAGAGTTGCGAGAGAGAGAGTGTGTATGGGTTTTTAGAGTGGTGATTCAAAGGGCAGAGGAGATCTAGGAGTTCAGCATCCAGGAATCACATGTAGAGCTAAAGATGCCTAAAGCTGTAGGGTATCCGTGGCGTCGTGCGGGGCACGGGGAGTTCTATTTGTAAGAGGACGATGAATTTATTATTATTATTATTCATTATTATTTACCAGAAGGTGCCTGTCCATCAAAAAATTAAAAATAAAGGAGAAAAAGCAGAAAGTACCCTAAAATTTTCCTTTTTAAAAAAAAAAAATCAAGAGCGAACAATATATCTTATCGACTACAAGAGGGTTTTTTTTTTTCCCACCCGAATGACTACAAGAGGGTTCTGCTTGGGCTTTCTACCTCTGTTCCTTTTGCAAGGGGCAACTTGTTTCCTCCATGTCTCTAATTAAAATTAAAATTCTCATACGGTAGATTGTTTGTTAGGAAAGAAAAAAGGGCAAAAGAATTTTGTAGGCTCTCAAGCCACAAATAATTTCACGTTTTGATTAGAAATTAAGACATTTATTAAATTAAAGTAATGTAGTAAGTCAAAAGAATCAAAATTGAAATCTAAATTAATGTAATATTTTGTAAAGTAATAAAACTAAGGACATAATTTTAAAAATATTGATTTTACAAAATAACAAATAATTTTGACAAAAAAAAACTGTACACGTTGAAATTAAACTGAATATCAATTAAAATCTAATTTAAATACGCCATAAATCAAGTTTTCTCACGATAAGAACAATGTGAAAAGAACAATGTTTCTCTTCTTGTTTGCACTTCCTAATGCTCACAAATAATGTGGTGTCTAGATATATTACATGTATATATGATTTAAATACTTACATTGTAAAATTGCCTATTTGAATATCTACTAAATCCAATAAACATATTTTATTTAAATATATATAACTTTCTTGCTGTTTTCAAAATTTTGTTCATTACATGAAAAGAGAATATGTGAATCAAATGAATGAATATTGAACGGAATTAAGTTTACCTTAATTGAAAAATACAATATCATAAATTGTATATCATCAACGGCTCTCTTTAATTTTTGCGTGAATTCAGAATCTGTCATTACATTTAGACAGAGAAAGTAAATTATTTTAGGCGGATGAGAAATTAATTAAATATGTTATTTAAATACTTTATGAAACCTCAAAAGATGAACTCCACTTAGCATTTGAATGGGGGAAAAAACAAAGGAACTCCACTTGGCTTTTGCGGATGTATTTGGAACAGAGGGAACCAGACTAATGGGCACTTGCCGTGGAATGCCATGGGAAAACTATATAACTCCCCAAATGAGTACCACTTACTATGGTCCAAAGCATGCAACATCAACATCCCAGCATCATACGCACACTTGCACGAGCAAAATCTGACGAATAGAAATAGTGATAGAAGAAACACGACGTAGCACCCACAAACACCAACTGTCCAACTGCAGTTTCTCTAACCCAAAATAGAAAGGATCACTCTTATTCTTTGAGCTCCAAGCTCAGAGGTAGGTCGGTGCATTCGGGCACCATTTAGTTCCAAAATTCAAGGTAAAATTTTAAGTGTAAGACCTATATCTTATTTCACAAATAATTTAACTTTTACAATATCCAAGACAAAAATCTCAAAACCAAACTCTATCTAAACTCAAATATCACCAACACCTTTTACAATGCCACGGGAATAGTAAAAATTACTGGAATAGAGAGAAAAAAAGGAATGTTTTGCTGAGCTTTTGAGATCATCTGCTCATACATCAGGGCTTCCATAAAACGTATGGCTGCCCAGGATATACCAATGCAATCCTCATTTAAATACTAGGCTAATCATCTTCTATGGATTTGTTTTCTTCAGAAATTATTTATTCCAATATATGGATCAAAAGAACACAGATACCTAGTTTATTCTCCTTCAGAATTTGTAAACCATGCTTTCTGTATATCCCAGTTCCTTCAGTATGCCAGTCAGCTGAAATGCAGAAAGATTGGCACGGACATCAGAAGATACCAAGGAAACAGGTAAGAACTCGGGAACTCATAAATATAAATGGATTAATACCTCGCCCTGTGAATAATCTTTTGCCTTGTCACCAGATATATGTTTCATCATCCCAGGAGGACCACACACCTAGAAGAGCAACAAAAGGAAAAGTAAATATTTGTTATCACTTGTAATCCGCATTAGATACTAAAAGGAAAACCGAAAAGGGTTATCAGATATATCATATTTGACAAGAGGTCTCAAACACAAGTAGCATACTGGCAGATGAGGAATTCTGATTCTAGAAGTAATAGCACCCCCTTCATGGAGAATTCTAATTCCAAAAGCAACCACATCTTCTTCCCCCTAGTCTTGATTTTCATTTTAGTCTTTAATCAAGCACATGGATTTTTTCTCTTTTCCCTTTCTTTTTCCCTTGTTTACTTAATAGGTAATGGTGAACAAGGAAAATTTCTGGTTGATCACATAGGGTGCTTCTGACACAAAACTATCCTGCTTACTTGATACGAAACATCTAAATCAAGGGGAAAAAGAAATGGCATTATAAGCAAGAACCAGTGCAGAAGGCAGCCTTCGTGTAGCAAATGGGCCTTGTAAAGTACTAAACTGCCTAAGACAAAAGACTAGGAACTATTGGGTGGAAATCCTCTTCATACCTTTCAACTCTGAAGCAATTCTATCAGTAGAATTTTTGAGCAAGACTAGGAACTATTGGGAGGAAATCCCCTTCATACCTTTCAACTCTGAAGCGATTCTATTAGTAGAATTTTTGAGCATGTAAAGCTATGTAATTCAAAAGCATATACACATACACTTTCACGATTGCCTCTATCATTGAACATAAATGGACTCGATAAGAATAGGTAGCCAGATGGGCAATATTCTGGACAAAGATCTGATCTGATACCATCTTTATAGGATTCATTAAGGTTATGATAGTTGTTCAGAATATACTGAACTCTCAGAACTTACTAGGATCAATGTATCATCGCCAGGCCCAGGCAATCCTTTCACAGCCATGTCTTTTGAAATGTAACCTTTCCCTCCTGTCCAATCGTTTGTTGGATTATCCACAGTGTAGAATACCTGTAAGTTCAAGTGCAAAAGAAGATTTCAATTTTGCAGAATAAGGGTTGGATCACATAAACAGAAAAAGATCCTAAACATATCTCATCCGGACCTTCAAATTTGGATGGCTAGCTGCAAGTACATCAAGCTTCTTTTTGAGAAGTATGTCATCAGGGGATACATTGGCATAGAGCAGAGAGACCTAAAGAAATGCCATACCATTATTGACAAATCAACGAACATAATTCAGTCCATTAGAAGACAATAGGGAAGCAAAAGTTGTCAAACTAAAACAGTGATTACCAAGTAAATTTATCATGCATAAAAAAACTGAAGCAATAAGCTTACTTGAGTATTGTCATCAGTGTTCTTAAGGATAGCCTCTATAACCTGAAGCATTGGGGTAATGCCAGTTCCCCCTGCAATCTGAAAAGGAGCAAAATAATTTTAAGCCCCAAATACAGATTCTTTTTACTAAAAAAGAGACAGTTAGACATTGGTATTCTATTTCTCTTACGGATATACTTTTCAATTAAAGATAGTTACTCTTCATCTTATAGAGAAAGGTAAAGGCAACACTATTTACCATGCCAATGCATTTCTTCATATTTGGCCTATACCTCAGTTTCTCAATGGGCCTGCAAAAGTAAAGCTTCTATTTGTATTCCATAATGTCTGGGTAATATATATTAAATAAGTAGCATATATAAGATAACAAAACTAGATTTCTCGGCTGCTATTTGGCTGAACAAATAACTGACCCTTTCACTTCCACTACATCGCCTGGTTTTAAGCTTGCAAAATGCTGACTCATCTTCCCTTCTGGATATACCTTAAAAATTTTTAAAAGTTTAGGGTTGTGAATATGAAATTAAACCAAGAGATGAGATGACTGAGCCAGGATAACCACACCTTAATCATCAAATCAAAGTATCCCTTGGCATCTGGATCAGATACTGGAGTATATCTGCAGATATAAAACTCCTCAGAGGAACTTCAGATGAAGTTTTAGGCCGTCTAAATAATTTAGAAACAAAGAAAGCGTAAACATGACCTAAACTACAAAGAAATGCTGTATCTTCAATTCCCAAAACATAAACTAAAACGATATTTTGTACTGCCTTCCCCAGCATATCTAGGCATTTCATGACTTCAAAACAACATTGATCTGAATACTCGAAAACTGTTGGTTGCATAACCTCTTGAAAGTTTCAAAGAAACATTTTGGAGCTTCTGAATCATGCATACACATGGGAAATGGAAAGCGAAAAATAACGATTCTTTTGAATTGTATATTTAGTTTGCCAACAACAAAAAAGAAATCCATATTTTTCATGTACTTGAAATGTACTAATTAAGGGATAGAAAAGTGAACCAGTTAAGATTCACAAGAAAACTCAACTAAGCACAATTCAGCAACAAATCAGATATTTAATTCTGTTACAACAAACAAGAAGACTTACGGGCGAATGACATATTTTGTTTTCCCTTCAGCATTTTGACCATTGGCTGCCCTGTGAGTGGAAAGTGAAAATTAGAGCATTCAGTGATCTTGTTAGATTTACAGAACAGTCTAATCTGGGATCTTCTTAACATGAAAACTTGGAACTTCCAGGTAAGCAATTAATATGCTACAACACATCCTCCAGTATAGAGAAACTTACCTCGTAAGAATGCATGAAGCAATATCAAGACCTAATTTTGCCGAAGGATCAAATTGAAACCTATCATAAAAAAAAAAAAGTACATGTAAATTTATAAAACTAAACAATAGTGGATTGGGTAATTTAGTTGCATCTAGAAGCCCAGAGATAAAACATAATTTCCTAATCAACTGACAAACTATTGGCAACAGAGATTAAGTACCTGTACAAAACGAAAACACTTTTTGCATGATCTTAGCACAAAAGGCACAAAAAGTAGAAATGAGATTCCAAAACCTTTAATAATATAAAAAGCTACACCTTTAATAATATAAATGGCCTACATAGTTTTCTTTCTAAAAAGCTAAATGTACAATAAAAGTTCTTCTCTTCCTCTAACGATCTAATCCTCTGCATGCAAGTTCAAAAAAGGTTGACACAAATAAGTTATTGGAAGCACTTATTTTCATTCTACCCTATTACTTTCTCATCTTTAAAACAGATCAAAAGTATGTTACTTCTTTATGACGTATACATCCTCCTATTTGACATCACTACTATCCCAAACATTGGCTCCAAGCAACACATTGCTAATTTGACAGGGAAAGCATCAGCAGGTAGAACTTAAAGAAATGCAAAGCAAGTCTAAATGCAGCTCTAGGAAGAGAACCATGGGGGCACTTATAAGCTTAGCAGCTACATCTATTCTCCTCCAGACGGCATTAAGGCAAACTCATGCAACTTATAGCAAAAAAGTTCCAAGAAACTGGTTTAACTTATGTTTAGAATTTATCAAGTACCAAAAAAGGAAAAGGAAAAGAAAATTATTGTAGAATACTTGTAGCAAAAATTTTTCAAAAAATTTAAAGATTTTATCTGACCTGAATAATAGAGTATTGTGGCTGACCTGTGCCTTCTCTTGCAGCTTAAATTCAATCCATTTATCAGGATTGAGAGCTGAAAATGAATTAAGAGTAGAAAGACTTAATACCCATTACAGGATACAGCTTGCATTTAGCTCTTCGGGGACAAATTTCAAATCAAATGGCCTAAATAATCTTAAACAAGGAGTACTAGACTTATCACATCAGATGCGTCTCATAGACGAGACATGTTAATGAATTTTTTTTAAAAAGGTTTTAATGTGTGGAAGAGCAAATAATTTGAAGCCAGTACATCTATTTGAGAGAAAAATATTCAGTCTTAAGTAGCAAAATAAAACATTTGTAACAGAAACCTGGAGTTCAGACTGACAATCCACATCTCCAAATCTCTTAGAATTCATACTGATCACATTGCTTTATTGCAATCTAGAGTAGCAAATCGTCAACACGAAAAAATTACATTTCACACTAATAACATGCTTAATTTTCCATTTTCACAAGTAGAAGTGTCAGCCATTGGTTTTACTTTCTTGAATCCAAACATAACTTCTCTAGCTTTGTCTAATGGACTTGATGTCTTAAAAGTAACAATTCAGGAAATCTACAACAAAAAGGTCAAAAGGTGCTCTCCTTGAGGATCATTTAGTATACATAACCAAATTCTTTACTTTGAGAATGATTAATGTGCTATTACTCCCTTATTAGACTAAGGCTTTGTTTGGTTTGAGGAGGGGAAGGGGAGTGGCACCAAGGAAGTAAATGCATTTACTTCTATTTTGTTTGGTGTGGATGGAAGGGAAGTAAATTACAAATACTTTCTCTTATTTGGTTGGAGTGAAAAATGGAAGGGAAAGAAATTATATTGTGATGATTTTAAATTTTACCCATCATGCATATTTATTATTCTATTTATTTTTATTCATATTATTACATTGTTTCATGAATATAGTCATTTGCACTATATTTCTAATTATATGATGGCAGAAACTATATTAAAAAGAAATTATTGGCACAAACAAGAGGATTGTTATAACCATCAAGAAACAAAAAATGAAGACATGATGAAAAATAATTGAAGATATTTGCTAAAATGTCCAAGGAGTATTTGGTCTTTAGTTCACCAAATACTTCCCAACCCCTCCACTTTTGGAGGGGTTGGTTTTGTTGATGTGGAGGTGGAGCCTTCCCCCTCCACTTTTACTTCCCTTCCCTCTTGTCATCCAACCAAACAAGTGCATTTCTCCCCTTTTACTCCCTCCTCCCACCCCAACCAAACACAGTGTAACTGAAAGAATACTGATACACTGAAACTTAAACTGGATATGATTTTATTTTCTAACCACATAAAGAAGAAAGGAACATGGCAGAACCTACCAGTCTTTGGACCCGTCTCATCTCTGAGCTCATCTAAGTAGACCTGCATTTGGGAAGAGAATGGTACTTAAAAACCCTGGCTCTCACTTTAAAAATTAGGCAATCAACTTGTGAAGCCAAATTCTGATTGATAGTCATTGTTGAGGGCATTTCTTGCTAACAAGAAGAAAATCTATACATACAAATTACAACACATTTTCAATAACCATTCAGATGACTATTCAAGATTGGTCAATAGACAAGTAAGTGATGATATAAGATTATTAAATTTCATCACAAAAGGAAAAGGCAAGAATAAGAATGAAAGATGCATGAAGATGAAGCAGAGGATAAAGATAGCCAAACTTGCCATCTCGTAAACATTCTTATTAATTCAATAGTGCCCTAGGTATCCGATATAAAAAAAGATTAAAGAATCAGAATATCCTTATAGGTAATAGTTACGCCATATATCTATTCAGTCGACCCGATAGTTACCACTAACTTCTGATTCCTGATTTTGCTAATATCGAGCAAGTAACTGAACAAGAATATAACTAAACGTTATTATGCTGGGGCACAATTTTTCAGCAGAAACCACAAATGCGAGAAATGAATCTCGACAGATTGTTTTTTTCAGCAGAAACCCCAACGACAGAGATGAAGCAGTTAGTCAAATAACGGAATATCAACTAAGCGTTGAAACTCCCAAAACACAGGAACAACCCACATTTCACTAAAAAGTTCTATCCAAAGACCTATGCATAAACAAAATAAGTATTCAACATTTTCACACGGAACACAATGCATTTGAATTCGCATTACCCTCACGAACCCATTAAATCAGCTAATTAGAAAATCAATTGGAATCATATACTCTGCTTGGTTGAAGTATCCACAGGCAAAACCATTAAAACCACAAGGAATACCGGAAAAACAAAGCCTTCACAACAAATCAAACAAATGAAAGAAAGATTTAACCAGAGATTACCACGGTCGATGAAGAAGAGTAATAATAATACGATATTCCACCAGAGATGGCGGCGATAGCTCCAAAGGGAAAACGGAAATGGTTGAAATGCGACCTCGATTGGCCTCGATACGCTTCTGAAAAGGCAATGGGGGCAGCCTTCGCCAGTCTCTTGAAGAATGAAGCCATTTTTAGTGTTGAATCAGAGTAGTCAGAAAGCAAAGAGGGGCTTATGGTGAGTGGCAGCTTTAAGCAACTAATTTTCTTACGACTTATTATATATAATTTTTTATTATATAAAAATTTAAAATATTAAATATTAAATTTTAATTAAAAATTTGAATTTTTATAAAAATTTCACCGTAAAAATCTTTCATGAGTTTCTTCTTAAAATTAAAAAAATAATCAAATTCAAAAATATATATAATAATATCATTTTCTTAAACCTCCATCTCCAAACAAAGAGAGAGGGAATCGAGTATGCTTGAACTAAAAGGATCACCTGCGCAATCGATTGTGTAATACTAGCTGATTTTTTTGTGTTCTATTTTTAAAATATTTTCAGGAAATATGTGTATTTGATTTATATTTATTTACTAGAAATAGAGTGAAAATCCCACTATAATTTTTTATTTTTTAAAAAATTATTGAATATTTTTAAAATAATTTTTATTTATTAAAACTATTATTTTTTATTTTTAAATGTAATTTTCTTGGAGTTTATTGCAAAGTGAAGTTAGGAGGTTGATCACTTTAGTCTTTATTGCTAAAAAATAGGCAGTCTACCCCATTGACTAGTTAATAAATAAACTGGTGATTAAATAATAATAAAAGGTTAAATTTGTCTTTAATTATATTTAAATTGAATTTCATACTAATTTATTTTAAAATTATTTATTTTTATAAAATTTAAATTTAAATATTATCCAA
Source organism: Rauvolfia tetraphylla (assembly GCA_030512225.1). Lineage (NCBI taxonomy): Eukaryota > Viridiplantae > Streptophyta > Magnoliopsida > Gentianales > Apocynaceae > Rauvolfia > Rauvolfia tetraphylla. The sequence continues at coordinate 7,739,814 of JAJQKT010000045.1, read as the reverse complement.
TCTCATTTTACAATTGCATTGACAATCATGCCCAAGAGAAAGAATGTCACTAAAAAAAAGCATCAAATTGAAAAGCTCAAAACCTAACAATTGCATTGACAATCATGCCCAAGAGAAAGAATGTCACTAAAAAAAAGCATCAAATTGAAAAGCTCAAAACCTACCGTTAACTAGGATTGTCAATGGTTTGAGTTTCGGATCCGGGACAAAATTTATTCTTATTTATCCAGATTCAGACCCAATAATACATTTTCTAAACGGATACATATACGGTACACAAAATTTTGAATCCGGTAGACCCGAGACCCGAATAAATTTTAAATAATAAATATTTTATATACTTAAATTTTTTACAACTGTTAGATATGTTTGACTCGAGACCCTATATGATAGGATACGGGTTTATCCTATTTGAACCTGTCGGGTAATCGGACCAGGTCCAGTACCAATAATGATCAATTGGATTTGGGTCCGAGAGTTCCGGACCTGTTTGAACCCGTTGACACTCCTACCGTTAACCATTACAAAGAAAAAAAAAATCAGATTTGGGATCAAATCGATCATTGAAGACTTGATCAGATAAGAGGAAAAAAAATGACAAAGAACTGGGCTTTTTGGACAAAATCAGAGAAGGGGAAGAAGATAAAAATAGATGAGTCCTTGAAGCTGATTTGGGATTGAAAATAAAAAAAAGAAGATAATGGTTGGACAACCGATGATGGCAACTTTGAGCGAAAGAGTGGGAGAGAAGGAAAAGGAAGTAGACAAGGAGAAGAAGAAAATATAAGGTTTTGATCATGGCGGTGTAAGAGGAGAAAGGAAAAATGTTAAAGAAGGGACTGGCGAGTACAAAGGAAGGAAACTATGAAGAGAAGACTAGAGATGGGGAAACAGTGAAAGCTTGAACAAGAAAGTGGGAGGAGGAGGAAAAGACAATAGGTGGTAGAGAAGTTGGGCAGCCATGGAAGAGCTTTAGGGAGAGGCTACAACCTCCACCTTGGTGATTGATTTTCAAATGTAATTGTGATTTACTTCTGTTGGAGGCTTGAGATGAAGAGGGAGATCCAAAACAAAGGAGTAGACAGAATCTCTTTCCAACACATAATAGAAAGATTTGTTAGATTTTGATTCTAAATTTAAATAATTATTTATTATATAATTAAAAATAAAATTATAAAAAATAAGATAATTTTATTAATATAAAATAATTTTAATTTTTCATAAATTTTATTTTTAAATTTTAGTATAGCAATGTGTCAATGTTTAGGGCCTGCCAACACTGAGGACTATTAAGGGTGTTTACTATTTAGTACAATTCAAAAAATTGAATCGAAATACATATTTTAATTCGATTTATAAACTTTGTGAAATTCTGTTCGGTTTTTAGAATTGAAAACCGAATCGAAAACTGAAATTTTAAAAAAATTATAAAAAATTCAGTTTTAGTTCGATTTTATAATTTTTTAAAAAATTTGAATCGACAACCAAAATTTTAAATAAAAAATCCAACTAAAATCCGAATGAACACCCGTAACCACTTTACTCTTTTGTGTACCAAGTCTAGTTGCCACTCACAAAATAAGGGCATTCACCTCCCCACCTTTTTATTCTGTTTTCTATTTTATTTTTAAAAAATTATTGTTTAATAAATATAATTTTATTAATTTTTTTGTTTTGTAAATTTATAGTTATTATTTTTCCATGTTTAAGTGTTTTAAGTTTTATATTAAAATTTACAATCATAGTCCAATTATAATCTTTCTAAATAAATTAAAAGTTAGATTACAATTATTACAATTTCAAGCCAAAAATAAAATAAGTGTCACGTAAAGAATTTGAAGATATATAAAATATTTAAAGGATAAAAACGTTAACATTGTATAAAAATTAACTTGTATCAGTGAAATTATTTTAGATTTAATATTTATGTTGAATAATTATTCAAGAAATCACTATATAAATTTTTAACCATTGAATTAAAATTCAACGACTAAGAGTCATTTAGTATGCAATTGAAAAAAATATATTGTCTCCACCGTAACCAAATCAAATAGAGAAAGGTGGGTTGGGGATGAAGAATTAGTTTTTTCTTTTTAACTAACTGATTAAAATATACCACTTTTCTAAGAGAATGAAGAGAGAATATTATTGATATAAAAGAGGTATTGAATTCAAAAATTTTTAATAGAAATTTCAACCTCAAAATAAGGGGCAATCTAGAAATTCATTTATCAATATATTACTTATGGCCCTAACTAGCAGGCATTAACCGGTGGAGGTAAAAAAACATATTTTTAACATAAGGACTAAAATGATTATTTTCTCTATTTCATGAGAGTATTCTTTTAATAAATTATTTTTAAAAAAAACACTTGTATTTTTTAATAAAATTCAATAATTAAGAATAAAATATAATTACACTAAAATTATAAAATAATAAAAATTTCCTTATTTTTTATTTTTTGTTTAGTTTCTTAAAATATTGCGTATAAGTTATCATTGTGGGCGTTGCCCAAGGCCTTGCAGACCCTAAGGCTCTTTTTGTATTGATGGTAACGGAAGAAAAGAAAATTAGAGTAGATGGAAGAATTAAATTTTTGGTATTTGGGTTAATTTTTTATAAAGAGAGGTTAAGGAATGAGAGGAGAATTGAGAGATTAACTTTAGTTTCATAAGGTCAATCTTCTTTCTATTCAAAAATGGATAGAAATAAAAGAAAGAAAATCATCTTTAATAAAATTTTGTAAACTGACTAAATTGATTATTCTCTTTTAAATATGATTATATTCATATAAAATTAAAAATAAATGCATAAATTAATAGCTATTTCTTATTTCTCTCTTATTGATTATCTAAAAGCCATAATAATTCAATCATTTCCTTCCCTCTCATCTCATTTCATTTCTCTCTCATTATTTTCTTTGGCCACAATTATATATAGTTTTTTTGAACTATATATAGTACAAAAATTAATTATTTTCTTTAAAAAAATTTCACTCATCTATCTATTTCTCTCTATAAATTACAAATTTAACGAATAACGCATCAAATTGGCAAAAACAATGCAATGATTAGCGATTCTATAAATGATTATTTCGAAAACTTTCAAAATTATTAATTATTAAATCTAAAAATTATAATTTTTTAAAATCTATATGACTTCCGTCAAAATTTAACAAAAGTTTATATCCACTTTCACCAAGTCTTGGTGGAAGTCCATGTCGACTTTTGTTCGGGCGGAAGTCTATTTTAAAAAAATTAAAAAAAAATAATTTTTATTATATATAGTCAAATTAAAAATTATATATAATCAATGTATTTTCTTTCCCTTATCCTTCCTCTCCCTCAATCCAAGCGGGGCCTAAAGGGGTGACGGAAAACACCATAGAAGTAACGAGCTGGGGAAGATCCAAACTCAGTGAAGATTGCAGCTTGGAGCCGGACGGTAGGATGAAGAAAGAGGGGAGGAGCTGGTAGAGTTCACTCTATTTGCTCTCCTTCAAAATTCCTTTGCTTTTTATGATTATGAGTTAACATATTGGGACAAGTAGTCAAATTGGCTTTGTTTTTTAAGGTTTGAAATGGCAGATCTCCACCAGAATTAGGCAGCTGCCTGTCGATTTGCAGTACACAATTAGCCTAGTTTCCTTTGCTGAAAGCGACCAATAACTTCATCCCCTGCTCCGTGCAATTTTCATGGTATTACGATGACAATGATTTCAGCCCAGAAGCTTCTAAAATCTGTTCATGGTACAGTTTTCAACAAGTAGATACTGCTTAGAATGGGGTCTGGATAATATAAGCTCATTCTTGCTATATGACACTCGTACAATAGTACAAGAAAATGTTGTCACCGTAAATTCCTTCCTTCAAATTGGAGATGATGCCACCTTTGAAACTACTGACTTCAGATTTCTACGTCATAGAGATGTTCATCATTGCGGGAGCAATCGAACTTAAAAGAGCGTCATTTGCTGCCGTTTGTTAAGAATTCAAGCAAAAGAGTGGAGATGATTTAATGTCAGCATTATTCATCAAACTCATCCTATGTTATTGACTTGAGTGCTCCACTTGTCTTCTCCTTATTGATTTCCGTCAGGAATGTGGTAGCAACTGAAAGGCAGACTCAATAATTTTGTACAAGGCAGACACCATGTGTCAGTTTTTTCATTTCCCTGCGGTGGACAACCTATCAGTAGAAACAAAAATCTCTAGTAGCATCATTTGTCAATGAAAACTACTTACCCTTCCATGAAAAAGAAGATTTTAAATTTAAGAATTCACGATAACTATTTAGACCAAGAAAATATCCCAATTTGTCTTTTTCCCTTTTGTTTTCTTGGTTAAAATCTGACAATGTATTAAGAACATGGGATTTAAGGTTCAATTCTATGTACATCAAGACTTAAAATTAGCTTGCATAAAACTCTTAACAATAGTTTAGACACTGAACTGTTACCAATTACCAAGAGCTGTTATTAGTGTAATCTGACTGAGAGCTCCATTACCCTGGGCCGCTGGTTTTCTGTTTCAAAGCACGTTGAGATTTGTTTCTTTCTGGCCTTGTGAAATTATTTGTCTTGTTGCTGAAAAATGAAGATGTACTATTTTGTGAAGATGATGGCTGTCATCCATTAAATTTTTTTTAAGAAATTGATGATGGCTTTCTGTCTTTATGTGAATTTTTTTTAATTTTTAAGCAGAAAAGTAAAATAAATTAGTCATTTATTGAATGGCAGAAGATGGTGCAGTGGCAGAAGATGATAGGGCAGCAATCACGTTGCAGATTCCATTACTGGACAGCAAATTCTAACTTCCATGTATATGAGTGCCCTTACCATTCTCAGCACCTTGCCATTTTACTAGCATTTGGAAATCCTTGGTGCCATTAAAATCAGACTTCAAGAGTGCTTCTGAGGTCAGATTTCCTTCACCCGTTTTGATGTTTTATTTTGGTAACGCTGGCAAAAATCATCTGCTAACACTTGTTTTTGAGATTTTGCAGAATTCTCCACTAAAGTTGGCTACGATTTCATTGTTTCGAAGGAAGAAACCTCGATTAGAGTTCTTGGAGCTAAGACGGAAACAGATGAAAGTTTGGTGGTAGCATCCAGTTGGAGGATTTAGAATTCTTGCAGCCAAAGAACTTTTAAAATAGAAAGCTTTTGGGATTCCCCAGTACAACCGCAAGAGATGTTAGACGAAGCCATGACCCTATCCTTCCAGAAACTTAGCTGCCCTTCAATCTTTACAGGTACTGATACTGTCTACAGGACCAGGACCCGGACCAGTTATAGGACAAATTTGGGTGCATCTATGGCTGTACAGGTAGCTTCTGTATCAGTGTCGCGTGAAGAGGATAGTAGTTTAGTTGAATCGAAGAAGATAAGCAGTTCAAGTGCAGCTCTCACAAGAAGCAAAGTACCTAATCCCTTGCTGACCGAAGAAAATACAGTTGGAATCATTGGTGGGTTATCAGCTTTCTCAACTCTTGTTTTCTTGGAAAAACTTGTTTGGTGGAGTTCAAGAAATCAGAGAGAATGTGTCCCTTTTATCGTCTGTAGTGATCCATTCATAAGAAGAGAACTTCTAACGCATACTACTCTAATCAGCTATGGAACCTCTGGAACCGAATGCAATTCTGCAGCAATTGTAGAGAATTTGAAATGTAAGAGGAAGTTCTTGGAGCAGTCTGGAGCTCGGTGCATTGTCATGCCTTGTCATGTATCTCATGTGTGGCACACAGAGGTTTCTGAGGAATGTTCTGTGACATTTCTTAATGTAGGGGACTGTGTCGCTAAGGAACTTAAAGAAGCAAAATTTAAGCCACTCGAAGCTGGAAGTAACGTGAGAATTGGTATTCTGACCAGAGAAGCAACTTTGATGGCAAATTTCTATGGGGAAAAACTACAGAATGAGGTAAGTTTTCAGCTGCAAAACAGAAGTCGTCATCTGATGTAACTTATATAAGCAAAGTTTTCGAAGTTAGAATAATATCAAAGTTTTCACCCAAAAAAAAAAATCAAAATAATCTTCTGCGCATTGTATCCCCTTTCTACAAACCTGAGACTTTTGTTCCTTGTGGTTACTTTTTGTGTTCCAGGGCTTTGAGGTTGTTTTACCTGATAAACCAACGATGGAGCACGTGGTAATTCCAGCAATTGAAGCTCGGAATAAGAAGGACATTGAAGGGGCAAGAAATCTTTTAAGAGTTGCAATTCAGATTCTTTTGGTGAGGGCTGTAAACACCATACTAGTTGCGTCAGATGAGTTTCAGGGTCTGTTGCCTTCCAACGATCCTCTCCTTAAGAAATGCATTAACCCCATGGATGCTTTAGCAAGATCAACTGTTCAATGGGCACAATCCATTTAGAAACTTTTACTAGTATAGATGCTGTACTTCAAAAAACAAGACCTTTAAAAAGATGAGAAAAACCCGACCTTCGGCTCTGCCGACATGCCATTCAACTATTAAGCAGGCACTCTGCCGAGAACAGATGATGAAGAAGCATCAATGGGCTGCTCGTAACAGTAATGCACACATTCAGTTGGAGAATATCAGTTGAGATGATTTTCAATTTTTTTCCTCTCTTTTTCAATCTTTTACTTCTTTTTCCTTTTGATAGGGTAAAACATTGCTTCCACGCTTAAGTATTCCAAAGAAGAATCCGGCATTACTACGTTCTCTCGCATCCAAAATCTTTTTGGAGGCTCTTATGAGACACATAAAAATTTTTTTTGCCAGTCAATAGATTTCAGCAAAGGATTACACAGATAAGAACAACAGAACTCAGACTATCCGGTTGATTTATAGTTCAAGAAAAAGAAAAAACAAAAGAATAACAATGGTTACAATTATTGAGGAGCTATAGACTAGAAAGAGAAGCACCAGGTTGTTTAATATGTGCTTCAGCACCGTTGACTATAGTTTGATTGGCCCAGGAAGAAATGAGATGATGAGCAATGGCAAAGGGTCCCGGAACAAACATCGGAGCAAGCTCACCACTTTCCACATTGAAGTCCGCTGATAAGTTCTGTCCTTTCTCAACTCCCTTGCACATCTGGTCCACTTTAGCTGCTGCTGTTCTTTGTGCCTTCTTGTATTCAGCAGATTTTAGAGCTTTCTTGACATCTTCTCTACAATGCCATTTAGCATCTACAACAACAACCAAAAGGATCCCAAGTGAAAATGATATCATTAAAAGGTGGACAAAATTACAACACAAGTTTCTAAGAGGAGATCCAATGTGTTATTATGTTGTAGTTTGCCTAACATGAGATAACATGTAAACAAATCAGTATTTTGGCATCAAGATCACGTGACAACCAAAATGTTTTAACCATAAGAAAGGAAATCACTGTATGGTATAACATCAAGTAGAATACCTTCCAACTCTTCCTTGTTGACATCTATTTCCAGTGATTTAGCATACGCAAAGAAGCCCAACATTAGCTGACATGGGATACCACTCGGTCCAACTGCAAGCAGCCAAGCAAAGAGTGCAAAATATTGCTGTAAGCATCTGATCGGTATATAAACTTAGCCAATGGCCAAAATTAGATGCTGGAAACCAGCCACATTCCTTGGCTCCTAATCAGCAAAAAGACATCTGCCAAAACTAACTCTAAACAATTCATTACAAGTGCGTTATTCTTTAGATGCTCATTTAAACAGGTTAATATTTCATAGTTAAACACAAAAATGATACCCTTGTTATACACCCTCATGATACAAGACAATAGTCTCTTCGAAGATAGCATGTGCGATACAATGGTTAACAACAATTCTATCATTTATATGCATTTCTCTATTTGCAACTCACAAAACCCTTAGACGATCCCTCAGTGATACTCATCCCTGTGAAAGAAATAAATTCATGAAAATGTTCATGGCTCATATAGGTCAACAACTAACCGAAAGAGTATACCATCTAGAAATATAACCAATGCACTGATAGAATCACATTCGTTTTACATCCATATGGTCAATATAACTGTTTTGCAATTACACTATATCTGTGCGCCAACAACATCTAAATACCACAAAAACTACTCATTTTGGTTACTCTCCATAGTGGTAAAACCATAACAGAAAGCCTCAACAACTAACCGAAAGAGTATACCATCTAGAAATATAACCAATCCACTGATAGAATCATATTCGTTTTACATCCATGTGGTCAATATAACAGTTTTGCAATTACACTATATCTGTGCGCCAACAACATCTAAATACCACAAAAACTACTCATTTTGGTTACTCTCCATAGTGGTAAAACCATAACAAAAAGCCGCCAGTTATGATACTTTAATCACAAAGAGAAACGGGAAGCTGTTATTCCATTGTGTCTCTCTGCATAAAATTGACTGGAAAAGAAGCAAACCTGTATGAAGGTTTACTAGAACAGTGCTTATTAGTAAGATCCCACTACCCAAGCGCACGCGCACACACACAGATGCCGTATTGGAAGTTCCCAAACTAATCAGAGTTAGAAGAATCGAAAATCTGTTTGTTATTCCTTTTTCCCTAACATATAAATGCAGACCACCCTTATTGACTATCAACTATTCCTAGACTAGAATTGAACACATCATACACCCAATCTTCTGACTCATCAGGAAGCATAACATATGCCTGGTGAAACAAGCTGGAATTACTAAATAAGTACCAGGCCATGGCTGAGAACTGTGATAGACAACATCACCAACTTCAATACCAGTTTCCTCAAATGTTTCTCTTCTCACAGCTTCTTCCAAGCTTTCTCCTGGCTAATGAAAATTAATAAGAAAAGGGGAAAAAAAAAGAGGAATGAAGAGGAATTAGAGAAGGAAACAAAAGAACTCGCAACATGAAAGAGGCTAATCTTACTACAAACAATTGCACTAGCATGAAAAAGGATGGCTATAGAAGAAGTGCATAACTACAACATGTATAATGATCCTAATGACGACTTAATTATACTACTAAGTTCCTGAGACAAAAGAGGAACCCAAAAGATGATGACTCAATGTCCCGATCAACGTAATCATAAAATGAGTGTCAAGAATGGCAATGGCCCCCAAATACCTCTATAAAACCAGCTAGGCAACTCCACATACGTGGAACAAATCTTGACTGTCTACTTAACAGAGCACGATCATTCTCTTTATCTACGACTAGCATAATGACAACCTGTTCAACAGTAGAACGTTGAAAGAAAGTAGTATTAGCTTTCAATTTATCTTGCATGGAAAAGGCCTGGTCCCCTTTTCCCCCCAAAAGAGGATCAAAATATGTAAACTGTCTACCGGATCAACTCGAGGGTAAACCCTTCTTTTACACAACTCATTTGAGCACTGCTTCCGTCTCCCAGCTTCCATGGGTATAGTTTTTGCACCACAATATCCACAAAAACAGGAGCTGCTTTGCCATTCCAGTAAAGCTCTAGCCTGATCAAGCACCGAACCAAGAATTTTCAGAAATAACATTTGATTTATATAAGCAAAGAAATACAAAAGTGAAAATTCAGCAATAACCTTTCACTTGAATTAGTAAAGAAACCACAAAGTGAGAACTCAGAAATAACCTTTGACTTAAATAAGCTAAGAAATATACAAAATATGAGATACCAGAACAAAGAGAACAAAAGAAAAAAGAAGTTTCAGCTGAAACCTAATTCCAGCAAAATGCAGCTTAGTTTCGTAAACCCTCCAGTATGCTGATCATTCAAGTTCCAATACAGTTTTGGATCCAAATTATTGAAAAAAAAGACTGGTTGGTCACAGGAGAATTCAGCTATCTTTTCAACAGGAACATTTGGACCAGCTATAGTCAATGACTACGATCAACAATAATTAACAGCCGTAGACAACAAATTGAGAAAGGAATGTAGCTTAAAGCTGCTGGTTTCGGAAATTTTAATAGTAACTGACATAACAGTAATCACCTTGGCCTATGCTTTTAGAATATGTACCAATAACTTAGAAGAAACGAATTCTCATGCTCAGAAGCACGGAGTTTCGTGATTATACTTAATAAATTAAGTAGACGTAGGTTACATCAATTTCAAATGCAAAGCAACACTTACGTGGCCGGCAACGGCAAGTTCACCCATGGCTCTAGCATCGGCCCAGTCAGTAGCAACCATCAAAGTCCTCAGCTCCACGAAGCAAAATTGCCTAGCTCCCAATACACTCACCAACCCACTGGCCTCAGACAAATCAATAGCCCAATACACAACGTCATCTTCGGCTCTAAACCCCAGGTAAACTAATGAATCTTCACTGAAATTCACCTCAGAATTCTCCAAGAAAGTCTTGCAGTCGCGCAAACTAAGCCAACCCAGGTGCCAATTAGGGGGCCCAGAGCCACTATCCGCACCTGAACCCGCCAAAGGCCGGCCCTTTCTGAATGGCAAGACCTTAAAATCTGGGGAAGACAGCTCCAGATTGTGGCTAGAAAGAAGGGTCTTGAGGGTTTGGAAGGCAGAGGTAGGTGAAAAGGGATCATCCGGTTTTGGCGTCCTTAATCCGGTGGGATTACCTGCAAAGGCATGGGAGCTAAGGCTGGTGGACATGGCGGAGACTAACGAGTGACAATGAGAGCGAGGCCTCAAGATGTTCGAAGGTAAAGAGGAGCGGAGAGACAGGGTTCTGGAGAGGAAAAGGAGGTGAGAAGTCGTTAAAGAAGAAGAAGAAGAAGAACCGGAGAGAAAGAATAGCAGTGCATAGCTCTTCTTGAAATCTTTTAATTGGCCCTTTTGACAGCACCTCCGATGATGCAGTAAGTCGTAAGAGTTGGCGGGCGGAGGATGTGTTACGTGTTTGACTCAACAGATGACATCTGGACCTTTTGTGCACGTGGGGACTCATCGGCCGTTGTCCTTTCATGGGCCACAGAAATATTTCTTCTTTTTCTTTTCTTCTCTTTTCTTATAATTACAATTTCCTTTTACGGATTTATTTAAATTACAATTTTGTCACTCTATTTTGAACATGTACAAATATATCCTTTTTATTATAAATTCATTCATAATTAATAAATTCCTATTATCTATTACAGTAAATCTATCTGTTAAAAAATAAACAATTTTATAAATTATAATCTTTTATAAGTATAGTTCTTGTTTAATATTATATACTAAAATAATAATAATATTCATTACAAGAACTAATTTCTTTATTTGTAAAATAATTTTTTATAAATGTATTTGTAAACTCATTCAGTTAATGAAGATATTAATTTTGTAAATATTTTTTGACTTTACGAGTAATTTTATTATTAAAAAGTAATAAATAACCTTTGCAAACATTCATTCAACACATGATGTTTTGTCATTAATTTCTCATAATATATCTAATATTTGATTTAAAATAACATCTCTTATCTTTTAATTTTTTATATACTTGAATGTCATTTAATTTATTAATATCTATATTGAACTGCTTTTATCTCTATATCTCTTCGAACTAAAATTATATATAAATACACTCTAAATTGTAAGAATACATCGTTATAAGTCTCTATATCTATTATTTTCTCTTATTCAATATATTAAAAAAAAAAAACTTGATATAAGCAAAATTTAGAATCATGTCTTTAACAAACAACATATTCACACTTCAAAAAAAAAGGGAAAAAGAAAAAAGAAAGATAATCGTTTGAAACAACCACAATACAGAGATGGGGGGAGATAACAAGAACTATGATTTATTAATTAATTCAAAATCCTACAAAATTATGATAAAGGATTAATGTGCCAATCAAAATTTAAAAATTACAGATTTGTGATTGGTGATGGGTCCACTGGGCCCCACAGATTACCATAATCCTCATGGTAATTTCCTTAATTATCACGGTAATTAAGAGACAGTTGGGGTTTTGGCCTTTTCCGCTTTCTGGGTTTTAGGGTTCTGCATCCCTCGTTTCATCATCTTCTCCTATACACTATGTAGGTTTTTTGTGGGGCGGCTATGTGTGAGACATGCGCATATATATACATATATTTATATACAGACATTACCAAAACCTTAAAAGTTCTCAACTTTCATGTTAGCTTTTTTTTTTAATCGGGGTTTTGGTTAGGCCAAGCTATCATTTGATTCTGATAATCTCCAATACAGCTTTGTTGATTGTGTAAATGAGCGTGCAAAAATACGGGGTTCAATAGAGAATCAGAGTTTGTTTTAACCCAATAGCAAAAGAATCCTCCGTTGGGTTTTAATCATTCATTGGATGCTTGTACAGGTTCCATTTTTCTTCATTCTAAATTTACATTCTTTAGCTATTCTTTTGATTTCCCCCTTTTTACTCAAAATTTCTGCTGCTTTATCACCTGCATATCTCAGTTTTGATTGCCATTGATTTTCATTGCAAGTTTAGTCTTAATTTTTCGTTGAAAAGCTGAATCAATTTTTTTTTTCAAATTTATACCCAAGTTAGTTTGGCTTTTGGTTTCAGCTGAGTCAATCTTGACAAATTTTTGGTATCAAGAAACAATTTTTCGGATTATACAGGCTTTCTCACGAGAGAAGCATGAGTTTTCCTAATAATCCACCACAACCACCGCCATCATCTCAGCCCTTTTCCCAAAGGCTCTTCTTTGACGGTGATGTTGTTGGCTTCTGGCCTCAATTTCCAGTTAATCATCCTAGCTCTCAAAACCCTGACTTTCATGCACAGTTTGATAATGGACCTCCTTTTAAGAGACCAAGGAATTCAGAAAACAACCCATCAAAATTTGCACCATTCCCACCTGCTTTTAATCCGAGGGTGAATTCTCCAAATCCAGGAAGTAAAGGAACAAGTCATATATTTTACAAAACGCGCCTGTGCGCCAAATTTTATGAAAGAAATTGTAAAAATGGGGAGCACTGTACTTTTGCCCATGGACAGCAAGATTTGCGAGAACCTCCACCAAATTGGCAAGAACTTGTTCGTGAGAAAGAAAATGATGGAGGATCAGGGAACTGGAATGATGATCAGAGATTAATCCATAAGATGAAAATTTGTAAGAAGTTTTATAATGGAGAAGAGTGTCCTTATGGGGGAAAGTGCAATTTCCTTCATGAACGTCCGAATCCCAGTTTTCCTAATGACCACATGAGGTTTAAGATTGAAGTGACTAGGCAAAGGGAGAGTTCTGCAATAAGCATTGGAACTACAGGACCTGCAATTGAGAATAAAACTGATGCTGATCTGCAGGAGAACTACAGGCCTATGACTTCAAACTTGGATGCTACAAGGACTAAGCCTGTTTTCTGGAAAACAAAGCTATGCAGCAAATGGGAGATAACGGGTCAATGTCCTTTTGGAGAAAGATGCCACTTTGCTCATGGCCAGTCAGGTATGCTGGGGGCTAATTGCTCCATTGAATCTAGCCTTTGTTTCACTGATTTTCATATAAAAAATGACCAAATCTCTGGTTTATTTCCCTTTATTCTTATCATTATTGTTGTGTGGTTAAAAGGCAGGTGTTGCAACTAGAGCGGAATCTTTATTTGTCCACATATTGCCTTGTATTGAAATATCTTCACAGGGCACACCCGTTTTCATGCGGTAACCATGTGATAGTATATTCACTTCCTGGACAAATTGACGGAAGAAAAGTTACAAGTGTCTATGAACATCTTTTCCTGTAATATCCACATATAATAGTTTCTTTATACTTAAAGACTGTTACCCCTCTGATGTGTGTGTAGTAATCTTGAAGCTGTTTGCATTTAATGTAACATTTGCAGAGTTGCTGGCTATTACTTTCAGAAATTATCTCTACTTAGGGGCTATCAATTTTGCCATTGTCTTTTCACTGAATCATGCTCATAAGAGAGTATCCATCATCCATGAAGTGTAAATCAAATGGAGTAACTTATATTTGACTTGCATAATTGGTTTTTATGTATCCTTAAGCTTCCTATACATTTTAGTTTTTTATTTTTTTTCAGTTTTTCCAGCTTTCTGAATTAAAATATTATCTAGAAACTAAATAAATCTAACTGATAGATGCTTGTAGTTATCTGTTCTATTAGCTTAAACGCTTCTCCAAAAATTTGTTGCCTAGGCAATTTTTCTTCCCATACTTTTACAGGTGTCTAACTTAGAGTTGCAGCCTTACTTCTGAATGAATTTCAATGATGCTGATGATTTGTTGAGAATGAATAATACTTCCCTCTGCTTGCTTCATTTCTTCAGGATTTTATAATTTTTTGTCATCTAAGGTGTTTTGGTAATCTTATTCCTTGGCAGAGTTGCAAGGCTCAACTGGTCGTGCAGAAGTTGAAGTGCCAATCAATTCTGGCCCTATCCAAATGAAGCCTCTGGCTGTTCCTGTGACCGATTTGTCTCCTGCTGATGTACTAGTTGGTGCTCCTGTAAAGGAAGAAGGGGAGGACCCGAATATATCAAAGTGGAAATTGAACAAAAAGATCAACAGCATCTATGCTGATTGGATTTATGATGATCGAGATCTAACTAGATGTCAAAGCTTTTCAGGTGAGGCCGAGGGATAAGGACTGACATTTTTCTATAAGCTAGTTTTTGTGTTTTTCAGCTGCCAAAAAGTTTGAAGTATGCATCATATTCTCCTGCACCTGGAAGGAGAAGAGAATACTCAATTATTGCAAATTTTCTCTCTTTAATTGTGCCCCTTGTGTGGGGAAATTTGATAGCTATTGATGATGCATATAGGTTCTACAATTTGTCCCTTCACTTTGGTGAAGCAGTTCTGTAAGTTTGATTCTTTTCTAGAGGAAAAAAAATAAGGAAATATTTTGGTGCTGGGGAGAAATCTAGTTGTATCATCCTACAAGATATTTTCTTGGGATTAGTTGAGAAACAGATATTGCCATTCTTTTGCTTGTTTGACTCTGTGAGGTGCTCTCTGTTTGATGTCCTCACCGATCAATTCTTCATTATATACTCCCTCCAGTTAGAAATACAAGTCCTTTTAGAGGGAAGATGTATGATCCAAAAAGATTACTCCCTTTACATCTCCTTATTTCATTTATTTTTCTCTTCCCCCCCCCCCCCCCCTGGTTTATCAAGGGTATGAAACGTTACTTTTGGTGTAGCTATTGCTAGAGGCTCCTGTGCAGCTGCAGTTAAATTGTCATCTTGCTATAGTTTTAATGGTTTGCAATTTTTACCGTAATTGTAATAGTTGAAGAAATAAATTGTTCACAAATTTTCGTAACTTTTCTTCATTGAGGCTCTCCAAATGTGTAATTGGGTTGGCAGAAAGAGGGGAATTTACGTATTAGTATTATTTTATCTTTATTAATCGAGTCAAGTAATTGATAGCATACGATTCTTTCGGCTGGGGAAGTGGAAACTACAATTGAAATCCGAATCTCTGGGAACGAAAGAAGAAGCATTACAGACTGGTTGGGTAAAACGTGGAAATAAATCCAAACAAGAGGTAAATGTGAACTCCTTTCGTTAAGAATGAAAGAAGGAAAGGGAAATAGAAGAACCCGAAGCCGCTCTTCGTTAGATTGAAAGAAGCCAAGGAAAATATTTTGAAAAAGAGAGGAAAATGATTTTTTTTATCCAATTGGTATCCGCAAATCTTTAGGGTGAGTGTTTGCAATTGTCCAATCCATTTATACTTGGACATGATTTTTTATTTTAAAATTAAATTTAAAATTTTAAGTTTGAAATTTATATTTTTTTTATAAATAATTTAATTTTTATAAAATTAAAAATTAAAATCTTAAAACTAAATTCTATGTATAAAGGAAAAGAACTGTTGAAATAAGCGTATTTTAACAATGCGTTTATTTGAAACAACGATCGCTATCAAGGCGTTCAGATTGACGTTATACAAGTCAAAAAACTCACCTCAACTTGCCCCAACTGCATCTTTACGGAGGACGGGCGATGAAGCCTGGTTACTCCGGCAAAAACGCGCGCTGGAAACCTCGACGGCATGGATGACGATGGTTAGTTGATCCATTGCGCTTTTTGGATATTGAGATGCTTCTTCTACATAAGTATTCAAAAAGATCAAACTGACAATCATATGTTTTTCTCAGGTGTTTTTGCTTCTACCGTGTTTGGACATGCTGATAACGAGATCGAAGAGACGTATCATGCGATTGATTTTGCAGGTAATTACTATTACGGACGATTGGTCAGTTTATGTTGGCTGACAATGCTTGCTTTATGATGTTGATGGTGCTAATCTTTTACCCGTTATGAAAGATTCCTCATTGGACAGCGCATCAGATTTAGAAACAAATTATGGAGATTTCATGGGCTGGAATCTTATAGAACAGTCAAGGCAATGTTCTTTCTTCTAGAATATGGCTTATGCTTGGAGAAATTATTAGTATTTTAATTTGGAAAGAAAGTTATTAATTGAATTAGAATTGCTTTAGATGTTTGGACCTTGGGAGATATGCGGTGGGGAACTGCTTCAAACGAACTTGGGCACTTGTCTAGCATCAAGAAAGCATAAAAAGTTGCATAAAGGAAGTCATTTGGGGAGCAAGAATCTTTTGAAAGTTAAGCAATGTAGTGTAGGGGGGGAGAAAGAATTATGTTCCAAGATAAATCATACAACCAGCACATATTCAACATTCCAATCAAGTCAAATGGGGGCACCCATATATGCTTTAAGAATTATTAGTTTATTTGGAATGATTTTTTTTCCCGATTTGGCTCTGGCGTTAAAGAAATTACTCTTATTATCTTGTCTTCTCAGCGTTAGTTCCATGGCCTGCAAAGATGAAAGTGCAAACCTATCTGGGCAAAGTTGGAATTGACTCACATAAGGTGCTCAGAAAAGGGAGCATCAGGTTCTTATCTATTTCATTATTTCGATTTCTTGGAGACCAGATGCTTAAAGGAACCAATATTGCTCCAAACACAACCATCTTTGGAATTGAACTACTCATAAAGATTCTTGAATCTCATCTGTGATTCTCTAAAATTTTCTCTTATTTTATTGCTTTACCTGTGGTCCATGCAAGTGCATTTGAATTATTCTCTAGCCTTAAGCAGCTTTGATTGGCAGTTGATACAGATAATACCACTAATTCTCTGATCTACTCAACAAAAAGTGGAACTGAATCACGGTTGTCTTAATACTTCATTGAATAGGTGTAATCTCATTAATGAAAAAAACGAAGGGATTCATTAGTTTCGTGTAAGAACAGATTATACCATACAATGAAGTTAGAAACCCTTCTTTGGGAAAACTATAGAAGTAGAACAGCAATGCTACTGAAAATTTGTCATCAACCATGAATCCAAAATTTATTGGACTAAGGAAGAAAGGAGAAAAGAGAAACAGAAACACTTTAGTGGAATGCTGTTTTTCTGGAGGTTTACTGATGCTGGTAATACTGAGAAGAAACTAAGCCTAACTCGTTCTCTTTCTGCTGGTTCGTTTGCTTAGAAGCCACCTCCTGAATAATCAGAAGAACAATATGGTTAGGAAGATCTAATAGGACTCCAGATTAGAAGGAAGAACATGTACGATGATCTTAATTCTTAGAGTAGACTGCTCACCATATTCCCTTGGTGTTGTGCATTTATAACAATCCCTCTTGCTAGCAAAGTTGTGTCCACCACATCTGACAAAAATAGAATGTACGTATATTAGAACAATAATTTGCATCAGGTAATGTTTATTATTCACCAAGAAAGAGATACTTGTAAGTTCTTGTTTCATTATTCTAGTTGAATTCAGTTGAGAAGATACATGCAGTTATAAACTTGTTACGGCTTGTTATGAAGTTCAATACTTCCTTCAGTGAGTTTCAATTTTATGAAAATTGATATTGAGACATCTGAACTTAAATGTTGAAGGATAAGAAAGAAAATAATTCAGAATAAGCCTATTGGCTTCTCATCAAGAGAGAATTGTGACTAACCTTGTGCACATCCAATCACCGGTTTTGTAACCAGGAAGACTACTCGCATCAGATATGTAGCCTCCAGTTGCTACTATGCCACCGTCAAACCCAAAGTAATCAGGCTTTGATGCACTACATCTATAGCAGCTTGTTCGGCTTGCATAGTTGTGTGCGCTGCAGTTCATAGCAGTGCAGTACCAGTCCCCTGCCAGAACTTCTGTTCTGCTTAAGTTTAATGCATAAGTTGCAATTTCAGCAGCTGAAGCGTATTTAGGACAGCTACATTTTTGGCATACATCCCTCCTCTTGAAGTTCGAGTGGTTGCATGCAGCACACATCCAATCTCCTCCTTCCCTACTCATTTTCTGTTTCACTAGTCTGAGAAGAGAGAATAAAGTTAATAACTGAGCAGGAAGAGTATTGTTAATGTCGCCTTTTTCATTCTGTTGGAGGAAGAATAATGAAACAAATTGATTTACAACTTTCTGTCTAGCAGATCTCTTAAAAATGGATAGTTAACACTTGGCAATATATCAAAATTGCACTCTTCCCTCAGTTCAAAATTCTTTTTCCTGAAACTTCATTTAGAGACTGATTAGTCTATCAACACCTCTCTCTCTGAAGCTAAGGTCTTTGGTGATGAGCTAGTTTTCCTAGATTGTTAATATGCATGCTCTGTTTTGCAAAATCAGCTAATGTATTAGAATTGCATTTTTTATTTTTCAAATAGGAGGAATAGAGAGATCTTGAGTTTCAAATGGCCTAAGGAAATGCAGAAGAGATGACACAGAATCAATGTCTCACCTTAGAAGAAATGAAAAGGCTGAAAGAAATTACTGCAGCAGCACTTGGATTTTGGAAGTTGTAAGTTTTGGTAGTTGCTTGAGCTACTTTGTGATTTTGGAGAATGGGCTGGGATGGTTTATATACTAGGTTCAGGCTTCTTTAGTGGGGCCCTGAGGTTGTACCATGTTAAGGGCTTCAAATGGTTTGTTTCAGATTGGATTCCAAAAGCAGAAATATTTCCAACGATTTAGATAAACCTCCTACTCTTCTGCCGTCTTTTGGTTGTGGAGGGATGGAGATGTGCTTTCTGAAGTTCTGAACTTCTACATACATGCATAGACACAGTTTCTCAAGCAAAAACCCAAATTGCCCTTCTTTACATGATTCCCCTACTCATTATTTGAATCAAATGAGCTTTCAAACCTGATTCTCCATTCTATAACCTTTTCTAGTAAAGTCTTGAGGGGAAGACATTATTTAAAAAGCGGAATGTGGGGACATTTCAATTCACATGTAATTGTTTTTGTACATCGTTGTTTGTAGCACATGCATTTTCACTTAAAGAGTTCGTGTGAAAATGAGTCTTTGATGTCTCCATATGAGTTTATCACCAGGGAACCACATCTTTATTTGATGATATTTGGAGTTCGCAAAAGATTAGTGATATTAATTAGTACAATTCTTAGTGATGCGTTTTTTTTTTTGGTAAGTCTTAATGATACATTTAAATACATGCTATATAACACGTAAAGGAGCTGATAATTGAGAGTCAAACATGGTTCATCATTCCAGATATTGGCTCCTAGTCATTTTTTTCCCCTCCTATCATATTATCTTGTTCGGGCAAATTTTGTCCCCCACAAGCGCAGGAAAAGCCTAATGCTGGACCAGAGGCTGTTAGAGGTGGGAGGAGCTTGTGTTCATTTTCCTTGCACAGAAAGTCGATGAACAATGACACGTTAGCATTGGTGCACACGTTGGATATATACGTGCACCGCACCAAATGCTTACATGGCTTCTACGTAACTGGCAGATATACCTTCCTTATGAGCAGGCCTATGTGGTTCCGGTGGACACAGGTAAGATTTAAATGCAGAAAATCCAGCAAGTAATTTTCCATTGGGAATAAATTCCTCATAATGCACATCGATTGACAAATTCTATCTGCCTTGTCTTGATTCCTTTTTCCTCAATAATTCAAAAGCCATTTGAAAATGCATATCCAGCTGCCGCTCTTTGCTTCTCTTTCTCACACCTCTCTTGAAAGAAGATGATCCCTCAACAAGCATGGAGGTCCATTATGATCAGCTCCTTTAGGCCTTTGCATGGAGAAGTCTAACAAGATGCACCTTATTTGATTATTTTCTAGATATATTGCTTGCTTTCAAGTTCCAACATTCATATTAGACAAGAAAAGTAATGCTGAGGTGGGAGAGAAATATCTCAAAATACTTTTGATTTTATATCCGTTGCGCATTTTCACTTTTTATCGGAGAGCATCATTTATAGTAGTTAAAGAAACTATGTTTCAGTTTGCATTTGGCTTTGTTTATGATCAAATTCGGTCACCTTTTTCTTTTTCGCTCCTTAAAAAAATAGCGGAAAGGTCATATTCTTGAAAATGTATGTTCTTCGCGTATGAGGTAATGCATTAGATAATTCTGTGGCTATCCAAAATTTATGGACGCATATTGTTTACTGGGAGGAACTTAACTTGTTTCCATAACTCTTCGAAGATTCCAAAATTTTTAGGCGTACGAGGTTGTATTCGTCGGAATAGATACCTGAAGTTTTAGGATAGTGAGAAACGGTGGCTTTTCTTTTCTTAAAAAAGAAAAGGGAAAGAAAGTAGCATATGTTCATGAACGAAGGAGCAAGATTGAATGCCAAAAGTAAGAACCATTAGATGTTGATCCAAAATAATTTAGGGTGAACTTAGATAAGGTTTGATTTTATAATTAAATTTAAAATTTTAAGTGTGGGATTTATATTTACTCTCACAAACAATTTAATTTTTACGAAATTTAAAATAAAAATTTTAAAATAAAATTTTATTCAATCATACCCTTAGTCTTGTATATGGTAATAGCCATTTTCTCATTCAAAAGGGTAGAAGGCTATCGTCTAGATTTAATCTTTTTATCTTTTGAATTATAGGTTAGATATTTTGAAATATCTAATAAATACTCTATTTTTAATACGTTAAGTAATAGAATAATGTACTTTCGTAACTGACTGATTTTGTTTTTGGATACGAAAACTATTTCTTTTAATTGATGCCTATGTTTTATGTAATAATTTAGTCAATAAAACTTGCCTTATTAAGGAAAGAATTCTCGTGTTCAATAATGAGCACTTTAGGGTGAGTTTGGATTGACTTTTAAACTGATTTTTAAAATTTTATTTTTTAATAAATAATTTATTTTTATTAATTTTTAATACAATTTAATTTTTAAAAGAAACAAAAATCTAATCCAAGTGTATCTTTAGTAATTATATGTGAATTGCATCGCCCTACTGGCTTGCGTGGCAATGAAGACGGCCATGGATGTGGGTCCCGGGAGCTGAGATGGCAAGCAAGGTGTGGTTCCAAGTAAGCAAGAGATGCTTGCGTGTTGACCTAGTGTTCGATAAGGAGGAATCCTTAGCAGCATTGCTGCACCAAACATAATGAATATTCGTCATGAAAAACCTCAGACAAAAAACCCAAGCCTTTATTCTGTAATATGTGACCATTTTCTAAAGGAGGCCCAATTCTCTTCAATAATGCCAGAATCCACATCCTAAACGCGACGCTAAAAATAGCCGTTGCTTTTGAATTTAGTATATTCTGTGACTGTTTACAGTGACTAGCAACTTTCAGATAGTGCCATTCCCTGTGTTAATCAATAATCATGCAGTGGCAATATCTTATTCCAATAACGCATCACTTAAATCTTGTGGACAATGACGAATTAGACACTTTTTCAAGACTTAAATGCCTATAATTGCCTTTCCTTTCGCTCGAACAAAATCTGGAATATATTTGGTGGTAAGCGTTAAATGACCCTTAATCTTGATGGTGGAGATCATATCGTAGCCTCGAGGATTACGTGATCTCAACAGAGATTGAGTGAGTACGTCAAATTTTATGTGATGAAATTCTGCCCTGACCTCCTATCTGAATTCACTGATAGACTGACGAGACTCAAACCAGCAGCTTCTACCATGACAGGGCGGAGTTCTTCTTTCTGTTTTTTTAGGGTGTGATTGGATAGAGTTTGATTTTGATATTTTCTGTCTTGAATTTTAAAAGAGTATTTTTTGTGAGAAAAAAAGTGAGATGTGAGATAAGAAATTGCATTAAATTATATATGAAACCCAATCCATCACACCCTTAATCTCAATCTCCGCGTAGAGTATTTTTGAAGGACGCCGGGTAACTGTGTTACGTGACCAAGATTCTTTCAGTTAGCTTTGGAATAAGCCCAGAATGACTCCGTCTCTGGTCACTGCTCCAAATGTGACATTTTTTTTTTGGGGTTGAATCCAAACGTGACATTCAACTTTGAGATCATGTTCACATGTTTCTGCGTTACCTCAAGCACTTTATGCCCAATAATAAGAGCCTTTATTAGTAGTCCCCAGTCTCCAACTGACCCAAAAAAAAAAAAATTGGGAATGCTTTCCACAAGATGGATATTTTGGATATTGAATGATTGGATTTTCGGACCACAAAGAGGCTGATCAAAATCTTTCATCTTTGCCTTGCATGTTAGCTGCATCATCCTCAGAAAAAGCTAGTTAACCATCAACTCTGGTGAAGAAAATATTATGAACAAAGAATAAAGAATTGACGCGTGCAGTGATATTATTGGTGTAGTGCAAAACTGCACTTTTCCTTATCCAAGCACTCGGTTTCCAGAACGGAACCATGGCGCTCTCATCCTCTGCCCTCCCCATTACAAACTCAGCTCTTCACATCCCACCAAATTCCAGTCCACCATACGAAATCCTTCAAACCCACCCGGCTCTTTCCCTTCTTTCCAAATGCAGAAACATGGAGAACCTCAAGCAAATTCATGCCCAGATGGTCAAATTTGGCCTTCATCATACCCAATTCGGGTTAAGTAAACTAGTGGAGTTTTGCGCTGTTAGCCCGAATGGTGATCTTTCATATGCCCTGTCCATCTTTAACGCCATTGAAAATGCCAATGGGATTATATGGAACACGATAATTCGTGGATTCTCATTAAGCTCAACTCCGGAATTAGCTCTAAATGTTTACGTAAAAATACTTTCTTCAGATAATCATCCCAATTCGTATACGTTTCCTTTTCTTTTCAAGACTTGCACGAAAATGATGGCAGCCAATCTAGGGAAACAGATTCATGTGCACATCTTTAAGCTTGGGCTTCAGAATGATGTGTTTGTACACACTTCGACAATACATATGTATGCTCAAACTGGTGAATTAGGTTATGCAAGGATGGTGTTTGATAAGAGTGAGTTTAGAGATCCAGTGTCTTTTACAGCTCTGGTAACTGCCTATGCTTCGAGGAGTTGTTTATACGAGGCTCGGAAACTCTTCGATGAAATTCCCGTGAGAGACGTAGTATCATGGAACGCTTTGATTTCAGGGTATGCTCGAGCCGATCTATTTGATGAGGCGTTGGGTTTGTTTGAAGAGATGAGGAAAGCAAAAGTAAGACCTGATAAGAGCACGTTACTGAGCGTTCTCTCTGCTTGTGCTCGCTCAGGTGCACTTGACCTGGGGAATTGGGTGAGATCTTGGATTGATGACTGTAGACTAGGTTCAAACTGTCACCTTGTTAATGCACTTATCGACATGTATGCAAAATGCGGTGAGCTGCACACCGCGCGAACTTTGTTTGATGGTTTAGAAGTCAAAAATCTTGTCTCATGGAATGTTATGATCGGTGGTTATACTCAAATGAGCAGGTATAGAGAAGCCTTGACTATTTTCCGCCAAATGCAGCAAAGGAATGTAGAGCCCAATGAAGTTACATTTGTAAACATTCTTCCAGCTTGTTCTCATCTGGGTGCTTTAGATCTGGGCAAATGGATACATGCTTACATCGACAGGCAATTCTATGGTGTTCAAAATCTCTCTTTTTGGACCAGTCTTATTCATATGTATGCCAAATGTGGAAGTATTCAAGCTGCGAAACAAGTTTTCTATGGCCTAGAAACCAAAACTTTAGCTTCTTGGAACGTGATGATATCAGGATTAGCAATGCACGGGGATGCACGTGTTGCTCTTGAGCTTTTCTCAGAAATGTCTGCTACAGGTTTGAAACCAGATGATATTACCTTCATTGGTGTTTTATCAGCTTGTAACCATGGTGGTATGGTTGAACTTGGTCGCCAACACTTCAGTTCCATGATGTTTGATTATAACGTTGCACCAAAATTGGCGCACTATGGATGTATGATTGATCTTCTAGGCCCAGCTGGATTGTTCGATGAAGCAGAGGCACTCTTGGGAAGTATGGAAATGGAGCCAGATGGTTCCATATGGGGCTCCTTGCTGGGGGCTTGTAGAATTCATGGAAACCTTGACTTAGGCGAATATGCTGCTAAACGCCTTTTCGAATTGGAACCTAATAATTCTGGTGCATATGTGCTTCTAGCACACATCTATGCAGGAGTAGGTAAATGGAACGATGTGGCTAGAATAAGAACTATGCTCAATGACAAGGTGCTGAAGAAAATTCCAGGATGCACTTCGATTGAGGTGGACAGTTCAGTGCATGAGTTCCTAGTGAGTGACAAAACACATCCACGGAGTCATGACATATATGGGATGTTAGATGAAATGGATAGGCTTTTCGAAAGGGCTGGGCATGTTCCTGACACCTCTGGGTTTCCTTATAACGATATGGATGAAGAGTGGAACGAAGATGTATTAAGCCAACATAGTGAGAAGTTGGCGATTGCCTTTGGATTGATCAGTACGAAACCTGGAACAACTCTGAGGATTATAAAGAATCTTAGGGTATGTGCAAATTGCCATTCAGCCATAAAGCTGAAATCCAAGATATTCAATAGAGAGATCATTGCAAGGGATCGCAATCGGTTTCACCATTTCAAGGATGGTTCTTGCTCGTGCATGGATTATTGGTAAAATTCAAGCTCAGGAAACTACTTAAGTTTTATATAGTCTAATTTGTCCTTTCAATTAAAATTTTTTGCAGCAGTTATTAAGATGGAGATCCTGTATATAATAATCGGAGAAGAACAACTGTTGGGCTTGGTGTAAATTAGATAAAATTCCTCTGAATTTGTGAAACAATTTCATATTCTATTAACCATTTAAAACCATAGAACTATTGAAGATGATCAGAAACAAGAGTCATAATATCATCATATCGCCCATGGTTTTAGTCAGACATCTCTGTTTGGTGGTGTTTTAGAAAGGCAAAAGCTCCACTTCTATTTGTCCCTTTTTATGCATGGCAGGGAGTAGTTCAGTTTTTGACTTTAAGCAAAAAAGAAGAGAGAAACAATGGGCTCCGCATGAAACATCAGCATTAACAGATGACTGGTAAAGGACACTTTATATCTGTTCAAGGAAATTTTGCACTACTTAAGGGAATTACAGATTTCTTGCATTAATCAGAAAGCCAACGTTATTTCTATTCACAATGGAGACGGGATCTTCTGCCACTAATAATACATATAACCCGTCGGAAGCCCATTGGAACAAATGATAGTAGTAACTCTATGGCTTCTTGGGACCAAAGTTTTTCTCCGAAACCAGGTTCCTAATTAGTTGTTAGTGCTCTGGTTGAAGGAGTTCTGTCTCGCCGTAGCCAAAACAGTCTTGTCTGCAACAATGAAATAGGCCATCCCAGCCACTGCATTGCAAAATTCGCAAGATTCCCTCAGTAATTGGACTCCTAATTGACATGTGAGTTCGTGCTGGAAGATGTATGATTAGTAAAAGCAAGAAGTAAGCCAACCTGTGGAGACTATTAGTGCTTGAGCGGTGGGGTTGAGATTTGCCCTTGCCCATGGAAGCATCCTTGCACTGGCAACCTGCTCAGATTTACCATGCAATTCAACGTCAGAAAGAATAGAAATATATGATTATACCATAGTCAATCTCAGGAGAGTAGAGAAACTTACAGTTGGAATGGCGGTTGCAATAGAAGCAACTGCAGCTGCTTTAGCTCCTGCAATAACGCCCTCTGCATGATACAACAATGAAAATCAAATAAGAATTGAAGGTAGAATAACGACGAACCGAAGTTAAAAGCCGAGACAATCACAGACTACTCAACGTACCATGAGAACAGCGCTTAGCCATGGCTAGCTTGTGGTCTAATGAAGCCAAGCTGCAGCTTCTTTCAAGGGGAGACTGAGCAACGTTTTTGGCCATTGTAGTAGTTTTGGAGGAGACAAGGATGGAAGAAAATGCAGGTTAATTTATGTGAAGGAGATTGAGAAAGCTGTTGGTGCTAATTTGCATGCAATGGTGAGGAGTTGTGGAGTGAGATTGGTTCCATTTATAGGCACTTGGAAGTGGTGGGTTTTGCCTGAGACTGCTTTCGGAGTCCTTGGATTGTGGATAGAGTTTGATGGTTTCTGCAGATATCCAACGTCGGGAGTCGCTTGTTTTCATTGACAAATTACACAGCGTGATGGTGGTCGGTGGACTCCTTGTTCAACAGAGTACATACATGAAACCTTTTCAAGAATAAACAATAAATGTAACGAAATAAGTTAATCTTACTTCGTTGCCCTTTTTGTTTTTTACTTTTCTTTGGTTACTCCTACCTGTCTTCTTGTTTTGATCTACTTATTAAACATGAAAGAACCTTAAAAAGCTCAACATTTGCTCGACAAAAGACTGGTCTTTGCTCGACAAAAACTGGTCTGAAAATTCATTTCTAAATATAATGTAAATTTTTTATTTTAAAATTTATTTTTTATAAATAATTTATTTTTATAAAATCTTAAATAAAAAATTTTAAATTCAAATTAAATCCAATTCTATTTTAAGATAATTGCCAATCTTACAAGTTTTTTAAGTGAAAATAAATTTTTTATTTTAATTTTTTAGTATACGCCTTGTGCATTGGGCAGGTATTGAAGTCTCATCTACCTATGGTACTAAGTTGCATAAGAGCAAAACATGAATCATTCTCAAAGCATGAATATAACCATTTTTGGGTATTCTCAAAACCGTAGTATTTATCTTGTTATCTTTATATTACCTAATGAAATTAGTATATTTTTTTAGAAAAATACTAGTGATATTTTTTTTTTAGAACAAAAGTGCTTCAATCTTTAATTGGGAAGCTTGAACAGGTGCTGTTGGGAGAAGGCCTGACAGGCTAGTGATGGTTGTTTATACACGGGTTGCCAAACACGTGGCAAAGTAACCACAGCACCTCTGATATGCTCCTAGTAGTGCGTTATTGTGGGGTGGTGCTTCTCACCAAACACAAGAACGTGTAAACGTGGGCTTCGTTTTCTTTAACTGCTACGCGACCTGAATTTGCTTCCGTTGTCTGTTGAGTTGGTGGAGGAGTGTTATCAGCTTCTCTGCACTGACCGAGAGCAAACCTCAAACCAAAACCGGGGGTGACTTTAATCTACTGAACCACGGCTTCGGTTCTGCCCAAACTGATCATATGTTGTTGGATTCTAACACGTGCCCAAAACATTTGAGATCTGCGATTTTTCAATTGGGAAAAGGGAAAAAGTTGGATGAATTTTTTAGTACGTGAATCTGTTTACTTCAGGGGAAAAAAATTACCTAAGACTGAGTTTGACATAAACCTCTATCCATTTATTAAAATCGAAAAAAAGAAATACAATACAAAAGAAGGATTAAAAGCCTTAAAATAGGAGAGGTATGAAAACAAAAGAACAGCAATACTAGGGGTGTATTTGGATTGGGTTGCGCTACATAACATAATGTAATTTTTCATTATGTGTCTCATTTTTTCTTTCATAAAAAATTCTCTCTCTCTCGAAATCTAAAATAAAAAATTACAAAATAAAACACTATCCAATCTCATTCTAAGACAGTACTGACCAATCGTGCCCATAAAATGAATACCCTTTGACCAATCTTAAGTGAATTTTTTAATACAAGAGATGCTTTATTAATAGTAAAGATTATATAGAGTGTGATTGATAGAGTTTGGTTTTAAAATTTTTATTTTGAATTTTATAAAAGTTAAATTTTTTGTGAGAGGAGATGTGGGTTCCACATTTAAAACTTTAAATTTAATTTAAAAATTAAACTCTGTCCAAATTCATCCATAATAAATTAATAAAGAATAATTTTATAATTGCAAGACTTATACACAGATAAAAAATATTCATATAAAAAGAGAATAATGATACTTTGCGCTATATATGGCAAAAAATAATTTAACTGGTAAAAAAATTATTATTTGGTACTTGTTTGGGTTTACAGTCATTTCTTTCTTCTCTCTTTTATAATAATATAGGATTTACTCAAAAAAATTTAAAAAAAAAATGTCTCCATGCATAAACTGCATATACGTTTTAACAGGAATAATATAGTTATGTGCATTCGATGTTTATAGATTATTGTACTTTTTAAGAGAAAAAATTATTGTGTTGAAATTTTGTACAGCATATATTTAAAGAGAATAGATAATTTTTAATTTATATAGTTTGTAAAATAAAATTGATATAAGTATTTATAATGAACCGGGGAAAATTAGATAAAATTTATTTTTTAAGATTTTATTATAAATTTTATAAAAATTAAATTATTAATAAAAAATAAATTTAAATTTAAAATTTAATGTTAAGTTTGAAAACAAATCACTATATAAGTACACGTCTCTACGTAGGTCGAGTCAACGGAAAGATATTTTTCTATGTTGGTGGTTCATTTAGAGTTTACAATATTAGGGAGTGAATTCCCTTGACTTCAACTCAAAAAACAATTGGTGATGGGTGACATCTGTTCCCCCAAATTTCATATTTTTATGGAGACTTTTGCATTTTTTTTTATTTTTTAATACATGCACTCTATCGTTCTCAGAATCAAACTTTATGACTCTTTTAAGCCTTTTTCTAAGACTAGCATCACATCCAACAATAAAAGGGCATCGGTTCTAATTTTTCTTTTTATTTTTTAAATGCGCATGAGAGAAGAGAGATTAAGGATGTGATTAGTTTTTCAGTTTGAAATTTCACGTTTTAAATTTTATAAAAATAAAATTTTTTATTAAAAAAATAATATTTAAAATAAAAATTTTATATTAAATTTTATAATAAAACTTAATCCAAAATTTACGTGCTATTAATTCAATTATATTCTTCACGCGAAATATATGGTAAACATATTTTTATTAAGTAAAGACATATAATTCGTATGTATAAAAAAGGAAAAAGAAAAAGAAGCACATCGTGCTCTAAAAAAGAAAAAAAGATTAAAAGAATTAGAAGAGCATAACTTTGCTAGTTTTCCTGACATTCCTTGAGATGTTGAAGGAGCCATTACAATTTGGAGCCAAAATTCCTTCAGAAAAAAGAAAAAAAAATTGTATAAAATTCTTTTTGGGCCTGTGGTTGTGAGCTTCTGAGAGCGTATCCTTGAAAGTGAGAGTCCGAATATATATGGGCTTTCCTTCTCTGGATTATAAGTAGTTGGGCTTTCTTATCAGCCTGGTTGACGTCTGGCTCTTTTCCTACACTTGAGGAAAATGATTAATCACTAATTAAACTATTATATTGTTATTTTACGTATTTTACAGCAATACTCTCCTTTCAAAATATTAAAAATTTTGATTATTTTATAAAAATATTTAATTTTTGTAAATTTTAAAAGTATTATCACTATAAATATAATTATTTTATTTTATATTATATTAGTAACTTAATTCTATATAAAAATTATTAAAATTATTTTATATTTTAAAATAAATTATAAATATAATTATATTATATTAATAAATTTATTTAAAAATATAATAGAAAAATACTTCTTATTTTCTTCTTTCTTATTCTATATAAAGATCATTAAAATTTTTTGTATTTTGAAATAGGGAGTAGTTTAGTAGTAAAAATATTTCTTATTAAATAGAAATTTTTATATTCAAACCATATTTTCTACATACGAACAAAAGAAATACAAATAAAAAAAAAACAAGACGTGAACCCAAAAAGAGCATAAACCTTGAGCTCCGCAAAGAAACAGTAACATTAATGGGCAACCAGTAAAAATCACTTGGTTAGCAAACTGCATGCATTACAAATTTCTCTCTCGCATTAAAGGAAAGGCCAACGATATTCCTATAATTTTATTTACAACGGAGATGGTAATTTCTACTACTACTACCACATAAAACCCATCGAGATCGAAAGCTCATTGGAATGAATCATAGGAGAAAATCCATGGCTTCCAGTTGGAATCAAATTGTTGCTCAGAGACCACTTTAGTTGTTAGAGCTCTGGTTGAAGGAGTTTCGTCTTGCCGTAGCCAAAACAGTCTTGTCTGCAACAATGAAGTAGGCCATTCCAGCCACTGCATCGCAAAATTTGCAGGATTTTCCAAGTAAATATTGGAGGACTCAGTGTGAGATCTGAGATAACAATCAATTTTTCAGAAGCAAAAACCACGCTAACCTGTGGAGACTATACGAGCTTGGGCGGTGGGGTTGAGATTTGCTCTTGCCCAAGGAAGCATCCTTGCACTGGCCACCTGAAAAATTTCCCACATAATTCAACGTCAGAAAGAATACATTTACATATCTTCATGCCATCGACCCCGTGAGAGTGGAGAAACTTACAGTTGGAATAGCAGCCGCAACAGCAACAGCCGCAGCTGCTTTTGCTCCTGCAATAACACCCTCTGCAGATACAATCCCGAAAGTCATATATACTATTAAGGTTCTGATTGCAAAATAAAACTGGATCAAAAATCAGAAACGGAGGCAGAGAATCAGAGAGTACGTACCATGAGAGCAACTCTTGGCCATGGCTAGCTTCTGGTCGAGGGAAGCCAAGCTGCAGCTTCTTTCAAGGGGAGACTGAGCAACATTTTTTGCCATTGTAGTTTTAGAAGAGACGAGAATGGAAGAAAATGCAGGTTAAGTTTATGCAGAGCAAATGTAAAGGAAAGTGAGAAAGCTTTTGTGATGACTGATGAAGAGGTGTTGAGTGAGGTAGATCGGCTCCACTTATAGGCACTTGGATTGTGGATTGAGTTTGATGGTTTTTGGTGATATCCAACGTCGGAGTCGCTTGTTTTCACTGAAAATTACACTGTTGTCGGTCGATTCTTTTGTTGCACGGCCTACATTCACGAACCTTTTCAAGAATTCAACTACTATAATGAATTCAGTTACTCTATTGTGCCCGCTTTTGCGCCCCCCCGCCCTTTTCTCCCTTTTTTTTTTTTTTTTTGGTGCTAATGAACAAAAGAAAACCTTGTGATCAAAGGGCATAACGGACATCTTACATGACATGTTCTTAGTTCTGGAAATAAAATCAAATTAGTACATAAATAGTCTTATTATCCACTGTGGTTTCTCACCAACACAAGAATCCTGGTTTTCCTTTTTCTTCTTTTTTACTTAAGAATTTTTACGTCATTGGTGGAGGATTTTTAGTGTCTGCACTAGTAGTTGCGGAGAAGCCACCGGTTTGCGGAGTTGAAAGGCGAACCTAAAAGACAAAACCGTGGGTGACTCTTTAATCAAGTGATACTCGGATCTAGTGAAGCTGATCCAATTGCCGTTTGGTCTTTACACGTGTTCAAAATATTGGAATTTAGAGATTTAGTGTGGTCTTCTTGAAAGTTGGTGGAGGAGGGCCAGTGGGGTTTGACTTCTAAGGAGTACAAGATTTGGGAGGGAAGTCTATTTCAATTCAATTGTTTGGTGCCGTGGCTTAACTTGGTGGTGGCTGAAAACCATTCATTCAATTTTTTTCCCTAAATAAAAGGCTATTTATTAATATAAAAATACTATTACAATCAAAATAATTTTTAAAATTTTTTTCCAACACAAAGGAGAAAACTTGAGAAATTATGATAACTGAGTACTATAACAGAACAAAGAGAGAAAATATTAAGTAGTACAATTTATCACTAAAAAAGAGAGAAAATATTGCAATTTATTTTCAAACTTTCAACCAACTTAATTAATGATGCTTGATGAGATTTTCTGGTTACCAGTACACTCGGAATAATAAGAGGGCAGGAAATTTCAATGCTCAAAAACATTTGGACAAGTGTCTAGTTAACGCTTCTTAGCATCTTCTGTTTCCCAAAGCCACAATTCGTCATCTTACTGCACTATTCATTAATCATAGGCCTCTCGTCCTTGATAACAATCCACAAATCAAATCTTACCTTAAGCCTTTTAGGCTCGAAAGAAGTATATGACTCAATGATGTTTCGTCTTTTGAGGTTGTTGAAACTTGAAAAAGCTTGGTCTACTCTTACAAATGGCTCTCCTCACTTCCAATTGTTCTCTAGTTTCAAACACGCAAAGGAGGCTCTTAAGCGTTGGGAAGAGTGCTTTGTTGTGTCAAAAATAAAATCCATTCTCTCACTGAAAATATTGGCATATTCCAAACTCTTCCTCAATCTACAGCTAATCTAGAGGAAGAGAGATTTTTATGAGAGGAACCTGATGAGACTTTAAAAAGAGAACATATTTTTTTAAAAAAAAAATTTTGGTACATTAATGGTAAGAAGGTAATAAAAGTT
Source organism: Rauvolfia tetraphylla (assembly GCA_030512225.1). NCBI lineage: Eukaryota > Viridiplantae > Streptophyta > Magnoliopsida > Gentianales > Apocynaceae > Rauvolfia > Rauvolfia tetraphylla. The sequence continues at coordinate 7,707,479 of JAJQKT010000045.1, read as the reverse complement.
GTCAAGCACCTTTTTTTTTTTTTTTTTTATCATGGCCATATGTTGAGAGCTCTCAAAGACATTTACATTGCATTTATTCCTAAAATTGAGAAGTCTCATAAGGTTGATCATTTTAGACCAATCTCTTTGCACAATATAATATATAATATTATTACTAAAACTTTGGCATCGAAGTTGAAACAAGTTCCTGATAGGATCATTTGTCCAATGCAAGCAGCTTTCATTTCGAGAAAATGTATGACTGATAATATTGTGATTTTACATGAAATTATGCATTACCTTAACAAAAAGAAAGGAAAGAAAGGCACTGATGTTGTATTTAATACTAATTTTGTGAATGATGAAAAATATAGTCAGCTAATTATTCAGAAAAAAAAAGAGAGAAAGAAACAACTATCTTTCAGGCAAAAAAAGAGTCTGTAACATTAGTATATCTCTGGACTCATAAGTGATAAGGGTGTACGTCCTAACTAGCCCAGAGCCCGTCCCGAAGTGGTTGCAAGATTGCATCTGAACGTTAATGGGCTTCAATATGGGTTCTCTCTCTCTCTCTCTCTCTCAGTCGATATAGGCCAACCGTCGCGCTTTCTTAAAAGCCTAGTAGGGAGGGACAAAGGAATAAAGATGCCCTCCCAAGCCTAGAAAAATAAATACTTTGACAATGCCTTACTCTCTCTATTCGAAAAAATATATATGAAAAAAGATGCTAATTTTTCTTGGAACAAAAGATTACCATTTTGTCAATCGGAAAGGCTAACGATTTCATTTATTAATTTGTGAAATTTAAATCCCTTTAATTAAAATTGATGACTTTGAAAGTTTAGATGGTAAAAGAAAAATGATTTTCATTGATTTTCTTTGATATATATATATATATAGGAATATGAATATCTAATTTTGAAAATAAATAGTGAAAAAAATTCTAATATTGAAGAGGACAGAAATGTGAGTGGAGCGGAGGGCGAAAGCTGCAAATCAGAGACGAATGAACGTTAGCCGAATTGGCCCTCCGCCTACCTCTCCTTCACCTGCTTGTCAAGTGAGGGACGCGGGTCGAGTCACCCTGGGGGTAGCAATTACTGCAGTCGGTCTTGTACCGTAGAACTTTGAGGCTTTGTACCTCAAGTCTTCCGCGCTGAATTAGTCGGTCAATGAATCATTCCGGATATCAACGAGACCACAATAAAAAGCTGCAAATCAGAGACAATAATAGGCGCGGTGGTACTTTCCCCGCATGCCGATCTGACGGTCGCAAAGCAAATCTCATGAACTGAATTTGGTGGGCAGAGCAGAACCCAGTCTGCATGTGATCATCACCTTCTTCTTCCACCTTTTCCTTTACACCTTTGACTGTTTAAACATTCCCTCCATTTTAATTCCTAATAAAATTTTCTTTTTCATATATTATGTATTTTCTTTGGCCCTTTTGAGCAAAAAGTATGAGTTTCTAATCTATATACCCTATAATCAATTAATAAAAAATAACCTCTTAATTACGATATATATATATATATATATTAGCATTAAATCTCCATCATTCTCATCTAAGGATTGAATGATAATATGGGGTCCGCAGTAAATTAATTATTAGGCAAAAGTAGAACCAGCCCAATAATCACAATCATTTTTCAGAGCTTCAAACCTCTAATAGATGTCATTTTGGAGGGGGGGGGGAGAGCTAATTTTTTATCTTCCCATCTCAGTTAATATATATTAATAAGTAAAGGAGAAAATTAAGGAGCTCTTCCAATCATCTTTTCCTATAAATTAGTCTTTTCATCTTTCTTAAACAAAAATCAAGTTGAATAAAAGGGGAAATTTTTGAAAAGAATGTATTTCGATTGAGTTTCAAAGAAAATTCAATACAAATTCTTCTTCGCTTAAAAGTATTTTTTCTTAATTTTTTTGTAAATAATTTATTTTATGAAATTTAAAATAAAATTTATAATAAAAAAATAAAACAAAAGGCACAGAGTAATAGGCCCAAAGCAAAAGGCTGGATCAGGATAGGATTGGGTTGGATTGAGGACTTTAATTTTGTGCCTAGTCAAAGCAGATTTTTTATTATTTATTTCTAATTAACAAATAAAAAAAAGGCTTCTTTTACCTAAAAGTAAAAAGGAAAGTCTTGTTTTCCATTTTCCTTTTCACCGCTTTTACCATTTCATAATACTTTCAAAGAATCATTGCAAATGATAAGGAAAAAAGTGAAAAATTAAGAACGCAAAACCACTAACATAAATGAGGTGAAAACAATTTTTTTTAAAAAAAAGCAAAGATGATGATGGACTTATCTGATTCGCTTCTCCTTCAACCAGTAAAAGGGTAAATATGAGTGGATAGGGACATAGAAGGTACCTAAATGGGATGAAAAAAAAAAAAAGAAGAGAAATTAACAAAAAGTGAAAATGCATATTATAGTAACCTTTTTCTATTTAGTATTATTTTTTCCATCATTGAGAAAGTAATAATGGACTTCACATGAGAGCTCATGAGAGTTCTCGTGAGGGAAAACATGGGGACAATTATGGTCTGCTCCACCCTTTACACGTACACAAACCAATAAGAAGTTGGAAAATTCCCAGGAAAAGAAATGAAAAAAAAAAACACTGATATGCAAATTAGAGTAAGACCCGATTTGTCAATAATTTTCATCAAAAGTATCAAAAATAAAAAATGAAAATAATAAGAAGAGCGGCCATTTTAACTTTTCTTTCATTAGTGGATTCTACAGAGTATGAGATAAGGAGTATTGAACCAGAAACCTCTCTCAATATGGTAAAGTAAGTTTTGCCATTATTTTTATTTGGATTAAAAAATAAAAAATAAAAAATAATAATAGAAGTACATTTAGAAATTTCGTGAAAGTGAATTTTTTGTGAAAAAAAAAAGTGAGATTCAATTATGTGCTTGATTGAGTCAAATATTATCCAAACACTCTTTTTTTTCTCTTTTCTTTAATAGATCCTACCCTGCAAAAAAAAAAAATACACACACACATACACGAGGAATAAGCACTCATCCTATTAATAGTAAAATATTTACCCCAAAAAAAAAAAGGAGAGGCGTTAATTTATATATTTCTTTTCCTTCTTGACAGCAGATCATCAAGAATTCAAAGAGAGAAGCCAAGGTGACCAGAGAACAATGTCCACAATAATGGCTGACGTATTGGCCTCTACTCCTTTAAAAATGCAGTTACCAATTGCTTTACCACCGCCGAGAGAGGTGGCAGACGCGGTGGCCCGGTGGGGAAAAGAGAAATATATATAGAAATAGGTTTAACATATATTTACAAATATAATCATCGGAAATGAACTAATGCACGTCAATGTCTGATCAGTGGAAGTGGATAATACAATGACGACAAAAACAATTATGTCATGAATCATCATCGTCCATATAATATAATCTGCGACTAACATTCTCGCTAGCTAATGAGAAAAACAGAGGAAAAACAACTGTTTGATTCGTGGATTACATGATTAATTACTCACTTTACTGTAAATCTAATTATTTACAGTTAAAAGAAATCAAAATGATGGGGAATCTGATATGGTGCGTCTCTGTCTTTCTTGCTCAATTTTGGTATGTTGACAAATCTATTCCTAAGCCTTTCAAGATCACTAGGGACCTCCGGTGGCCTCACTGATCTAATCAAAGCCCAGTTCACGCCCTGGAAGAACTCGTGCCTTTTGATTTCGACGGAACCCTTTGAGCTTCCGATCCTCTTTTTGGGATTCTTCACTAGTAATCTGCTAATGAGGTCTTGAACTTTCAACATTTCCTCGTACTCTTTGGTGCTGCCCACGCCTATTCTTGGGAAAGTTAACGGCTGTTTGAGAATATTCATGAGAGTTTTCTCGTTGTTCTCTCCCTTGAACGGTGTTCTTCCGTAGAGGAGTTCGTACAAGAACACCCCAAATGTCCACCAATCTACTGCGCTCCCGTGGCCTTGTCCTGATATCACCTCGGGAGCCAAGTATTCGTGGGTACCGACGAAGGATTTGGACCGAGCATTGATGGGCTCTGCGACCAATTCGTGGTCGTAACACTTATATTGTTTATCATGATGATGATGATCATCAGCTCGTTCTGTGATTGTCGTGGTAATGGCAGGAGTTCTGCCTTTGTTGTTGGAATTCAAAAAGCACGAGAGCACAGGCTGTATCGGCAGAGAGCAATTAGGTATGGGGGCTGAGCAGCTCCTTGCAGTCTTTTCAATGGCATTTGATTCAACTTTAGACTTTATAAGCTTTGGAACCACATCGGATTTCAGAGAGAGATCGAAATCTGAAAGCATGATATGACCATCTTCTCGTACGAGCACATTTTCTGGCTTAAGATCTCTGTAAACTATTCCCATCATATGAAGATACTCTAGGGCTAAGAGGATTTCTGCAGCGTAAAACCTGCCATTTTATGCAAGTTATTAGAATTCTGGCTTCATTAGAGTCAGAAAACGAAGTAATTTCCAGTTCAATCTAATGCAATCACAATCAGAAGTAGATGAAAAGCTTACTTAGCAGATGAAATGCTGAAGCGTTTTCCTGGTTGCCGTTGTCTGGCAGCATGCAAGTCTCCACAGGGACAAAACTCCATAACCAAGCAAGAATAGTGGGAAGCATCAAACTCAGCATATAAAGTGGGCAGAAATGGATGATCAAGCATACTCAGAATCTCTTTCTCCATTTCTGCTCTTTGCAGTTTGTTCCTTATAGCAAGAGCTTCTCTATCCACCACTTTCATGGCATAAAAGCACGGCTGCAACCCAACAACAGGGTTCCTAATCTGGCAAAGATAGACATTTCCAATGTCTCCGCTGCCCACCCGGCGAAGAAGCCTGAAGTGGTCGAGCCCCACTTGACCTTTCTCGCGTCGAAGTCTCTTCATGGCTTCCCAGGCAGCTTGGTTGGCCTTGTGTGGCTTGTGACAGTTGGAAAAACAGGAGTCACTGGAAGAGCAAACGGAAACAGAACTCCGGCGACTGCCGAAGCTGAGGTTGCTCATACAGCTCCGGCTAGAGTCCGGCACCGTAATCGACGAGCAACTGCTGTCGTAGTCGGATTCATCTCGGGGAGTGACTGCCATGATGGCTTGAAGAGCATGTGTGAGAGCTTCTCTAGCTTTCACAGGCTTTATATATATATATATATATACTGGGAGGCTTTATGGGTACCAACATGTATGATATAGTAAGGACTGTTGCAGGAAGGACTAAGAAAGTTACAAAGTGCTACTTTTGCTAGTGGAAGCATTCTAAAATAGAATATACTTTGTGTTTGTTAATTTGCACTTATATTTAGATCTTGGAAATAGAGTTCTCAAATACTCAATTCATTCAACTTTTATCACATGATATCACATCTGTGGATTAATATATGAGTTGATTCAAGGCGCATTTTTCATTGGAAAAGCTACTTCTATGATGGAGTAGAAATGGAATAGTATCAAAATATTGAGAACAATGAGCAATAGGAAGAGTTTTCCCTATTTCTTTTTCTTATTTATTAGCAGTATAAAAAGTATTTTGTTATAAATATTTTTCTATTAATGGTAATTCATCCATTTCAAAATTACTTGTCAAATATGAAAGTTTCACACATACTAAGAAAATGATTTGTTTTCTTAAATAACGAAAAAAACCCATCTTAAAACTTTAAATATAATTAAGGTTGTATTTAGTGAATTAATTAATACATTTGAAGATAAAGTTAAAAAAATGAGAAGTGCTTTCTTAAATTAATAAATTGACAAGTATTTTAGAATAAAAAGTGGTAATTATTTGACAAATAATTTAGAAGAAAATTAGTAGAATTTAAGATCAATTTCTTCTATATTAAGTAATAAAATTTATATACTCAAATTGGGATATGAAAAGTACGATGAGTTGATTTATCCAGCTAACATTTGTGGAACGGAGAAGAGCCTAGGAAGAAAAGATGCGGTCAGTCAAAGGGCCCCTTATCGTGAGTTGCTGAAAGGTGGAGAAGGGTCCTTCCCGATCCTCTCAATGCTGTAATAAAGCTGGGGAGCTTTTTTTTTTTTTTCTTTTTTTTACGTGATAAACAAATAAGAAAATTGTATTTATGTAGTATAATCATAATTGCATTTCGTGATCAATAATGAAGGCAGGGACTGTAAAAACTTTTCAATAAAAAGCCCAAAAAAAAAAGGAAAAAAGGAAAAAAGAAAACCTGGGGCTGTCCATGAAGCACCCGTGCTCTCTTTCATTTCCGCCTCAGTGTAGGTTTGTGACATTTAAGGTTCCTTTTTATGGTTGTGATCAGGCATGTGAATCCATGAAAAATAGCACCGCTCGTCTTCTCTCTATATTTGATTTTATCTCCATTCGTTCATTACTCTCTTTGCTCCAATGCCCCGTGCCCCATAGCCAAGTGAGAGTGTGACTCATGAGTTTAGTAGTATTTAGAGTTAATTATTTGATAATTAATTTTATTCTATCAAAATTGATATTACAAATTGATAATGTATAATTAGATAGACTTACGCACTCATATAATTTTTCATTTTATATATTTTTGTATAAAATAAAAATATCACATTTTGAACGAAACACAGTGTGACAGCACCACTTATTAAATACATCCCATCAAAAGCCTCAAATTAGTTTGACTATATGCCTTAGAGTTGAGTATTCTTTTCGGATCGGTTGGGGAAAGTTGTACAGGACCTACAGAGGAAAGGTCAGAAGTTAGTGATCTTGGAGGCGAGATTAGAGTTGTGACTAATAATTTGGAGACAAAAATGTTAACCAATAGTACTAACTTAATTGTTAATGAGAGCAAACTAATAATTGGAAAGCACCAATAGGTTTATTATGTATATCCTCCTTCGTGAACAAGCAAGCAATGGATCACTAATAGGTTTGGAGTACGAAGAAGAAACCGTCTTTTAGATTAGATATGGTAGTAAATTGGCCGAATGTAGAGACAGCCCAAAAGCTCTTCCTTTGTACGTTTCAAGGATCAAAGAAACAGGCTTAGGCTTCTTTTTATCTTTTGTCTCTGATTCTGCCTTTTGATCTGCCTATCTTATCAGCTTCCCTTTTGGTTTCAACGGGGGCAACATGCTAGGCAGCATTTGTATCTTCGCAGAGTAACAATTTTTTTGAAACACTCAATCCTCCATAACTTGCCCCATACATTCTTCTCCCCTTATACCGTCCAAATCTTGAAAATTCAAGACCAACACCAACCTCCAATTTCTCCCAACCAAATCTAGAAACCTTAAGTAAACCTCATTACGTATTAGTTTAACGAAATTATAAGATACGTTGAAAGAAAACCTGCAAAATGAAACACCTTGTAGGATATAATTCAAAATTTGTTGCGGGAGAAAGGCATACAATGAATGACTTTTTGATCGAAATGATGAATCAATGCCTCGATGCGTTTGAGTTCCACAGATATTAGTGAGTATTATTCTAACCAATTAAAATGCTAAATGAAATGGAAAACAAAGGATAGGAGAAGATTGATACACTACCAAAATCACAAATATTTTCAATGCAAACTTGAGCACTATCAAGAATTTGAAAAATGGACTGACCAAAGATGGCCAACCTGACATCCCCACAAGGGACATAAGAAATTTGCCAAAGAAGTTTGAATATAGAAATGAAGCAATAGCAATAAAAGAAAAGCATACAATTCAGTGAAAGTGGAAGAGATGAAGGACATGGATGCTCATACTGAGGAACTGCGTCTCTGTCTCTCTTTCAGTATAGCATATATCCATTGTCCGGTTCTTAGGACATATCATAATGGGCAGCTTCAAATCTATGGGGTCCAAGACAACATTTTTGTTCCGTGATATCTGAGCATCCAGCAGCTAATGGATTCTTGACTTGTCTCTCCAAAATGGTTTGCACATGACCACCATTTTTAGGCTTTTCTTGTTTCTCGTAATGCTAAGCAATACTCCATAAGCTGGAGTATCCTATAAGGTTAACTATGATTTATTCAAAGAATAAGAAGCTTAAGTTGTGTTAAAGGGTAGTCGAAGTTCATTGTCTAGTGAATGCTCACTCAATTTATGGTCATTCTTTATTCGTCCCATCACTATTGGATATCAAGTTTACGTGACACTTGGCAAGAGAAGAGCCTATTGGAACGTTATCCCCTGCGGGAGGAAGTTGGTTAGACAGGAGTAGCAAAGTTTTATGAGCACTGGGGCTTTAAAAATAATATTAGGTCAAGCTCCAACCTACTTTGCCCTATGGACGCCCATTTCACATGCAAGAAAACCTAACAAAATCCTACATATAAACTGGAAAACAACAGAATTTACAGTTCTTGACGGAGTTTGACATTTGCAAAATCAGAACTACCAAGCTTCAATCTGGGACAAAGTTACATAATTTGGAAAACGTTGTTGCCAAGCTTCATCTGAATCAATATCTAGGGTATGATTGAATAGAGTTTAAATTTGAGATCTTTTATCTTGAGTTTTTTCGTAAAAATAAATTATTTGTAAGAGAATAAGTATAACTCAAAATAAAAAAGTTGTATTATAGAACCCAATCCAAATACATCCAGTAAAAAAGCAGGCTGTTTTGACATTGGCAAATTTGTTTTCTTTTGCTGCTCAGCATCTAAACAACATTGGATATGATATTTCAAGTTATTTTAGTTTAATATTTTCCTTAGGTCGAATTGAATTATTTATATTCAATTTGTTAGAAAATTCAAAGAAATAATTTCAATTACATGTACATTATTACTTTATTTTTACTGAGGACGTTAACAAGAAATGCATGTTATACAATGAAATACTAAACAAGGTTAGCTCAAAAAATACATATTTTGGGAGCTAAGCATTCATTAACTCTTATTCATTAAAAGGATTTATGGTGAGACTATATATTAACAGAACTCATTCTTCTAAATAAAATGTTACATGGAATTAGAATGAAAAAACACGTTTATTTATGCAAATATTTAATTCGAGACATTCAGAAAATGTGTATGTAGCATACAAAGGATTCAAATGATCTTCTCCTGTCAAAAGATGAAGATTTTCTTCAAGGCAATTTCTATAAGTAATTTTATTTTATTCACTTATCAACTTTTATTTATCTTATAAATTATATATCTACCAATCACAACAAAGTACGAGATAAAAAAATGCCACTTTATTGTTTATTGTTTATTAGATAGTTAATTTTTCATACGCGTACTTTGTTATAATTGATGAATATTAAAATAAATACTAAGTTAATAAAATAAAACTACACGATCTATACTATATTTTTAAAGTTATTTTGATGAACATACTATGGGTTTTTTTGCTCATATTTCTTTCAGTGACCCAAGGCGGTATTACGGGCCTGGAAAGGACTACTAGTATGTTGGCTAGATTGCTTGGCTCAGGGCTACTATGGATCGTCGAACTTGATTAGCTAGAAGATTCATTAAATAAAAAAGATGTTAATTCGATAATTAATAATTTATTTAGCACATTCAAAAAGAATTGTAACTAAATTATTAAAATTCAATATAACTCCATTATATATCTACTATGACTTTGCATACTTTAAGTATAACAAGATTGAATTATGTTATAAAATTTAATATAAAATTTTTATTTTAAGTTTTATTTTATTTTTATAAATAATTTATTTTTATAAAATTTTAAATAAAAAAATTTAAAACAAAAACTATTTTCAATCCCACTATGTGACAACGAAGTAATTCAAAACAACCCATCACCCTCATCCCTCAGCTCAGAGCGGACGGGAAAGGTGAGGTCGCATTGTTTTCTTGTTCGATTTTTCCACTTTCTCCAAAGCCCGGGAGAAAGCAGCCCACGTGATACGGACCTCAATGGGCCCACAGGCTACTTGTTGGACCAATGTCTGTTGAGGTCTAAACCTTGCAGCGATGCTACCAAAAATTAAATCAAAGTGGGTCCTGCCGGATTTTTTAAGCATAAAAATGTTGCAACCGAAATAAAAAAATTTAAGAAAAAGGGAAAAGCCTTTCAAAAAAAAAAAAGAAAAAGAAAAGGGACACGTTTTTTTCTCATGAGGGAAGAAGAGAGGCACTGTTGTTATTCTTGTTTTTGTTATCAGCAACCGGTCATCCTTATTTATTTCTATTAATTTGAAATATTAATTTAATGCTTTAGTTTTAATATCCAATAATTTTTATTTTTTAAGTAATTATTTCCATCAACAGGTCAGATCCTCTATAAAATTCTTTCCTGACATTTTTTTCCTAGAATTTTTATTAATAAATCTTAGATTATAAATGATAATCGTAAATAAAAATAAGGACTATAAAGAAATGTTAACAGAAGATCCGGAGTATTAGAGCAAGAGGGAATAATATTAATTTATGTCATAAGATAATAGTACAATTAGTTACACACACATCTCTCACAAAGTCATGGGTTCCATTTACAAATAAGTTTAATAATTTATAGATAAAGGAGAGCCCGAAATTATATATTAAGCAACAAATAAAAGAGAACGAACTGCCAAAGTCAAAAAAGAATGCTAATAACAATCCTCGTAAACAAAGCAATTCGTTTGATCTTGTTATCTTGGGTGTTTCCAATTGCACGTTGGTATATTGGGATGGATTTTATTGCAGAACTCAATATAAATTTTACAATATTTAATATAAAATTTTTACTTTGGATCTTATTCTCTTCTCACAAATAATTTATTTTTACAAAATTTAAAATAAAAAATCTAAAATTCGATCCAATCCTTGAAAGTGAAGCACAGAATCTTAATACCGGTATAGTCTTTTGTTGTTATTCTAATAATTCCACCAGCCTTTTTCATTATGCTTTAGCGATGAACCTCAATTTGACCACTTTAGTATACTTTTTTGACATGTGATAATTCATTTGTTCCCAAATATTATTTCTCAAGATATAATTGTGGTTTCAGCCGGAACCTTTCCAGAAAAAAAAAGCATGATGTATAATTTTGGTACAGGAAAATGAGCATATTTAATTTCGAGAAGCGTAACCTCATATTGCAATTTATTTTTTTTAGATAGGTTTAACTTATACATACTCTCAATATATATAACTCTTTATAGGAAAAAAAGAAAAAAAGAAAACATGTACATAACTCCTTAAACAAAATGTTTAAAAAATATAGTTTGAAAAATAACTTTTTAAATAAGATTTTTTTTCAATGATTTTTTTAAAAATTTAACAATAGAACATGCCCGATATGGTTGTCCCCCTGATTGTATGGAGCATGTTCCATCTATTAAAGAATTGTTTTCCTATTTAATGAACGCATAAAGAATTTGTGTGTAAAACAAACACTTTCCAAAGAAGTTGTTGGGAAAATCTAGGAGGCATTTCCAAAGAATTTGTGTCGCTGGATAACAATACCAATTCCAATTAATTAAAGTACCGAAACTGCCCTTCCATTTTACCAATTTTTTTTATGGTTGTCTGATTTTTCAATACGTCTCACTTTTCTTTTTTTCTTTTTAAAGGTACAAAAAGAAGGAAAAATACATTTGTTTTCTTCTTTGATATATAAAAAGGGATAAAGACAATATTAATATAAAATAGAATAATTTTAGTCATTTCAAAGCGCTCACCTTTCCAAGATTGAAAGTCAATTTAGGAAATTAAAGGAAACATCTTTATGAATGGAATATAAAGATAAACTTTTTATGATGGTAATTATGTAATTAGTCAGTATTTATAAATTATACTCTATCCAATCACATGAAGCCATGTATATTATAGGTCCTACCATTATCACTTACTCATTCATCAATACAGGGACCCACAGTACACATGACTTCATGTGATTGGACAGAGTATAACTTATGGAATACTGACTAGTTACACATATATCACTATAAAGTTTTTCGAATATAAAAATTAAAGGTACTTGAGAATCAATTCCCAAAACCTAAAATTAACCAAAAAAGAAGAAGAAAGTAACACGTTTAGGACATTAGGTTGGATCCGGTGATTTTGTGCCGACGAATTTATTCGATACTGATTCTTGATCTCTAGTTTCCCACCTAATCGCAAAATTGTCGCGTTACAATTGAAGGATACCCAATCATATCTCATGAGAATAGGGATAATGGACTATTCCTTTAAATCACATCAAACGAGTTTATGACAATTAGTATGTACTTTGCTTTTCCCTAATAAAGCCTAATCATCCTTCTGCCAACCATCTCACTTCTTTTCAAACAACACGTAAGGTTGAGAATGTCGGATTAACATCGATGCAAGATTCGAAATAATCAGTGTATTTAAATAATATCTTATTATAAAATTTAATATAAAATTTTTATTTTAATTTTTTTTATAAATAAATTTTTAAAAATTTAAAATATAAAATTTTAAACTAAAGTACTATCTAATTTCACCTTAAATTACGATTAAGATATTAGATTATTAAATTATTGACTCAATTATCAAGATCTTAAATGAGATTATTTTTATTTCAAATCATAAATTAAAAGAGAATAATTTTTACAAGTGAATAAAGTTAGATAGAATTTAAATTTAAAATTTTAATTTTGAGTTTATAAAATTAAAATTTTTACCAAAAATAAAACTAAAATTCAAATAAAAAATTTGCATTACTTTTGACGTAGGTGCGACTCCACCGATAAGGGGTGAATGGGTTCGTGAACAAATGGGGAAAAAGGGGTTTCTTCTTGTCATCATAATTTTACGAATTTGAACTCAGGGCTATAGAGAAAATTGGAGTTATTGTCTCGAACTTTTAAAAAAGATGGATAGAATTGACATTGAGCACAATCAGCCAATCACAGGAAAGACCACGAAGGTACAATTCTTGGTAAGAATTTCCGGGTGAATCATTGGATACACGTGAATGTCATCACACTGATATGAATGGTTTACCTTACCTGAGTTCTAACATTACATTTTAATTGGTTGATTGTACTTCTGTTTCTCAACAGTTAAAAGCATGCAGAAGAAGACAACCGATTGAGTTTCTGGACGTTTTTTTTTTTTAATATATGATGGATTTATTTGTTATTATCTTATCTTAATTCAAAAATTGTAATAATTATTCTAAACAATGAACAATTGTTCAGAACAATGGTTCAGAACAATTGTTATCTGAACAATTATTCAGGACATTGAATTTTAGCTGTTGAATCATAATCGGACGGTCACAAATAAATTCAGTACATACTACAAAAAGGACGTGTAGCATTGAAACCGGACCGGAAGACAACTCCAAATGTGGACTTCGGGTGAGTTTTTTTATATATAAATTAGTCTTTATAAATTAATAAAGGTATAATTTGTAATATATATAATTTAATATTTAAAATAGAATTAAAACTTTTCAATTATGAGATTGAGAGTTTAATTCAATTGCTTAAAAGAATCTCCATCAACCTACAAAATACCCTCATTATTCAAAGCAAGAGATCCGTTTTACCATTGAGGGCTAATAACACAATAGCTAAGCACTTGACTTGAAGTTCCGGAAACTGATTTTGATCCTGGAAGCTTAAAACCAAAAAAAAAAAAAAGAATTTGGAAATCAAAATTTACATAAACTGAACAGTTATTTCTCTATAAAATTTCTGTCTCCCATCGCAACCTATTATGAAACTCAAAATCCCAAAGCTAAGTTGAAAATTAAAAAAAAAATCAAAACTTAAAAGATAATGAATCTTAAGGGCATCCCTCAAAAAAAAAAAGAAAGAAAAGAAAATATTAGAGGCTTAGCTGAAACAGCCTCAGCGGCGGTGGACAAAAAGGTCTTTGCATTTCCAAAAGTAAAATTATGTCCCAGGCAGTTGCGGTATACAGAACTAAAAATCATTTTTTGTAACATATGTCATTAGTACATAGAAAAATTTATTTGTTTTCGTTGAACAGATCAACTTATAAATATAAGATGGATGGAAGAGTTGAGAGATTGAGATAATCTTAAAATTATAAAAAAATTATATAGAGTAAAAGATAAAATTTTATATCCTGATAACTTTAAGTGTACTGATTTATCATAAATTAGAATGTATATTGATATAATTTATTCGCATTCACTATTATTATAAGTAAAAACATGTATTATGTACACCTACAACCCGTTTAACGCCTTTTTTTTGGTTAAAAAATCATTCTTACTATCCTTGTAGTAAAATTTTACTTTAAAGAGATAATTCATAAGTCACTAATACGTCAAAACATCATTTTGTATTCGATGTGTCTATTAACTTGTCATACAGAACGTATAATTTATCTATTTACCGATTTATCTTATACTAAATATTACATTAATACAATTAATTCGGGTTGGATATAGCTACTGATGCATTATGCATCAAAACAAGTTCCAATACTACTTGTTGACTTGCTATACAAAATAATTTGTCCTTATCTAAATAGAACACATGTTTTACCAACTTCGGTGTTAAAATAGACTTAAGCTCATCCACTGACCAGTTTAACCTGCAATATAAATGAATTTATATTTAGTTTTTCAAACCCATTTAAACGCAAACTAAATTAGGCAGCTTTGTTTAGCCCATGGGTCTATAGAGGTTGGTGCGGGCTAATCGTTTTTTTATGTATTAAAAATACTATAAAAAGAATAAAAATTTTAACATTAAATCTGTCTTAATTATACATTCTAATCATATCTAAAATTAAGTTTAATTAATTAAATTTAATTTTAAATATTTTATTTATATAAATTTATTTAAATTATAAATGATATATATAATTAATTATTATTTTTTATTTTAAAAATATTTATAATTGTTCAAAGATATTTTTTATCTTAATCATGAATTTATATACTCGAGAAAAAAAGTCTAGGCTTGTGAATCTAAGGCCTATATGGGCCAGTAAAAAAACAGGTCAACTCTTTCCATTTCATTTAATGGGCACCACACAAACCTGTTTGACAATAATACTTCATAACATATGTTTGAACTCCATATAACTACTAACGTAGCGTAGATCGAAATTCTATATTCATACAATATATTTACATTCGCTGCCATAATAACGTATTATTTGAAGTGTACTTGTATTAAGTTTTATTACAAAATTTAATATAAATTTTTATTTTAAATTTTATTCTTTTTCAAATTTTAAGCCTATTCAATTTCAATATAATCGTATATTTGCTCACTTACCGTACAAATGCGGCTTGTTCTTTCCGATCCATGCAATTATAGTACTTTATACTACTAATATCATAGAGCTCCGCTTCCGGGGATCCCAAATGCGTAAATAGAATAAACCCGAAACCCAAAAACGCTTTTCTCTTCCACTTCTCCTGAAAATCCAGAGTATATATATAGCTCCCTCCTCACTCTTGCTTTTGTGCTTTCTGTTAGATATATACAGACCGAGAGGGAGAGTTGTATGATAACTTCTGTGATTTCGTTCCGTTTATCTCTCTAGTTTCTCTGACTAGAATTGCTTCCATGAGGGACTCATCCATTTATCGTCGTAGAAGGACCAAACTCAAGCTTCTTGTCAGCTTTAATGGCTCATTACGCCGCCGTCCGCCTCCGCGGAAGCTTCGTTATGTCGGAGGTGAGAATCGTATCGTCTCCGTGGAACGAAACACTTCACTCCAAAAACTCAAGTGCAAAATCGCCGACCTTATTTGTCCAAACGCAAACTTTTCTCAATTGCGTCTCAAGTACCATGTTTTGAAGTCCTTCAACGGAGACGATGGAGAAGAAGAGGAGCCAGTGCTTGGTTTACTGGAATCAGACGACCACCTCCGGAGCATGATTGAAGAGTATGAGATGATGGAGTTGAAAGGTAAGCTTCACAATACGAGGTTTTGGGTTTTTGTATGTAATGCTAATGATGGTTTTGATGATGGAGCTCTCGTCGATAAGCATGTCTTAAATGCGAACTATAGTAGTAATTGGTTTTGTGAGAAAACTAACGGGTCTGGCAAAGCCCGTAGGGATGGCTCTGATGGTGACGAAAAGAACGAGAATGAAAAGTTATCTGTCGTTTCCAATAAATATGAGAGTACAACTAAGAAATTAGGTAATGATTTTCTGAGAAAAATGGTGTTGAAGAAACAATTATTGGTGAAAAACTTAGATGGAAGTCCAAGTTTTCGCAGCGGTAGGGAACAGAGTGATGCAGAATTGGTGAATGAGAATGATGTTTGTCAATCTTCTCCTAAGCAGTTAGGCTCTGAACTTAGAAGTCCTTTGAATTCTGAACCTAGAAATCCTAATTTTGGTGGACATCCGTTTCGGGAGAATGAGTTGGACTGTAAGCCTACAAATGGCTATATCGTGGCTAGCAAGAGTTCGGGTAAAATTTCTCCCGTGGCAGAATCTAATTCCGGTCCACTAAATGCAAAAGATGGAAACTTACCTACGAGAGACAAAGGTTCTAATGATGGTTTCTTAGGGCAGTTTCCTATAATTTCTGGCTATGGAAATGGTCGATGTATGTTAAGTTCGAATCAGTTTGTTGCTGCAGAAAAGTCTCCGAAGGTGTCATGTAGTTCTAATTTGAATTGGCCGGTTAATGGATTAGATCCTAATTGTGAGTTCACGAGTGCTGACTTTAAATTGTCAAACAGGGAGAATATTATACCACAGCATGGGGATTCCAATATGGTAAAGAAGGGATTGGCTCCACCAACTTGCCGCGATCCATTGATGAGTGACATCTGCTCAATGGAATCCTCACAACGTCCTGAAAGCCAGCAGAGAGGATATGGGTGTGGCAATGGCAACCATAGATTTGGTCTAAGTGAGGCAAGAAACCAGAGGACCTGTCAATACCAAATTAGGTACCGAAGCAATGTCAGCGACTTGGGCAGCCATCAGCACTTAAGGTTGGATTATGCAGGGCATAGGTCAAGTTCAAATATAGCACAACAAGACACACCATCTAGGTCACAAAGTGCTACTCCGAAGAAGCCATGGCCTGGTTCACATTATTATGAAATTCAACCAGATCAGGGATATATAGATCATGGTGACATGTTCAATCCATCTTATCAGCGTGAAGAAAACGTACTTGGGCCAGTAGGCCTCGGAGTTCCAGAAAATATGAAGGCAAAACTTGGTGATGGCCATGTAGCTCATGCTGGAAATGACAAAATTTTTTCACCACTTGATGCTTATGGAAATCCACTACTAGGTGCTAGGGCAGTGAAAGCTGGTATAGATCTCTTAACTAGTTTAGGTACTGAGAAGATTGATCTTGCTGGTCAGCTACTTGGTGAAAATTCATTTCATATAGTGGGAGTGGATGGCCAAAATCCTTTGGACAACATTGAGGAGCCACGTCCAAAGAACCAAGGAGAAGCTCTTAATCTTTCCAATTATCCAGGCAATCCTTGTGATTACATTGTTACAGAGTTGAGTGGTGAATATAACCTTTTGGATGTAAAAGGCATTAAAGAGACATTGAGTATGTATCAGAGAGGTGGTAAAGATTTGAAAAATAATGGTGCATCCGTTGATCTTTCTCTGCTCAATCTCTACTCAGAGTCATCTGGGAAATTTCACTTGCCAGTTCCTTCTGCCACAAGAGATACTTCTGAATCCTTGCTGAAACCTCTGTCAGATGGTTTGGATCTGATGGATGAAGAGCACATGAACTTGGAGCCTAAATTTGAAAAATCAAGGGATAAATCTTCTGATTTTTCATCAAACAATGTTTTGAAATGTGAAAAGGATGATGATGAAAGAGAAGCCACTCTGCAGAACCCAAAGTCCGATTCAAGTATTGCAGGAAAAGTATGCATTAAACCTACTCTTCCAAAAATAAAATTTTCTTGGCATCGTCTATCTGAAAAACAAAACAAAAATATATCCTTTTCTGTTTTGGCAGGATAAAAATGAGAAGACAAGTTCCTGTTTGAAGTTAACTAATGGAGTCCCAACTAACATTACAACAATTTACTCTCATCTGGCTACTAGAGAGCTGCAGGTAAGTATGAGTTATTGAATACCATTTCCTCTGATTTTTGGATACAGATACAAATGCAGATACGTATTCCTACACCAGATCACTTTATAGACATCCAAATTTGCCTTTTTCTATTTGAGCCATTTGGTTTATAAAATTTTCATGTTTATGCAGATTATAAAAAATGCTGACCTCGAATATCTTAAAGAACTTGGGCGAGGAACATATGGTACTGTATACTATGGAAAATGGAAGGGCTCTGATGTTGCTATTAAGAAAATAAAACCTAGCTGCTTTACTGATGGTGCAAAAGAGGAGGACCGACCGGTAAATAATAAATATCGTTCATGTTATATCATCATAGTTTCCTTCCAATTCGTTACATGTTTCATGTAATAATGAGTCCTGGATTGTGCTGGATAAATGCTTGTTTAGGCATCCTTTCTCTTTTTGCTGCAATTAAAAGCCTAAGAATAAGTAAAAGGTCTACCAAATTTTTGCATTTCTTAGTGAGTCAAGTGAATTCTAGGCTTCTTGTGTCCGGTTCTCTCCTTTTTGGTAACCTGATAATTCCAACTCCTTTTCTCATTAATGCTTTGAACTGTGATCTCACTACAAATCTTTTTCTAGACTAGAAAAACTGTCATCTCACATTGGAGGAGCTTGTTTTAACATGATTTCTTGTTTTAGTATTGACCGGAACTGCTTAATCAAATATCGGTTGTTCACTTTCTTTGCAGGTAGCAGACTTTTGGAAGGAGGCTCACACATTAGGTCAACTTCACCACCCAAATATTGTGGCACTGTATGGTGTAGTTACAGATGGTCCTGTCAATTGTTTGGCCACTGTGACAGAATACATGGCGAATGGTTCACTTAAACAAGTATTGCGCAGAAAGGATAGGTAAGGACTTTTACGTAGTGATTGCTTTTCAGCGCTACTTTTTTGGCATCCGTTTATAATGTTTCAGCCTCCAGCCTGATGATAGTAACATTTCCAGGCTGTTATGCAGGTAACAAAATGTAATCTTAGTTGTCAATTTTTTGGTGTTGGAACGCTTAGCCCAGCTTTCCTTTGAACTTTACCTGCGTTTTTAAGTGTTGATTGAATTTCAATTTTTCCTTCATAAGAGAGATCAGAAATTCTTTAACAACAAGCATTAGATTTCTGTGATGTATAAATCTTTTCTATCCTGAACTATACATAACCTGCTCTGCTGGGATAGGACTTGTATCTATGATGGTATGTCATGTTCATCTTCTGCCACCCACATTCTTAAACATGATAATTAGAGAGTCTGATAAAATTTATCTCTGCAGAACAATTGATCGTCGGAAGAGGCTGATTTTAGCAATGGATGCAGCATTTGGCATGGAATATTTGCATGGAAAGAACATAGTTCATTTTGACTTGAAGTCTCACAACTTTCTAGTGAATATGAAGGATCCACAGAGACCAATTTGCAAGGTATTCTAGGGTTGGTTGGAAAATAAATCTTTATGCGTTCTCATCCTTAATATCAATTCTAACTTATGAGTTTCTGTCTCTATAATAAGATTGATTTCTCTTGATGTCCTACAGATTGGTGATCTTGGCTTGTCGAAAATCAAGCAGAGGACCCTTGTCTCTGGTGGAATACGAGGAACTATCCCCTGGATGGCACCAGAACTTTTGAGTGGAAGGGACCTGGTGTCTGAGAAGGTACGGATAATTTGTCTTGGTCATACATATTTTACACATCATGTATGCTGCCTACTTGATTTATTGATATTACGAAAGTTTGTTCTTCTTCATTTATAGGTTGATGTCTTTTCATTTGGAATTGTCATGTGGGAACTTTTGACCGGCGAGGAGCCTTATGCAAACATGCGATCTGAAGAAATAGTTGGTATGTTCCTGTGCAAATCTAGTTGGGAGGAAGTATACAATTCTCTTGTGGAAACTCACAGTTACCTGGCATAGTTGCATTACTAAATTGTGGTGCAAATCATAATCAGTTTTGCTATTCATATTGTAGACGGTTTTAGTATAATAAGAGTTCTGACCTCTTGAATATATTTTAATCCATTCAAACTACTATGATTGAAAACAAGGAGTCTTCTACGCTTGTTGGCTGATGCTTTTGTTTGTTTCCCTACTCAGCTGGTATTATTGTAGGCAATCTGCGGCCTGAAATTCCAAGCTGGTGTGATCCCGCATGGAGATCACTGATGGAGAGCTGTTGGTCGCCTAATCCAGATTGCAGGCCATCTTTCTCAGAGATTGCAAAGCAGCTGCGGACAATGGCTGCTTCCCTGAACATTAAGTAATCAAAAGAGGATTAGTATCTGCCAAACTTAATTAGGTATAGATACTGGCGGAGGGGAAAGAACAAGACATGCTAGATGTGGTTGAATCCGAGGAACCGAATCCTTGGTATAGTAGGTGTAAATACTTAAATGATAGGAATCAAGGCAGCATGCTGAGATGTGTAAAGATTCTGCCGTCCACTTGTCTTGCCATATCCAAGTTTCAGTTTCTTCTACTTCAACTAAATCCGGCGATTTCTGTTTTTGTGAGACAACTGGATTTAAGTAGAATTAGGGTACTAATACAACTTTCTAATGCGTTCCTGTACCTTGTAATCAAGATACGTGCCAATGCAGGGCTTCAATTATTCAGTTTGACGTGAACCAGAAGCCGTTCCATTTTGAAACTCACACTATGTTTGGTGGGGATGAGAGGAGGAAGTAAATGGAAAGGTATTTGAGCAAATACACTTGTTTGATTTAGGTGTTATGGGGAGGGGAAGTAAATGTGGAGGAGGAAGGCTCCACTTCCACATCAGCAAAATTAACCCCTCAAAAAATGGAGAGGTTAGGAAGTATTTGATGAATAAATGCCAAATAGTTCTTGAAATTGTTAGCAAATTTATAATAATAAATATTTGTAATAGGTAAAATAGTAAAATTATTATAATTTTTTTGTATTTTTCACTCTAACCAACTAAGGAGAAGTATTTATAATTTTCTTCCCTTTTACTCATACCAAAATTAAACTAAATGCATTTATTTTCTTTCAGTGAAGTAGATAGTGTCATCCCCTCTCCTTTTACTTCCCCTCTGCAAACCCGAACCAAGCAAATATGTTGAGGACATTTCATCATTTGTTTACAAAAAAATTTCTTTTATGAACTACGAGGAACTGGATCACCTCTTGCGCATTGAGTCCCTCGTGGGAGCAAAGTGTTACTATCAACATTTTTCAATTTTTGAAGTTTTTTTTTTTTGCTAAGTTTATTTTGAAGGGATGTTATCACTTACTTTCTCTATTTTAAAATATAAAATTTTTAATAATTTTAAAAATTATATTTTAAAGTTATCATCACCTTATATATACTAGTCTAAACTCTGTGATGCACGGATATATTTTAAAAATAAAAAATTGTTTAAATTAAATTTTTTAACAAAATATATCCAAAAAGAAACATTTCTACCTTTTAAAATATATGTATTTATGGAAAAATTTTGAATAACACATAACATTAAATTTTTATTTATTCAAAAATATTCAATACCTTCTTTTTCATCTTAGACTCTTAGCATATGATTTCTACCTCTTTTATTCCTCTCAATACAAAATCAAGAGTAATATTGATTATATTGAATTTACTTTTTAACTTTTTTGAAATTTCTTATTTACATACAAGTATCACTAATATTTTTTTGTAAAATATAAATAACATGTACCATTTATTAGATCAAAGAGGGTTGAATTTATCCAAACTCTTTTTTAGTTTGGAGAAGCTCTATTATTTGCTTCATTAATCAATATTTCTTTTCTGTTTTCAAAAGAAAAAATACTCCTAATGACAAATCTATTCCCTTCATTAATAATGAAGAAAGATTATAATTATTAGTTATTTCAAACTGCAATTTATAAAAATATTTTTCAATTAACCTATTAAGTCAGATAATAAACGATTTTAAAAATAATCTTTATGGATTACTTAACAAATGAATTAAAAGTTGATGTATCCGAATGATTTTCTACTTCTTAGGCCTTTTTTAGGGGGTAGGGTAAATCAAAACAAATGAATATTTAAACAAAGTATTAATATTAAATTTTAAATAAAAGTTTATTTATTCAACTGCAAATTATATAGCGTTTATCTGTTGTTTTCTCCTAATAAGTGCATAATTATTTTGGAATAATAGTTTAATAAATACAAGTAAGAAAGATGTTGGGAGATGCAATAACGAAATATAACATAAAATAAAAAAGTATAAAAGAGAAAAAAGTAAAGAAATTATAAAAATATCATAATTAGATATTATGAGTC
This sequence comes from Rauvolfia tetraphylla, assembly GCA_030512225.1. Taxonomy (NCBI): domain Eukaryota; kingdom Viridiplantae; phylum Streptophyta; class Magnoliopsida; order Gentianales; family Apocynaceae; genus Rauvolfia; species Rauvolfia tetraphylla. Next base: position 7,685,238 of record JAJQKT010000045.1, on the reverse strand, counting down.
TTGCCATTGTGGTACAACCAAATGAAAGAAGGCAGAATATTAGAAAAATCATAATGGGCAAAAAAATTGAGTAGGAAACCTAATGTAAAATTTTAGACCTTAAAGCCTGTGATCAAAGGTGAATGAAATAGACAAGTCTGATATTTTAAAAAGGAAAATGAAAAAAATAAAATTGGAGCACTTACATATACTTATGAAGCACACTAAAAATTCAAGTTTAAAAAACTATCACGTAGGCAACAACTCTGATTCAAATTTTAAACACACTTTAGAATAATCAAATAAATAAATAAGATTCATTTGTATTGCTTAAGGATACACTAATAAAATATGTCAAAAAATCACCAAATTTTATATTACAAAATAAAAAATATTAGACATTGAGTAAAGTAGTTTAATATGAAGAAAGAAAAATCTCAAATGAGGTTTTAGAGAGTTCAATCAAATTAAAGTAAAAAGGTATTATTTAAGAGAACAATAAAAGAATTTAAAAAGAATCTATAAAATACAACCCTCAAATACTTATGAAAAAAACTAAACCAAATGGAAAAAAATGAAGGAAGTTAAGAAGTGGCGATAAAAAGAAAAAATATAAGGGGTCAGAGTTTATGGATATGATGAGATTTGAGTGATGATTAAACCCAAAAAAATGTGAAAGATATGGTTATATTTTAGGAAATGAAGAGAAAAAGAAAAGAATGTGCGGAAGAAAATAATGATGACGTGCATTGTGTGTGGAAGACATAGGTAGATATTCGGAATTTAGCTTTAATAAATTTAGTTTAAATTAAGAGATTGAGTTAACAAAAATGATAAAAATAAAAATTATGTTAGTTGACAACTATTGAATAATTAAAGTTTTACTTTTAAAAAATAACTAAAAATATATAATTTAATTTTCTAAAAAATACAAAATTCAAAATTTAAGTTAATATATAAATAGTTTAAAATTATTTTAATGGATTAAAAATGATTTAACCAATAAAAAATTTTTAAAATAATAATTAAAATCTTATACTTTTACAAAGTAACTTAATATATAGAATTTAAAATTAAAATTAACGTATAAGTTAATTTAAAATTATTTTAATAGACTAAAAATAATTCTAACCAATCAAATTTGGAAGACAACTTAAAAAAATAAAAAGTATAAAAAATTAGGATAATTCGAAATTCAAGTTAATATATAAGTTATTTAAAATTATTTTAATAAATTAAAAATAATTTTAGTTAATCAAAAAATTTTAGAGTAATAATTAAAGTCTTATACTTTTACAAAAGAACTTAATATAAGAAATTCAAATTTAAAATTAATATATAGGTTAGTTCAAAATTTTTTTAATAGATTGAAAATTATTGTAATCAATCAAAAAATTTTAAAGTAATAATTAAAGTGTTTTACTTTTATAAAATAATTTAATATATAGAATTCAAAATTAAAATTAATATATAAGTTAGTTTAAAGTTATCTTAATAAATTGAAAATGATCCTAACCAATCAAATTTTTTAAGATTAATTAAAAAAAATAAAAACTCTAAGAAATTAGGATGAGAGATTTGGAACCATAAGAAAGAAATAGTTACATTTGTATAATATATATATATATATATATATATATATATATATATATATATATATATATATATGTATATGTATAATTATTATTTTTTATTATACTAATTCAACTAGTGAAGAATATAATAAGAAAAATATTTTTTATTTTATTCTTATTTAATATTTATATATACTAGAGTAAAAGCACATGATATGTACGAGTATTAAATTTTTTATTTTTAATAATAATTATTAAAATTTATTTTAAAAATTATAATCATGAAGTAAATTTATATTTTTAATAAAAATTTTATTCATTTAGAAGTAATTGTAGGTAATAGTAGGAAGAAGTTGTAAAGACAAATATACACACTAATTATTATTTATATTTGAAATAATAATAAACTTACCAATTTTATTTCTTTTTCATTCTAAATAAATAAAGAATTAAGTAAGAAATGCTCCAACTTGCCTGCACGAATGATGAAATGATTAAAACTTTAAATTTTAATTTATGAAGCTACTTATAAAAATCAGAAAGAAACAAAATTAAATATTTAAACAACCATGAACTCTTTGAAGAAAAGAAAACAAATTTAGAATTCGCTTGGTGATGATACTTGCACGAAAATTTTAAATATTAATTTATAAAATTACTTATAAATATAAAAAGAAAATAAATCAAATATTTAAATAATTATTATAATACTAAAATATTATTAAAATAAATTAATTATACTTCAACCACAAAATGTTCCTAAAATATTATCATTATTAAATCTTTAAAAGGAAAAAACTATTATAATATCTATTTCAATTTCTTTTCCATATTGCTTTCTCCATCTAAAATTGAATGATTACAATATAAACTCCTCATTTTAGTAAGAGAAGAAAAAAATTTGTCAAATCTAATAACATAAACTATTCGTTTTATATAAAACTATTGACACTTTTTATTAAAATTTTTTTAAAAGATATTGATGATTTATAAAGTAATAATTTCATATTGATACGTCACACTTACTTTTTTTTTTTTTTTTGAATCTTATCAAACTCTTTTATGTTCCCAGGACCATCCCCTAAAAAATTCAAAATTAAAAAAACATCAAAGTAAGCTTATTTTAATTGTGAAATTCTTACGCAAATTTTTAAAGAAAGCCTCCGCTAAGAAAAAATATAATATATATGCAATAAAATTATAGTGAATATTAAAATCCCTCTAACCTTCTTTTTCTCTTTCCACTCCTAAAAAATAAATAACTTACAAAATAAAAAATATTAGTATTTTATATTAAAAACCTTAAAATGTTTTTTTAAGTTAAAAATTTTCAAATCATTGCTCAATTTTTTCTAAAAAAATAGTTTTCTTGATCTATAAAAAATAAATTATAGTGTTATTATACTTATTATATTTCACACAAATTATTTTTTTCTTTTAATCCACTTGATGAATTGATCAAAAAAGAAAAAAATCTAAAAACTATCAACTATTACATTTTGTGTCTAATGTACTATAAAGTCATGCATATTCTGATGTATAATGCTTTAATAGGTAATTAGACACTTTTGTCCTTAAATTTTAGCATATTCAAGATGAAATTAGAGTAATAGATACCAAGAGTTAAATAGATAAATATTTCTAAAATCATCTCTTCAAAGAAAAAAGAAAATTTGTTGAAATATATTAATCTTCAAAAACCTACAAAAAAATAAAAAATTATTCAATTTTCTATTAAAAGAACTGAAAATATACATTAGTGTACATAATTCAATTAAAAAAATAAAGAAAATGCATGAAAATCTTAGAAAGAGAAAATATGAATAATACAAATTAGGGGATTTAATGGGGGAAGTAGAGTTAAGAATTGAGATTTTTAAATTTAAAAGTTTAAATTCTAACCAATAATAACATTTCTATCTAATAAAAAACTTACAATTCTAAAAAATAAGAATAAAGACTCCAAGGATTTTGGGGAGCATAAAAAGTAAAAGTATTTTATTAATATATATAAGTATAGATAGATCTGCCAAAGAAAATAAAAATTTACTAATTTTTTATTAAATGAATTGAAAATATATATTAATATACATATTCCAATTAAAACAAAAGAAGCATGAAATATATAGAAAGAGAAAACATGAATAAGGCAAGCATGAATAATACAAATTAGAAAATTTAATTGGGGAAATGGGGCTAAGAATTGAGATTTTTAAATTTAAAAGTTTAAATTCTAACTAATAATATCTTTTCTATTAAAAAACTTAAAAGTATAAGAATGAAGACTTCAAAACTTTTAAGGGAGGAGAAAGAGTAAAAGTATTTTATTAATATATATATATATATATATATATATAAGTATAAATAGATATAAAGGGTTAAAAAGTTTTATATTCTGAAATGGATGAAGTACTTAAAATTGAAATTTCTTTTCGTAAATATTTTCTCAAACTAATTACACAAAAAGAAATAATAAAAGTATACATTTATAATGAATTGGAGACTGAACATCATCTCAAACTCAAACTCAAAGATCTCACTTCTTCCTCACAAAGAACCTAACCTCTTTTTAAACTCTATAACAAAATATTATAAATAAAAAATCCAATCCAAATGATATATATGATTTTTTAAAAATTTTAGCCAATTATCCATGTTTCTTTTCAAAGAACCAACGCTTCATTTTTTTTTTTTTTGGGTGTTTTTGGGTGAATCATTCCACGGTTCTACATTTTATGTTAGGGTTTCTTCACTTGCACCTCATTGGCTTTCCGTGTGAAAAAATTCTACTTCTTGTGGGGTTTATTTTTTTAGAAAAGGAAAAAGAAGATGTAACAGAGTTTATTTTCTGAGAAAAGGTAAAATTCAAACTATTTTGAAGCCAATCCAAATGCAGATGTTGCAATCTAGACATTAATCGTCTTAAATATGTAAGTTACTAGCATAAATCACGTACTTTGCACGGTATAAATATTATTTTCTAAAAAATAAGTGTATAATAAAAATAAATTTTAAAAAAAAATTATTCTAAATGTCATTGAAAAAATATCTTTAATAGCACGACTATGAGTAAGCCCATTTCTTTTAGTGACATGGTCAATTTTTTATTAAAAAAAGTGTCATAAAGAAAAATTAATACGAATTAAGTAAATTAAGATGAAAAAATAAAAAATTAATTGTAAGTTGTACTTTTTCCTATATCTTTAAAGTAAATTAACTTTACAACATGATTTTTTAATTATTCTACCGTATTCACCTCTTACTCCCATTATGTGTAAGAAAAAAAGAGAATTCCTTATCATTTAATTATTTATTTTGACTCTTCAAAAAAATAGAATATATTTGCAATAAAATCATTGTAAAAATTAAAATTTCTCTCCTTACTTGTCTTTCTCCATTCTTAAAAAATAAATAACATAAAAAATAAAAAATATTAGTATTTTATATTAAAAAGCTCAAAGAAAGATTTTCCTAAAATGAAAAGATCATATGGTCATTGCTCAATTTTTTTCAAATGAGTAGTATTTTTTATCCATCACAAAGAAGCCATAGTGCCAATGTACTTTACAAAATCATTTCTTTCTTTTATATTTACTTGGTAAAAAGACAAAAATAAAAAAATAAAAACCACCGACTATTACATTTCATGTCTAATATATTGCAAAGTTATGCATATTCTGATACAGAATATTTTAATAGGCAATTGACAATTTTATACTTAAAACTTAGCAAATAAATGATCAAATTAGATAGTAATAGATATTGTTCTAATTGATGTAATAGATACAAAGAACTAAATAGATAAATATTCCTGAAGTCATCTTCTAAAAAAAAAGCTTGAATCTTCAAAACCTATCAAAGAAAACAAAAACTCAATAATTTTCTATTAAAATAACTAAAATATAAAATAGATTACATCATTCAATCAAAACAAAAAAAGAAAAGGCATGAATGCAAAAAGAGAAAACATCAATGATGCTAAAAATAAAATTAAAAAATAAAAGAAGTTGACAAAAAGGGAGCAAAGGAATAACTACATATAAAAGTCATGTACAACTTACAGACTTGTTGATAATCAGAAAATTCAAAAAGTTTTAAATATATATATATATATATATATATATATATATATATATATATATATATATATATATATATATATATATTTTATTCCCAAAAGGGATTACACGGACTCATATAAAAAATATAAATAAAAAATTTTAAAAAGTGCATACATCTCATTTTGTATAATTTAACTAAAGAAGCCTCTAAGACATATTTTAAAATTTAAAAAATAATAAAGTTAAAATACTTATTTGAATAAAAAATTAAAATATCATAAATGTGTCTGATACCGATAACGTGTATAACATTAATGCATTTTTCTCCATTTTAAAAGAAAAGCATGGGACACTTTTTCTATTTTGGCCTCAATCCCAAAAAGTCTTCAACAAAAAAAAAAATCTTCTCTAAAAATAAATTACATGTACACAAAGAAGTTCTCAATAAATTAAAGAAAAGAAAATATTTTTTAAAAATAATTAATTATAAACATATTTTGAACAATAAGAGATGCATTGAACATTGATAAGCTCTTCAAGAAAATCAAATCTATAATACTATTTATCAAATTAAGATGTAAAACATTAAAGTGAAAGAGAAAAAAATGAAGAGAATAAGAGCAACATGTATCAAAAAATGAATTGAAAAGATTATCTCTTCGGTTTGAAAAAAGAAGACACTAATCAAAGAAAAATAAGAAGACCTGAAGATAAAAAAACCTTATGAGAAAAAGTTTGTGAAGAAAGTGACACTAGATGAAGTTATGTGGAGATAGTGAAAAGTTATTAAAATTTTTATTTAAATTAAAATATTTATTTAGGATAAATTAAAATGTTTATATTATTTTATCTCTTGGCTAATAACAACTCTTCTAACTAATAAAAAATTTTAAAATTTTAAAAATTAGAATTGGAGATTTGAGAGTTTTGGAGAAGTAGAAAGAGTAAAAGTATTTTGGTAATATATATATATATATATATATATATATATATATATATATATAAATCATCTTATTCTTATTCAGGAAAAAAAAGTTAAAATCTTATTCTTATTATTTAAGTTTAATTGTTAGGAAAGTTTAATATTTTTTAATTATAACATACTTAATTGTGTACATGAGCCCAATGCATTCGGATTGATTTTTTTAAATATAAAATTTTTAATTTTATTGGGTTATGAGGTTCATTATCATGAAGACAAAATACTCATAAAAAAAGGTATTATAGAGAAAATATACTGAACAAAGGAAAATATCAATAATTTACCTCGAGGACTTTTACCTGCCCAATGAGGCCCCTTAACCCGTATAGAAAGAGGCCTTTCGCACAACGGCTGTACCCGAGTATGCATGAAACGGCACCGCCGATAATTTTAAATTTCGAATAGACACAAACATTGAGGCAGTTTCCTATGGACTACTGACTCGTGTGAACAGTCATACGCCACGTCATCAATCACGCCCTCTCCTCTTGTTCACTATATATATCTAACCCTTCTCCGCAATTCGCCGTTGCCTTTTTCTTCCGCTGGACTTGAACAGCTGCTTCTTATTTAGCAGCTGCCAAAAGGCACCTTCCTGTCTCTCTCTCTCTCCCCTTCCCTCTCCCTTCCTCTACCGCATCGAACTTGGCGCTTAGCAAACTAGGGTTCATCGATCCTCCCCGACTGATGAGCAATTTAAATCGAAATCGACGTGTATTTCGCTGATAATTCGGATAAATTGTAAGCTCAAGATTGAAGCTGTTCCCGAATTCGATAGCTCTTTTACTTCGTGGTAAATTTTGCTACCCGTGAATCCAATTTTGTCTCTCGATTATGTGGGGATCTGATTGTTTGCTTGATTTAGGGCGTTTTTCCGTGAACTGATTGCTTTTCTTTGAATTTCGCGTAATTGTCGGTGACGGACTATTTTCCTTCCGCGGTTTATGCAATTTGGGGATAGTTCTAATGTTCTTTAATTTCATCATCAGAGTTTCGTACTGAATTCTGGTAGAAAAGTTGCTCTTTTTTCTACGAGTTGATAGAGTCTTGTGTAAGTTAATTTTCTGGTTTGTAACAGCTCTGCCTTTGTATTCTAGTCGATGACTTCTTGTAATTTGGGATTCTTGAATTTATATCAATTGATTGATATTCGAAATTATCTTGTTTGGGTTATGGGTGTTTATGTTACACCGGGTTAAATTGGTTAATGGGAGTGGACTGAGGTTGTTCGTTGTCCTAGTGATATTCATGTGCGTTCCTGTTGGTTGCTCAAATGCCCCAGCTGGTATATGGATCCTTTTGCCTTCTTCAAGGGTCTGCTGATGGATGGAATGTCAACCCAATTTCTTTGTTCGTCTTTATGTATAAATGGTATCATCTATGTGATCAACAAATAACGTACTTTCTGGTATGATGAGTTAGCCTAGCCATGAGACCGGGGATTAATCAACCACTGCAAGACTTTAATGACACATGGAGTTCAATAAAATTTTGAATAATTGTGATGTACTTCTGAGTTCCAGGAAATTGCTACTGTTTGATTCTGTTAAATGTTTCTTTCAGTTATTAAGTGTGGGATATGTAGTGGTAATAGTTTAGCTGTAATATTCCTGACAATTATTTGTTCAGTACCCCCTGAAACAAAATTCTTCATATTCTAAAGCTCGAATCATTTGTAGAAGATGCTTTGTGTCTGCATGATATGTGATCGAGACTACTATATATGTGTTGTTCTTTGATATATTTATGTGCATGTATGTCTTGTGCATCTCTTCGAAAAGAATAGTCTGGTGATTTTTGGAAGTATCTTTTTATTTGATTATTTATTTTGCCTTTTGAAATGATTGACTTGGTGGTGGTGTTGTCTTTCTTTTTTCGCCATAGTTTTTGAAGAGTTCTGCTGTTGTATCAAGATACCATTAGTGTGCTCGTGATTTGTCCTATCCATTGTCTTGTTTGCTACACCGCCATTTGTACAGACACAAGACTAGAGTTTGACTAGATATATATTCAAAAGAAATGCCTAAGGATAGAAGAGGTCGTTCTGTATCCTTTGATAGGTCAAGGTTGTCTCCTTACCCCTGCAGTTCTAGTCGGTCAAAGCAATCATTGCCGAAGAATCCATTGGAAAGTGAGGAAAATGTTAAGGACTGGGAAGATGCTCGTTGTCCAGTCTGTATGGAGCATCCTCACAATGCTGTTCTTCTTATGTGTTCCTCTCATGAGAAAGGTTGTCGTCCTTTTATGTGTGACACGAGCTACCGGCATTCAAATTGTTTTGATCAATTTCGGAAGTCATTTGGGGATGCTTCATCAACAGCACTGCAGCCAGAAGAAGCGCCAGCATTGAGTTCACACGTTGCATCTGCTCCAGTAATCTCTTCTGAAGCCACAGTTGCAGATTGGCATGTTGAGAGAAGTGAAGAAGGATCTACATCTGTGCCAGCAGAATCTTGTGATGATCCGTTGAAGCCAAAGCTGGTTTGCCCTTTATGCCGAGGACAAATCAATGGGTGGATTGTTGTCGAATCTGCTCGTCTTTTTATGAATGCAAAATCAAGAAGCTGTGCTTGTGAAACATGTGATTTCTCTGGTACTTACACAGACCTGCGCAAGCATGCCAGACAGGTACATCCTCTGGTCCGGCCAACGGAGGCTGACCCAGAGAGAGAGCGGAACTGGAGAAGGTTGGAGCAGCAGAGGGATCTGGGGGATTTACTTAGTACACTTCAATCCTCTTTTAGAGAAGAGAGGAGTGAGGATAGCACTGTAAGTTTTGATGAAGGTGGTTGGCTAACTGTCTTTTTCCTTGTACGGATCTTACGACCTGGAACTTCTTCGAGGAGCAGTAGTTGGTCTGGTGCCTCAAGAGCCCGGGCTCAAGTGACTATTAGAAGAAGGCCGTCAAGAAGGCTTTGGGGGGAGACCTATGATTGGGAAACAGAGTCTAGGGACAACGACAATGAGACTTCTGATGGTGACTCAGGAAGTCGGCAACATCGTGATAGAGTGCAGCGTCGACCAACCCCTGAAAATTAATCTTGCCTTGGAAATCCTGTCTGAGACATGATTTCCCTTGTGAATGACGGTGCTTGGTATGTGCAGAGATAGTTACTAGTGAAAAAACATGCTGCTCTCCTGAATATTGAATTCTTTGTTGAATGGGAAAAGAATTTTACGAAGAAGAAGAGAAACTGTTGCTTAGTCTAATGGGTGAGAAGTGGGAGATATGTAACTCCTACGTTGAATTATGATTTACGACGTCTACATTTCATTGCGGGGAATCTCTGGCGCTGTCTTGTGCCGCGGATCTTACAGGATGTCTTAAACTTCAAATTAATTTCAAGTCCAGTTTTTTCATTTGATTGTTGTTAATTGGTTTACTACTGCCTATTTGCAATTGAATACAGACTCCACGCAACATCTCTTTCAGAGTCCCTCCAGAATGCCTAACAGAGGGAAAGCCGAAGGGAAATGATTGATTTCCCGTCTAATGTACAGATGCTTCTGAGATTTGTGTTGTGAATCTTGGTTCTCAGAATTTTATAGAAAGTATTAGATGTTCATAAGATTCTTGTCCAGTTGCTCCAAATAACAAAATGAGAAAGTTTTAGGAATTTTTTACAATTTTATTTTTTCTCATGCACTTGAAATTCCAGATACAATTTATAGGTGGATTGTGAAAGAAATAGGTTGAGGCTGCAGGAAATGATATTTGAACCCATGCGGTTCCCAAGCTTCTTTTATCCCTTACTTTGTTTGAAGGAGCGGTTGGATAGAAGCTTTTGTTTGATAATTTTCCGAATTAAATTTTTTCGCTTTTGTATTCCGATCCTTTTTCTTACTTATTTTTTGTTCATATATTTCCTTTAACATAAGTTAAAACAAATCTTACTAAAATATAAAAATTTAAAAGACTTCTTAAATCGGTTAGATTGAAGGAAATGGAAGAAGTAGAGAGGACAGAATACAGATGGATTAAATTACAAGTATTCATATTGATTCCTTTTACAAAGGAAATGAGCGGAATAGGAGGTGCATGCTCGTGGGCTGATATATATATATATATATATATATATATATATATATATATATATATATATATATATATATATATATATATACTAGCTAAAAAACCCGTGCTATGCATGGAGAAACAATTTGTATTAAAAAATTTGTATTAAAAATTATTGTACAATTTATTTTAATAATAAATAATAAAATATACAATAAATAATTAGAATATCGAATGTTTATAAGATGTATATATATAATTAAGTAATTTAAAGCTGATGAGATGTTGAAGTAATTGTTCAGTAACTCTTTTAATGTCTTAATAAAGAGATCACCATTTGCAAAATTAATAAAAAATATTTTTCATTAGTTGTATATTTAAGAAATTATAATATTTAAGAAATTATAAGCATAACAAATTACTTAACATATCAATTTAATACAACATTACCTAAAGATTAAATTAAAGAATAAACTAAAGACTAAAAAAAAATTTAATCAAATATTGAATGAAGAAAAGCACTCTTACCGAATTGAAAACAGAGTTGAAAGAGTTTAGAAAATTGAATTGAATGAAGAACATTAATATGAATTTAGAGTTTGTATTGTGGTAGAAATTGTTTAAATGTAAGAGTTGATTTTTTAGTAGTAGAATAGTTTGTATAGTATTAGAGTTGGAATTGAGGTTAAAAGGTGGGGAAATTGTTTTAATTAAAAATTTAAAAACTCCAAAAAATAAAATCAAGGCCTTGGAAATTCAACTTAATCATTCTACTTTTACTCCAAAATTAAAGTTTTAATTTAACCCAAATTCCTCTTGGGTCAAAAAGAAAAGAAAAATAAAAAAATATATGCTAAAAACTGTTAAAAAATTAGGAAAAATATTAACTATAAAAGAATTTTTAAATCTATTCAAGTTCATAAAATGAAATTAATTTATTGGTGGATTATCAAAAAAGTACACGTGAAAGAGTAAAATTTCTCATAAACCACATATGTTTACTTTTAAAAAGATTAGGTAAGTATCATCTACTTTTAAAAAGTTAACTGCTAGAAATTATTTATATAAAAGTATATACTTATACACCCGAGTCTTGAGAGTAGTTTAAAGTTTGGTAGAGTTAAAATTTTGAGATTTTCTAATAGCAAAATCTCCTATACTCTCTATTTATTCATCTTCACTGGACATAAATGCACTAACAAATGTGTAAATGTAACTATCTGAAAGAAAATTTTCTATTTGTTATTGTTGACATTCATCATAATTGAATAATATCTTGCTATTGCACAAAAATAAATGAAAAAATAAAAAATAACACCCCAAAAATTATAATTAAATAAGGTAAGTCAAATATGTATTGAAATTTAAGATAAAATTAAAAAGACAAACATAAAAGTCATGTAGAGTGAATCCCCGATCTTAAATAATGACTAACACCAAAACTTGGTTAAGCCCTTAATAATCTCAAAAGACAAAAAAAAAGAAAAAAAGAAAAAAGGAAACCATGAAAGCAAAAAGACTTCTTTCCTTAAACAAAAAATGCTTCTAATGAAAGTATAAAAACATGAAACAAAAAAATTTACTTCTAATAAAAATATAAAAAAATTACATATTAGATTAAGTTGGAGAAATAGGAGAATTCTAAAGAAATATGTTAAAGAGTAAAAAAAGATGTAGCTAAAACCTTCAGATGTATAATGACTACCAAAAATGTAAATAATAAAGATGAAAAAAATTGAAATATCTCATATTCTAAAAAATAAGAGTTGGGTATTGAAAGCTTTAAACTTGATAAGATTAGAAAAAGACACATAAAGAAATAGAAACATAAAACAAAAAATGGTGGAGGAGAAATGTACTCACTTGGTTGAAAATAAGAAAATGTCAAGGTTGATACTATCACAATCTGATGAAGATCGAAAATGTAAAGGCTTGCAACATCAACTAATCCAGAATTGCATTTGGTAAAGTTTCCGTGACAGTATCTAATGAGAGATCAGCAATACCAGAGAGATTAACAATAGGACTTGCAGTAAATTTATCGGCCCTTGATTATACTGTTAAAATTTTCTCTTGCGCTACTATATGAGAATTGCAGAAAAAACACATCATATTTTTTGGAAACAAAATGAAGATAAATTAAATCTATAATTTCCATTGATCATGTTGTCAAAAATCTCTTCGACTACCATAGGGAAATAGATTTTTAAATATCAAAAAACTTATCAGACGTTTTGAAGAAACATATAAGAATTGCAGAAAAAACACATCACATTTTTTTTTGAAAAATAGATTTTTAAGTATCAAAGAACACATTATAATTTTTGAATAATTTAAAAAAGAAAAAATCTAATATAAATAACAAAAGAATAAAATTTTAAAAAAGTTATCTTACTGAATTAGTGAATAGAGGATTTGCTTGAAAAAGAGATTCACTCTCTTTAAAGTAAAAAAAATATTTTTAGAATATAATTAAAAATGTTATCGAAGAAGAGTTTGAGTTTATAGAATTTTAGTAAAATAAAAATTGAATTTATTTTTTTATAATGATAATTTTAATAGATGGGTAAATAGTGAGAGATGATAGATGAATGATGGGAAGTTACGATATTTGGATAAAGATTAAGATTAGTTAATAATTTAGTACTTAAAAAATCTTCTTAACCAATCAAAATTTTTTTACCTAATTAAAAATTTTAAAATTCTAGAAATTGAGGATAGAGGCTCTAAGGTTTTAGAAGAAGAGAGAGAGTAAAAGTATTTTGGTAATATATATATATATATATATATATATATATATATATATATATTAGTCAAAAAAGTCGTACTATGCACGGTAATATTAATTTTTTTAGATATAACCATTGTAATAATGTATCTAGCAAAGTCAAAAATTAATTTTAAAGAAGACTTCAATCTTTTTTTAATTAATAAATTAAATCATCAAATTACTAAATCATTAATAACAATCTAATGATTAATTAGTTAATTAAAAGTTGATATCCAGTATGAAACTTTTAATAAATGCTATTAGTAATTTTATCAATTGAGAAAAAATAAAAAATAAATACTATGATAAGTAATACATAATAGAAAGGCATAAAACTATTATTCAAAGGTAATTTCACAAATCTATATATTATATTGTGATTTTCTTTTGTAGATGAAAATATTCTTCACACCAATTGACAAGTGAAACAAAACACTATCTGTGGTGAATCTCTGGCAGTTTTGACATCATGTAGTGCTCAAACTACGAATGTAAACGCACGATCTTTGCATGAATTGATATGCTTATGAAAATTTTATAATCCATTCTTCTGATATACAAAATATTATAGTTTAGAGTTGAATCTATAAATTAAAAATATCTAAGCAATCACATAACTTTTTGATGTATTAAAAAAACTTTTTGTTGGAAATATGAATATATCAATACCTATCTTTGCATTTTCTTTAGGTGATCAACCTAACACCTTAGTACAAATTCCTCATGTCTATCTTTGAGAGTAATATTCATTTTTCCACTATGATCTTTTATGATCATATTGACATGGTACCTATAAAAAGTTAATTTTATCAAAAATGATTTTGGAAAAGAGTGAAAAGATTAAACTCCATATCTTATTATTATCTGAACAACATCATTGAAAAATTTGAAAAAATATTTCCCAAGAATGGTGTTATTGCACGTCCACAATTATTGCATAGTTCAAGCCACATATGCATCATATCAATCTTTTCAATGCAAGCAACTATGCAATAACATTGAACTTGTTACTTACTCTAAGAATTTTGAACTCTTTTTATGTTTGCAATTAGTAAAGACTGTGATGGAGAGAACTTGATTGACCTAATCCATCTGGCTAATTTCTGAGCACAACTATCGATCTTAAACTTACACAAAGCACAACAATTTAATTTTGGAATGATAGTAAAAAGGAGAAAGACTATTAAAAACTTACATTCATATTGATGGGTAATTTACTTACCAAATTCCAATAAACCTTGAGAAATCCAAATTGTGATCAATGTTTAATAGATTGGCTTTATTGGTATAATGTGATGCTCCCGAACATAAGAACATTTAAGATTAAGTTATAAGTACTAGTAAAAAGAAAAAGAAGAAGAAAAAGAACATTTGTAATTCTTCACTGAAACAACTCATGCAAGTAAAATATTATTCTGCTCTAAGTCGTTGTACAAATGTTCTCTAATAAGCCTTTTTTTTTAGTTTTTGGTTTCAACTCAATTAAAATATTGAGCAATGTAATTTTTATTTTTTGCTGATGATTTCTCTTGTAGACACTAACGGAAGAGTTTGCAATGATTGGTCACATGGAAAAAGTATGATATGTTACTATATCTTTCTTCATTACAATACCTGTCTCTATGTATCATATCCAGTGACACATAGAAAGAAATATTATAGAAAAATAATTAAAGAATAAAAAATAAAAAATTACAAAAAAATAATTGAAGAAATTATTATCTTTTACCAAAATTGTAACAATTGCAAGTGACGACAATTAAAGAACAAAACATTAAAAACATTACAAAACAAAAAAACATTACAGAAAAAATTAAAGAACAAAAAAATTAAAATTACAAAAAATAATTTTATCTTTTTCCTCCATTTTCTGTGAGCAGGCAATAGAAATGTCCCACTTATGCTATCTTTGGGCTATCAACAGTAAGCCTTTTTTTCTTTTTTCCAACCCAATTAAAATATTAAATAGTGTAATTTTGGTTTATTGCTGATGATTTCTCTTATAGACACTAATTGAAGAGTTTGCAATGATTGATTGTATAGGAAATGTATGACATTTTACTGTGTCTTTCTTCAATAGAGTACCTTTGTAGATAGAAACATTATAGAAAAATAAAAGAAACATTACAGAAAAATAATTAAAATAAAAAATTACATAAAACAACTGAAGGAATTATTACCTTTTACTAGAATTGCAACAATTACAAATGACAGTAATTAAAGAAAAAATTAAAAACATCATAGAAAAAAATTTCAGAATAAAAGAAACATTACAAAAAATATAATTAAAGAACAAAAAATATAAAAATTATATAAAAGAATTGAATGAATTGTTACATTTTACCAGAATTGCAACAATCGCAAGGTTCTGGAACGATTGCAAGTATCGGCAATTGAAGAATAAAAAATTCAAAACATATTACAGAAAAGAATCGAAGGAGTTTAGGCGAGAATTGCAAGTTTGTGAAACAAAAGAATTGAATGATAGATTTTGACAAAGAATTGAATATGATATGTTTCAATGTTCAATAATGAATAGGATTTATGAAGATAATTAAGAATGATCTGCATTGAATTAGGAGATTTGTTAGATAATAATTCATTGAGATTTATTAAGTATAAACCTCTATTCTATAATAAACAGGATTTATGAAGATAATTTTAGAATTAAAAGTTGATCTATAATGTTCACCAATGAAATATTTTTAAAGAAATTTTAAAAATTAGAAAATCTAAAAAATAAATATGAGAGGTTTGGAGTCATATAGAAGAAATAATTATATTTTTATAATATATATAAATAAAAATATAAGTTAAGAAACCCTCCACGTGACGTCTACATTGACAATCTCTTAAAGAAACATATCGATTACTGATACTAGCATTTAATCTTTATATGTGAAATGCAAATAAAAAAGATAATAAACTACTGTTTAATTTCTATCATAGTTTTTTACATTCCTTTAAGGATTTGGCTATCTTCTTATAACCACCATTTTATCATCATTTCTTCAAGTTAATGTCTTTCTCTCTTTAATTCAATGTTGTTAAAACTGTTCCCAAAATTAGTTGGGAAAGTTTTCTTCTTTATCTCTGCTATTGGGAATTTAACTTCAAGAGGTGGAAGAAATTCTACTGGTATTATTGATCACACAATGACTATGAAAATGACAATAGACAAAGGGAAAGTAGTTATGCATGTGTTTTTTTTTTAATTTTTCTCTTAGCAGCTTAATTACTGCATTTACGGCAAATACTAATACAAGTCTTCTCGTTTGTTGACAGCCTCAATGTGGGAAGCTCAGAAACCGACATTCAACTTTTATAAATTAACTATTTAATTTTTTTATGTGTTTGTATATTTTTCCCTTTCATAATAAGTGTGGAAGTTTTATTTTGTTAAAAAATAAATATTATTGGATAAAAATTTAATTTTTTATTTACCTCACAATAAAACAATGACATTTAATATAATAAAGATTGTAATTTCTTATATTGTAATTTTTCGTGAAGAAAAATAATATTTAATTAAAAAAATTAATCAGTTTAATTAAAGAAAAATTAATAAGTTTAATTATTATTTTAATATGTGTAAAAGTTTCTATAATGATACTTATTATGAAACAGAGAGAGTAGTTTTTTAGGAGATTTAATGCAATAGTCTTTCCCTATTTGTATACAACTAAAAGTTTGAGCCATGTTTATAATATGTTAAGTTTCATGAGAGTAATTTAATATTTTGATATTATGTATATATAAAAGAATATTCTGAAATATTGCTCCGCTTTTATATAATATTATTTGTAATGTTCTTGAAAAAAGTGATTATTATTATAAATTAAAAGAAATAGATAATTATTTTCAATCAGAGGAATTATATTAATGAGTGATGTACTATTTGGAGATATTAAATACGGTAAAATTTTAGATTATATATAATATGAAAAAATTTTATTATTTATTATTTATTTTTAAGAAATTTTAAATTTTTCTGAAATCTTTAAAATATCAAAATTCAAATATATAAAAAATAATTTTGTTTTTTATAAATAAAAAATAATTTATCAAATTATATATATTATTTTATATATAAGATATTTAAAATCGATCTTAAATCGTCTGATTTTAAAAATAAAATACAAGTATCAAAACTTACATGTCACTTTCCTCAGCAGGTGGTGGTGGACCTTGCATGAAACTCATTAATATTGGAGAAAGAGAAGAGATAGAAGAAAAAGAAAATAATAAATGATTATTTTTTTATTATATAAAATTTTTAAAAAATTATATATAAAAACGACGTACTATCTGCAAATAATGTAACGTGTAACACTGGGGTTGCTATTTCCCAATCTTTCACATTAAATAATACCGCAATTGAAATTGAAATTCAACTTTGATTTAAAAAAAAAAAAGAAAACTGTATAAACAACTTTTATGAATTTGTATTTCCTTTAGCCACCTTTCACCGTTCGTGGTTCTTCCTTTCTCAAAAAGTTCCAAGCTTTTTCTCCGGCCGGTGAAAGCAGCTGAAACCGGGAGAAAGAGTCAAACATCAGTCTCAATCTCATAAACTTTCCTCAGTTTCGCAACAGAAATTCAAATTCGTAAGGAAAGAAGATTTTCCTTTCTGGGTTTTGAGGATCAAAGGGAAGCGTTTGTTTTGTGGATTGGTATAGCCCCAGAAACATTCAAGATTCACATGGGTGAAGAGAATATTTCTAACTCCGCACCTCAAAACGGTGATAGTAATAATGGCAATTCAAATACCAGCTCGGAGACCCAAGTTACACTTAATGTGTACGATCTCACACCTATCAATCATTACTGCATTTGGTTTGGTCTCGGCATATTCCACTCTGGCATTGAAGGTGAGAGAAGAATCCAAAACAAAAGAAAAAGTTCCTAATCTTTCATATGATTTATAAAATGTTGTGTTTAGATTTGAAAATCGTGTTTGATTTGGGTTTGTGTTGGTATTCTTGAATGAGTTAAGATCGGTTCTTCTTGACGTTTCAGAAATTTTTGCTCCCATATCTTTGGATATTGAGTTTGATGGAAGAGGTAAACAAATTTTAGCACAAGATAGGATGGATTTATACTAAACAGATGCTCTGTTAATTATTGTCATTTTTGTCTTGATTGTTGCTATTCGGTCTTGATTGTGGGCTTCCTGAATGAAAAAATGTGATTTTCTTGCTACGCGAACTCTCAATTGGGCTAGGTTTTGCTGTCAAATATCTGTTTCAGTTTCATTCATTTGGCATGACTGGGTTTTGCTTCCTATTCTGACATTTATGCAGAACTTTAGTCATTTGATGGCTTGAGTTTTTTTCTTTTTTCCTTCCAATTAATTATATGTGGTTTTATTCTGATGCACTTTTCCTATTAGAAACAACTGATGCTCTTTTTTTTGTTTTTTGAAAGGAAACTGATGCTTTTGTAATCATCCTTTTTATAATCCTCCTTAGAATGTTAGAGCTACGC
This sequence comes from Rauvolfia tetraphylla, assembly GCA_030512225.1. Taxonomy (NCBI): domain Eukaryota; kingdom Viridiplantae; phylum Streptophyta; class Magnoliopsida; order Gentianales; family Apocynaceae; genus Rauvolfia; species Rauvolfia tetraphylla. The sequence continues at coordinate 7,666,370 of JAJQKT010000045.1, read as the reverse complement.
TCTTTCTTATGCTAATTTGTGCATCTTGAGGAGATGTTATTAAGAGAAATTAAAAAGAACATGATAAGTACTCCAGTACCCCCCTCCCACCAACCCCCACATGTAAAGGGAAAAGGGACGAAAAGGGGATTAGTATTAGTTATGCTACTCTCGAAGTCATATGGTGCATGATATTCTTGATGCATAACCATCCTCAGTAAATAGCACACGTATGTGAACTTCAAATAGTATATGGTCACATCTTCAATGGTTGTTGTAGATGGACCTTTTATTACTGTTCTTGTGACTTAATTTGTTACTTGGCCCATGCTAGATGCATATCAAGTTCTGGTGAGATTTATATAAGACTTCTTTAGAAAAAATAGAATCAAAGTTGAAGACTTGATCCTCTCACTTCTTATGCATTTCTGAACTATTGATTGCATTTATATCCTTATTTCTTTCATTCTCGATAAAATTTCCACATATAGTCATCTTTGCAATTTATTTTAATGTTTCATCAAGCTTGAGCTGTCGCAAGTTATCACTGTGTGCGTTCTGTCTCTCTCTCTCTCTCACAAACATGCGCATATATGGACACAAAAGTCTGACATGCATCCTTTGTTGGCTTCTCTTTTATAGCAGCATTTTTTATGTAATTGTACCTCTATAGAAGAAGGTTTTGATTTTATCCTAAACACATAGTCAGAAATTTTGTATGAGATATTTAGTCATCATCATATTTTGGTTATCTGTTAGATTCATGTTCCTTCCTTTTTTTTTTAATTTCTGATTTTATGATTTTGGAACTCTTAAAAGTGTTAGGACCATCAAGCTGGAAAGTTATTATAAAGTATGCTTGTAGTGAAGTTGAAACTCTACCATCAAGTCTGCTGCATGTGTGAAATCAGTTCTATTGGCGAAAAGCATTAATATCTTTAAATCTATGAAATTGGAAGTTTGAGGTTCATTATTACTTCCTTCAATGCGGAGATAAAGTAATGGACCGATGAATTGTTTTTGACAGTTATCTGCTACTAAGCCAATTAAGAAATTCCTTAAACAAGTTATCTAATTGATTTTGTCTTGTAAGAATGGCGTGAAAAAATCCTAGCTGAGACAAGCATGAAATTTAACGAGCTGAGCTTGTTGAATTTCTTTGTTAGCTCGAGCTTGACTCAAATTGTAAACCAAGAATCTCAAACTCAGCTTGATCAAGCTCATTTCTAAATCCAGTTTGAGTTTCATTCATTTAAAGCACTAGGCACTAAAGCTTGATGTGTTGTCCATCTGACTATGCTGAAGCTTGATAATTTTTCCAAAAGAAAAGAAAATTATTTCTTGATTCTCTTGGTAATTAAAATCAATGATCTTAGCAAAATGAAAACAAATTTCACAAAGTTGAGAGAAAAGAATTTGTTTTTTTTTTTAAAACTGTTTCTTGTTTCCACTATGTATATTGGCAAAAATGTGTCATTGAAAGTAACTGGCAGTCTTAAATTACGCTGATGACACAAGTGGTGGAGAATGTCTACATGCTTAAAATAAAACTTGTTCACATTGGGGTTCAGAAGTTGGCCAAATAACCTGCCCATAAAGCATGAACATCTGTGTGCCATGTGGCCAATTTCACTTTTGATATCAACTCATATTAGCAAAAAAATATGAAAAGATGAAAGAGAAAACCACCTATAAGTATTAAATGCTGTAATTTTTAATTCATAATGAATCTGAAGTGGTTGTTTAAGGGCTTTATTTTGAATCATCACAGATCTAAGCTGATTTTTAGACTTATTCTAGGTACTGCTTTTTGCTTCATTTATCCAGGAAACCAATAACCATTCAATGCTTAATGCTTCTAGCTCAAGCAATATGCTCAGAAGAGAATTATATGGTCAAGCGTTTATCTTGAATCATCACAAATCTAAACTTTTCTTTAGACTTATTCCAGCCAATGCTTTTCACATCATTTATCCCAGAAACCAATAACCAATCTTACTGCTTCTATCTCAAGCAATATGCTTAGAAGAGAATTATGTCTTTGAACATCGAAGTTCGAATATGAGATTTCTACGAAAGGAATAATCGTTTAAAGAGTAATTTGCAAAACATGTTAGTGCTTCTAAACTTGGACATCTCAGAAGTAGACAAAAGGATTGAGATAGGAAATAGATAGCATTTTATTAACTTGGTCCCCGGCCCCCTCCCTTGACTTCTGTTTTTTGAAAAAGATTCTAGTATCTGAAGATTTTGCTTCTATTGGTTTTATGTTCATGCACATAAGATAACCAAGTAATAGGATTTGAGATAGATGAAAATATTGTAGTGTGTTCAATTGTTTGACCACCTATTAATAGGACAAGTTGATAAGCTCTTTTTAACCTTAAGTTCCTTTTTCCTAAGATCTGGGTCTCAAGTTTTTCTTTTATTGTGTTTGTGTTCATGAATGTAACATGAGTGAATGGGATTTTAATATACATGAGATTCTGCCAGTATGATGAATTAATTGAACAGATATTCTTAAGAAAACTTCCTTTTGTAAATTGTTGTATGATTGACAAAATATCTGCTGGAAATTCCTTGTCATCAACTATTTTTAATGATGGAAAGTAAATTTGCAGTTCATGGTATGGAATATGGCTTTGGTGCACATGACTTCCCTATTAGTGGAGTTTTCGAAGTGGAGCCCAAGACCTGCCCCGGTTTTGTCTATAGATGCTCAGTCCCATTGGGTCAGATCAACATGCATCCTTCTGAATTCCGAAGCTTTATTGAGAGTGTGGCTTCTGAGTATCATGGTGACACCTATCATCTTATATCCAAGAACTGCAATCATTTCACGAATGACATGGCCAGAAGGTTGACAGGGAAAGGAATTCCTGGGTGGGTGAATCGGCTGGCACATTTAGGTACGTATACTGAGTTCTGCTTAGCTTTCAATCTCTCTCTTGATAACATAAGCTGCATTGACCAAGCAGGTGTCTGTTTTATTTGTACAGTCTCAACTTAGAAATTGGAGGATTCTGGTCCAGCTTATTTTACATTGTTTCTCCCCATTGCAAAAATGCATGTTTAGCCTTGCTCCTTTAGTCAGTCACCAAAACTCAATTTGCTTTGTTTTCTGATTATATTATCTCTATACCTTATTAACAATCTAAAACAAGGAAATTGTATCACGAAATACTTTGTTTAATTTCAGGTGCTTTCTGTAGTTGTCTTCTCCCTGAAAGCCTTCAAGTAACAACTGTTAAACAGCTTCCAGAGTACCATCCTTGTAACGGTAAGCCTGTTCTGTGTTTCTTTAGTGCTATGAGTGTCCACTTTTCTCATTTCCTCTTAAAAGAGTGTATATACTTTTTTAGTTCCTTATTTTTTTTTTGTGGGGGGTTTTGGGGTGGGGGGGGGGGGGGGGTTGGCAAAAGATGCATACACTGATGCCATCCAGATTAAGCATCTGTTTTTTCTATTTGGGCATACTCATCTTTGTCTCCAATTCTATAATATTGCAGTGCATCTATAGAGATGGTTTACTTTTTCCTTAAATATGTCTTGCATCTTATGCAGAGGACGATGGGAGTGGTTCTTTCACAACAAATACACCGCATGAACCAACAGAGAGTGATGATGGAGATCAGGATAAGTACCTGCTGTCACCAACACGGGGAAATGTGGAGGTGGCTTTTATAAAGGAAACACTAAGATGATTTTAGGCAGTCTTGATGGGATGAATGATCATTTCTTTGTCTGCAAGGCATGTCCAATCATGTGTTAAGATTTGCTACTTGAAGCATACGCCAAAGTATTAACACGAAGGTGCTGCCGATCAAATTCTTTATTTATTGCATATGTTAGAGTTTGTTAGAATCTTTTCTTGAAAAATTGTTTCTTAGGGAACTCTCAGAGTTCAGAAGCCGGATGATGCAGGTTCATTGTTGGTGATTGATTGTCATCCCCTTTGAGGAGCTTCAGAAAATGTTAAATTGCATAAGCTCTTTGTATATACAGGGATTGCCGAGTATGGGGAAGACAGCTTTTGAGCAGAAGAGGTTGACCATTGGGAGCATTCCTTCTTCTGATTACAAGTTGTTCTCTTCGTTTTGCTTTCCTTCTTCTTTTAATTTATTGGTTGCGGGTGTGGGAAGGGAGGATTTGCCAGTGTCCTGATTTAACTTGCTGCAGGCTATTGTATCCTGGAAATTCCAAATTTTTTATTGTTGATCATCTAAGTTCTGTCGGAATTATTTCCCAGATTTTTTTATTGAACTTAAAAGGTATGTGTTCTTTTATGCCTTGTGTTGCATCATTCATTAGAACAAGCTCAAAGTTAATACTCGGTCAGTTGCAAGACTTAAGACTGCTAAACCTGCTATTAGCAATCACAATCTGCAATAGGTTCAATCTGTGGTCTTTGTATGGTCTGGTTCAAGATCGGGAGACGATAAGCTGGTATGTTCACTGCCGTCCGTACCGAAATGTGAAACATTGAGAAGGAAATACTGCTTTAAAGTGGAGCTTTGTTCCATTAGTAGTATTTAGAAGATTGATGTGATATTGCAATCCTGAAGTGCCCATCCCGCTTATACTCCTATCTTCTGAACCTACGAAGGACATGAGCCTAGAGTTCCGGACTTGCAGTGAGTTAGCACCTCTGTTTCAGTCCTGGCAAACAACTTTGCAACACGATTGAAGTAATTTTGCCTAGTGCTCTATTTTTTCGTACACATGCAAATCCAGTTTAAGACCTTAGACTCATTTTCAGCTTTACTTGCATTTCCAGCTTGTTATCACACACACACCTTCGGTGTTACAGATTTTACGAAACAAAATTAAGCCAATGGGAAGAATAGCGGGATTTGACCAAACATAAGACTATAGCACAAGAAAATGGTCCAAGACTGCAACAAGCATTATCTTACGAACAAATATAACGAAACAAAACAATTAAAGCGCAACGATGTACATTGAGTGGTGTTTTGAAGGACCACATTATCTGCCATCTGAAGAATCATACCAAGCCTTTTATATCTGAAATAATTAACAATTGTAATGCTCTTAATCTTAATCCAGCACAAGCTGTGGTGCCAGATTCGTACTGAATGCAAGGTTATATCTTCCCCTCAAGTGCCAATTTGGAGTTTAACCACGCACAAACCTCACCCATCTCTTCCGGAATGGTATAGTGACCAAGCCTGTACACAAAAGAGTTGGTAGTTAAATCATGGAAGTAGCTATGGTAGAAGAAGGATTTGCAGATGTGACGCATATATACCCATTGTAGGACTTGAATGTCACATCCTGAAATCCAGATGCACTCAACTTCTGTGAAGACTTCTCCCCAAATTTAAAAGGGACGACATCATCTCCTGTATCAGATTGTTCAAAATTTTGAACCAGCTTAAACTATGTAAATAAGGAACAACAAAGCCATACCTATCACATGATTACCTCAAATCAATGAGTTAGACAAAAGTAAGATGTCCTTGAATTAGCACATAATAATTTACTCAAAAGGTGGAAAATAATTTCTATTTCTGTTGTACAGATAACTAGCATTGTTATTACAAGCACTTTTGTTTTATACCTCTTCCGTGACACAGGAGAATGGGCAAGGATGCAGCACGTCGTACAGCCTCTTCAGCTCCTTCTATCTTGCCACTTAGATTCCTGGCAAAACATAACATCATCTGGAATTGCACACTCATCCATGTAAAGAAGTAACAAAGCCATTAGAATAGAGTCAGAGGTCAAACTTTGCACATGGTAGCCACCCACTCAATCCGACTACTGCACTCAAATTGACAGGGTATGGATTGCCATTTTCATACTTTCCATGGGCAAAGCACGATGCAGAGTAGAGAGCGGTTGCTGCACCCATGCTGAAGCCTCCAACACCAAGTTTGACTGCAATTTAAATAGCAAATAGGCTGTTATCTCATACTAAGGCCTTTAATTCGATAAGGGAAATGAATAAACAGTTGAATTTTTTGTTGCAAGTGGCTTGTTCATTTTTGGCTTTTATCTTCTTGTGTGAGAAGTTGCAAGCATCTTCAATAGTCTCACTCAGAAGCATGAAATATTTGTTCAGTTCTTACCCTGACATTTCAAAATGCTTCCAGATAACAGTGGAAAATAATATTAAGTACCTTACTGGTTTTGTCAGCATGATCACATGAGTACCACATATAGAAAGACACTGGAATGATATTGAAGTATCCAGTGGTTATACTAAATATTCATCCAGATCATATGCTTATGTCCTAGGGAATAAAGAATAAAAGTTCATATGCCCAAAAAAAATAAAAAACAAAAGCAAAGGGAAAGTGTTAATAGCTTCTGAAAGCATGGATTTCTAAGTCAAAACAAGCCAAACACCACTAATGGAGTAACATCACTAGTTTCTAAGCAGCAGGAGTATTAACTGTTTTAAAACTCCAATCTTTCTTTTCTTACCAAGGCAATAAATGATATCCTGAAAAGTTTACCTATTTCTAAGCACAAATCTTAATTATTTAAAAAGTATAAGGAACATCACCAACCCAGAGCCCACTCAAATATGAGCAAAATTATAAAGAGGGAAAATCACACAGCTTGAGCTGCAATGAAACTCACTTTCAGGGGGCTCCGTAGCCAACAAACTAGCAACATATGATGCTGCTGCATCCAAGCCCTCCATATCATCTTTAGCACTTTCAGAAAGGTCATTTACATCGAACCCTGGTATAAGAAGGAGAAAAAGACAACAACTTAGAGATCTGTAATTGCTTTTGTGCAGGAGATTTACCTCAATGTCAAGTTCTATATTTATAAGCCTATAACTGGATTGCTTATAGAACTCATTTTATTTAATTGATTTGATCATAGGCAATGTGATATGTTTCCCCTCCAGGTAAGATTATACAACCCTTATCCTTCCATAGGACAATCAAGAGAATATCCAATACTTACAAGCAGTTGAAGGAAAGCCACCAAACAGAGTAATTGGTTGTTGTGGAGCAGAAGGGCAGATCCATTTAATCTGCAGCATGTACGTCAAGCAAAAACATTTTACAACTCCACATCCGGATAAACAAGAAGAAGAAAAAAGGTTAATACTTAAGAATAGTGCTTGCTAATTATGTTCTTCTAAGGAAAGTTAGTTATGCCATTCTAGATTTCCCTAAAACATATAAGCTTAGTCTCTTTGCTTCATATGATATAGATATCCTTACATTTGGTAGAGGAAGGGTTTCCAACAGACTGGACCAGCTGTGAGAAAACCATCAGAAAAACGAATGATTATTGGAGTCAGTACCTTGCATTAAGGGTGTATAGAATCCAATAAATGGCAAACAGAACATAGAACACAATTTATAGGACTTCAAATTCTTTCTTGGTCTCATATTGAATGTCGCTCTTGACTTTACCTTACCCTTAATGAATTAAAATAGATAATGAATTAAAATGTGAACTATGCATGATAATACTCTCAAATCCATCCTTTTAATTTCAAGTGAGTCTAACAGTGGAAATTTATATCGAAACTATGCTTAGATAAGAAAATGGCACCCATTTTGGTACAACTCCCTCATCAAACCATCAAAGTATGACATTCAATTTGGCAAGGAGGGAATATTTAAGCAGCAAACCAAATGCTTAAAGTACAGTTCACTCATTGGAAGCAGAAATATGAAAGCCCCAACATCTTTACAAGAACTTGCAATTCAGTATATCCACTAGAAAATCATTAACAGAACAGAAATTCATTCTTGAGTTTACTTGACTAGCAATGATAATCCAGTGATGTAATCAAGATAGTGTTATATCAATTGCATACATCATCTAGACAAAGAAAGATCAACTTTAACTAATAAGCTAGAAATGTAACATAATGTAAAACAGAGTATAATACAACAGAATCAATAGACTAGAAGTAGTTCCACATGCATTTGACTTTACATAATAGTTGAAAGCTGACAACCTGGCTTGATGTTTTGAAAATAGAAGTAAATAATTGGTTCTCCTCAGCTAAAAATGTGGAGCGTGGAGGTGAAAGGTTATACATTGTTAGTTCTCTACACAAATAGACAATCCTCTCCTCCTCCTCCCTTTCCCCCTCCCCTCCTCCTCCTCCCTTTCCCCCTCCCCTCCCCCTCCACCCACCAAAAAAGATACTACCCAAATAGGTCTGAGAATCAACTCATAACTTCCTCAAGAAACATTATTAAAGAGGTAAATCAACTCAAAAGATGAAGATGTCTAAAGTTTTTAACCATAAGAATTGGAGTAACAATTCTGAAGACACAAAGGGAAAATTTAAATTCACCCCAAGAGTACACCAAATAAAATGCTAACCCACTAAAATCAGCTTTAACAGTGGCTACAATTCAAGCAGCAAGAAGGAAAGTACAAAATCACATTACCTTGAGCCATTGTCTCCAAGACCATGCAACCAGACTATAGTTGCCTGGTGTTTACCTTTGGGCCTAACCACATAAGTCCGGCCAAACTCAAATGCCCTTCTGACAGTTCTACCACCTGTAGAAATTATAGCACAGTCCCCTAATTATAGAGTGGAAAGAAAAGCACAAAATTGAAATAAAAAAATAGACCAGACACTAAATTCCTCTTTCAATTCAAAACAAGCTAATATAATGATCTCAGATGCTGTCAATTCCCAGCTGCTAACATTACAATGCAACAGAACTGTAACTAAGCCCTTTACATGGAACATTATAATGAGTGCCTCACCAGGAACCACCTAAATAACTATTTGGTTTACCCATATTGGTTTCTCTTTATTCAACAAACCAGAAAATGACAGGTTAACAATCCACAAAAATCATACCATGTGCTTGGTCCTTAGACCTTATGAGTTCAGACAAGAACCCAACTTGCGGAAAAGCATATTTAAATGAACTCTTATTAAAAGATATAGAGAATGTCAAGACAGCAAAACAAGTGGATAAACTTACTAGCACCAACAGAAGGGCCAGTAAAACTCATATGCCTTCTGATAAAGATGTCTGCTTGCAAAATAAATGATCAAATTGATGCCTGCAGTGAAAATATTTAGCTCAAGTTATCCCTACATTATTTATAAACCGAATAGCACAAGCAAAGTGTGTATGTGTGTGTGTGTGTGTGTAATCGATATACATTTGTCAGCACCTATCAAGAGAGACCAAGAACACATCACACAGCATAAGTAAACACAAGTTATAGCAAGCAGGGGTAATTACAAACGTATGAAACTTGCACTAAATTTCTCTTTCTTATGTTAAACAAGTTTCCCATTGTTGACCCCAAACAATTCCACGAAATTTAAACTTGATAAATACAGCCAAATACTCTTTCCCATTTCAAATGGGAAATCAATGAGTAACCTCAACCCACTCTTCTTACACATTCAGTATAAAATTCACATTTACTTGAAATACCCAAAAAGAATATGATGATTGAAAATATCAAACGATAATGCCAGAAAGCAATGGCCGTCGTAATTGAGTTTGCCAAACACCGGAAAAGGGCAAAGTTCATGAAAAATGAAGGAAACCCATGCGTCAGAATGAACCAAATTAACATTTTTACTATATCATTGAACCAACGACTTCGCATATCAAAGTATTTCAACAGATGCTTCAGTGAAAAATTAAGCCAAAACAAATTAGTGAAGAATAAAAGGACCATGCACTGACACATAAAGTAGTGACTACTAAAATTGAACCCGAAAATGCCAAACAGCAATGCTCCTATTAAGCAACAAAACCAAAACAAAAAAAAGACGGTTTTCTGGTCGACAAGAAGCACGAGCTTCCTTAACCTTACCAAAATTAGCAAGAAATTAGGGAATTCAAAAGCGGATCATAACTAATCCTACGTTTAACCCATTCATGGGTTAGGCAAACGGTTGATATGATATGGAACAAAGCAATAAAGATGGGAGATTATGCGGGCAGCAATGGTTACCTGAAGTCTCAAAGAAAGCGTCGAATGAGCTCTCTGGTAGAACCTTTTGCTTCTCTCCTTCTGCACACAGACGATGCCATCTGCCATTAGTACTATTGTCTAATCCTTTGCTCCTCCTTTTTTATTAAGAGAATATTTTACGATAATATTTTAAGAGAAATTAGTTATACTTAATCTTTTAACTATTATAATTTTTCTCTTTTTAATAAAAAATTTATATTTTAATTATATATATATAAATTTTTTAAATAATTATATTTATCAAATTTTAAATATTCCGGTAGATTTCAGTAAAAAAAAATCATATTACAAGTATGATCATCATTTTCAATAATTTCCTTCTATTGTTTCATAGTATATAAACTATACGGGTAAAAAATCAATCAACAGTAAAATAACATTTTATTATCTTTTAAGTTATTTTCTTTATTCATCCTCCTTCTAAGTTATGAATAGAAAAAATTTTCTTTAAAAATTATAACACGTGCTTGTAGCATAATTGTTTTTACCAAATCTCGTCACAATATTTATAATTTGATAAATATAGTTATTTGAAAAACTTTCATGTGTATAAAAAGCTAAAATAAAAGTTTTTAGTTAAGAAGAGAAAATTCAAAATAGTTGAAGGGGAGTCATAGCTGTTTCTCATATTTTAAATTTCTTTTAGAAGGAGTAAAAGGTTTATTGAGAATTTACTCCTTCAATTATATGACATTCTGCTAATTTCATTTATAAAGATAAAAATATACCCTTTCCATCCCGCATTTAAAGAAAGTAAGAAATTATATAGTGAGTTCGCGAAGTTTAATTCACTTAAATTGTCAAAATTAGAAATTTAGGGTGCATATGAATTGTATTTTAATTCTAAATTCAAATACTTATATCTTACTTTCTTTTTCTTTAAAAAAATTATTTTTACGAAAAAAATAAAAAATTTAATTTCAAACTCAATTTATATATTCCTAAATTTAAAAAATTTTAATTTTTAAAAGGTTAACATTATTATTTGATATTAAAAAATATATATAAATATTTAATTTTAGATTAATAGTATCAATTTTATTTTTAGAGATTGAGATTTCATTTTAATATCATTATTATTAAATACAATATCACGTCTAATTCTACCTTATTATTTTCATAAATATTTTTCCTTTTCTAACAAAACTTTATCCCTCGTTCAAGAAAAACAAATAATTATTAACAATTCAAGATTCAAACCTTCCTTTTTTTAGTGAAATCTGTAGGGAAAACTAAAAAGAAAAACATAAAAAAATCAAAATTCAGTTGCTTTACACCAACGGAAGATTCAAAATAGATCCAAAAACAAATTTCTTGCTTTGGTATAGATTCAAAATGTGGTTCGCAGATGAAAGTGGACGGACATAGGCCTTCCGCGTGTGGTGTGCAAACAAACCTAGTTCGTTTGCATGAACTGTGCGGACGGACTTCAACCAAAAACGAAACGGCGCGGACAGACATAATCCGTCTGTAAAGCAGCGGACAAACATGGTTCGTCTTTGTGGCGCATGGACCGTGCTTTTACAAGTTTTTCCTTTTGTTTATTTCTTTTGGTTTACTTTTATTTTGTTTAATCAATTGAAACTCAATCATGTAATTAATTCAAAAGATGAACTATATATAGATTATTTATTTTTTGATTTTATTTTAGAACAGAGGAGAGAGAGATATTTTTCTTACGCTTTATTTGTTTGGGACGAAAGTATGGAGTAGACTAAAAAGAAAAATAAATAATGAGATAAATAGATATTTAAGTTGTTTAATTAGAAGAGATATAAAAAAAAGAATTTTTCTCTACATCATCAAAACTATCTCTTCTAAAAATATAAAGAAATTAAAATTTTATTTTTCAACTATTGAAATCAAATAAAATAAAAATAAATAATTTAACCTTTATATCCAGAGGAGTGAAAAGTGTCACTCTCCCTCCCCGCTTTAAAGGTGCATTTCCAAAGCTCGATCGGGGGTGGAATTGCAAATGCTATTTCTTGGACCATTTGGAAGCCGTACCAATTTTAGTGCTGGGAAGGTCAAACCGATTATTAACCTTAGCGTTTTCGATCGTGATTTATTCAAAATTGAAAAAATATTGTACCCGCAATTTAACTTTTATGAATAACTTATTTTAATTATAATATTTATTAATTATTAATTTTTAAATTTATTTATATTATTTTAATAAATATATTAAAATACACATATATTTTAATATGATAAGACTTATTATTATTAACTTCAATATATTCTATATCTTTATTTAGCATAAACTTGTCTTATTATATTAAAATTAATTAATATTGTATTATTTCTACTAAAAGAATAATTAATATTTATTCCTCATATATATTATCTGTTAGGTAATATTCAGAATAACGTATAAAAATATATATATAATTAGTTATAACTAATTTGTAATCAATATAATAATAAAAAATAATTTACTAAAAGACATATAATATTAAAATAAAGAATTATATGTTGGGAATATATTTGAAATTTTATAATTTAAAATCAAATTTCAAATAAAATTACCTATCACATGTTAATTCGAATTTCTAAAATTAAGATTATTACAATCACGATTGTTAAATTATATTAGAAAATTATTATTAGAACAATCACAATTGGTAAAATCACGTTTTTTGTTTCTTGATCTTCCTTGACGCTTCTTCCATTCCCACAACCAAAAGCTTCCTCTCCACCACTACCACAATTCTTCCTACCAAAAAATATTGCCACCGCCCGGGGGGGGGGGGGATTTACAGAGGGGGCAGCTGGCCACAGTGAATTTAGAGGCTCTTACATAAAATATCCTCGGTAGCATGAAGTTTCTGGTGGTAACCACAGGGGAGGAAGATGAAGAAACCATCGTTGATTAAGCAAATTGTTGTAATAGTAATAATTGTTGGGCAAAATTACATGTTTTTCCCTTTAATTTTAGTAACTTAAGAAAAGATTAATTCGTAGACTGTCAATGACTGAAGAATTGCATTGAGATGATATTTTGATTTCATGAAACTAAATTGATAGATAATTGTGTTTAGAAAGAAAATAATGCACAATGGTGACTCGTGTTTTATTTTATTTAATGTATAAATATATTTAATCATAATTTTAACTGATTTTATTAATATAATAAAAATAAAAAATAAAATTTTAAATATCACAATATATCAATCATTTAAAAAATAATTAAAATATTTTTTATTTTAAAACCGAATGAGGGAATATTACTTCTTCTCCATGAAGGGTCGGTCACAGCTGTTTCTGAAGCTGCCAAGGTAGCAGTCAGATCCAGTCCTGAACTCGCTTTTTGTTATATATGCATAACTTATTTATGATGATTTGATTAATTTTTTTTTATACAACAACTGAAACAATTGTTCAGAAGTTAGATCAAGAATTTCTAACTGTTAAATAAAAAAAATTGATGGAACAGTCGTAAATAAGTATATATTGGATCCTAACCCCAAGGACCTCAAGGGAGGCTTTAGCAGTTCCAGATTTAACAGCAGTAGTTTAGCTAAATGGGCTGATCCGACTTCTGTTTTCGGCTCTGTTCCTGTTTAACACTCTTCCCGACTGAGGTGATTTACGACTCGGGCTCCAGTTCGAAAATTAGGTAGAAAGAAGAAAGAATTCTTCTTATCTTCACCAAGTATAGTCAAAAGTTGGACTTGCAGATAGGTTAATTCAACCAATCCAAAAACAGATGTAATAGCCTGCAATCCACGCTCACCACTCAAGATCTTTGAACTTTTATACGAATCCATCGCACCCATTTGTGTGTATCACTGTCACGTAAAACCAGAAGGACAGCTAAATAACTTGTTCTGGCTATTAAAAGTGTGAAAGTGGTTGAGAGACCCACCCCCCAAATTTAATGCATATGCAGCTCTCTCGAATTTTGTAACAATGCACAATGTAAAAGTTTGACAGCAGGTTAGGTAAGCAATGGTCAGTTGCATTCAATGCCTATTGATTCCTGTGACAACTAAACTAAGGGCATACTCAAGTTGCAAAAATTGTCCCAAGAAATTAAAACATACAGGTAATAGAAGTCGTGTTAGAACTTCAGAGACGAACAAAATTTGGAATTTGGATCCGGTCCTGCACGTCCTTTTTGCAGGACGTGCAGGACCAAATATGGACCGTTGGATCAGATGTCAAATCTGATCCAACGGACCATAATTTTTGACCCCTGTTTGTATTTTTAAAAATTTGAAAATCTATAAAATTTCTACAGCCGTTGGATCAGATTCGAAATCTGATCCAACGGTCTATATTTGGTCCTGCACGTCCTGCAAAAAGGACGTGCAGGACCGGATCCGGACTGCAAAATTTGAATGCCCATCTCAAGGAATTGATGAAAAGGCAACAGGCTTGAGGCTATCGGCCAGAGAGCTCAGAAATTGCAAAGGAGTAACTAGCCGATGTTGAAGTGTTGTCTTGTTTGTGAGGTTTCACCACTGCAGCCTGCCTAGGCCTGCCTCCACCTTGTCCAGTAGGAGATAATAGGTCAACAACGAGCATTTCCGTCTCCGGTGGCTCCTCCACAGGCACTCGGCCATCCAGCATTTCCACCACTAAAGCCATGCTTGGCCTAAGCTTTGGCTTCTCTTGTATGCACCACAATGCTACACAAACTAATTTCCTCACTTCACTCTCATCAATACCCCCTGCATCCACCAATCTCTCGTCAACAATCTCCATTACCCTCCCTTCTCTCAATTTCTCGCTCACAAGCTTGGAAAAACATTGAAATTTTCTTTCAGAGTTGTGATTGCCGTGATCAATCACTCGTATATTCCTTCTTCCTCCAATGATTTCCAACAGCACCATCCCGTAGCTATAAACGTCAGATTTCTCTGAAATTCCATTCTCCAAGATCCATTCTGGAGCCAAGTATCCTCTGGTACCCCGAATATTGGTCACAACTCTACTTTCTTCTTTTCCCATCAGCTTTGAGAGCCCAAAATCAGAGACCAGAGCATGAAATGCAGCATCGAGAAGAATGTTTTCGGGCTTGACATCGAGGTGCAAGATACAAGACCGACAATCATGATGCAGATAAGAAAGTGCTTTTGCTACATCAAGAGCAACCCCGCATCTCAAGTCCCAGGTCAAGCAACCACCATGGTGGGCTGGTCCACCACTTCTGGGGAAAATCCACTTATCCAAGGACCCATGGTAAACGAACTCGTAGACGAGAAAACGGGGACCTGACTGGACGATGCAGTATCCAAAAAGCCGAACAAGATTGATATGTTGCACGCTAGCAATTGCTGCAACTTCTGATCTAAATTCCTTCTCACCTCGTTCCTGATCTCCCTCAATCCGTTTGACTGCTACTTGAGTACCATCACTCAGGATTCCTTTGAAGACGCAAGCCGAAGCTCCCCGGCCTAACAATGACCGGAACCCGTCGGTGGCTTCTTCAAGTTCTTTGTATCTGAACTTGATTGGAACTCCAGCAACTTTCCTGAGAAAACTATACTCAATTCGCAGCTCGCGACCTTGTGAAACAATCTGTGTCTCTAACCTTTTTCTCCTGCTATTGAACCGCGTCCTGATTATCATAACTGTAAAAATAGCAACGATTGCGGCAACATCAGCCCCAAGAATCAGAAAAAATGTCCTTGAAAGTTTTAAAGAGAGACGAGCAACGACGATTGAGATGACAAGGACTGTAATCAATGAGATGGCGATTACGTTGGCTTTCCGGTCTTCCATCTGTGTACCATTTCTGTCTTTTTTAGGAGTAAATGTAAGAACAATTTCTCCGTTTGAACGTGTTCTTGTTCTGAAAATGGCTTTGATCCTCTCCATGGGTGGGGGTTGGTATGATGATCATGTGCAAATTGCAATATTTAATTTTGTGGGGAAAAAATTGAGGAGACTGGTCTCCTCCTTCAACTTTGGCCAACGTTTGCGGTCTAATGCAAAACGCGCACAACACGGTTTGAAGGGGTTCACTTTCACCTTAAAGCCGGGTTCAAATCCGCTCCACTTAACCTTAGTAGGAAATATCCTTAGTAAGCAATTACTCCATAGTCCGTACTACAAGAAGTGAATTATTTTTCGTTTGAAATTCAACTTTTACAACTTTTATACGGTCCAAAAGGTAATGGATCAACTGCTTATTTACCACCAAAAAAAAAAAAAGGTAATGGATCCCTTTTAGAAATTTTCACTTTTTAGAAAACCTAATGAATGATCAGTTGTGAATCTTTTCATTTTGATTTAGGATGTGATTGAATAAAATTTAATTTTAAAATTTTTATATTAAATTTTGTAAAAATTAAATTATGTGTAAAAGAAACTATGAGTCTCAAAACTTAAAATTTTAGATTTGATTTTGAGATAGAATGCTTCCCAAGTAGAGTTTTAGTAAGAGCCATAGAAGTTTAACGACAATTTCAATTTTCAAGACTCCTTCAACTCAATGAAAAATTAGATATTACGGTGACCTTTTTTAATCTCTTTTTATTTTTTTCTTGAATGATCATACTCTACTATATATATAATTGAAGAAGGGAACATTCTTTTCTCTTTTTTGTTTTTGACGGCTTTAAAGAAGAAATTATTATTAAAAAAATCTCTTGTTTTTATATTACTCCATAGTTAACTGCTAGTTAGAACACCAAATTCCATGACCACTCTATTTCTAAAGATTGGGTGTACTAATTCCTCCACCTCTTCCTATGTCATCCAATATTCAACTGCAAAAAATTGAAAATACTCCTAATGAAGTGAAGAAGTATTAGCCAGCAGCGTTTGATAGTAGGATGCGAGTATTAATTAGCCACGCAGTGCGCACAGACCCAATTCTTTTGCTTTTGGCTAAAAACAATATACTTTTAAAATATTTGTTTGTGGCAAACTAGTGGTACTGTAAGCTTAAATATTTGTAATAATGAGTCAACAAATTAAAATATGAATATGGTGAAGACCAAAGCCGAATTCAGCGATTTAAAATGACGGGTGATGGTGAAGTAGGAAGGCAGAACTTATTATGGAATAGTCATGAAAAAACTAAGCCATATAGGAAATTGCCCGCGGTGACCGTTGCAAGAAACTTGAAGCCCTGAATAGTCATTATCCCACGCTTTTGACTTTTGACTTTGTTTTGATGTTCCGCAAGTTGCGTGGCTGTTGACTGGCAGCTCTGGCTCTCTCAGTTCTCATATACCCCGAAGGCGAAGGATTTAGAATTTGAAATATGATTCAACCATTATTTTTTATTTTTAAATGTATTTTTAAAATCCTTAAATCAGATATTAAATTTGATTTAATTATACACCTCCTGTAAAATGAACGTGCTCGGATCCAAACTATACCCGAATCGGAGTTGCACATAGAATTCATTCCTCGCTGCCAAAATGTCAACTTACAATCCCTACAACGCATTTTGACATTTTTGTATTACTTAATTTTTTTTTGACGTTTTAATCATTGTCAAATAACCGAGCATTTAATTTGATATTTTTTGGTCTTTCCTCTTTTTTTTTTTTTTTTTTTTTTTTTTTGTGCAATAGCAAGATGTTATTCAAGATAAATGGCGGTAATAAGAAACTTTTCCTTTCAAATAGTTATAGATTTTATATTTATGAGTGCATTTATGTTCAGTAAAAATAAATAAATAAATATAGAATATGAAAGATTTTGCTAAGCAGATAATCTAATAATCTCAACTCTACCTAGTTCTGAATTGGTCTCAAGACTTGCGCGTCGCCAAAGGGATGGAGGATTTTAGTTTTTGCACGAAATTGAGTTTTGGTTCTTGCATAAATGAGTGTAACATACACATATCGATGGGTCTATAAGTATATATTTTTGTGTAAATAACTTTTAGTACTTAATTTTTTAAAAGTAGATGATATTTAGGTAATAAACTTCACATATGTGGTTTACGTGAAGTTTTACTCTTCCACCTTTATTTTTTTTAATGATTCAATCAATAAATTAATTTTAGTTTTATGAATCTAAAAATACTTTTATAGTTAACCTTTTTTGCTAATTTTTTAAAACATTTTTAGCATATATTCTTTGGTTTTCCTTTTCTTTTTTACACAAGATGGAATTGGATTAAATTAAGACTTTAATTTTGAAGTAACAATATAGTGATTAAGTTAAATTTTAAATGTTAACTTCATAAATTTAGATCATTATTATTTAGAAAAATATATTAACTACAATTGAGTATAAAAACTTGATCTCGTACACTGTATGGGTCTTTTTGCTAGTGTAATAAAGAGTGTTTCTATCTTTTTCATTTTGTCAACAAACTGACATAACATATATTGCTAGTGTTTAATCCATTAAAATTAACGGTTGCGGCTACAATTAGAAAATTTAAAGTTTACATTAAGTAACCTAACAGTCTTTCTAATTAAATGCAGTATCATGAATAGTACAAAAAATAATTTAATTTTTTAAAAAAATTTAGAATGTTTCACAAAAGTGACTCGGAAGGGGTGCACCACTTCCATGCTCTGTTCACAAGGAGAAACTTTATACTGGTAGCTTTGTAACTAATCAGTATCTCATAAGTTATACTTTGTCCAATCACATGAAGCCACGTATACTGTAGGTTCTACCATTATCACTTACTCATTCATCAATACAGGAATCCACAGTACACGTGACTTCATGTGATTGGATAGAGTATAACTTATGGGATACTGACTAGTTACACAGCT
This sequence comes from Rauvolfia tetraphylla, assembly GCA_030512225.1. Taxonomy (NCBI): domain Eukaryota; kingdom Viridiplantae; phylum Streptophyta; class Magnoliopsida; order Gentianales; family Apocynaceae; genus Rauvolfia; species Rauvolfia tetraphylla. The sequence goes on along the minus strand of JAJQKT010000045.1, from coordinate 7,647,723 downwards.
ACCACCATAAAGTTTTTCGTTCACAAGAGTGGTGTTCTAATATTTTATTATATTATTAAATAATTATATTAATATAATAGAGAACAAGATAATTATATTTTTAGTAAAATTAACTTTAAAAATATAATTTAAAAGTTTGTATAATGTTAAATATCTTGAAACGTAAGAATTACTTATTAGTCAACGAAACAAATTAGACACCTAAAAAGTTCAGCTAACAAAATTGTCAAAATAGTGGAATTGACTCCAAAACACGTAAAGTATAATTATCAATTAAGTCATTAATCGATTAACAAAAGAGGATCATATTCTTTGCTAGTCAATGAAATTTTTTCTTACTAACTTAGCTAACCTTTCATTTAAAGCAACATATACATTTATCTTCATGAACTGTAATTCCTACAAGTAGTTGGCTATTGACATTTTCATCAAATTGGCGTAACAAATCAATGATTCATCAACTAACCCATATAACTTATTCTTGCAATGTTGAAATTAGTTTGCAATATTTCATTTTATTATTTTTTGTGTTAAGATGCGAATATCTTAATATTAATGGCTATTTCAACAGTTAATTATGGCATTCTTAAAATCAAATTTTATTTAAAAATGAATAAAAAATTGTTTAAGTTGTAAATATCGAAGCAAACAGATTAAAACTTCCTTTGAAGTAGTTTTATTAGTGATAAAAACGAAAAGTTCATTTCACAACATGAAAAATAAATTATTAGGGTTGTACATGAAAAACAAATCCAACGTTCTTACTTTCTTCTATACCCAAAATTGATTTACAACTTTTATTTCCTTACTCACCCCTGCAATTTCTCTGGTTTTCTCAAGGTAATTCTTCACTTTTTATCTTTATTATTTTATTTTTCTATTGGTTTCTCCCATAATAATTCATATGCTTTATTATCTTTTTCTCTTTATTATGTGAAAAAGATAACTGAAGGGTTTAAATTCGCAGGCACTTTTACCGAAAAATTAGTTTTTCATCAATCCAATTAAGCATTCAGAAACTTTTATTTTTTAAATTTCTTTCACATCAATTCTTAGATTTTTTAATATTTTTCCAATATCGCATTATTGCTTTGCCAATCTTTTTTTTTAAAAAATTTTAATTTCTGGCTTGGAGTTTCGAAGACTTCATATATTATACCTTTTGGATAGATGCTTCACGATTAAGAAATTTGTAGTCCTTGATGTATATGTTCTATGTTTCACAATGTATCCATTCACCAGAAGCCAAAGCAACTGCAACTAGAAGTCTATTTCAAAATATGATATTCAAGCAATTTTTTCTCTTTGATTTTGATCCTTAAACATTTTTTGCTATTTTCAGAATAAACTTTTGAGGTCCATTTTTTTATACATATCTTCTCACGTAAACTTATAATTAGTCAATTTGTTATTGAATTTGCCTTTTTTAAGCTCCTTTATATTATATCTATTATTCGTTATCTTTTGTTCTTTCTTTTCTCATGGAGCGAGACTTAGATTCAGAGTGCAAGTCAAACTTAGAAGAAAATGGATACTATATTCCAATTTTATTTTCAAATGCAGGAGCGAGCCTTTTTTTCCCCTACAAAATTTAGGGTTTTAAACAAAGGGGAATGCTTTGAAGCAATCTTGGAAGGTGGATAGATTGAGTAAGCGATACTGACCCTAAAAGAAAAATAATGAAGAGTCGTACGCTTTTTTGTTTCTTAATGGTCATATGGTTTGGTTTAGGCCTATTTTGGTTGGAAGGAAAAGAGAGAGGAAAAGGGGATGAGAAGTAAAAGAGGAAGTAAATGGGTATTTTACTTCGTTTGGTTGGAGGGAGAGAAGGGAGAAGAGTAAAATGAGGATGAGGAGAGCTCCCTCTCCACATCAGCAATTCTAATCCTTCAACTTTTGAAAGGATTGGGAGGTATTTAATATTTAAAAGAATATTATACCATCAACTTTCACTTTTATTCTAATTTTTTAATTTAAAGAGATGGTAAATTTATAAATACTAATAAAATATTTTCCCTTCCTATTCCACTTTTTGTACAACCAAATAAGGGGAAGTATTTCTAATTTACTTCCCTTCCCCTCATACCAAACAAAATCAAATTAAAGACAAATATCTCCCTTAGGGGAAGTAAAATGTGCCTTTTCTCCCAAGCTCGTTTAAATGCAGGCTTTTTTGGCCCTCTGGCTAGCGCGGGCCAGACACAGGCCAGCTTTTTTTTCTTTTTAATTTTTTTTAAAAAAATTTCTAAAACAATGTAGTTTTGCAAAGCTCGCGGGCTCGGGGTTTCCAGCCCGTTTCAAGGCCAGCCTGCTCAGGGCCGGAGCGGGCTGTCCCATTTGACACTATTACCTCTCTCTTCTCCTTTGCGAACCAAACTAAGCATTAGTATGGCAAGGCCAAGTTAACAATATAGCATTCTTTTATGCTATTTTTGCTTCTACCAATGTCTTGCAAGAAAGAAAAAAGAATTCTAGAAGTTTATTACGTGTATAACACTCATGCATTTTCCCCTATGATAAAGGAAGAAGTATGAGACAGTCTTTCTATCTTGGCCTTCACACCAAAAAGTTCTAAAAAAAAAAATCTTCTCTAAGAAGAAATAAATTCATAAACATCTCACCTCTACACAAAGAAATTCTCAACAAATTAAAAAAAAGAAATCTTTTCTATGAAGAATAAATTCATAAACATCTTCTGAACAATAAGAGATGCATTGAGCATTGATAAGCTCCTCAAGAAAATTAATTATTTCTTCAAGAAAAGAAAAAGAAAATCAAATATATAACACTGTTTATCAAATCTAGAGGTCAAACATTAAAGTAAAAGAGAAAAAGGAAGAAAATAAGAGTAACATATATTAGAAAAGTAATTGAAAAGATTACTTCTACAATTTGGAAAAAAAGACCCTAATCAGAGAAAAATAAGAGAATATGATAATAAAAAATATTTTGAGGAAAAGTTTATGGAGAAAGTGACAGTATATAAGGTTATGTGGAGATAGTGAGAAGTTATTAGGAATTTGATTTAAATTAAAAGATTTTTTCGTGATAAACTAAAGTGTTCAAATTATTTTATCACAAAAAAAATCTCTTAGCAAATGATAATTTTTCTAACTAATAAAAAAATTTAAAATTTTAGAAATTAAGATTGGAGATTCGAGAGTTTTGAAGGGGGAGAGAGAGTAAAAATGTTATATATATATATATATATATATATATATATATATATATATATATATATATATATATATATAATATTACCTATATCAAATATACAAGGACACAAAATATGATAAATGATGTTTTTAAATTGTGTACATCTAATTTAAAAAATCAGAGTAAAATTTAGCTACAAAACTTACTTTTCTTTTACAAATAATCACTCTTGATGAAATTACAATAAAAATTTCAAATAAAAACTCAATTAAATTCCAAAAAATTTTAAAGTAGCACTAGTTATTTAGTTATTGTCACACTACGTACACTAAATTTGCAAAACACAATTTACTTGGGTTTTGTTTGGTTCGAGGAGGGGAGGCGGAAGGGGAGTTTCACAAATACTTCCTCTTATTTGGTTCGAGTAAAAAAGAGAAAAGAAAGAAATTATATTGTGATAATTTTATTATTATATCGATTATACATATTTATTATTGTTTTAATTTTTATTTATATTATTCAAAATTTCTATTCATATTATTACATTCTTTCATTAATATAGTCACTTGTACTATATTTCTAATTATATGATGGCAGAAAATTTTTAAAAAAATTATTGGCACAAACAAGAGGATGGTTATAACAATCAAGAAATAAAAAATGAAAGCATGATGAAAATAATTGAAAAGATTTGCTAAAAAGTTCAAGAAATATTCAATCTTTAATTCACAAAATACTTCTCATTTGTTTTTTAAGAGGTTAGTTTTGCTAATGTAGAGGAAATCTCTCTACGCTTACTTCTCCTTTCTCTTGTCATCTATTCAAATAAGTGTATTTTTTGAGATACTTCCTTATTATTTTCTCTCTCCGTATACTTCCTCCTCGCACCTCAACCAAATATAGTAATAGTTTTTGTCACAATATACAATTATTTTCCTAAAGTAGAAAATAGTAGTTCAGTTAATCTTGTTTTATATTTCCCTCCCTATACCACGTGTATATTCCATGGCAGCCCTAGAAGGCTAAACTCAAAATTTTACTCCTCTTCTAGCCGCGCCTCCGCACACAGACAGACGAAAATAGTGCAGTCATGGGAAGCTCAGGAAACGAAGTTGCCGGAGGCAGCCGCGCCGCGTGCTCACTGAGCGGCGGTGTCGCCCCTGTGGACAAGGGTGTAGATTTCGCCAACTACTTCTACAGCTACGCCTTTCTTTACCACCAGAAAGAAATGCTCTCCGACCGCGTTCGTATGGACGCTTACTTCAATGCTGTTTTTGAGAATAAGCATCACTTCCAAGGAAAGGTAAGCCCTTTTTCATCCCCTCTTATTTGTTTTTTCCTCCGTCTCTTTCCGCATGTATATGCACGTCACCTGTGATTAACTTTACCAGCTCGTAGAGTGCTCGATAATTGCATCTGTAAGATAGACCAGTTAGAACAAGTCTAATGTTGGCTATCGTTTATGTTTTTGCCTTCTAGAAATTGAACAACAAATAGATATGGACATTTTGTTTCGGAAATCCCTTCAATATTGTACAGGAAGTTGGTAAAAATTGTTCACTTTCATATAATTCCAGAGCTTAAAATTTTTAGCACGGGATGTGGAGTGACTATTTACTGTTGTTTCGCGATTATGTAAAATGTAATAAGTGGGACTTCTCTTTTTATCATCACCACAAGCACCGCCAGCACCATTGTGCACTGGTATTGTTTCGATTGGGGTTTGTGGTAGGGACAAGGACTAAAATGGTGAATCCACGGACTAGACTGTTCTGGATGTAGGAACAGGAAGTGGCATCTTAGCAATATGGTCAGCTCAAGCAGGTGCAAGGAAAGTCTACGCTGTAGAAGCTACAAAGATGGCAGAACACGCGCGAGAACTTGTCAAGGCTAACAAATTCCAAGATGTGGTTGAAGTGATTGAGGGATCAATGGAAGAAGTTATTTTGCCAGAGAAAGGTTGTTCATTTCATTCTTCTCTGTTTCTCTCCTGGTGTATGCATTTTTCTATAAGTAAAATATAATGAATTGGTCGTCAATTTCATAAGACTGTTTGGATTTTGAGTCTTATCTAACACATCTATCATTTATCAGTTGACGTAATTATATCAGAGTGGATGGGATATTTTCTCCTACGTGAATCGATGTTTGACTCAGTGATCTGTGCCCGTGACCGCTGGTTGAAGCCGGATGGGATTATGTAAGTCCTTGATTATCTGCTCCTCATTTTTCTCCTTTTCTCAGTTTCTTGGTGCTTTCTCTCTTTCTTCATCAAGGAACTCTATGCAGGACATCTATATAAATAAACAAAGATATTTAAGAACTTTTCTACTTCATACGTTACAATATAGACTTGTGATTTGGTTGTAGAAATTACTATATTAAAATTTTGAGAATGAAATGTTAAAGTATCTCCCAAGTGCACCTATCTTATTAGTTGTCAAATGCCGAATCTGTTCCTTTCGTAATTCCTCCAAAGGCTAACATATGAATTCGATAAACTTGATCCATTATTTGGGTTGGTTCTAAAGGTTTCCCTAAAGATCTGTATTGGCTGCTGATTCTGTCAAATTAAGCTTTCACACTGAGGTGCTATCATGGGATATATAATTTCTATAGTTCTCCACTACTTCTGATTATCTGGAAACTCTATGAAGAAAATCTGGAATTGACATAGCTATTTGTGTAAGAGTATTGCTATTAAGAAGCTACTATCTGTCTGCAGATTTTTCTTTAATCGACTGTAACTAGGATTTATTAATAGAACTTAAAACGATGGGATGAGCTTGGACTATAATGGATATACATTATGCACACTTGGTTGATATCTCAAACTGTCATCTTGCAGGTATCCAAGCCATGCTCGCATGTGGTTGGCACCTATCAGGACTAAATTAGTGGATCAAAAGATGAATGATTATGAAGGAGCGATTGATGATTGGCATAATTTTGTTGATGAGACCAAAGCTTATTATGGCGTTGATATGAATGTTCTTACAAAGCCTTTCTCAGATGAACAGAGGAGATACTATTTACAGGTGGTGGCAATGGGATCTTGAAATTTGGATTTAAATATTTTGAGATACCTTATAATGCATTTTTTGACACTCCTCCCAGATTAGTGCAGCCTTTTTCATGTATTCTTGATATTTCTATCATTTAAAGTTGAACATGTTTTACATGTGAGAATTGATGAACTCATGAGGAAAACTTGCGTCTTGAAATGGAGCCGTTACTGATTTTCATGTTTTGCTGGATTAGGAGCTCCTTTTGCAGGGAAACATGTTAACCTAGCTAGGTATCCCCTCCTATAACTCCTCAAGTTGAGACAGATCCATTGAAGTAGTAAATTTTCTGTGGAATTTTGAGTCTTTTCTTATAGGACATCATCTAGGTGGAAAATTCTCCAAAGTTCCCGTTAGTAATTTAATTTTGAATATGTGACTGACAGTGTTGGAGGCCTAAATCTTGATGTCTATCAAACGAAGTCATTATAATGTTGATATTCGCACAAGATGTGGACATCTGCTCCTGCTTATAGATATATAATTGAGAATGTTTGGATTTATTTTGGGAATTAGTGGCATGTTGCAAACTAAATCCAACTGCTTTTGTGCTTCATTATATGGGAAAGCCTACATTAATTCCAATTCAAGTATTAAGACTCTAATTGATCTACAATCTTCATGTGTGTAGTTATTTTATCTACCCCAGTGATAATGCATTTTGTTTGGTGCTTGTTATGGTAGCTTGACGTGGGGCCCTCCACTTTTCCCTTCACCGAACATTTCTGCAAATAACTCTGCTATGCAAGATGTTTGCTGCCAAGAAACTGAAATGCCCACCCCTGTTGGTGGCTTTATGACCTGTTTTTCTTCATTTCTGCACTATCTTACGACACTGCCCACCGCAATTTATTATGACTACCAAGTCTGCTGCCATAAGTTATTATTTTGTACCAACATTGTGATTTCCACTTTAAGCTTACATGTGCATGTTTCTAGTTGATAGTCAACCAAATCCACTGAATTAGTACAAGCACTTCGGATGGATCGAAGTGGCAAGAGTATGGTTTACTGATTCTGGGCCTTAAAATATCTTATACACTGTGCATTTGTTAATAGTGTCATGAGAGTTATCTTCTCTATGGATCCTACTTTATTTCTTCATTTATCATCCTTTTCAAGTTTACTTCAAAGTGGAGTATAATGAAATCGGTTTCTGTTGGTCTATGTTACCTGGTGTACTCGAAGTCACAAATGCAAAAAAAAAAAAAAAAAGTGTAATGGTTGTTCAATTTTCTTATTCCATTATCATGGTTTCTGGTTGTCTTTTGTGAAGCATTATGGATGGTTGTGTCAATTCAAAAGATTTGGATTGTGTTTAGCTGCAATAGTATATTCTATGATCCCCGATCCTTGTGGTGATTTTTTGGATTCTGAGAGCAGTATCTAATGGTAGTTGGTGGTGTAGTGGCCATTCTGGTTGATAGTTTTGTGTTGCTTTTAATCCCTCGAATGACTTTCAATACGTAAAAACATCACCTTACTCCCGTTGCTAGAGATTTATCATCTTGCATAGTCATTTCTTCTATGGCTAATTCGGGAGGAATTTGGTTACTCTCGTAGTCATTTCTTGCATGGCTAATTAGGGATAACTTTGGTCAGACTGCTTTTTTCTTGACATATATGAAACAGTAAGTATATTATGTTTTCCAGGTTAATTTCTGTGCCTATCTAAAATCCAGACTCTTGGTAATCTTCTTGTTCTATACAGTTGAAAGAATTAAAAAGAAATGCTTATTGAATCCTTGGCCTCTAATGTGTAAGTCTGTCCATTGGCGGTCTATACAAGAAACTTTTCTCTATCAGTTACAAATGCCATGGTGGTGCTGTAGTTTGTTATGGGGACTGAACATGCTGCAACTATATGTGGTATTTTTTTTTTTGCCTTATGCTTTTAGTTGCCTCAGAGTTTACCTTCCTAAGATCATGGTTTTGAATTTTGTAGACATCACTTTGGGGCAACCTTAATCCAAATCATGTTATAGGCACACCTGCAATTATAAAGGAAATAGATTGTTTGACAGCAACAGTACATGATCTACTCAATGTCCAGGCAACCGTTTCGTCTTCAATTACTTCTGAAAACACTAGACTCTGTGGATATGCTGGATGGTTTGATGTCCATTTTCGGGTTAGCTTCATTACTCTTGATTGTTTGTGAGTTGTGCTTTGCTTTATAAAACTTGAATATTATTAAGAAGACACTCTTTTCCTTTCTGTTGCAGGGCAATACTGGGAATCCAGCTCAAAAGGAGATTGAATTGACAACTGATCCAAGTGAAGAGTTTGGTACCCATTGGGGCCAGCAGGTTGATACTACATCACTTGATTTTTTTTCTTTTTTGTTTATTAATTTTTTTAAAAAAAATTCTTGCAGCTTGGGATATTTTTGTTTGATTAACATCCATGTTGCTGATGCCATAATGCCATCTTCAAGAAATATCAATTATTACAGTGTAGAATAAAGTTAAATGTCTGCTTTCGAAGATAATTTGGTTCTCAACTATTTTTTAAATGTTTGAGATGTTCACTCTTTTGCATTATACAAGAGTGGACTGTATGAGAGGTTTAAATATGTCTGATTAGTATGAATATTATCGCCTTGGACAATATTGCTAATCCAACAGTGTGGACTTGGAATCCTTGTGGTTGAGAAAGACAGTAACATGACTTCTCAACCACAGTTGCTGGATAATAGCAGATCTAGGTTGAGGAAAAATAATGTTCAGCAGTTAATCTTGCATGAAAAAAACCTCAAGTTCTTACATCCTTTTATGGTGATTGGTGTAGCAAAGTTCTAGTGTGATTCACTCCTTAAAATTTCCTTGACATAGCATGAGGGAACTTGTTCTATGGGTGACATTTTTATGAGATGGTGTGTATATAAGATGACAATGCTAAGGCTAATACTTGATTTTCCTTGAACACTAAAGGCATCCTTCTACCGGTAAGTATCTTCTGAAGCAATGGAGACGTTATCATCATGTGAAGTAGTTTTCTTTTACATCTTATCTTTTTTTTTTTTATTGATTGGTTCTTTAACTGGTTGTTACCCAATAAGCAGTGCCCTTGCTACTGTGCTTTTTTTTTTAAAAAAAAATCTAGAAATGGAACCATTTAACTGAAATTCCCCTTTGGAAATAGTGGTTCTGTTGTTAAATGTTCTTCTTGCCTCTTATCTTTCTGCCAGGTGTTCCTCTTACATCCTCCTTTACGTGTTGGCCATGGGGATAATTTGATCATCCATTTCTCAATGGTTCGCGCTAAACAAAACCATCGGCTGTTGGAGGTTGAATTCGGATGTGAGATAAGACAGTCCTCTGGACATCTGCTGCAGCCATTCACAAATAGATTTTACATAGAATGAGAAGAAAGGCTGCAGCCAAGAATTGCAAAGGTGAAAATGTTGCATTTGCATCGTTATCAACCTATTAAGAAATCATTGTGTGCCTTTTTATTGTAGCACAGCAATATGACATCTTTGGGAGATTTAATTACTCTTTTTCAAGCTATGAAGCATATTGCTATGTGTCTGACATCCAATGCTGATATTATCACGTCTATAGTTGAACGTGGGAAAGCTTTGAACACGTGTTAGAATTTAGATGTTCAATTGAGCATGTTTCTAACATTTATGAGATGGTACATTGTGTGTTGTTAGAATAAAAGATGCTACAAAGCTTTTCCAAATGATGAAGAAAACATGCTACAAAGATTAAAAATAATTCACTTATGGGAAAATTTGGTGCTCCCACATTCTCAATTTCAACGACCTGAGATGCTTGACACTTCTGTTAGTGAAAACTTCTTTTGAAATAATTGTACACCTAAAATGTTGTTGGAGGCATCGCATATTGCATAAAGCCTACACTCCCCACATTAGTGACTAAGATATCACATTCTGGTGTCTACCAATTCATTCAGTGCTCCATACTTGCTCTGCTAATGGATTACAAATTCAATATGGAAGTAATGTGCATTTTTTCTTGGCAATTATGGCATCTAGAATTGTTTCATCATTTTGATTTGCAATTAATGGAATATTAGTTTCTTGCTAGTATGTTGAATTCCTAGCCCTAGTTGACTAAGATATCACATTTTGGTGTCTACCAATTCATTCAGTGCTCCATACTTGCTACGCTAATGGATTACAAATTCAATATGAAAGTAGTGTGCATTTTTTCTTGGCAATTATGGCATCTAGAATTGTTTCATCATTTTGATTTGCAATTGATGGAATATTAGTTTCTTGCTAGTATGTTGAATTCCTAGCCCTAGTTGACTAAGATATCACATTTTGGTGTCTACCAATTCATTCAGTGCTCCATACTTGCTACGCTAATGGATTACAAATTCAATATGAAAGTAGTGTGCATTTTTTCTTGGCAATTATGGCATCTGAATTGTTTCATCATTTTGATTTGCAATTGATGGAATATTAGTTTCTTGCTAGTATGTTGAATTCCTAGCCCTAGTTGACTAAGATATCACATTTTGGTGTCTACCAATTCATTCAGTGCTCCATACTTGCTACGCTAATGGATTACAAATTCAATATGAAAGTAGTGTGCATTTTTTTCTTGGCAATTATGGCATCTAGAATTGTTTCATCATTTTGATTTGCAATTGATGGAATATTAGTTTCTTGCTAGTATGTTGAATTCCTAGCCCTAGTTGACTAAGATATCACATTTTGGTGTCTACCAATTCATTCAGTGCTCCATACTTGCTACGCTAATGGATTACAAATTCAATATGAAAGTAGTGTGCATTTTTTCTTGGCAATTATGGCATCTAGAATTGTTTCATCATTTTGATTTGCAATTGATGGAATATTAGTTTCTTGCTAGTATGTTGAATTCCTAGCCCTAGTTGACAGGTGAAGGTTTTCTCACATAGATGTGATTGATCTTTCTGAAGGTTTTGCAGCGGCATCAGGAAATTTCTCTGTGGCATTCCCATGTGTTCTTGGTAGTTTGTACTGGTCGTCAGTGTTTCTCTCCAACTATCGTCTTTGCTGTATTCTGATGCCCGAACAGGATGAATACATGTTGCCGGGTGTTTCAAGATGTGCCTGCTTCTGAATTGATGTCCAGTTTCGGATCTTGTGTTCTAGAGCAGAGGATTCTGTTACATTAACAAAGCCTTTTGTCCTATATATATATATATATATATATATATATATATATATATATATATATATATATATATATATATATATATATATATATATAGAGAGAGAGAGAGAGAGAGAGAGAGGGGTTAATTTTGAGTCGTGCAATGGTATACGAGGGATCTATCTGAATTAGTTTCTTATTTGAATGTTTTTTCATTTTTTGTTGAGGTCCTAATTGACCGTTTTGACAGAAGAGTTGAGGTCTAAATTGATTTTTTCAAGAAACGTAGAAGATATTTTGGTTAATAAACCAAACCAAATGCACAATACTAGACGCATTGTATCTTTTATTCTTTTTTGGAATTGGACTAAATAGCTATGTCGAATCTTCTAGTTGTAAGAAATGCCAAAAAGTTTCTTTTGGTTGTATGAAGAGAAGGCCAATTTCTGCTGCAACTAGTTTTGCTTCATCTTCATCCTTTTCTTGCTGCAGGTATTCATGTTTGCTATTTTTAGACTCTCTTTTAACTTTTTAGGGATCTTGTGCTTTGCTGAAACTTTACATGTTTGATTTTGTTAGAGGCATCATGTTACATACTTATTTCAGACGCATCAATCACATGAATTCCTTTGATTTCGTCCAAAGCTGATTCTCTTTACACAAATTCAAACATCTCTTCTGCACCAAAAGTCAAAGAAGCCTAATATGAAATGTACTTCTTTTCTCTTGATAGTTGTAAAAGCGAAGGAGTTTCTCCACTTTCTACTCTTCAAGGACATTTCTCGCGCTCACAACATGTATCTTTGAAGTTTCACCATTTCATTAAATTGGGCTGCTATTTCTCGTTCCTGACATCTTGAAACGGTGCCAGAATTGCATGATGCACAGGTCGACGAGTTTGGCCCGAGCCTCCAGTGAATACTTGGTGAACTTGGGTGCCGCATCTCCGGCAGCGAAAGCCTTGATCACTGATGATTTGCCTGTTTACAATCCCAGTGTTGATGTTCTGAAGAAAGAAAATTCTGCCAAATCCTCAGGCGAGAAGGCAATTCATCTTATCCCGCTCTTGTTGGCTGCTTGTTTTCTTATGCTTTGGTTATTGTCTAAGCCAGTCAATCTTGATGGACTTCGGAGCGTTTGAAGGGAAAAAAGGGAAAATATTTCTTCGTCGTTAGCACTACCAAGAGATGGTTCCGAGCCTTTTTGGGTTATTTTTGTTTTTTGGCGGCTCTATTTCGGTAGAGTATGGCATGATGAGCATTACCGCTGGGGACATAGGCTGGGTCGTTGTTATTTCTAATGGGACCCATTTCACTGTTCTATCCTCTTCGTTGACAATTATTGGTTGTTGTCTTTTCTTGCATCCTCTTCTTCTTCTGGCTGTTGGCCTTAGCAAAACGCATTCTCTTGTGTCATCTCGCCGCCTACAAGTACTCATTATTTTTAAAATATAAAAATTAAGCCATTTTTAAAAGTATTTAATCTTTAATTATAACAAAATTATTTAATTTTATGTTAATAAAAAATAAATTAAATTAATTAAAAAATATAGTGTGCGTGTGCGTATTTTTTTTGGGGAAAATCAAATGAAGTGTTAAATAAGGCGAATTTCATATTCGCATTAGGAATTGATAGAATAAAAGGATTGTTTGACGAGGAATTTATGATGTATACGTTCTCCCATGACACATGACAAAAGTAGGAGAAGCACGCTTTCCACACAATTTTGAAATGATTTATTCATATTTATCTTTTAAATCTTAATTATTCTCCAAGAAACCCTTTTTTTCGTGAGAAAATAATTAAAAATAAAGGAAGAGAAACAAATATTGACGAAAATAGAAAGTGAAGTCGTAGTAGAAATAAACTACTTCTACATTTTAAAGTACCCCACACTCTTTACTTTTTACTTTTCAAAATTTGGAAGGATGTTATATATAATAATTTAACGGTTGGATACTTAACTTGTAATTTGAGAGATTAATAATAAAATTTTGAAAATTTCTAAAAAATTGCAAGAATGACACAGTTTTGTTATATTTGGGAGACAAAATATGCAAGGTTGTATTTCGATTGCAAGAATTGAAACACAAAAATTGAAAAATTTAGTAGTTTGAGTTGCAATCAAATTACCTTTTTTAAAAAAATATTGGGGTATATCATTTAGATAGAAATAGTTATCTTAAGTAAAAAAATTAATCAAATAAATAATGACACAGATTTAATTATCCAATTCATAAAGAATTCCCAAGTAAGAAAATTTCACACTTCATATTTATATAATTTTGTAAACAAATTTAAATCTTTAAACTATTATCTAAATAGCAAAAATATAAGTTCTTGGTGTTTAATTGTACCTAACTATCATACAATTCTCTTAACTAGAGAGATATTCTAATTGATGCTCTTAACAGTATATGGTCATTTAGTTCTCACTTTTCTTGTATCTCTTGAATTTAATCTTCATGGTTGTTGATCTAATAGTTCAATCATCAATGACCTAATACAAGTCCTACATTTTTTTATCTTTTTAAAAGTAAATAATATATGATTTAAATTTTATTCTCTCAGGTAATCATTATTATAATAAGAAGAAAAACTTGTATAGTTTAATGATTTGCATTTAAATTGTAATCCTATTTAAAAAGAGTGAAATTTTAGCTTTTCTCTTTTTAGAAACGTGTTTGAGTTACATGATTTTGCTTTTATATTTGAGAGCTATCAGTACTCAAAAAGAAGAAAAATAGGTTGCTCATTAAAACCAACATTGTAGATCTTGTACATTTTTTCTCCTAATTTGTCCTCATATGCATGAACCAGAATTCTATTGAAAAAATTTATGTATTCTTTTCATATTTTTAAATAAACTTTTGAATTTGATCATTCAGGGCATATTTGGATTGAGTTGTATTTAGAATTATAAAAATAAATTATTTGTGAAATAAGAAATGGAGTTCAAAGAGAGAAAACAAATAATTTAGATTGTATTTGAGTTTAAAATTTTTCGTCTTTGAATTCTATAAATGTGAATTTTTTGTGAGAAAAAAATATGATTTAATTGTATTTGAATTTGAACCAAATGCTATCCATATACACCATAAATCTCGTAGTACGAAACATATTTCACTTCAAAGGTATGAAATGAGAATGACCAGTCTAAATCTTCACTTAAGATGAAATACTTTCCTGGATATTAGTACAAAATGAAAAGATAATAAACTGAGAAGGAAAAGAAAGGTAAAACATTTTCATGAAAAAAGAAAAGAAAAGAAGGAACGTGGGAAGGGGGCCGGTTTTGTATCGCCCGTGGGGGTGTTACTTGTTAGGGGTAAAGTACTCCAACAAGCAATTCTTGCACAGTTGGCAACTTGGCTAACAATACACACAAACAAAATATTCTTTCTTTGTTTTGTTTTTCCTTTTGAAAAATATTTGAACTTATAAAAACCAGTTTTTTTTCCATAAACGCATGAAAGTACGCACAGAAAAGAAACAAAAATAGAGAATAACGGAGATAATTAAGCCATAAACAAATTCCCAATAACTCATTGCCTTCCTCTCTCTCTCTCTCTCTCTCTCTCTCTCTCGCTCTCTCTCAATCAAAAATCTGGAACAGGTAAGTTCATCATCTTTCTCTCGTTTATCTATTCTGAAATTTATGAATTTGAGTTTTTCTTTTTGAGTAATTATTGTTGATTTAGAATTTTATTTGAGCTGCTGCAGATTTTAATTTTGGTGCCGGAGTTTCCGAGACTTGTTTGCTCCTTTACTTACTATTCCGACGTTAAATCGTCGTTTTTTTTATTTCTGGAATGTTGTATGAGTTTTTTTCTTTCGAACTATTGTGTACTTGTTTGAAGCATTTTCTGTGAAAAATTGGTTTGGAGTTTTTGATTTATTTCGTCAGCATATATTATACATTTTAAATTTGTCTGCTTGTTGATGGTCATACATTCACAATCACAAGGACACTGACGTATATATACGTGCCTGTACCTACATTGGAGGATCCGAATGTGTCTGTTCAATGGAATTAGTTGATAGTGCTGTTAAATTCCCTTCCTTTTCTATTTTTTTTTGCAGATTCCTTTTTAACTGTTAAATCCTATAATTCAATATTGTTGATAATGAAGTTCATAAATGTGTTTACCTAGATAGTTATGGATAGTTCTTTATGAACTTTATGTGCTTGTATGTGATATCTAACATATATAGCCGCACAGTTATGTACTTTTATTTATGCAAGGAAATCTGTGTATTTATTTATGTGCCTATTACTTCATCTAGAATAAGGTTGCATTTGGAGCTAGTATTACGAAATCAGTGGATTGCTTATTTATCTTTTATATTTTCCTTGTTTATTGAATGTCTCCATGTTTCCTTATTTTAAATTCTCTTATTGATAATGAACGGATCTCTTTTGAAGCATCATGAGATTCAGGAAAGGGAGCAAAGTTGAAGTCTTGAGCAAACAGGAGGTACCAGCAGGCTCCTGGCGTTGTGCACAAATTTTATGCGGCAGTGGACACAATTACACTGTTAGATACAACATGACTGCTGTAGGTGAGCCTGCAGTTGAACTGGTTTCTAGGAATTTAATTAGGCCCTGTCCTCCTCCTGTACAAACTTTTGAAAGCTGGACTCCTGGTGATGTTGTTGAGGTACTGCATAATTACTCATGGAAGATGGCTACAGTGACTAAGGTTTTAAGACGGAACCACTTTATGGTTAGGCTGGTTGGATACTCAAATGAATTCAAGGTCTCTAAGATTGATAGTCGTCTTAGGCAATCTTGGATAAATGGAAAATGGATCTTTGTTGGAAAGGTATATTTCTCAAATCCCATCTTTTGTTACTGTGTCATAAATAAATGTATTGCCTATTGACCTTTAGAATCAACAATTATACATACCTAGGTATTATCACATGAACATTGTGAATCTAATTGTGTGATGACATAAGATCTATGCAGTAAGATGCATGCAGTTGTCATATACTTCTTTTTTTTTTTTTTTTTGAAAAAAAAATTTATGCTAGTTCAAAGCTATGTCCTTTACCTTGAATTTTCTGTTAATTTCCCCTTCAACATTTCTTCTAATGCAGGGCTCTGGGAATCGTGATGATCAGAAGTATAATGAACAGTCTTCTGTAGTCTACCATCAGACATCAGGTTCCCAAGTTAAGGGAAGAAAAGCAAAAATAGATTCTCATGAAGAAAAAGAGGATTTCAGTAACCGAAACAACAAAAATTTTCAGGAATCATGTATTGTTTCTCTTAGAACCCTAAAGCGAGCTCCACCCTATTGCTACTCTCAAGCTAGAGCACATGAAGGTCTTAAGAAATTCAGAGCAATTGAAAAGAATGGTAGATGTCAACGAGTGACTACTGTAGATCTCTCCTCAGTGCCTGAGAAGATAGACAATTATGCGTATACTAGAAAGTTTCTGGGAGAAAAAGACATGTATTCCCCTTTGGGTAATGGAATGACACACTTATCTGAAATGAATGAGAGGACAAGAATGAGTGATGCTCTGAGGAATTCTTGTGTGAGAACTATAGAACATGATGATGTTGATGCAAGCTCCGTTGGTAGCTGTAGCATGGCTATCAATCCCTGGGAATGGCCTTATAGAGTTTTAGCACCTCGTAATGAAGTTGCTGAAGATCACTCCAGTGACGCCGAATCTACTTGTCAGATGCATAATGAGGCATCGAGCTGTTTAGTTCCTAATGAAGAGGAGTTGGCAGCCGAAATCCATAGGTTAGAGTTGCATGCCTACCGTTGTACCATGGAGGCATTGCATGCATCGGGACCTTTAAGTTGGGAACAAGAAACATTGATTACAAACCTTCGCATTTCTCTTCATATATCAAATGATGAGCATTTGATGGAGTTAAGGAATTTAATATCTAATGCCACCAGCATTCCAACTAGATGACAGAAATCTGGACTTTTATCTTTCTATCTAATCCCTTTTGCTCTCTTATGTAGAATATCTTCTGCATTTTTTGGTAATAACCTCTGAGCATTGTAAGAAGCAAGACATAATGTTTTTACCATAGCTTTCTGTTTCAAAGTTAAAAAGATTATCTTGTTTTAGTTTGAAGTAGTTGTAATAATGACATCTAGAATGAAATAGCTTATTTTCTGCTCAGCTTTTATTGTTCGAGTATTCCTTCCTGTTTCTTTGGAAGATTCATTTACATTGGTTGTGATATGATTCTTAGTTCAGAGTTCGTTATGATTGCAGTGAACTTGTAAAACATAATCTGTTAAGAAATCCTCTCCAGAATAGTTTGGATTTTCTAAGGGAAAGGATGTTACTTCCATGGAATAGCACTGTGGATGATGTTTATGACATTCCAATTGTAAATTCAGTCTACTGTCCTCCATATTGTTTGGCAGCATCTATCCAACCTCTATCTAAGGATATTATTGATACTTCACCTGCCTTTTCCAGGGCCTATTTGGAGGCTTGTATCTCTTGCTTCCAAGTGCTGAAGGTGATGTTGGGTTTGCCACCTTTCTCTTCAAGTAGATAGTGGGCAACATCAGCATCAAGTTAGCTGAGGATAGTCAGCTAATTATACCAATTGGTATCATTACTAGTTACAGCATTCTTTGGTTTCTGCTACCTAAGTCTCAAACAAGTTCCTTGGCTGCAAGTGTGATGAAAATTCATTGCAGGACTGGAGTCATGTGGTCCTAATCATAACTTATGCCACATGAACACGAAGGTTTTCTCCCTGATCTTTATCTTGACTTCATTTATGTTATAGTATCTTCTATTTCCTGCTTTACATTTCATATTATGGAGTGATCAAGTGCTTTTTTTTCCCTCTTCTTTTCTCTTTCCTCTTTTCCTTATCTCACTTCAATGGTGTAGAGTGTTCCTGCATCCTTTTATTCTATGTTATTATTGGAAACTAGTGAATCCATGTTTGATGAGGAATGTTTACATTCCCTTTTTTGTTTTGTTTGCGAGCACTTTGAAGTGATTTCTTTCTCTTCTCCTTTCCCGATCTTTGGAATGCAGATTTCTTGCATTGCTTACTTTTCTGTGTAGTGGCGCAAAGTAGACTTTCGGAATTAATTGTAATGCAGCATCAATATTGAACACGTGCACAATATGATTTTTCTTGCACCACATTCATGTTTCATCCATGTGGATTTCCAATCTTAGAGGTGCTGATTTTATGAAGCTAATGTCTTTTTAGAAGCAAGAGTCTAACGAGGGGGGGGGGGGGGGGGGGGATTTGATCAATTGCCTCAGATCATTTTCCTCATATCTCTTACAGGAACTTACTCTGTCGGATGAGCTTCCTTGGGGATTATGACTTTCCCTACTTCTACATTTATGTCTTTCCATGTCTGATCTCATTACCTCTTTGTTATTTCTTTTGATTACTTATAGATCTTTTTCCCTTCAAGAATTATCTGCTATTGGATTTGGGACATCTGGTGGCAGTCTTATGTTTGCATTACTGGACCTTAACTTCTCAAGGAATAATGTGTATCAGGCTGTTGACCACTTGCCTACCCCCGCTCAAATCTGCCAAAACGCAAATGTACTACAGATGCACAGACAAGAAAAGATTTATATTAAGAACCTTTTTTTTCCTGGGCTTTTGCTTCAGCAAATGTGAACCTTTCTATAATAGGGACTTATCTCTATGTGAATTAGATAACCGTGGCCTCGTACATTGGTGGGAGACTCATAATTGGGATTGCACAATGCATGTTATTTCTGAGCATGAAACAGGTCTGGCTAGGGAATGCTATCGTTTATTCAAAGTACAGATTTTTATGTACTTCCAATGATAGAAATGCACATTCCAGAACCGTATAAGTGTTTCTATTTCGTGCGTAATTCTTCTCTATTATTTTATTGCATAAATGGTGAAATCTTGTTTCTCTCTTAGGGTTCAAAAGGAAGGGAAAAGACAAAAAAGGAAAAAAAAAAAAACTGCTGCTGTCATCTTGAGGGACAAGCACTTGCACTCACTGTTTCCCTTTGGGACATAGTCAAAGCAAACGCATTTTCACATAATTGTGTCAGTATTCTAATACAGAGATGCTGCTGCTGACCTTATATTTGCAGTTCAGCGTTTGCTGCAGCAGTACTTTGTAGATCAGAAAGATTGTTGGAAACTCCTTATATAGAAACCATTCTGGTTATGAGCGGCTTCAAGACTTGTGCCCCAGGAGATGTAACTTTTCTCTTTCGAGGAATGTGTTGGTGTTAACTAGTTTGATGATGTAAAGAACTCGAAGTATATCTAAACGGTATATTCTTTCGTCTTGTAAAATCTCAATTCATCTGATACTTGGAGTGATTGAGTACCATTTGTCACACTTCATTTTCTCGCAGCTGCTCATCCATGGCAGCCAAATGGCACCCTAGCTTGGCCTGTTATCTGACTTTGTAGACCGAGTTGTTATTAATCCAGAAGAAGTTGCTCGTGTGCTTGAGATATCTTCGTTTTGAGATGCCAAAGAAGCATTAAAGATCTTCAAGTCGAGAGATGCACATACAATTCCACATTCAGGTATTCTGTAAGATGAATATGATGCTATATTCTGATGGCAGCTTGGCAATGCTACTGGAAAATAAGAACCCTTCGGGGTTTCTCCTTCCACAACCTGATTTTTTTTGCAAAAAATTTTACATATTAAGAGTTTGTTGTTATCTCAGCCATTGAAAACACAATGTAAGATATCGGTCGGATTGAGTATGAAAATTAAGAAGGATTGCATATCTGCTCAAACCATCAACTTTGAAAACAATCCGCGCTTTGGGGCATCTCATAGGTAGGACTGTCAATTGGGCTGGGTTGGTTCGAGCCCGGCTCATTTATTTCCGGCTTTGGCTAAGGTAAGCTCGAGCCTGAAAGAGGCGAGTCCGGACTCATAATTTTTCAGTTCGATGTCAATCGGGCCGAGTTCGGGCTTAACGAAGCTAGGCTGAATAAGCCCGATTGACAATCCTACTCATAGGCGATTGTCCATTTCAAGAGTGTATAGCGGATTGCATTTCGTTTTGAAAATTATTTCAGATTTAAAATTTATAATTTTTTTTACAAATAATTTATATTTTATAAAATTTGAGATAACATTTTAAAACTTTTTAAAAGAAATTTTATCTAACCACACTCCAATACTTTTTCGTTTTAAAATATAAGGGCCAATTTGGATTTACTTTTAGAGTGAATTTTTTCTAACTTTTTTGTATTTTTTTATTTTGGACTTTACTTCTTTTTTTATAAATAATTTACTTTTACGATTCTTAATATAACTCAATTTAAATAAAATCTAATTCAAATACGTCATAAGATTTTTTGAATAAGTTTTTTTAAAATATTTAATTTTTTTACAAATTTTAATAATTATTCTTTACAAAATTTACTTTCGTTTATAAATATTAATTTTCTATTCTCTTTAATGATAATAAAATATAAATTATTAAAAATATAATAAAAATTTTTATCTAAAAATATTTTAAAAATTCTATATTTCGAAATAGAGGAGCAGCTTCTAAGTTTCTCTTGGTTATGCTAATGGTTTTTTTGCTTCATATTTTTAGGATTAATTTATCATTTTGCCTATGCCTCTTGCACGAAAGAACAATAAAAGGTTGGCTATTTTATTAGGGGAAAGGTTACTGCACAAAAGGAGGAGATAAAACGAAAAGAAATCGACAAATTCCTTGTAAGACCGATAAAGCTTGGTAAGGTTGACCGTTTGAAGTTTCAACGGTCTCAGAGCTTATAAAGTGGCAGCTAAACGTCGCTTTTTTCTTTTTTTCTTTTTTTGAAACAAAAACGTCGCTTTTTTCAATTCGGTGTCGTTTTCAGAAGTGAAGTATCGTTAGGTCTGTTAATTGGATTAAGTGAGCCGGACTTTGCCAAGTCCGAACTTGGCTCAATTGACATCAGGCTAGGAGAATGTGAGTCCGTGCTCGGTCAGCCTAATCTAATTTTTAAATTTTTTTATATAATAATAATATTTTTAATAATATAATGATATTATTATTATATAAAAAAATATATATACATATAAATATATATTTTATATATAATTTTTACGAGTCAGGCTGAAATTAAACTGAACTTATCTCAGCCCAAACTCTGCTCGAATATTATTCAAATTGATTTTTTCAACCTGAATTTACAAATTAAATGAATTGAAGGAGCCGAATTAATCCGGTCCAATTGACAGTCGTAAGTATCGTTAACCATGGATGGGTGTCATTCGCACAAAAAAAAAAAAAAACCTATAGATAGGTGTCTAATAAATTTGCTATGGACCTCTGCCGACCCCTTGTGACTCAAAAGAGCTTAAAGAACCCTACCTGTGGGCGCAATGATACCAACTATGGGTTGCATTGAAGTCCCCTTGTCCACCCGTCCGACGTTGTTCACATATGGGCCATGGGCAAAACACAAGTAAATGAAGCCCAAGTTGATTTACGGAGATTTGAGTTGTCCCCATCATGGGCTCCTCTTGGTTCTATCTGGCAGTTGATGACGTGTCCTTTGTTGGGCACCAGCAACGTTCTGCCATCCGGGTCATAGCGATATAGCTTGTACATATACATATAGTGCTAATTGTGGTCTGTATTCTTACAATTCCTGTTCCTTTCTGATGGGGGCGTATTCTTACAATTCTTGAACATTTGATTTCGGCTACATTTAATGATCCTAGAAATGGATAGCTATAACCTTTTAAAAATTCATGGCTTTCTTCACTTCATTTAGTGTCTGCTTTATCTCCCTTACAAATTATTTATGACCACAGAGCATGGTTGCTCTCTTGCATCCTAAAAGATTCAAGGGAAGTTTCACGATCGTTCTAAAATTGAATGTTCAGAAACGTTATTTTGGTATTCCACCATGGAGACTTAGGGGGGAGAGGAAAGAAAATATTGAACAGAGAGGAGCAAGGGGGGGAAGGTACAAGACATGACTCCCCATAGCAAATTGTTGAGAGGGTATTGAATGCCTTGGACATTAGAAAAGAAAACACATAATTAATTAAATTTGGTTTGTAGTTTCATTTTCTGTTGAAATGTTAAAGGACAATATGATGGTTGCTGTCCCTTCAATTCTATACAAAGATCCATGTGTCATTCTTAGTTGAATATGGGCTGTATTAAATTAATGATAAAAGGAATATGCTATGTGTATATTAGAGTAGAAGGTGATTAACAATTTGAGAAGGATTGATGAGCAGCGTAATTTTTTTTTTTTGGGTGGGGGAGGGCATAGAGAGGGAGGAAACCTACAGATGAGTTGTACATTTATGTGGTTCCACCAAATCCCCTGCCATTGTCTTATTAGCATCCTTCATGATTGGTACTCCCATGTGATCATGCCTCCCTCCTCCTCTCCTCAGTCCTTTCCTCTCTATCTAAGCTATGTGTCTGTGTTTGGGTTAGCCCTCTCAGATCTCAATTCTTGTCTTGTTTCAAAATATCTTTGTGACATTGCTCCCCAAACCAAGCAAAAATGATTTCAAGACAGCACAAATACAATTCCCCCAACTTTTCCCTTCCTCATATAATTAGCAGGGCTTAATGAAATGGTTAATGCATACATGTTTATGTGCACTCCTTTCATGCATCTAATTTGAGATGAAAAAAGTGTTATGCATTATTACAACACTCATATAAATTTGGCTAGAAAATTAATTTGCAGCAGTGCAAAAGAGTACGTAGTTTGCTGCTACTAAGGTTTTTCATATGGTGACCATATATGGCAAAAGTGATAAACAGTAATGAACGTTCGATTGAGAAATTTACAGCAAAATTGCACAGCAGCTTGGAATAGTTAAGTAATGAAATGTGAGTCTTGTCCCCAGTTATAGATACAACCACATGTAGACATGTGACCTGCTGGTGAGCTATAGACTTTATTTTACATAGAATTTAGCTTTCACAATCCAGGACATCATTTCATTCCCATTTTTATGGCAAAATAATCAAGAATGGAGAAAGCTTATTGGTTCCCCCCGGGTGCAATGCCTATTGAACACCTTCACTGCTGGCTACTGTCCCGTGACCTAACAGTGTCACATGATCCTTGTGTTTCTTCATCAACAAAATGAAAATTACACTGTCACTATAAGCTGTGCCATCAGCATCAGAGAATTGAAGTTGTCAAAATGTATAATTTTCTCAGCAATCAGAATAGAGCAGTACTGGTCCATCTTTTGTTGCAAAAACAATGCTACTAGTCAGAAATGTACTGGAGTAAAGAGGCTCCAGGCCAATCTAGCAAAGAAAGAGAGGGCCTGGCGTGGGGGCCGGGGTCTTCACCAGTACCCTTATTGTAGTATTAATGAATAGGCAGTGATATGGCTGGCTGGTGGGATATATATATAGATACCATTAGAGAGATATCGTGATCAGGAGCTAATTTCAACACTGAGATATTGGATTGCTCCATAATTAGGAGATTATGTAAGCATACTTATATGGCTAATCATGAAGAGAATAGTCTTCGCGTCTTGGTCTATAACAGTGCAGACAAGTCGCATTAATCAGGGGCAGACACAAGCCAGCTCACTTTCTATGGCATGAATGCCACAACAGGAGACAATGCAGATTAAATTAATAAGGAGAGATGACTCTGCTGCAATCACAGATCTTATGCATTTACTTGATGAAGATATTATATATATATATACGCTGATGCATAAGCGCAAGAAGTTATGTGTATGTATATATATGCATGGCTTGGACATGAGCTGGCCAGTCCTGGCTGTAGAAATTAGAAGAATCTGCCAGGAATGAGGCTCTTGTAAACTATGTTGATGGATGTCTAGTTCCGGTATATATATATATATATATATATATATATATATATGCTGATGCATAAGCGCAAGAAGTTATGTGTATGTATATATATGCATGGCTTGGACATGAGCTGGCCAGTCCTGGCTGTAGAAATTAGAAGAATCTGCCTGGAATGAGGCTCTTGTAAACTATGTTGATGGATGTCTAGTTCCGGTTGTCATATTGGATTAAGAAGAACCATCTGATCATCTGATCTCTCAGTATATAGTTTAAGGAATGGGATTCTTCTGATCATATGGTCCAAAGCCATGGAGAGGCGCAGGCAAT
The DNA here is from genome assembly GCA_030512225.1 of Rauvolfia tetraphylla. Classification (NCBI taxonomy): domain Eukaryota; kingdom Viridiplantae; phylum Streptophyta; class Magnoliopsida; order Gentianales; family Apocynaceae; genus Rauvolfia; species Rauvolfia tetraphylla. Next base: position 7,623,260 of record JAJQKT010000045.1, on the reverse strand, counting down.
TTGCCTTTTGTCACATGAATCTCTGTCTGCGTGGATCTTCTTCTTCTTCTTCTTGGCCGTTAGTTGTCAGCCGTATAAAATCATGCATTAATCTTACACGGCAAATGCCACCAAATATACCGCATCCCATTTCGGTCTATCAATCGCTTTTTCTGGGCCATGCAAAATTATCTATTGTTGGCAACCAATTATTAGTTCGTAAATCCGCTGGGGTTCTTTCTTCTTGCTATAGGTTTTAACTGTGGGAATTTTTATTTTTTGAAAAACAAAATTTTCATATAGTAGTAGTAATTTCGCGACAACAGAACAAAGAGTAAAACAGAATTCGAGACAAAGAAGTTGATATGCCCTTCTCCTCCTTGGCCCGAATTTGCAAAATGAAGCACGAAATGCTCCTGGCGTTAGTCTCTAGATTGTTTAGCTTATCATGGATTCTTTCTTTTTGTGCCTCGGAAAAGACTTGCACAGCTCTAGGACTATTCCTCTAGCAAAAGAAGTACGAAAACCAATAGAAACTCATGAATTATTGCACTTGCTTCAATCATCCGCAAACATGTTTCGTGTTAAATCAGTAGTTTAGAGTGTTAATTTTGTCGTTTATCATCGCAAAGGGACATTGCCCCTTTAGCTATGTACGTGCTTAGGACAGATTAAGCACAAAGCTGCACAAATATGAAGCGAGATTAGAATATTGAATCAAGGATGGCTCCTACATATAATTAAACAACTAGGGAAATGACAAGATTTTAAGCAATTAATTGGTTACTAATTTTTTATATGCTTACACGTTTGCTTCATTTATTTTATAGCATTTAGTAGAATAAAATGATAACTAAGCATTTGATATTGCACTCTTCTTAGCTGGATTAATCTTGATAATTAAATAGGATTTAGCCAATTGACTTTTGCATTAATGATGTGCAAATTAGTCGCGTAATAATATATAGTTGGCAATAATAGTTAATCAGACGAATGAATGAAAAAAAAAAGAGATTTAACACGTATTTCAAGATTACAAGCGTGGTAACAAATCGTGCATGGTAAGGGCATGTCATTAGCAAAGTAATTAAGGAGGGAATTAAGGATTTGGATTGTAGGATTGTTAAGGTAATTGTGGATAGGATCACATGGTAGATGGCATGCTTGGATTCTTTAACAAACACAAAAAGCACCAAATTGGAAGACAATACTCAAGAGAAGAGAATAGAGAGGCACGTGCTTCATGGGGACCATCAAAACCCCCTTCTTCCTTTCTTCCTCTTCCATGAGGATTGAGAGATCCCAAGGAAAAATTGAATTAATTAATGGGTATTTTTTAAGTGCAAAAGAAGAAAAATAAATTAATGTTGTTGTTCTTGATCTTTCTATTACTCAAAAGTCCAAAATCCCATAAAGAGAATGTAATTGGGATATTGAAAAAGAAAAAAAAAAGGTGCATTTGCATGCTGGGATACAGTTAGCTTTGCTTTAAAAGAACATCTGATGTCTTGGGCACCGTAATTGTTCTTTCCTTTTAAATTACTGCTAATCTTTTGTAGTAACACAAGACGAACCATCGTTGTTCACGAAGCTCTCCTCCGCTTCCAAGAAGGGGCCTTTGCTGGGATTTTTGTCCCCTTTCCTTTTTTTTTTTCTTTCTTTCTCTCTTCTCTCTCCCGGGGGCCCAATGTCCTGTTTGTTTCTAGATTGAAGCCTTTGCAAGAAAAGAAAAGGAAAGCGGATAAATTTAGATGTTTAATTTTCATTTTGCATAAGGGGCAAGATATGAATAGAAAATGAAAATATAGCTGTTTGATTTGATTTTTTTATCCAAAAGTAATGAAATAAAACGAGATAAGAAATAATTTATTCTTTTATATTGACAAAATACTATATTACTTAAAATGTTTGTATTCACATAAAAAATTTCTTATTTATATTGACAAAATACTATATTACTTAAAATGTTTGTATTCACATAAAAAATTTCTTATCTTTTTTCCCTAAAATGTTTAAAACTTATAGTACTCATAGCTGGTCAAAGGCAGTAGAAATAGTTAGAGGAAAACAAGGATGCATCTAGATTGGATAGGGTTTGGTTTTGAAACCAAACTTAAAATTTCAAGCATGGGACTCACATCTCCTCTCACAAATAATTTATCTTTTACAAAATTCAAGACAAAAATTTCAAAATCAAACTCTATCCAATCACATCTCTTCTCACAAATAATTTATCTTTTTTATAAAAAATTTAATTTTGTAAAGTTCAAGAAGAAAAATTTTAAACTCAAATCCAATGTATTTGCACCCAAAATTTGTGCCTGTAGAGCACAGTTTGGCCACAATGCAAAATTGAGCCATCGACATAATAAAGCAAATGAAGTTTTTTTTTTTTTTTGGGGGGGGGGGTTAGGGGAAGAAACATAAAGCATTTTGTACGATTTTTTTTTTCTGATTCTACTTTTTTTGAAGAATGTTCTGATTCTACTTGATAACAAAACATCTGAACACTAAAGAATTAATTCTTTGTACATAATAAATAGGCTTAAGTCCATGGTAGTACCCCAAACTTGTGGGACGTTTGACAGTTGAATTCCCCAACTCAATTCTATGATAATTGAGTGTCAAATTGGGGGCATATCTGCAATTTATTAACAATTCTTTAGACGGTAAATGTATCTTTCCCAATATACCCTTTCAGATTATTAAGAAAAACCTTCTATCTCCTTATCTTTCCGTTTTTTCTCCTTATTTCCATTATCTTCTTCATCTTCAACCCACCTGCCCCGACTATCACCTCTAGCGTCACCGCTTCTAACTAATTCCAGTGCAGCCAACAGAGGATTTTTTAGCAGTTGCAAGAACTAACCTCACTATTCACCATATATTATCACTAAATATTAACATTCGTCAAAGGAACACGAAAGCAACCGGGTAGAAGTGAATCCGGGGGGATAGGAGTAGAAGAGGAAGTAAAGAGGTTCAGAGGGTTCAAGGACTTGGGATTAAGATTTTTTTCTTTCTTTTTTTACTAAATAGATGATAGTTGTACACAAGAATATTTTTAGGAAAAAGACTTGAAAATTTTTCTATTTGTCTCAATTTGACCCTCAATTGTCGGGGGGTTGAGTTTGGATACTTAATTGTTAGAACTTCCTGGAGTTTAAGATAGGGGAGTGGATTTAACTGTAATAAATATAAAAAAACGTTCAATTTTTATTACATAATCACTTGCATGTGAACATGCATATGTATAAATAATAATGTAAGAATTTCTTTTTCTTTTGTTTTTGTGTTTTGATATGGTAGAGTTTGTTGAACTTTGAAAATAATACAGTTGTCATTGTCAATTTTCTGGTGTTAAACTTTATCCCTTCAATTAAGAATTAAATAATTGCCTATTTAAAAGTTATTAAATTGAAAGAATAGAAATAGAAACTCTTGACAAGCAAAACAGTGTCAATATGAGTGGCAGCCAAAGAAGAAGAGAAGCAAGGAATTCATGAACAGAACAATTGAGGTATACAAATGATATATAATATTACAAAACTGTGTTAGAAATTGTGAACATGTACATTACATACATAGGCAAAGGGATCCATTTCTCATCATCTTCTTCTTCCTTAATTACTCACAATCTAAATCCTAACACTAGCACTGGAAACGAGGGTTACATGCCGAAAATTCCAATTACTTTTGTAACAAACACGGCATTACTACTATTTTAGGGGTTAGTTAATCTACCTACTGAAAAAAAAAATTTAAAATAAAAAACAGCATAAAGGAATGTAAAATAAAATATTTTCTCCTAATCCCTACAATTTATGGCCTCAATTTCCTTTTTTCTTCTTTTTTTCAGGTCATATAGAGGCATAAATATATAGAGATATATATATATATATATATATATATATATATATATATATATATATATATATATATATATATATATATATATATATATATATGCAGGGCCTTTAGGAGGAGGTTGAATCTTGGCCGTTGATCGGATCGGACAGACGCTGGAAGATGATGGGAGCACCATATTGTGGGTAAAGGAGCATCAGCACCGTTGGTGCGTGTTGATAACGTGGGGCCAAGCGAAACGAACACCGTCGAAGCATGATTGCAAGAGTTAACTTGGCTTGCAGGATCGCCAGATTCTGGCCTATGCATTGTCGGACTCCCAACCCGAACGGCAGAAATGCGACGGGATGTTTAGCTGCTCGGGCCACCCCGTCCGAAAATCGGGCAGGGTTAAACTCGTTCGCATCGTTGCCCCATAACGCTTGGTCGTGATGGACGGCTATGATCGGTATCAGAAGTTCCGTCCCGTTCGGGATCTTGCATCCTCCTAGCTCCATGTCAGCCTTAGCCCTTCTTATCGTCGCCACAATTGGAGGATATAAACGCAGGCACTCATTAAGAATCATGTTGAGCTGCACATCGGAACATTACCCCACAACAGCAAATAAATTATTAGTTCAAGCTAGCAAACTTTAATTAATGAGAAAGTGACATATTTACCCCTCCCCTCCTCCGTAGTCCATCTTCTTTATCTTGAAGCTCATACAAAATGATTCAAAAGTATCAACAGATAATTTAATGTAAATTACGGATCAAGTATTTAATGAATAAACATAATTATTTTTTATTTTAAATATAAAAATTTTTTATTCTTTTTACATAGATTAAAAAATAAAAATTATTATATTTTAAATTAATTTTATAATATAATAAAAATAAAAAATTATACTTTTGTGTAAAGGTAACTTTGAAAATATAATTTTAAAAATTTATAAAAAATTAAATATTTAAATAAAAATATTTAAAACACCTTATATTTTTAATCTGGGTCTAGAAGTATTTTCAACGTAACTATTAAGTGATTAGTTAGGCATGAAAACAACAACATGAGGACCAAGATAAAAAAAAAAAAGGAAAAGAAAAGAAAAGTGAGAGCTAAGACAAGGGTATTTTTGTTGTCCGAATGAAATAATGGAAAGAAAAGAAAGGGAAGTGTTCAATAGGAGTACCGTCTTAAGCTTGGGGAGATCATCTTTGGAGGGGAGGTCACGTGGTCCGCACACCTTTAGGACCTCGTCACGTGCCAGAACCTGCCATTCTGGGTGCATAGCTAGCAAAACGGTCGTCCACGTCAGCAGGTTGGAGGTCGTCTGCTCGCCAGCAAAGAAGAAGCTCTTGCATTCCTCCGCAATGTCATTCACGGTGATCACGCCGGAGGAGGCTGAGGCTGACGAATTGAATTCCCCCCTCTTTTGGCCGGCCTGAATCATCAGCCCCAGCAAGTCCTTCGGTCCGCTTTCCAGGACTTTGTTTTCCCAATTCTCTTTCCTTTCCTCGATCACATTCACCAGCAATTGCTTGATTTCCTTGTCCAGTTTCCAGGACTTGATGTTCCTTCTCGTGGGGAGGAATCTGAAACAAGCGCTAGTAGTTTTAAAATTTCAGTCCTTAATTCAGAGTCGGAATCAGGGGTACTGGTGCCTACCTGTAACCAGGGATGGAGACTTTCTGGAAGGCCTCAGAAGCAAGAACCATCTGCTGAGCTTGCAGACGGAAGATGGATTTTCCTGCCTCGTAGCTGCGGCCGAATGCGGTTCGAGTCACGATGTCTTCCGTCAACTTTTGGAACCATTCCGAGACTTCGATTTCCACCTCATTGCTGTTTGACGGAGCAAACCATTTATCCAGCATTTGGGTGACAGTGCTTGCCCCCATCGGTATTAACAGCTGAAATTAGTGAATCTTGTCAATGATAATCCACAAGGTGAAGGGCCTACTTAAAATTTCTTCCAACAGTAGATTAGACAAAAGGAAATACTTTAAGATTTTCCATATGGAAGGTTGGGGTAATGATTTTCCTGTGGTGAGCCCATTTTTCCCCTTTGAGGCTTAGCAAACCGTCGCCCTCAAGTTGCCTAATTAGCGGATGAGCTTCGTTTTTCTCGTAAAATTCTGATCTTGAAGTGAAGATTTCTCTAATGAGGTCGGGATCAGCCACTGTCAGCCGAACTTTAGGGCCAAACCACACCAGAAACGTCCCGCCTATACAAACACAATTCCACGATTATGCAGTTCTATAAATGTCATCGTTAAAATTAAATCAAACAAACAAAGGAAGGAATTGAGCGATTGACACTTCGAATTAAATCCCAGGTTAGAAGTGGGGTAGAAGAGAAAAAATATGGTAAAGAAACCATATGAGAAATTTCAAGAATCAACTTAACAAAAGAGGAAGGGAAATGAAACAAGTTAAGTAGCCACTCATTTTGAGAGAAGCAACGTATATGTGGATGCGACTATAGACCCTACAACAGAGAAAGAAAGAGCAAAACAAAAGGAAGTGGGAAGTAGACAACTCGAGACTATACAACTACCTAACAAATGCAACTTCCTTATCACACTTCTGCCTCCAACAAAAAACTACTCTTAAGCCCGCAAGAATAAGCAAAAGTTGATGAAAACTCCATCACCAACATGTCCTAATGTTTCAACTTCCTCTTCTTGCCCTTCATCTCCATGATGATCAGAAAGAACCGAGAAAACAACCGAAACATTTGGTTTTACATGGTAAAAAATGGCGTCACTGTTTTTCATTTTTATGATATCAACTTCTCCGAATGGAGATTATGTATCACTGGAACTCTGTGAACATCACAACAGCGACCACCAATGCAGAGTGAAAAGGCCTAAAGACCGGCCCCTAAAAGAAGATGTACTTGGACATTAACATTTCAAAAGTCATCGACGATTAAAGAAGTCGACAAAGCTAAGATAGACATCAGGACGAAAGGGACACTCCCAAAGATTGAAACAGACCTTAGATATACAAGTTAAATTATTCTAAAAGAAGGAACAAAAAGATTTAAGATGATGAACTCTTGAAAATTTAATTAGCTGATGTTACTGCAGCAGCCATTTGATAGGGGTGTTAGCAGAAGAACCAGTTTCCCGAGAAGGAAGAAAACTGGAGCAGCTTCTGAGAAGCATGATGGGTGGAGAGGGAGATCAATGCGGAGGAGATGGCCAAGAGAAAAAGACTAACTTACCATATATCTTCTTCCAGTGGTGGTAGAAGGGGAGGACCCTGGGGAGTATGTTGTGAGAGAAAGGCATGGGTTGAGAAGAGGCCTTGAGCATGAGACTCACGAGCTCCTTAGCATTGCCAACCAAGAAGCGATAAGGGGGTCCTCTGATACCTTGTTCAGCAAAATGTTGTTCTACTTTTCTAGGTGTCCACCACAGCAAAACCGCAATCTTTATAACAAACACCAGCAGAAACGCAGCTATAAGCAGCAGCTTTAACCAGCAGACGAACTCTTCTTCCATGGCTGCAAAGCAGAAAGCGTTTAGCTCAGGACGTGGCCCTTTTGCCTTGCTTTGAGCTTGTGTCTTTGAGCAGCTTTTCTTGGCTTCCTTTGTTATCTTCTTCTCTTCGGTTATATGCTTATACCTTGTTCGCGTCTTCTCTTTTTAATGCCAACAAGGTTTGTGTCTTTTAGAGAGAGAGAGAAAGAGAGAGAGAGAGATTTGTTGGGCAAGGCCAACGGCGTAGGGGCCGCCATTGGAATTAGAAGGGTCAACGAATGACAATTTTATTTTTTTAAAAATTTAAACTACTTTAATACTTTAAGACAATGTTACCCTTGTCTTTTGTAAGTAGTCTCGTTATATCCCTTGATTCTGTTTTGCTTCTTTTCTTTTCTTTTTGTTCTAACAATAATAACCACCCCCACCCCCCGCTCCCCGCCCATCCACTGGGAAACATTTGTTCCTTTTCATGTAAACACACTTGCAGAGAAACCAAAAGTTCATTTTTGTTCAATTTGGTTTTGATTAATTGCATGTTTAATCTTGACTCAAGAAATTAATTACACAATCTAATTAGGAACTCTGTCCTCCTCCTTCATTTACTGCCATTTACTTGAAAAGGCTAGAATTTACAAATGCGAACGTCAATTCCATGATTATGGACCAAAAGATAGAGACAGCAACGGGGCATATTTCGTTTTTTTTTCCTTTTTCTACTAAACGAAAAGAAAGAAACAAATTACAAAACGTGACAAATTCTTGAACGTAATTATAAGAATTTTGTTTCTCTCGAGTGTCTTGCGGACGAAACCAAAGGTCCAGCTAATGTATATGTACTGTATTCCAGGTGACTGGCAATTTTGGATCAGAAAACATCAACTTAAGACATGTAGAAGAAATGGAAGAAAAGAGAGAGGCATGAGGTGTAAATTTGCAGATTCTGCAGACATAGTTTAACGTTAAAAAGAAGTACGCCCACAATTGAAAATGCAGAAAGAAAGTCACAGGACTTTTCCCCTCTATTCTCCAATTCTTTCCTCCATCACAGGAAAAGTAAATCATCAACAAGGCCAATTCAAACAAATCCAGTTAACTACTTGACCATTTCATTTCAATCGCCATCCTGAAACAGAGATCAAATTCTTGTTCCCATTGTTCACAATTTCCTGGGTATGAGATGATCCGTGCCTTTTTTCTCACCTTCAAGAAAACCCGTGAGGAGCTTACCAATGTGTATTTGAATTGGATTTCATTGCGAAATTCAACGTTTTCTCCTCTCCTCTCTGTAGAGAGGAGTTGAAATGTGATGATCTTCTTAGCTGTATTATCTAGAAGCCACCAGCTCTATAAAATAATCTAATGGTGTTTTCTTCATAACCAAAAAACAGCAGCCAACTCCCAATTATTAATTCTTATTCATAAGTCTCTACGTAATTTCTCCAATTAAAAACCAGAAAATAAACAAAATGGTAACATAAAAAATTAAGAATTCTCATACAAATAATTAAATGGCTTTGAATATTTGGTGGCGGACATCTTTATAATCTCTGTTTGTTTTTTTTTCTTTTTATTTTGAAGAAATACAAGAAGAGAATTCGGTTGGAGGGTCACCTCAGCTATATAATATAGCATTTTCCCAACTGCTACCATTTTATTTCTACGCGTCTCCGGCCGCATTAGCTCTCTAAAATGGCCCATTTATTTTAAATTATTATATAAAAGAAAATAGTAGGTCAATAATTCTTTTTTCCTTTTGGGTAGAGATGCCGTGGGAAGTTGAAACCTAATATATAAAAGAAAAGAAAAAAATATCACATCAGGCATGCCGTGCTTATTTTTATTTATCCAATGTTGAATTTTTGTTTCTACCCATATTAATAATATTTATCCAATGTTGAATTTTTATTTTTACCCAAAATTGGAGAATAGACAACGCCAAGTGAGAAATAGTTAGAGTCAACTCAATTATTTATAATTGCCGCGGTAGTTGCCAAAATTTTAATTTGAAATAACATTTTACAACTTGTAAAAATATTTGATTATTTTCATTTATGTAACTTCTTAAATCTTTTCTGTGAAAAGAAAAATATTAGCCTTAAGTTGTTTGATCGATATGTGATTAACACGTTTCTCTTTTTGCGCATTAGAAGAAAACGTCTTTTTTCTAGTATAGTGTATTTGGATAGAGTTTGAATTGAGACTGTTTTATAGTTGATTTTTATAAAAATGAATTTGTTTGTAAGAAAAGAGGTATAATCCAAAGTAAAATACTTGCATTGAATTCCATTGCAAATTCACCCTTAGATTGATAAAGAGAAATAGAATTAAAATCGAAAATCCTTTGTGCACTACATCTTATGAGACTAAAAATCGTCATAATTACTCAAAACTCCCTTATTCAAAGCATGGGGAGGGGCCGCCTCAAGTTTGAACCAAATGTGGCCCTTTAATCTAGCAAGCAATTGTAAAATGAGTCACGAGTTAATCATTATTGTTTTAGGTACAAAGGGGAAGTGGTTTTTGATTGATATTTGATACAATCACTAGTAGACATTTTATAACTTTTTATTTGAGGCATTATTGAGTGATATATATTAACACTTTTGTCAATTTTCTTTTACCCTTTGTGTTGATTGGTATCTATTCCTACTTGAAACGGCAAAAACACTATAAAGATAAAAAAAAAAAAAAGCATGCACAAATGGCAATATCAATCTGATGAACACTTCTTATAAACAAACAATTTAATGTTTTAAAAGATATTAAACTTTGTATATTTAACGAGGTATTTCTTTAATATGAGAGAGAGGATCGGTTTGTTCTCAAAATATCTTATTCTAATAAACTCTAAGTCGAACAGCAAACTATGTAATTCAATTAAAGGAGAAATTAAAATGTTGTGAATTGCAAGTGAGGATAGAAAGAAGAAGTACCGTTAGGAATCATACTTTTAGTTTGTTCCCAAAAAATATGGTTTATGGGGAGAGAGAGAAAAGAGAAGGGCACAAAGGAGGTTGTTATTTTGGAATGTTGCTCTTAAATTTATGCACATGGAAACAAAGGCTGTCTATTTGAGGGTTATTTTCCTGTGCTTCTTGTGGGGAAATATGCCCTGCTTCAGCCAACAATGAGTACCCACCCCAAGCCCTCCCCTCCCTAATCTTGTCTCAATAGTCCCAAGACATGTTTAAGCCATGTGCCCTCCATGGGTCCTACGCTTTCCCACATTCAATTTAACGGTAAATATCTGAATATATATTCTCTCAAATGTTATTTAAGTCGTCCTTATAGTAATATTTTTGCAATCAAAACTCGTAATTCATGTCATAAAGCAAGCTTTGCAAATGCGTCTTGATTACTACCAGCCTGTGAAGTTACCAATCTAAAGGAATTATGGTATGTTTCTCTTTGTTAGAAAGTTATGTGGCCTTTTGTGGTCCATTTTTTGTTGTTTTTGTTAAAGGTGTTAACAAACTATAGAAAATTGTTCACTTGGTGAATCCCTATGGCCACTACCGTGTCTAATAAGGCCAAAACCTTCAAAATTTTCAATTGCAAAAAGAAAAATTTCTATTGAAACCTCGAATTTCAGTAGTAAAATACGAGGAATGTGAGGAAATTGTCAGACATTACAAACTCTGGTCCCCAAACGCCCTTCACATTAAGCATAAATAATGACTTCCATATGCCATTTCTCTGCAATTGAACCATTCAATAGCAATCCAAGTTTTATCAAGAAAGTGCTAAAATGAAAGCCATCCAAATCACTCAATTTTCATGCATGAACATCCTGATGAAGGATCATATTCAAGTAAAAAAAGAAAAGAAAAACAAATTGCATCTCTTGAACAATTTTTTCACTCTCGATTCTCTGCAATATCTCTCCGTAACTTTCCCATTATAGATGATTCTCTGTGGGGCAAGAAAGTTCTTCGTCCGTTGATCGTCAATGGTGGACTTATGCAAAAAGTATCTGAGAGTCAACATTTAATGATGAACAATGATGCACCAGAAGGCAACATAGGAGCAGATGCATAGTCGTATCAAAATTTTATCTGTTCTTTCTTGACATTTTTTCGGTTTTCTTCATAAGATAGTGAAGAGCTGATCAACTCAGCGCAGTAGCTGTCATCACAGCAAGTTTGGAATACATATGTATCTGATTGAGTAGTTGAAGCAATATCTGCAGTATGAATTGGTTTCTGGAGATCTGGTCATCTTTTCAGCTGTTCAGCTTTACTTTGTGGAAGCTGATGCAAGAAACAAAAGTATTTATAAGAAATATATGTAAGCTTTTTTGGCCTGGAAATTTTCTTTTTTTTGCCCAACATCAAAAGTATAAGAAGACAAAGTAAGAAATATACAATAATTCAAAGAAGTCCGGAGCTATCGAAAGCAACCAAAATCTTCCAACCAACAAAGCCTGCTGATGCTCAAGTACATTTACTTGCGATGTTTATCCATTTTATATATTTTATTTTTGGCATTTCTGTAGTGTCAGCTGATAAAAGAAAAGCTGCCACAATAAGTTGCGATTGGATTGAGAAGGGGAGTGCAGTTTGTCATTTTGTTAAAGATGGGGTTGCAGCTGTGTTAGAAGAGTTAATACTCGATGTTCTCGTATGCCGGAAATAATTGGCGATTACCGGAACAACTAGCCGGAATTCTGCATAAAAGGAAAGAAGGGTTGAAGACTTTGAAGAGAAATGAATAGATTTTCTCATTGATGACAAGCAAACAAGAAGAGCAAAAGAAGGGATTTGCATGATTTCCCTCAACCCGATCGTATCTCTTTTTGCAGTCATTTTTAAGTTTTCTTTCATCTTAATTTCCTCCTCCCACCCAAGCTTGTAGCAAGAGAGAACCCCACAAGACACAACCCTTTTGAAAAAGAATTCCATCTGTCATTGCCATTTGTGGTAAAAATTGACCATCAAGTGTCATTACATGAAATGTTCAATGAAAACCTAAAACTATTTTCTTTCACACGATTTCAACAAGAACATTGCTTGCACTCATGAGTAAGTGGTAGGCTTAATAAACCTATAGAATAGCTAGGCTTCTTTGAATAACTACTTTCACAAGTGGCAAATCTTGCTCCATGAGTGGATTATCTTCAAATATCAGCATCAGATCACCAACTTTTTGTTCTAACTAAGAATACATCAGTCAAAATCTCTAACTGGTCCTCACCATTTCTATAGTGCATTATAAGGTCAAAGATTCACAAGCACAATCAAATTTACCTTTTTGATCATTAGTTAGATTCACAAATCAAGCAATCCCCATCTCTCAACATTTAGAAGATTTAAGTTTACTGAATTGTCCGAAATAAGTTAAAATTGTTTTAATATAAAATAAATATTCAGTATTGAAGAAACTTATTCACTAACAATCTGTCCTATTATAGTTTTAACATAATTAGCTTGTATCCTCTCAAAGGAAAGGAACAAATTTTTCGAAAATTGACATATTCATGAAGTTGATTTGCAATAGAGATAGAAGTGAGATGTAGATGGCATCGAGGTTACCATATCTTTGATTATAGTGATAATGTAAGAGACAGGAGATGCCCCAGGGGGAGCAGGCGCGGGGTGCGTGGAGAGAGAGCTGCATGAAATGCGATGATTCTGTGATTCTGTGACAGAGAATATAACCTACATAACGAGCTTTCGTCCACGCAATCAACGGTGTGACGAGTCTTTGCAACTGTCTTTATGTGTGCAGCCTTGTCTAATCGCCAATCGCCACGTGTTGATCAATCATTTAAAGTTTCTTGGCCTCTTTGTCCACACCCAAAATCCTGTTGTTTGGTTACATCAACTCACTCACTGCCCTCACAGCTTTGTTCCTCTTCCCAATACCCGATTCCTTTGTCTTTTAATTCTCATCATGCCCACGGTGGTTCCATCTTCCTCGTTTTCTCCTCTTTCAATCAAGTGGGATTCAATTGCCTTTTTACTTAAGAATTTATCTTCCTATGTATTCTTTATAAGAAAAAAGTTAGATTTCAAACTTAAAACTTTGTTTTATTATTTGAAATAGGATGGTACTTTAATAACTAATTTGTTTATTCTTCAACAAAGTAGTTAGAATAAGAAGTATGTTAGTTTAGTTATACTCACTAAGATTGGTAGTTTTTAGATTTGAATTAGCATGCATGTCTCATTATTTTGAAGTTGTCAAAGTTTGATTATTAATATTTTAAATTACAAATTAAGTATTTAATCTCTAATTTATTATCTAAAAAATAATATGCTCTTTTTTCCTTCTATTTATAGTTTTATTTGAGGGAAAAAAGCAGGCAAGAACAAAATGATGATGTAAAAGAGATTCATGTTTATTATATATAATTTTTTTACTATATATAATAAAAAACTTATCATTTTCTTTAGGGTTTCTCTCTTTAGTTCATCGATTCTCTCTCTACTTAACTTTAAACTCAAAATTTAACGAATAACACATCAAATTATCCAATGCAATACAATAAATAATGATTCTACACTTAGACTGTCTCGATTTTGAGGTAAAAACTCAAAAAACTATCAACATAGTTTTTTTCTCTTTTAATGTAGTAGTTTTCCCCCAAATTGGTGGAACTTACCATGAAGTTTCACCATTTTGGGTGGAACTTCATGGCGAGTTCCACCAACATGGGCATAACTCACCATTGAGTTTCACACAAGAGAGCAAAACTCACCAGTCAAGACCTCCTTTATAATTTTTTTAAAAAAAATTATATTTTGTTAAATATTATTAATGAAATAATAACTTGTGTAATTAGTATATTTTATTATAATGCAATTGACACAATAGTTAATGTTGTTTTGATTGCTTTATTCATACATCGCCAATATTTAAATTTTGTTTTATAGTAACTATTACAAATATTTATTCAACAAAACTCGTTATATGAATTACAAGAACAAGAACAATTCCACAAAATAAAATTTCAACGTCAGTTCTATAGGGATTATCAAAGGTCGTCATCATTAAACGATTCTTTTGAAGAATTTATAGATCTTGATAGATGATGCAATTTGAGTCATTATTTGGCTATATATGATATATTTTCCTATAAAAATGAGTTAGTAAATTGGATGAAGACAAAGACATTGTAGGTGAGGATATTTTTGATAATTGTCCGTTCGAAACAAGGCAATGAAAATGCCAATGTATTTTTTAGGTGCGAGTAACACACCTTGCTTAATTGAGGACGCTGACTATTTTGTCATGGTAACACACCTTGCATTATTGAGGTAAATGTTCTATTTTTTATGGTTTTTATACTCTCTTTACAGTTCATTTTCATATGTAGTTTCGAATAGAGGATGATCTTTCAGTGTTGGAATGTATCCTTCATGAATTCACTATAAACGAGACGTAATGGCCGGATAAGAGGTTCTATCGAACAGAAGAATTGCACGCATAAGAACACTAGCTGGAGGATGATTTATTTGTTTTGTAATTTATTTACTGAACACTTTCAAGTTTTCTATTATGCTATTGAGCAGGAGAATTGCTCAACTTGCTCAATTATAGACTTTTTTGGGTTGGATTGCATTGCATGTCTACTATATTTGAAAAAGTAGAAACAAAGCACTTAAAAAGAAAACTTTAAACGTCCACTAATGAAAAAACACAACCAATTAAAAATAAAAATTTAAATGTCCATTAGTCACAATCACAATACTAGGAAGAAACAAAGCACACAATGCATAAGCTCTCGACGCAATTCTTAACTGACGATATAAGTAGGCGAGACAGCCTACTCTCCCTACGTATTAATTGGCAATGTCAAGATCGAGAAGTAGCATCCAAAAGTGGTATGGGACCAGATCTTGCGACTTGTTGATAAAAAGTCTACAGTTGAGCAAGTACGCAAGATAGGAGTAGTTATAAGCTATTGGCAATAACTCTTTACCCAACATAGTCTCATGTAGAAGAGTAAATTTTATACCCCATTATCTAACTAGATTCGAACAAAAGCAAACGACATGTCAAGATAGCTAGATATATCCGAAATAATCTCTTCATATCCAGCACTGTATGAAATAAGCTGGCCCTTGACTAGCAGTGTCAAATGGGTCAGGCCGGGCCAGCTCGGGCTGCCCTTACGGGGCAGAGTGGGCTAGAAAACCCCAGTCCGCGGCCCGTAATAGCCAGCCCGCGGACTTTTACAAAACGACGTCGTTTTGCAAAAAAACAGCAAAACGACGTCATTTTGGAAAATATATATTTTTAATATTTTAAAAAATATTAAAATGATGTCGTTTTGGAGAAATTTTTAAAAAATTTAAAAAGAAAAATAAATTGGCCTGCGTCTGGCCTGTAGACTAAACTGAGGGAGCCAAAAAAGCCCGCGTTTAAACGGGCTTGGGCATACTAAGCCCAAGCCCGTCTATAGCCGTCTATACAGGCCAGCCCGCTGGCTTTGGCCCCTATTGACATTGTTACCCTTGACAAGAACTCCGAAAATGTATGCCACATCATGTAGAGTGATCATCAACTTGCCAAATAGCATATGAAATGTGTTCGTATTCAGCTAACATCTCCCAACAAGTGCAAAAATTAGCAGTGTGTTAACATTATTAAACATACACTTGTGTAAGTGGGTTAGCCCGAAACCCTTAACAATCTTCTCAACAAAAGGGTCGATGGAAGCCCACTGAGTAAAAGCATTGGCTCTCTAGTGGACTCCAAGTGCCGAACGATTTTGTAAAAATTGAGTAAAATTTTTCAGTTAATATTACATAATGTAATGAAATGGAAATAATAGAATGAACACATACCTATCCATTTCATATGGCTAAAGCCACATGACTAGTAAATGAGGGGATGAGAGATGAGTCCCGAGAGCCACCTAGAGTTAGGCTAGTGAGCTGCCAGTCATCTTGCGTGCCTTGCTACCCAGTCCTTCTACACTATACACATGTCATAGCTTGCGATTTCCAACAAGGATCATCATTATGAGTTGATTCGGATGGTTAAGGCATCTAACAGGTATCTACAAGGAAAGTACGACAGTAAGAATATCCAAGCCTCTAATACAGTAGAAATCATCATGGATTGAGTCGTAAACTCACTAATACCTCATGGGATAGGATCTGATGTCATCGTTGAGTGAGAAGAGTCACCAACATTAGATACAAAACAACCCCTATCCCTGTAATAACACGCCGCAATAATTCCCGTCGGGATCTACTAGAAGAAGATATTGGTGTAGTGACTCTACTAGGCTTAGCCTTTATAATGTGCCTCTTCTTAGGTTCATCCTATTGCTTATCCCTCTGTTATCGATGTCAAATCATCCCCATCGTTCCCTAACTACTCCACTCTTGTCGTTGTAGTTCTTGGGATGTCGAATAGGTGTCACGAAAACTGGAGGCTGATAGAAGTTCGACGGTCCAATTGCCTAGCCATGAATATCCTTGAATCTTGGCACTAGTGGCACAAGATATGAATAGTAATATAGAGCCGATTATGGATGGATGTAATTGGAGGCCAAATGTAGGGAGAATAGGCTGGGGGTGTGATTGGATTGGGTTGCACACGGAACCCAATCCAAATTTCTCATCTCACATCTCACTTTTTTTCTCATAAAAATTTCTCTCACCCGAAATCCAAGACAGAAAATCTCAAAACCAAACTCTATCCAATCACACCCTGTATATGGTGGGTAAATGGCCCACACCCATAGAATTGAAAGCCTCGACTATCGAATCTCAACTGGCGATGTAAATATGTCTGAACAGGAATGTCATTTATACAACGCTGACCTAGGACCATTATCTAAGAAGCCCGTAACTTGGCTGAGGCAGTAATAGGATGATGTTCATGCAATTGGCCGTTACAGTTTATCACCGATCCCAAATCATGTTCGGGATTTTGTTGCCTCTGGAAGAATCCATCATCTACACTATACGAACAACTTAATTAATATTTATTTTATTTAAATAAATTAATTATAATTAAATGTACTGTTTTAAATAAACAACAAACTACAACACATAAATTAAAAGCTTAAATTAACTGTACTGTAGCAGAAGTCATTAAAAGCTTCCATAATCGATTTCCAATCTGGGTGCAAAAGTTCCTCACTTCCGCCCTTCTGGGCAGAAGTTTTCACAAAGTTCCCCTTCCAGGCAACACTTGCTGAAAACTCCACCTAGAAGCATAGAAGTTACCCATGAGTTTCATCACAAATGGCAGAACTCAACCCATAGGGCAAAAATTTTTAAATTAACCATTTTAATGTCGATTTCCATAATGATTATGTACAAAGATAAAAAAATAAATATAATTTAAAGAATTAACATTCTTTTGCGTAAATTTGAAGTATTTTTTGTAGATATGAAATTCTGTATTTGAAAAGTTTGAGAGAATTTAAAAGAATTTAAAGAATAAATAGTAAAAAATAAAAATTATTTGACAGTATATAATTAAATTAAAAATTGTATATAACACTAAGCAAAGAGATTAGTGTTAAAATTAAGAGAAGTCTTCCATAGCATCTAGAGAAAGCGCTGTAGGCTACTATATGATCAGATAGAGTTCGGGCAGCCAGCAATAGAATTTACTACTAGGATAGGTACACAGGTAAGGGCACGCCTAGTCTATTGAAGCATGCCTCTGCCTAAATGAATTTTAGGGCGTTGAGCTGTGTTTTAAATTTTGATTATTTGTCGTTATCTAATATATAAAAGAGATTAGTGTCAAAATTCAGGTTGGCAATTGATCAAAAAATCACAAGTTATTTATAAGTCACTTATCAATGCCATAAAATTCAAGATGTGTACCTTTTCTTGGTAGTATTAGGTTAGAATTTGTCAATGCCACCTAACTCTATTTGCATTACAAGGAAACCACGAAACTCCAGAGTTTCAAATATCAGGACTTAACTAATTTTCTCTTCTTATCAAATCTCGTGCAAAAGATGAAAATTTTATTCCATGAATGTTATGATTTGCGTTCGTCACTTAGGCAATTGTTGTCCACTTCCTCCTTAACTTTGGGTTCTCAATAAACCACTGTTTTATCTCCGTGGTGAATTGAGATCACTATTCCTAGAACACACCAACCATGGCATGCAAAAGGGAAAAATTTTTAAGGACAATACAGATACGTCAGTATAGTAAAATGCAAGGGCAAAATAGTAAAGTGAAGCGGGAAATTCACATTCACATTATCAGATGGCTCCTAAAAGTGAAAAAGAAAATAAAAGGAAATTCAGGTTTGTTAGTTAAGTACACAAAGATAACAAACTCTGACAAGGAGAGAATCACAAACAAACCCATCCGTACTTTTTTGGGACCCCTCGTGAATGGAGTTCACTCCCTTCTCTTTTCCTCGCCTTTCTTTCTCTTTTGCAGTAAAAAGAAAAAAGAAAAACTGTTTTTTAATTTTCTTTATAACCTTCACTGCTATCGATGACTACTTCACTTTTTTTTTGGGGGGGCACACCCAACATTTTCCATGGAAATATGCCACTAGTAGATGAGTAGATGGCAATTTCAATGCAAGTAATGATGTAGATTATTCTTCTTTCACTTACACAGCCAAAAAAAAAAAATTAAAGAGCTTAATTAGGAAACCTTTTTCACTTTATGTAGATGAAATGATTGAGTTTATCTACTCTATTCTCTTTCAGTCAGTCCGAACAAGAGGGCTAAAAAAAATTACAGTTAATTTCAATGGCTGAATTTTCACTTTTATAAGAGATAGGCCATTGGAAGTGGTAGATTGGCACATGAAAAATATTGGCAATCTGATGGAATGTGACATAGAGATACGATGAGTTACAAGGCATAAGATAGTTTCCAATAGGAAGCAAACTTGCCTTTTTCAGTCTATAGTCATGCATCCAGAGATAGACGTAGAGGTCTGAACAAGGCATTAGAGAAATGGAAGAGAGAAAAAGATGGGCAGACTACTGTATGTACTGCTACTGCTTCTGCTGAAACTAACATTACCAGTAAATTAAAGCTGCTTGCTTTGCAAAAGACTAATGGAGCAAATCGACAAGAAGGAAATCTGCTCATCAGCAATCATGGATTGCACCTCTTGAATAATGCCAAACCTCAGGAGGTCTCACAGCTGCCTCCAAGAGAGTTTGTGTGTGTGTCAGTGCGTGCTTTCTGGATTGGATTCTTCCTTCCTACCTCTTTACCTTCCATTTCTTTTGTTTTTCTTTCTAATAACATTCTCTTTTATCACTGTCAAATGTAGAATGAAAGTCGCCGGTAATTAAGAAAGCTAGTAAGGTACTTAGAAGGTAAATTTTGAGGTTAATCTATGCAAAGCTCGGTCTGTTATCAGTCATTTTTTGGAAAAATATGTGACACGTTGTCTCCTGTTGTCATTTCAAATGCTAAGATGGATCTCGTACAAGCTAATTATATCTTCTTGGCACCGATAGACTCGCTTAGAATGCTGAAAGACACTGAAGGTGTTCTTTCTATCTTCGTATTAATCAGGCAGGACAAGTATACCTTTTGCAATATGCAGCATGCATCCTGAGAAACGAGAATCGTGGTATACACAAAAGATCAACACGGGATACTATGTCTATGAACTCCCAAGAAAACCAGCTAGACAAAGATCCAAGGACCCCATGTTGCAATTTGACGCGTCATGAGTTCCAAAACGAGAAGAATATTGCAGAAGTGATTAACAAATAGATTAACCATAAAGTAAATTTGATAGATTTGGACTGAGTCCTTGAATCAAAATGGACCACAAAGGAATTAGACCCGAGTTTTGGTTGCACTAGATATGAATATATACATGTAGGTCTTAGACAGTGAGAGTTGTTTGCCGTCCTCTGCAAAATGCTTCGCCTCAGTATGAATAAGCACATGCTAGAGCAGCAGGGGATGTCCTGTTACAGAGCTCTCTGTGATTTGAATTGCCTCTACAGATCAGGATGTCAATTGTGATATGCAATTGATTGGTTTTCTTGCATTTCTTTTCGGACATAATTCTGATAATATTTGTAGTTTCCTCGAAAACTTCTTTAGATATTGTTCCTACTTATGTAAATTTTTCATGCAGTTCCGGTAAATAATGGCCAGCCTGTTGAAACCAGGGCCTGGTAGGCATAGAAATATCTAACATCGTACGAGCAATTATATCCCAATGTTTGTGCACTTGCAGAACTTGCTGAGAATTCATGAAATTTCAGAGTCAGATGAGATTAGAATAGAAACAAATAGAGGCGGAAACAAAGAAAGCCAATTCATCCAAAAAGAGGCAAAAGAACAGGGACATAGAAAGAGACAACCCATTCCGGAAATAGTTAACAGAAGATGACTTGTAACAAGAAATGCAAGGAGCAGCGGGGGAATGAGAGAAATTAGTTCTCAGGCAAACTCCGACCATCCACCGACAAGGAAAGTAACTAACATTGCCCTGAGCTGAAAATGTACGAGAGGCTTCGACGACAAGCGCGCTGTTTTTGGCTATAGAGGCCACCAAATTTTCGCGCAGTGTCCTTTCGAGACCACCCCACCTTGCATAGAACATGCTGCTCAAGCCTCAGACCAGCTTTTGTTGAAGCACGACGGATAGGTTCTGGGTTGGAATGATGTGGATGCCTAGAGGGCTTGCACAGTGTGATAAGAGAACATAGTGACCTACCAAAAGCTAAATTATTTTGTAATATTTTTTATAACATTTTTTATAATATTTATTTTATTTAATTTAAAATATTATAAAATAATATACAAAAGCACTAAAAATGATCCCAACCAATACTTAGGTGCGGTTCGAACCGACAGCGATAGGGACAACTCCAATGAAGCAACCAAGTCGATAAGGTGAGCTTCACCAGGGTGCCATTGCTGTACTGTGATGATGGGGGCAGACTTAGCTCCGAGCAGACCAGTGATTGGAAGCACATGAGCATTCACTGTGCAACAGGATAGGCCAGTCATATGCCTGCTAGCACTACTTTCACATGTCGATCGGTCCTAACATCCCCAGATGGGATTCAGTATGCGCGTCTTGTCACGCTCCAATGCCATCCAAACTTCTCCCTATCAATAACAAACAAGAATACTACCACGGCAAAAAGCAGAGAAGCATACGAGGATCCACCATTGGGCTTCCCTTGCGCAAGAGGATTCGATTGTCCCACAGCCCCAGTACAGGAACAGAGACCTAAGCCAACGACACTGGGGCTAGCGAGTGGTTTTGTCACTCGACCGCCACAAGAATCTCCGGCAAATATGTTAGTGGTTAAAGCTAAAAAACGTGACCGTTAACAGACGACATCCATCTGGGGGGCGGTACACAAAGATAAAAGAACCAAAATGCTGTGCAACTTTAGCCTGCTGCAGACTGTCTGTGCTTCCAGGAGGGAGAGACGTAGAGATCCTTTATCTTTTTTCCCTTGGAAGGTGGAAGGAAAGAGGGGAGGGAGGTTTTAAAGACCGCTGCTTCAAGCAGTCACTACAACTGGGCGCCAACTGATCAGAACCAGAAAGAAGAACGGATAGGACTGTGGCCCAGAAAATCATGAGGCTACAGTTCTCTGCGGGTGAAGACAATCAGAATGCCGCGGGACCTTCTTCGAGTGTTCCATAATTTCTACACTCACCTATTCACTTCATTCATGCGCCAAATGCGCCTCCACCTTCCATTCCTTTTTTGACTCCAGAATAAAATTAGAAGGCAGTAAAGTTCAAGGACCAAGTGAGAAGAGAGAAACCACTACAGGATTTTTAAAAGGTTGGACTACCATTTCTTTCCACCACCTCTAAAGTTTATCAGCAAAAACGCAGCAGAACAATCTTAAAACAAAGTCATAGACCATTTAATATCCAGCTCTCATCCAGGGTTGCCTTTTTGCTATTTCTTGGCAAAATTTTGTACAAACGATCAGAAGAAACTAGTTTTATAAGAGTTCAAAACTTCATCACTTTCCCAGTTTCAACAGAACAAGCACCCCTGGCATACATACAATTTGAGGTACGTAAGTAAAGCAAAAAATGAAAATTTCCCCAGTACAAGCAACCCTCTGCATCATTTGCCATAGTTAAGTCGAGTTAGTGGGCAAGGGATCTATCAAAAAGAATAAATCATAAAAGAAGATGGACAGGATACAATTTTAAATTACTTGCAGCATTAAAGTTAAGCCCAAGAGCAGAAAACTCCACTTCGAACCCCTTACCATTAATAGCAGAAATGGGGTTAACGCATCTATGTATATCACTCATCTCATATTAGGATAGGAAATGATATAAGATTGAGGCTCAAAGAGAACCGAGCCTCGGCCGGCAGTATTCTAATACCAGAGAATCAAGAAAGAACACATGGTAACCTAGAAACATCCAGCTGGCCGACATAACAAATTATGCTCTAAGCACCGAACACAACACTACTTCTACAAAGAGTTCAAATGATAAAACTGCTACCAAAATAAGAGCAAGATATGCATTCTCAGAGATGACTGGCAATCAACATCATTCATTTACTCGAACGCATCATCATCGTCATCTGGGAGGGGCTGACTAGCAGCTTGGGCAAGTTCAGCCTCATGCCTGGATCAAAGAGTGTTTATTTAGATTAAACAACTTGCACACGGCTTTCCAAACCCACAGAATAAAAAATAAAAAACACCCTCCCTAAAATACATAAGCATTAATGGTGGGAATTGATGGGGTTTCCCTTTAGATTGTAGCAATACTAATGCATAGTCAGGAAAACAACTTGAGAATCCTAATGGTGGGAAAAAGATTCAGATTTTACAGAAAACTTACAGTTGCTGTGCTTGCAAATCAATTTGTACTTCTGGGGGAGCAAGTGCAGGTGATTCCACAAAATGAAGATTGGGATCCCTAACATACAACACAACAGATCAGAGATCAGGAATTGATGTCCCAGTTTCAACAATAAAAAAACACCAATAACAATCAGTGATATTTACCCAGCAAGCTTTCTGGCAAGGTATAAGAAAGGCTTCTCAAAATTATAGTTACTCTTTGCAGAAATCTCATAGTATTGCAAATTCTTCTTCCTGTGGAACGTAACTTGTTTAGCCTTAACCTGTCGGTTCTTCACATCAACTTTATTTCCACAAAGAACGATTGGAATATTTTCGCAAACCCTGTTGCATTCAGGAAAATGTTACAACACACAGAATCTCACTGCCAAAGAGTTACCCAAGAAATATAATATCGAAGGAAAAATACCTGCAGAGATCTCGATGCCATGTTGGGACATTTTTGTAGGTCAATCGTGCAGTAACATCAAACATTATAATTGCACATTGCCCATGAATACTGCATAAGGGAAAAGCAACAGTCAACACAAAATCAGGGAATAAGGATGCAGTAAATAAGTATAGAAACAAGTATTGTCAACAGCAGCCAAGGTGAGTTCAGCAGAACAAAGTACTGTATACACACAAAATCTAGCATATACAAAACCTTCTTTCACCAACGCAGTCCAAAAAACCAAAAAAGTAAAACACTACCAGGAAACAGAAATGTAACCAGACATTCAGCATATTTGCTGATAGCTATTAGATAATTGTTTTAGATAGTGAAACATGAGACGGAAACAAGGCTAACAAGATAGTCAAGATCAGAATCTAAAAGGCCAAAAAACCATAAGGGGATATTATCTAGATGGAGAGACAAAGCGGGAAAAGGAAATAGAAGGCAACAGTGTTAATTGTTTTGGTGTCCTGCAATAATGAAATAAAAGAAACTGAAATGAATTTTCAAAAGTCGGCGATTACTAACATTTTAAGGCTTAGGAATATTTGATGCGAACCATGCTGAAATTATGGTTAGAATTTTATGTTTCCATATTAAGGACTTCAGTGCCATCAACTTTTAGGTGTCAGGGTCGCATAAAAATCATCTGCAATCCTGATGAGATAATTTGGTAGGAATCAAGGGGAATATTAACTAAATCTTGCTAATGAAGCAAATAGGAAAAGAGCTTAAATTTCACTAAACTGAGATAAGAAACAGACTGAATCTAGGATAGTTGAAAAACAATGCTAAAGGAGGTTCATGCTTCACAAGAACAATAAAGACGACCATAAAACTTTCAGAAATACTTGGAGACAATAACTCACTAGTAGCCATCACGAAGACCTCCAAATTTCTCTTGTCCTGCTGTATCCCAGCAATAGAAGCGAATTTTTCCACAGTTTGTGAAGAAGTCTAATGGGTGTACCTCCACCCCAATGGTAGCTGTTTGAGTACAGATAGTCAAAGCATCAGATACAGTCACTTAGATTTCCCTCAAGAATACATAACCATGGGGAAGATAGACAACAAATAAACCAAATAAAAATACTGCAAACATGGGAACACTCACGTTCATATTTCTTCTCAAATTCTCCAGTGAGATGCCTCTTCACAAAAGTAGTCTTACCTGCATAATAAAAACTCAGTCAGAATGCCTAATGTTATTTCAGAACTAATTTCTCATCACAAACGTAACATAGCCCCTTTCCAACCTAAAGGCACAACATTCAAATGCTAAGATACATCTAAAACCTGTAAGTTTTTATTGTTTCCTGGGGGAACGAAGACACTGACATATTAGTAAATGCTACCATAATTAACAAAGGCAGCATAATTTTAAACGCAATGATGCATCAAAAAATTCCAGAAATTTTTGTTTTTCCAGGGGGAAAAAAAAATACTGCCACATTTAACTAAATACGAACGTAATAAATTAAGGTAGCACAAATCAATGTAAGGCCAGAAACAAATATGGATATGGAAATGATAGAATACCAGTTCCTCCATCACCAACAATCACAAGCTTAAAGCTGGGGTAATCAACGGTCTGCTGATTTGGCAGTGCCTGTTATTGTACACAGAAAAACCAATCAACAAGAAGAAACAGAATATAAACAGTCGTAATTGTCTGCCGTTATCGAATAACACCAAGCAAGGTTCTTTCTTACTTCATCTTTTTTCTCAGCAACTAACACGAAATAAATTCACAGCTCGACGGTCACATTTCCTTCTACTTTTTCTTTTTAGGCAAAGATTCAATTCTTCTCGAATTAGGTTTGATAATTACAGCCACGAAAAAAAACATCCTTTTCACACACAAACAGATCTTAACTAAAAAGCATGGAGATTGGACAACTAAGCCGCAATTAAAATTGAAAAAAGGAAACAGAAAAAGCAGCACGAGAAATAGCCAACGAGATCGAGAAAATAAAACAAAAAAACTATAACATTTGCAAAAAGAGAGCCAAAATACAGAAGATAAGAAGAGAGATTAGACTTACCATTGGAGAGGATTCAGATGTGCTATGAAGAAGATGGATAAGAGAAGCCGTGAGAGCAAAGCACAAGGAGGAGCGGGCGGCGAAGAGAGGGTTTATAAGAGGGGAGGAAGAGCGTAAACAAATAAAATGGCTTTAAGTAGACGCGACCCAATTATAATATTCTAGAAGATACCCCAAAGCCCACCGTTTGAATTTCAAATTGCTTCTCGCTTTTACTTCTCAGTCTGTCCACACTTCCCCTTTTCTCTTTTTCCTCTTCTGATAGATGAAGATATAGGGTATTGTGTCAGGGTGCATCACGGCTCTTTCTAGAGCTCGGGAATCGGTGGTATCAGGGTATAGTTTGGCTGTCCCTCCATTCTTTCTTTTGGGCTTTTCATTCTGTAGTCAGAATTGGACTGGCTTTGGGGTCACTCCTTGGTTAGCCCACACCCTCCAAAAGAATGAAGATTCCCACGGGCCTCATCGACCAAAGCACACACAAATATATATAGGTTTAAGACCAACCGAAACCTAACACATGGGTAGGTTTTGGAATGAGTATTACCATATAGAATTTTGTTTCGAACTATAATTTTTTTTAATTTTTTTATTTATCAATTATTTTTTAGATTCTTTTAAATATTTTAAATATTAAAATTATATTTATATAAATTTAATTTATATTAATGAAAAATAATTTCCTTTTATATTTTTACATATAAATATCTTAAAAACCAATCTTTCGCACTACGCATCTTTCTTCACTAGTTTGTCGACAAAAGTTACCATGGAGTTCCACCATTAACGGCGAAACTCCTCAGCTACTTCTATTATTGGTGGCAGAAGTTCAACACTTTTGCTACCAAGTTGCCACGTGGCCGTGGAAATGGGCTAGGAACTCGGCGGCGAGTTCTGCCACCCACAACAGAACTCACCCCCATATTTCAAAAGAAAAAAATCTCTAATGTTAATAATTATGAGTATTTTTGTTTAAAATTTAAATAATTTTTTGTAGAATTACTATTTATTGTGTTACTTAAACTAATTTGATACATTATTCGTTAAATTTGTAATTTAAAAATAGAGAGATAAGAGAGAGAAAATTTTAAAAATTTAATTATTTTTTTGTATATAATAAAAAATTATAAAATAGTAAATGCGTTTGGTTTGGAATAGGAGGAACTGAGTAGTTTTTGGGTTGAGGATGATTTGGGATAATAAGGTTGATAGTTTACTCATAGCCAACTATATTTTATATAAAACATTAAATTGTAATACAAACTATACAATTATTTGAATTTTAAATTATATTTCGAATTCGAACTTGAACTTGAAAATGATATTGAAATTAAATCGAGTCCAAACATATTCGATAAAAACTTCACGCAGCCGTAGGTATACTGGTAGTAAACCCCAGCATTATTTTGCATTACACAATTCATTTTTCTTTCCTTATGAAGACATTTGCATTTTATTAAGGGTGTGATTGGATAAAGTTTGGTTTTGAAATTTTCTATCTTGGGTTTCGGGAGAGATAATTTTTTGTAAGAAAAAAGTAAAATTTGAAATGAAAAACTGTATTGGATTCCATGCGTAACCTTGTCTAAGCACACCCTAAGTTATTTTCAACCAACCAACTCAATCAAATGGGAAGATTCGTTATATTTCCCCAAACTCTAGCTGTTTTTTTTTCCAAAATATTCATTCTGTGAGTATTAGTGTTTTTTTTCTTCTAAAAATACTATTTTTTCATATTGATGAAAGAATATATATATATATATATATATATATATATAATTAAATTTAAGATGTATTACCTAATAGTAAAAATTATTTTCAATGAATTGAACGATAATTTTGTCATTTCAAAAATATTTCTTATTAAAGTATTCTATAATATTTTCTAATTTCTATTACAAAATTGGTTTAGACTAACATTTGTCCAAACATCACCAATGCTTCCCAACCAATGTTTGATGACTAATATCATGTAAGTTCAAATTGGACTTTTTTGCTCAACAGTGTAGTTTCATTCATTTGTTTTCAACATAATCAAATTGGAAGCCTCATGTGTAAGGAGAAATTAGAGAAAGGTGAAAATCCTTGTCCTTTTGTTATATGGGTTTTTTTTTTTTTTTTGGCTAAATTATATGGGCTGGTATGACGAAAAGGCTTCTGTTTTTTTTTTTTTTTGGGTGCCTATGAGGTCTTTGGACAAATTATTTGAAACATATATATATATATATATATATATATATATATATATATATATATATATATATATTTATTTATTTATTTATTTGGGGGAAACGTTGAAAATGAATAGGGTGGTGTCAGGTGAGCGTCCTTACAAAGAAGGAGAAGGAGAAAAATGGGGGGAAAAAAAAGAGGAAAAGAAAGACCCGTAATGGTCCGGACACCTAAATAGACTAGCCGCAAAACACCTGATCGCTGAAGAAGTTAGGCGTCGCAGCGGCCGTTCGCAGTTTGCTGAAAATTTCCGATTTGCTTCATATTCCTCTGCCATTGACAACCATGGCCTCGCCGGTGAATCCAAATGATCAGTTAGCGCCACTGTCATCTTCTCTCTCTTCTGCATGATTTTAGTTGGGCATCTGTTATCTTTTAGCAAATAATCGCTCATCTGATCCTTTTAAATTGGATTATCTTTTTGATTTTCGAAGGGAAGTCATCAGGAGGCAAAACAAAGGTCCTCCTTTTAAGTTTTTGGTGCCTCTAGTCTATGCGCCTGCTCTTCCCCTCAGTGAGTTACTTTCTTTTGCCTTTTTGAATTTGGTTTTGGCATTTGGTATAATTTATAGTATTTTTTTTAATCGTCGGTTTGTTAGAATTGGGACGTGGATTTCATTCTTTTTTGTAAATTTTATAGTGAGGGTTTACATGGTTTTCAGTTCGGTTATCGTTGCGGCACAGGCCAGTTTTGAGGGATCGATTGTTCACTGCTGTTTTAGTTGGTGCTTTTGCTCATGGCTTCTATTTGGTGTATCCTTCAGCTGCTATCTTTTACGCTACTGTTATTTGCTTCACTTTGTGTCATTGTTGTGGACGTTTACATTTATTCATTGTGAATCAAGCTAGAAGAAGAATATATATAAAATTTGGGTACCACGAGAAGTTATTTGATAAGCTTGATTCTGACCAGGGTTGTAATAGCAACTAAGTGCAATTGTTCTTTGTTACATAATTGCTCGGGTTATGGTCTGTGCATTGGGGCAATTTATTTTGTTTCACTCCTAAAGGTCATGGGGATTAAGAAGAGTAGTAGATTACCAATATCTATTCTCTGCTATCATCATTATGTGAATATTTCTGTCTTTGACTCTGCTAGAGAAGCTGATTCTAGTCTATTGTGTGCTAAACTTGCCTGCATGTCTAATCACCTTATGAAAGAATGAATGAGAATAGCAGGTAGGTATGCAGCTCTAGAAAAGGCATGCACTTCCCAAGCTTCTTTTTTGGTCCACTAGATTTTTCTATTTTCAACTTGTTACCTTTCTTTTCAGTGTTCAAATCTTTCAGCTAGTTTCTGTTCATATTGACACTGGAGGTGATAAATTGAACAAATGTTGTGCAGAACAAATTGATCAACTGTGGCGCAGCAGTTTGGTAAAAAGTAGTATAGCAGATATAGTAATCTTTACTTGTGCAGGAAAAGTAAATTGATACTTTAAAACATTTGATATGTGCAAAATATAGCTATTATGATTGGTAGAGATGTATAATAGCAGAAGATATGCCTAGTTTTGACATTTGCAGAGAAGCTGATAGAGGCACTTGCCACTAGTTCGAAGTTGCTAAGCAGATATTATTACTTTTTATTACTGATAAGAAAATGGGCAAAAAAGAAGGCAAATACAATAAAGATTCGAGGTAATTAGCTGGGACAGAATGAACTGTGGTATAAGGGAAAAAACTGGTTCTAGATAGTTTTTGATTTAGAAAGACAAAAACAAAAGTCCATATAGGCAAATCTTTATGAAATAGAGCGAAGGCTTTGTTTTTGGAATTTTAGACATTTGGCTGAATTGAGTACAAGTGTTTTCAGTAAAGGCTAGCTTGATACAAATTATTATGAAACTTATGCCCATCAGCCTTTGGATAAGAAAGCAGAACAGGTGCCTTTAGTCAGTCTTAAGTTTTGGGAATTAGAAATTGATTTTTACTTTTGTCAACAACTATAAGTTTAGCACTATATTAGGAGTCAGTTGATGGCTTAAAGTTTGTAATAAAACATCTTCTCAGTTCATGGACAAAGTGCTTCTCAAAGCTAGAGATCCTAGTTCAGTCTAGGCTGTTTATTCATGCTGATGGGATTCTGAACAATTTGATCTCCAACATCCCAAGTTCAATAGAAGACATGATGCTTTCTTACTTCTGAAGTTCCCAGCACGTCCTCTCCTTACAGTTGTTCCTTTGCTATTTTGGGTTTGGCAAACTAGCTTTTGACTATAACAGTAGAATGAGATAATTTTCCTGTCACTAGAAACCATGAAATATGTGTGAATGATTCCTAGGCCATTTATCTATGCATTTTCTCATTATATTTTTTAAGGGCAGGGCATTTAGGAAAAATTTATGCCAATACTGATGTGACTTGGAAATTTGAAACAGTTTGAATTACTTGATTATCATAAATAAATATATTATCTTTTGGACATTGTGTTGTATTGTTTCCTTTAATAGAGATGTTCAGGACAGATCTGTATGATATTGAGAGCAAGTGAATGGCTATCATGAATTGAGAACACTGAAGTTTTGAAGGTTATTTCTGACAGAAGTTTTCTAGCAAATGACATTATTCTATAACAATGAGGATTATTGGTGACTATCAGGTTTAACATTCGCTTTCTGTTTGCCAATAGGCAATTGTTACTTCTTTTTTAAATTTGAAGAGGGTACACCCTTGAGTGGTAACTCCCAGGAGGTTTTGAGAACCCTGTTTTCTTGGAGCAAAAACATCCTTGTTTGACACATTCAAGGGAGCAGTCTATAATAAGAAGCATAAGTGAGTCTTGGAATTATTTTTGCATTTGTTGTTTGCTTATGTTTTATGGTCTTTGGTAGGGGAAAGATTTTACTTCTGTTGTCCCCATATATCTCTTGCTTTAGATGTTTCGAATAAGTTCTGATTCTCGTATCATTTCAGTATCAATTTAATAACTTTTCATTATCTTGCATTTTTTAGTGAGAAATATTTGAGTAGCAGATTACATTTTTTTATTATTGATCTATTTATTCCTTTTCTGTCTTGGCAATGGATGGAACTTTTTCTCGAACCATCCATGAAGGGATCTATGGTTGGCGCAAAAGCTGAACTCAAAATTTAAGCGGAATAATTTTTGGCTAAGGACACGCTACTACATGCCTCTTCTGCTCCTCTCTTCTCGTTATTTGCTCTCCTTGTGTGTGAATTCATAAGCCTGGCAATTCCTCATCTTTTCTAAACCAGTGTCCCCAGAAGTGCAGGTTGTGAGGATTGAATATATGGTTGCTTTCTGTGGATGGATCATTATCCTGACTGTGTCAGGATATCCGTGTGAAGAGACTAGAAACTTTAGAATCACATTTGGGGGACCTTAACCGTTAGAATAAATGAGACGTGTAGCTATAGATTATAGTGTGTTCAGTATGTTGTTTCACCTTCTTATTATGTGCAAGGCGGACAATATTGGTACTGCACAGTTTCAGGAATGATTGGATATCCGGTTTTAAGTCCTAAGGCCTATCATTTGAGCCTATCCTAAATGACCCCTCTAGCGTCTAGATTTTCTAGTATTATCTTCTTGTGACGCAGGGTTTTAGACCAAAAGCGAGTAAGAGCAAATTGCCTTGCCTTTTGTGGGAAGCATGGGCTCAAAACAGATGCCTGCATGCTTAGGAGTTAGGATATATCCTGATGCTGGGCCTGAATACAAGATGAGAAATGGGCAAGAGATCCTGTCCATTGCACTTGCACAGTTTGGGAGAGCAAATATCCGACAGCACTGGCTAGCGTGCTGGAAACAGAAATTGCCCATTTCAACCTTAAATTTTTGTTGCGACCCTCCTCTATTAAGCCTCCCAGAGAACTGTGTTTGCATGTAGAGCAGTCGTAAACCTTTTACCGCGTCAATATATTTCGTAGCAAATACTTCATCCTAAATTCCAAAACAACGAGCAAAGCCATGCTTAAAATGAATCCGGGAATGGGTGGTTCATTATTGTTAAATATCATAAGCATTGCTCATCAGCAGCTAGACATCAATCCTCAATTGCTCATGGATTGTTTCGTAAAGTGTCCTGTCAAATGTTGCAACTTGCAAGGGCCTTATGTGTTGCAACGTGGGGCTCCGGTTGTAATAATACCAGTCCTTTTCAGCTTACCTAAATCTGTAAAATGAAAATAGCGACTCCTGAAACATACACGCATACATATATATACACGGGCAAATGCATGCTTTTAATAATCAAACTGACGTTTTATGGTGTTGTCGATGCATCTACTGATTTAAGTATTAAACAATGCTGTTAGCAGTTCATTCAGTTGTGTCGAACATGATATCACCAACAAGGTCACCAGTAGCATAACACTTGAGAGTTGAATCGACATATTACTTAAAACTCTTTATAGCATCAAGGGCCTTTTATTGGTGAAGTTGACGTTCAGTGGATTTGTTGTAGCAGTAGTGGTATACCAGTTCTTTGGTTGCTAAACTATGGAAGTTAGTTACAGAAATACTTGGGAAATAGAAGAATTCTTTTGTCGTACAAAGAATTATGATTTTACACCCCTTCAACAAGTACTTGTTTTTTTGATTTTTTTGCCCTTTTAAATAAAATGAACCTAGACAAGCCAAAAAAAAAAAAAAGGAACTATACTATTATCTCATTATGGTATAGAAACTTCATACTGATAACGGCTCAATTCCTCCTACATTTTGTAGGTGTATTTACGTGGTCAACGCGCTCAATTTTGAGAAAGTGTAGTTGTTTATCATAAAACTGGAAAATAGAGTTTGGCCAGAAGGCAATATTTGGAGGCATTCCCTCTTTTTATTCCCGGCTTCTCTCATAGCTACGACGTGGATATTAGCGATGAGATTTGGGTTCATTTGCATGAAAAGTATATTCTTCCTTTTTATGCCAAAATGATACTTCGGAGTTCAGCCAAATTGTCAAAGATCCCATATTCTATTCCCTCTTCAATGTGCTGTGCTGCCTTACCACTTGACACTCGCTCTTCCTTTTGACCTCTAAATTCATTACAGACCCGCAACATTTCTAGAGATTGAAAAACTTCAATTATTACATAACAGGAAATGCAAAAGCTGTGGGATCAAACATGTCAAAATCAATGTGATCAATAATCAAAAGCTGTTGTTGGATTACCAGTCATATCATCAAATTGTTAATTTAACCGAAATGCTGGGATAAGTAATCCAAATTCTTTAATCTTTCTTCATCCCTCAGATACATAAGTCGCTTTAGCAATAATTCTATTTAATTAATCACAGCGAGTGAATAATTGACTATTAAATTGCATAATCCAATATATTGGTTTATGTACATATACATAAGCATCCAATAAAAAAGTTTCATGCTTACATAATCACGCTTTCAAGTCCGGATCTTCCGGACGACACAAAGAAGAAAACTACTACTAATATTAAATAAAGCTGAAAATGTATCCGGCATGATCGGTGCAGGAGAGTCACTGGCCGTAGCGGTTGTTGGAGAAATCGGAGGCGAGCCTAGAGGCGATAGCGGAGTGATACATGACGTCATGAAACGTCGCTGTTTCGGTCGTCATCATCCGGAGCTGCCTCGCTTTCTCCTCCGTGAAGGAACCCGCAGTAAACCGAGACTTTACCAACGGCTTCCGATCCTGATCTGTTTCCGGCTTTTTACCACTGACAGATAAATCGCTCTTCTTTTCGTCGGAGTCAATGTAGTCCGGCTCAGCAGCCCAACCGAAGACCGGAGACCACCAGTTGGAAGAGGAACTCCTCCGACCACTAACGTCGGATCTCCGGTTTCCGGAAGCCGCACAAGCTCTCACCCTGATCGGCCAAATCGGCAGCAAGCTCGTTGCCATTTTACTATATACACAGAGAAATAACTACGTAAATTTTCTCCGAGAGAGAGACAGAGAGAGAGAAACAGAGAGGAGTGAGGTTTAGAGAGAGAAAGCGGCGGAAGGGAAGGGAGTTGATTGTACAAACAGTTAAGGCACCTTTTAGAGAAGGGTTTAATGATGACGGGTGAAGCGGAGGAGAGAGAAATTTATAAAGGTCGGGGAAACGGATAAGAAGGCTACGTGGAGGTAACGCATAAAGCGGTGTGTGGGTCTGATGCTTGCTTTATTGCACCCTTTTTACCGTCTGTTTGGGTAGGCAAGTTCCCTTGTAAAAACTTTGTATGAGTGGACGGGATTGCCCTTGGATCTGTCGCTGTGGAAAGCGGAAAAGTGGGATGGTGCCGATTACTTCGTGGGGGCATCCTTTGGATTCCGCTTTTCTTTTCCATGAGTCCTCTGGTTTCCGTGTACAGTTGGGGTTTTGGTAATGAGTAATTACTAATTATTAGTACTGGACTACTAGTTAGTAAGAAGCCTTATCGGTAACAGTTGCTGCGTTATTGGATTGCATTTCTTGTTTTATGTAAAAGTTCGGACGGTCTTAACAAGAAAAAAAAAATGAAATTCTAGACGGAGTAAGAATTATAATTAGAATAAGGTAGAATGTAGTTTAATTTTAAAATTTTAAAAAATAAATAATTTATAAAATATAATATTTAAAATAAAAAATTTATATTGAATATTATTTTATTAATAAAATTTAATTCAAATACATTCGGTAAATGCGCGTAAGTGCTTCAAAAACGAAAAAAGAATAAAAACGTATAAGAATCTGATTTTATTTTCTTTTGGATAAAGAGAGGATATGATTTTATGATCGTAAGAGTTCCATGGATGAGCTTCGCAACATTAATTATTAGCATATTGATAATGCATTGGCGGGGCTTCCATAGCTTAAGATTCAAGAATTAAGACTTATTATTGAAGGGAGAAAAAGTTGCTATCTCCTTCAAAAGGAAATTGTTTCCAAAAATCATGACTGCAAAAGATGTACATTACTCTCGAACCAAGAAAAACAATAATTTTTTTTGCGGGAACATGTTACTAGTATTTGTTTTCTGGCTCTTCTATTTTTTTTATGGGTTCTGACTCTTCTAAAGATTCCAATTTATCAAGACCTCTTTTTTTTTCTTTTTTGAGTAAAATTTCAGTATCCAAACTTCTTTGTTTAGGAAAATATCTAGACTTGATTGTATAAATTATGTTTTGCTCTTGTTTTTCAATATTATTCTCTCTATCTAAAATTAACTATCTATTTTTTAATGCGACATGAGTAGAAAAATATTCATTCAATTTTCAAGACAAATGAACTAATATTTTAAAATTTCAAATTGAATTCACCTAGATAGTGTATAAATTTATTATTTTAATTACAATATTATATACTATCTAAAATTAGCTTTCTTCCACATAAAGACTATAACAAAATTCTAGTATGTTAAGACTTCACAGACAAATATGCACGACCTTTAAAATGATAAAAACTATGTGACTATGGTGTGAGTTGGTACACTACAATAATATGATTAAGAACTAAGCTTCTTCATAACAGAAAATGCAATTGACAACATTATTTCACCAGGTGAAAATTATTCAAAACAATTATTACTTCCAAAATTAGTTTTTAAAAATTCTCTAGAAAATAAAAATCATAGAGAAAAGGGTGAAAATTGGTTTTGACTTTGTGGGTTAACCGTAAAATTGTTAAATTTAGCACAATGAAAATTTGAATAATGCTTATCATATGTCAACATATAAATCAAGAAAATAAAGAGATTCTCAAGATTATCTTAATTATTCAAAAATTTTACCAAAAAGGGTTGATTAATTACAATATCTAGTGTAAAATGCACCGTTACAATAAAACAAAAGAAAAAGGAAAAAAAATGAAACTCATATGTGTACCTATTTTTATGCGGTGGAGAAAAAAGTTTAAGAGTTTAGTAACTCCGGTGACAACAGTTGAGGAATTTTAAAAAGTATTAAAAAATTAATAATGTTAAAAAATTAGATTTAGACCTTTTAAGCTTTGGAAGAAGAGAAAGAGTAAAAGTGTTATATATATATATATATATATATATATATATATATATATATAATGAGAGAATTATATTTATAATTGATATAATTTTAAAAAGAATAATCCTTAAAATTTGTATAAAGCTAAATTTTTTTAGAAGAGAAAAAATTAAAAAAATTATATTTTGAAATAGAAGAAATATTATTCAAAAAATAAAAAAGAATTATATTATCTCTTTATTCAGAATTGAATATTTATATTTCATTTTAGTATGTTCATAATTTAATATTTATTTTTAAATAATGATATATTTTATTTAAATTTTTATTAATAAACTCTTTAATTCAATAAAATAAAATTCACTAACATATTACACAACAGTTCATTGCTAACCTTTTGACTTTTTGATTTAAAAGATTTCACACGATTTCATTCAACTCCAGGGGGATGGAATACTATTCATCTTCCCTCTCCTTTCCCTTTGAAAAGACGAAATAGCAATAAAGGATATTTGTCATCCTCTGCGCGGAAGCTGCGCGCACGTTTTTCCAATTTTGAAATGGAAAAGTATACATGCCTGCCGGAAGGAGCCTCTTTTGGAGGTATGCAGAAGGGGATGGCAGCGGACCGATGGCGTCGTTGTCCATATGGCAGCAACTTTGTCAGTTTATCGGAGGTTGGATATTCTGGGTGCTAAGGCGAACCCAGACGACCCATAACTGGGTTTGAACAGTACAACTCTAGAATCATACCACTTGTGAAATTGTACAATATTGACATTTGCGGATTTAAGAAATTCGCGTTGGAAGAAAAAGCATATTCGTCCACCTCAGCCATGTGACTATTTTATTTGCTTGTACTACTAGTCTCTCCGACATCTATGAAAACTACGAGGAGATCAAAGTGGAACGTGCCAGATTATGGAAAATTTGCAGGCTCTTCACCAAGAAAAAAAAAAAAAACGAAAGTCCTTTTTCCTTCGCGGAAGCACATCATAATGGCAAACGGTCTGTGACAACTTCATCGTTCTCCGTTTGTCAATTTTCGCTGACCTGCATTCTGCAACTTGCAGTAAAATATGCCATTGGATTGGACAAGAAGTCGCCAGACGACACTATCCCGACAGTCGATAAGTTGCCGTTGAACTTTCGCGAGAACTCTTTTAATTGTACCAAAGTTTATCACGAGTCCTAACATTACAAATTGGTCTACTAATATTTTCTTCTCATCTATATGTTAATTGCCTCTCCTTGTTGGTTAAGGCTAATTACAGGTTCCCCTTCTGCCTTTCGAGGGCTCAATCAAGGACGGAACCAAGGGGATGCAGGTTCGTGTATATTAATTTTTTAAGTTTAGTAGTAATTTTTTTTTTACACTTCGCTCTTTCAATATTTTTTAAAATTTCTTTTTATAATTTAATATAAATTTTATCTCCTCAAAATTAAAATTCAAATTCCGTCTACAAACTTAATATAATTTTGACGGGAAGAAGTCTACACTAACCACCAAAAAAGAACCTCTCACGTACAATCAACAAGGAGTTCACGCTCAAAATCCAAATAAAGAAGTCCACCTCTCGTGTAAGGTTCAGAGAGATTCTCCCAGACTTAATCCAAGTTACAGCACTCTTTCGTCCTTTTCCAGATCCAAATGGGTAAAGACGAAAAATCAATTCCTTGTGTTCTTATAAACCAATCAATGATTCAGCGATTCCGGAAACGTACATGTGATTATACGAAACCGACCACGCAGATTTCCAGTTCCTACTACATTTTCCTTCTGGACTTAGAATCACGTCATGAAAGAACTTGAAATAAGGAAAATAAAGTCGTCAAGACGCTTTGCTGCAGCCTTGGGGCTTTAAGCTCATGAGCTCGTTGTTCCACTCAAATTCGCTACAGAGGTGGAAGATTGTAAGCCACGACTGAGGACATGAAATGGAGGGCATTACAGTGATAGGGAAAATGATGCAGCTTTTACAGATAAGAACAAAAGAAAATTCATAGCATCATCTGCGCCAACCTCTGCAGAATTAACGATTATGAAGTAACAGACCCAGGCGATAAACACAATCACAAGGCTATAACGCAAGTCTGGTAGCATTTGACCCACTGCATCCGTCCGAAGATAGGACCCCATGTACCTCACCACCAGTGCCATTGACACCACAAATCTGAGAATTCAAGAAAGCTAGATCATACGATAACGTTTGATCAGCTCACTTTCATGATAGAAAACAAAATCAAATTTTCATGTGGGTTTCCTTAAGAATAGCATATCCAACAACCCAAAAAATAAGCATCAAATTGTAAAGATGAAACAAGCAAAAAAAATGCTAGTATCATTTCAATTGCAATATGGCAAAGAATTATTTGCTGACTTAACCGACGTATTACGCATGCGGAGCATCAAAGTGAGATCCTAATCTAAATAATCCTTTACGCCTTCTTCCATCAAACAGTGGAGTTATTCACCAACAAAAATTATAGAGTATGAAATAGCCAGAACAGAGGAAATGTCAAAATCAAGGGATTGTGCGCTGATAAATAGGTAAGGCTCCCAAAGCTTCGCGTTCTGATCTCTCCCTCTCCACCTGCAAAAACAACCATTTTAGTGTTGCATTATCTTCATTTAACAAATGACACATGATCATGGCACCTACTGGAGGTTTGGTACACATAAAAAACAGTTTTTAGATTCACACCGAATGATGAGAGCCAAAAATAATATATACATATGTAAATACCTTATATATACTTTTTTGCTGAATAAACACCTTATATATACATACCTATATATATAGAATTTACGCCTATTTATCCATATAGGGGGTGCTCATTGAAATAGCTTAATATGAGGTATACACTTCTATTTCATCTCTCTCTCTCTCTCTCTCGCCATATAGATTTATACCTTTACAAATTCTATAGTAGCCTAGACTATGTCCAGGAACTAAGAAGTTTTCTTTTTGGTACACTTTTCATACCCATGTATGAGCAGAGGCAACTGTCCCTAGGTTTAATTAAAGATATGAATACTACGGCTAAATAACTAGTGTATATCTGTTGGGTGGTTTAAGGCTTTAGGAATATCCCATTGGATGATAGATATCCAATAATCATCTATATATGACATCATGCGAGCTGCTAAAGCTTAAATAGAAAAGCCAAAAGGGAAAAGGATCAAGCTGCACAGGGACAAACCAGAATTCAAATGAGGCAAATTTACTTTTAGAAAGATTAACCAGAATCCACTCTAGAGTTGATTAAAATTGCCGTAACTAAGAATCATTGACTGAATTTGGACAATTGAAACCAACTTGATCAATTTCAACAAAGACCAAATAAAGTGCCACACACAATAAACTTCTTTGAAGGAAGCCTACATTTATCAATCTGTAAATGTTAGAGCAGCTCTCAAGTAGACTGATTTCCACATTTACTTTGCTAAAAAGGCGCAAAAATTGAAGAAAACTAAGAAAATTCTGAGCCTCTTTTATTGTTTTGACATGATAAATCTCATAAAAGTAGAAAGGTAGCTTTCAGTCAGAGGGTGTGCGCACACTTGAACTGAGGACAAATAGCAAAAGATAAGAGGCTCAGTTTCACACACTGATTGAATGTGGCAAGTAACAAGTGAAAGCTACTATCGTAACGGGAAATTGGTATAATTCATTTAGTACCCATGGAAGAAACAATGGATCTAGAACTTGAGTAGCAGTCCATCAAATAAACCAAATTAATGCATGATGCATCTTGAAATCAAAGAACGGGATTGCAAAACCTATTACTATTACCAAGGCTAGAACTAAGATATCAAGTTAAGCACAGAACATGCTCAGAATTAAGTTGGCTAACAATCACTCAGATAACAAGACTGTATGACATTTTGCACTTGCGTCCTTAAATTTGGTGAAAGTTACAAAGACCTCCTGTTGTTAAAATGAACTGAGGAATACAAATATTTGACCCAATATCAACTTTTCCAGATCTAGACTAAAAGTTCCAGTTTAAGGTATAAGCATGATTGAAATTATAGTCAGGTGAACCATCAATTCAAGTAATTAAGAATAAACAATTAATTCAAATGAATGACTTTTCTACCACATAGGAAAAAAATTTCCAAGAGAGAACTTACGAGAGCCAGCATATCCTTCAAATAGCTCCTGAATGGCGTCTGCTGGGCCTGTTAAAAACAAAAATAGCAAAGAGGCTTGCCACTCAATAACACACACCAAAAAAAGAAAAGGAAGTTGATTTCTTTAGGACAAAACTAGAAATAATGAACATCTCCACAAATACAAGTAATAATTGAAATTTCGAGCATATAATTTTTCTCAGACGTCGGCTCACCTCCAACAGAACACCGTAAGGAAAAGGGGACAAAAAATATTTCACCGCATTGCTATCAAACTCAGATGACAAACAAAAAGAGAGCTGCCACTCAATAACACAAAAAAGAGCATGCCGCTCAATAGCAATCAAAACTTTAAAAAAAAAAAAACTGATTTCTTTAGGACAAAACTAGACATGGCATATATCTCTGCAGATACAAGCAATAATTGACATTTTGAGTATGTATTTTCTCAGACCTCTCTTCACTTTCAAAAGAACACAAAAATAAAATATTTACTGCATCCTATCAAACTCAGAAGACAAACTAAAATTCTCAAATGACATTGATACACAATGAAACATCAAAATCATACTTAGAAAGAGATCCAGAGGAAAGCGAACCTGGAGATCTTCTGGAAGGTACTGGTGCTTCATGGAGAGATCCATGGCGCGCTTGAGGCGCTGATTGCGAGCGTCAACGACTTCCTGAGGCAGCCGTCTGAGTGCTTCTTTAATGTCTAAATCCTCCTTGGGATCATAAAGATCTTCAAATCTCAATCCTATCAAAACATTTTATTAGCTTATCATCGCTAAACGTAAATAATTTACATTATTGTATACTTACAATACAAAAAGCCCTAAGATTTGAACTAACCGTATTTGCGGAGGCGATTGGACACTGCTTTCATGTGCTGAGCGGCAAACCAGTTCTTCTTCGGGTTCAGAATCGAATCCACCCACGACTTCGTCGCCATTGCTTCCGATGATGAGTTTCAGGTCTGGCACTGAAATGGTGGAAGGGTGATCGAGGGCTGCTGAATTACCAATTTGCTGCGGTTTCTTTTTCGGGTCATGGTCTTGGGCCTATGTAACTGAATACGGACAAACTAGGGCAGTTGGACTCGACGAATTGAAGCCCATTAAAGTTCGATTTTTATTTTTTTTTATTTTTACCATTTATAATAGTAGATGATCATGGCGTGCTTAAAGAGAAAAGAAAAAGAAAACGGTGATGGCAATTTTCATCTATCACACTATTTATCCAAGAAAATTCCAATTTATGCAAATATATTTTTTCTTTGTGTGTTTTGAGTACTCAAAAATCAATTTGATCCTTTAAAATAATAAGAGATTTACCAGTAATTTTTAATAATTTAGATATAAATTATTTTTTTAAGTACAAGAAGTGTTGTATTACTTGTGAAAATATTAAATATATTAAATATTATATAATATAAAATTAAAAATATTATCAAAAAATAAATAAATAAACTTAATAGAAGAAAAAAACCTCTACTAAATAAAAATCGAACTTCTAATAGGAAGCCTCTGCAAACTTGAACGTAGATTGTTTTCACTTTTTCACTGGGTCGTTAGGTTAAAGTCTTCATGACTTGAAGGCCCAATGAGGGAAAATCACAGGTGCTTGGGCTGAAAACTATCAGTGGGGGTCTGGTAGTTTTCAGCTTTTGGTTTGAGAGAGGAGCGTAGTGAACCCTTAGTGAAAGAATCATCCAATCAGAAACTCGACATGTTTTTTCCTTAGTTAGAACAAAGATATTCTATGTTTTAGAATATTGAAGCAGAAATTTAAAAGGAAATGTAATCTACAAAAATTCGACTCATAATTGAATTATTATTGACTAACGTCATTATTATATACAATTTTAAATTTCATTATATACAGTTTTCTCTCTACTCAACACCTTCTCTTATTCTCTTTCTATTATTTTATTAAAATTAATAAGTATTGCATTAAATCATTCCATATAATGTAATTATATAAAGAATCAAACACTAACTCTCGATTTTTGAATAAAAAACTCAAAAATTTTGAAATAAAAATTGAATTATAAGTGAACGGAACTCAACTTCTGGGCTAAACTCATGGAAGTTAAACTTATGTCGGCATAACTCAACCATGAGTTTCACCATCCAAGTAGAGCTAGCTTAAAAGTTTAAAATTTTTAACCTAAAAAATTAATAGAATTCAATATAATTTATTGTCTAACTACATTATATAATTTGAATTAATATAATATTCATTAATTTTAGTAAAATTATAAAAAAAAAAAAGAAAACGTTAAATAAGAAAAGAGAAATTTAAAATATTTTAATTTTTAATTATATATAATTACATTAAATACTATATACATTAATGCCTTTTTTAGTTCATTCCAATTAAATCAGAAGTTTGTTTTGGGGGTCTACTACCACCAGATTCTAGAGGTATGATTTGTTTTGCAATAAATGCTTATGAACTTTATGAAAAGCAAAACCGTACTGAAAAAGAAAGAGTAGGAAATTGCGCGGCATTCCCTTCAAAAAAAAAAAGAAAAAAGAAAAAAAAAGATACAACTGGAGAAGCAGGTGTAGCCTTTAGAAATGTATTCGACCAAAAAAAAAAAATAGTAATTGAAGCCATGCTAATTATTGCCATTCTTTTACTTAGTAATAATATTTAATTTTAAAATTTTTATTTTAAATTTAATAAAAATTAAAATATTTATAAAAAATATAAATTTTATATTTAAAATTTAAAATTTAATTTTAAAAATTAAATCATATCTAAATTCACCTCCCCACACTTTTTAACTTTGGGAGCACGCATAACTGTCACAGGTCAAAGAGAAAGGATCAAAGGACCATGTTCATGTTGACTTCCTCGAATCGTTTCAGCGATGCCCAATCCAAAACACTGCTCCTCTTTTTGCTTTTGCTGAGTCATTGCTCCTTCCTCAATAGTATATGATATTTTTGTCAGCCACGACGTCCTTGTTGAGACGACATTCAATGCTACTCGGAGAGTTTTCTGATATATAGATTCTTTTAATGAAGAAATTATATTTTTAATTAAATTGTATTAAGTATTATAAAATAAATTATTTCATAAATAAAAATAAAAAATAAAATATTTTAAATTGGAATACACTCAATTCTCAATACCACATCTGTTTTCACAGCAATTGGTTTAGATGGCTCGAAATTGGGAAACTCTACTATTACACGATACTAGTAGTAATTAGTCTTAAGATAAGATTAAATAATATTTTGTTTTGAAATTTTCTATTTAAAATTTTGAAAAATTTTTTTTTTTATAAAAGATAAAACGAAACCAAAATAAAAAATTTATATTGAATTCTGCTAAATACACCCTTAAGCTTGCCAACATTCCCAAAAGGTAAAACAAATAAAAAACATAAGGAAGAAAGAGGAATTCACCACCAAAACAAAAAAAAAGCAGAAAAAATTAAAAATTTTTATATTTTAAAATTGAGAGAGAAAAGAAATATTTTAATTGATAAAAATATTTGTTTACCGAGCAAAAAATTTCAGAATTCGATATATATCCTCTCCTCATCATCATCGTAGAAAAGAAGTTGCCATTTCTCATAGATGATCCTTTTGCTGGAATGGGAAACCAGCGATGCCCCCTCTTTTGGAGCTAAAATCCGTGGGCATCAACAGTTAACGGTCGGCTGATTTGACACCACCTCCTACTAATGATCAGTTGATCATCATATTCTCCTACATCTTGACCGTTTTTCCAGAACATGCACGGAACAACAAGATCAGCTTGGACCCAAAGAACATGATCGAGAAT
Source organism: Rauvolfia tetraphylla (assembly GCA_030512225.1). Taxonomy (NCBI): domain Eukaryota; kingdom Viridiplantae; phylum Streptophyta; class Magnoliopsida; order Gentianales; family Apocynaceae; genus Rauvolfia; species Rauvolfia tetraphylla. The sequence goes on along the minus strand of JAJQKT010000045.1, from coordinate 7,579,604 downwards.
AGCAATATGAATATACAACCTTGAAACTTTTTCCACTTTAGACTTTTGCAAAATTAGTGATATTGCTTGCATCTTATTGAACTATTACGTAAAAGGGATTTGAATGAGTGGAAGAAAAAAATGGAGTTAGGAAGGAATCCATCATTTATATCTATGCTTTTCGTTAACAAATCAATGCCCATTACTTTCTTGACCCCAAAAAAAGAAGAAGAAAAGAAAAAACCAACAGACCGGGGAAGGAAGAATCACAGTTACTACAAAAGTATCTATGATGAAATAGGTTTCCACATTCAGTGGCACCGAGGAACCCACGAGATTAACGTAGGTAATTAGTAGTAGTAACATGCACGATATGTACGTCGGGAAGAAAAAAAGCACGATATATCATATATGTGGGGCTTTTTTTATAGAATATTCCACGTTTTCCTGTCTTTGTGACCGTCCAAAAGCTTTTGAGATCACGAAGAGCTACTTAGGGCTAGTGACAGAGGGTCTCAAATTAAGGCGGCTAATTAGCTACATAAACTAGACAAATCCTGCGGTTAAGATTTAAGGATGAATTTTGTGCAATGAACTTGGCGATCGAGGTCGTGGAAACCAAAAGCTCGCCGTAATCATTACTAGGCTATTATGATTCTCCCCGGCCCATGAACGACATATCATCTTAAATAGGGATTGCATTTAAAAATATATGTAATATTTCTCTATTTATACAAAAATTAAAATTTTAATAAATTTTATAAAAAAAGTTTAATAGACATCTAAAATATTTCTATTTAAAATTTTTTATTAATGTGTCAAATTTAAATTTAATATTAAGAATTAGTGTTTAGGGTGATTGGTTAGAAAATTAATAATTTTTAGAAAATAAAAAAATTCAATGATTAGTTGAAAACAAGGGTAAATTTAAAAATAAAGTAATAAATAAAACTTTTATATATAAAGAAGACTTATATTTTAAAATAAAAAATAAAAAATATGACATATATTTTAAAACATAGTGAATATTATATATCCTTCATGACTCAAATTACTTGTCAAATTTAAAAGCTTCATACAAATTAATGAACTAATTAGTTTGGTTCTCAAAAAGCATCTTAAACTTTGAATATAATTAATGTTGCATTTGGTGAAATCAATAAATGTGAGGATAAATTTTTAAAAAATAAGTAAATATTTTCTTGAATTGATAAATTAACAAGTATTTTGAGGCAAATAATTGCCATTTCTTTGACAAATTAACTGGGACAAATTACTTGTTATTTCATGTATTCAATACATAATTAATTCATTTTTTTCAATTTTACCTTAACATTTATTAATTCATGACATTAATTTTATATCAAAAGCATGATTTTCCAAAACCCGAAAGTTAAAAGTGCAGATGAAATGGATAAATTGACTAGCCATGAATCCTACAAGCCGGAGTTAGCTGAGCGATATAAGGTGTTTATATAGTGTTAAACTACCACTTGGTACATGCTGTACTTTGATCTCTTCTTTGCATTATTGGAAATTTAGGTCAACGCAATCCAAAACTTGAATTTTGTTCTGAATCTGAAATTATAAAAATTAAGTCAACCCAATCCAACCAATATAGAAATGCTGAGGATAACATTCTTGGTAGAAACTTGTCATTGTAGTCCTCCAGAAAGGTAATTGGCTCATTGCTTCGTCCTTGGCCAAATTAAAGAAAGCCAGATCGATAAGCCTGCCTTTCTCCGTTTCTTGGATCGAGAAGCTTTCCTTTTTAGGACATCAAGAAACATCTGTAATCCAACATACTACGCTCTTTTCAGTAAACCACACATGCATTACATTTATGTTTTCTTACGCAAACTGAGAAGGGACTAATAGATTCATACTCGTTCAAAGTGGAATGGAATCTATTAGTCCCTTCTCTAATCAATCAATCTTTTAAGTGTAATTTATGGCCATAGTTTGATAAAAATAAACTAAAGAGTAAGACAGAGCAGAATAAATGATTCTAAACTTTCTTTTTTAAAGAATAATGCTTTGATTTTCCATAGAAGTCGGTACCGTTGACTTGAGCAACAATATAGGGTACCAATCTACTAATAATTTATTGAAGCACTACTATAACCATTTTAGTGAACTCATTCACATAAATGAAGTTTGACAAAATGGAGAGAAAGAGAGTGATAGAAATTTAAGCAAAGTTCTTACATGCGTTTGATTTGAAAAGAAAAGAAAATTATTGAAGGAAGATGGACGATTGCAGTGTCCTCCTCTAGTTTCTAGTTTCTTACGCTCTTTTTTCTTCTCTAAAAAGAACATTCTTTTCCCTTTTTTTAATAAATGGAAAAAACTCAAATATTCATTTCTAGTTGTAGAAGCGCAATGTTTAGTTTGTTATGAAATAATATATGTGGATGTTCATATTAATCAGTTTCCTGAAGAGAACTGAACTCCCAAAATATGACTCCTAATCAGATTTGATTTCCTTTCCCCACTAGAATTTGAGTTTTTATAAACTCTTGTATTATGACCCTATAAATAGGGCTCTAGACTGATGTGTTATATACACTCATTCATTGATTAATTTACTCTCAGAGAATTAATAAAGATCTCTTGTTCTTTCTCTCTATTTTCTCTCTATAGTTTTCTCCTATTCTCTACATTATAATTTCTTTATTAAGCTCTCTACATTAGTATTACGATTTTATCGTGTCGACTGACGATCGCGCATCAACAAATTCATAACACGTTATCGCACGAGTCTCCGCCACCAAAGTTAAGAGTTTAATCAAGAGAAAAAGAGGTATTTTTTCTATCTTTGAATACTCATGACAAACTTTTTCAAAACTCGTTTTTTTACTCTTGATATTTATAGAAAAAAATTATATGTCATAGAAACTAGATGCTTAAATTTATTGAGTTGTAATGGGTCCTGGCAGACACCATTGTTGAAAAATAATACATCATCATCTCAAAATCGCATAAAAGCTATGATTTTTCTCCGCCATAATTTTCATGAGGATCTAAAGGCTGAATATCTTATTTTGAAAGATCAACTTTTTTTTAATGATCTAAAAGAAAGATTTGACTACCGTGAAGATAGTCATTCTACAAAAAACACGCTTTACTTTAAATCGTGAGTGAATGCATTAGAACCAATAGTTATGACCCTGGAAGAGGTCAGTAGTCATGGTCGAAGGCGTCAACATAGACGCGAGATATGGTAAAAATAATTCATATAATCATGGTAACTAGAATATATGCATCCTGGATATTGTGGGTCCCCGAAGACACCATTTAAAAATAATACAAAGCATCAAAACCACTTGATTACTAGCAAATTGTGAATGAAATATACAATCACCAGAAGATGATTGTTATATAAATGCTAGTTATGATTTGTTATAAGTGTGCCTATAATATTTTATGATCTATCAGTATGCAAAAATTTTATTACATTTAAAATTTCTCCTCAATTAAAGTTATAAGGAGAAATATCACTAGTAATGTGATGGATAAAAGATTTTTCCTTTCTCATATTTTTAACATGCTCCTGTAGTAGCAATATCTAGAAAAAGTTTTTCAAAAGTATTTTGAATTTATATCTTCTGAGATTAAATGAGTCCTTGATAAAATATTTTGACGCTCGACCAAATATTTTTATATCATTCCCTGAAGTGAATGACATTAGAAATTATAATATATTAATGTACGAGATTTTTGGTCGTGGTTAGTAAACATACACTTTGTTCTTATGATATAAGAATGACTCATTAAATCCACTGATGAATGGATACTCACCGAAGTGAGAAAAATAATGAGAAGGAAAAAGGGAAAGTAATAATTCTAACATGTTATTGATGCAATATGAAAATTTGTCACGTACCTGTAGTACGTCAAGCATGTTATGAATCTCTATTAATTATTAATATTGCTTTACTTTCTTAAATCATGCTATTGATAGTAATGATGCTTATGTCGAAAATATTGATATGACATATGTGAACATAGCCAATTCTTTTGAATATCCAGAAAGAGTTTTTAGCATTTTGATATGGCATATGCTACTTTCCTATGTTATTTTAGTTTATTTTGGATCAAGAATGGTGAAGATACAATTTGTCTAAATAATATTTGTTGTTTATTTGGACAAAATTTAAAATATATGTCCAAAGTATAAATGGTAGTGCAAGGTTCCTGAAGAACTAATTGATCAAATAACTCTAGAAGAGTTAATTGATTTAAAACTCCAAAAGAGCTATATGATCTTCACCCAATGGTCAATTCTGTAATGCATTGTTCTCCATATAGTCTCGTAAAGTTTTTTGAGTTTTGATTATATTATCAGCATATCGAGACATTAGATGAATAAAATTTTGAGGCATATGCATTACCATTATGACAAGAAATATATGTCAATTATAGATATTATTATTTATCTCTCCTGAGTTATATTGCATAGAATTATGAATTTGAGATGCAATATTGAGTAAACTTGAAGTTTACTGATAAATAATTTATTAGTTGGCATGACTGGTTAGACCATCCCAAATCATTAAAATACGAAGAATGATTATGAATTTATTATGGAACCAGAAGTTTCCTAATATGACGAATTTATATCTGCTACTTGTTTTATTTAAAAGTTGCCAGTATTACTTTGGGTTGAATGTGTTATTTTGGGATGAATATGGAGAAATTATTAGTTGATGCATCAACAAAGTCTTATGAATATTATTGTTTTTGCAACCTGTAGTTTGCACAATTCATTGATAATGAGCTCATGTTTTAAGATTCTCTCAAAGACATAATTTGTCCTAATAATACTGGTTGTATTGAGATAAATATTGAACATCCTGTAGAATGTTCATGACTGTGATATATTAGCACTTATTTCGTATTTTGCCAACACATTGTAATTCTCCTCATAACAGTTGGTTTGTGGTCAGAAACCAAATATTTCTCATTCTAAATTTAGAAATGCACTATGTATATTGCTCCACCACAAAGTTAATGAGATGGGTTCTCAAAAGAGATTATTAAATATGTTGGGAGAAAATCTCAAGGGAGAGATTCATATTTTGTTAATTTGAAATATGTTGCCCCAACATAAAGAGGAGAAATCATGAGCCTGGATAAAGATATTAGTACGTGTCTCATCTTGATCTTCTATTTTGATCCTCATAGAAGATACATTGAACCAGAAGTTCAAAGGATAATTTATATAGCCAGGTATATTAACTGACCAATATCCGGCAAATTATGCTCCTATTATATTTGATATCCCTGAAGGATAATCTACCATTATAACTAAATTTGAGACACAACTGAAATGTGGTAGATAAGTCGGTTCCAAAGATACAAACACCTTACTGGAGCAAAGGTTTAAGATGGTCATATATGTTAAGTTGAGGAGATTTAAATTCTAGCAGAATTTCCCTCCAAACATCATTGATATATTATTTCGGGAAGAAATTCGAGTACTCGAAAATTGTGATAAATGATGAGATCTCAACATGATTGGGAACTATTGGGAACCGCACAAGTATATGACTTTAAAGATATTAATGCGCATAATATATTGAGGATTTTCAAATCGAAGTCCCGTAGATTCGAAATGATAAAGTTCGCATGAGAAATATGAAAAGTTTAAATTATTCACAAGTACACTTGAAGTGTACATGTATTCCCAGCAGGAATTATACACTTGAAGTGTAATCCAAATAGATAGCAATTAATATTTGCTTATAAAATGCGAACTACAAAAGTGAATATTTATCATGAGTTATGGTGTATGATTCTTCGTAAGACCTGGCACTGATAACGAAGAAATATATTTTTAGTGGTGGATATAATGGTGAATGATGACACTTAATATATGTTTATATTTGTTATCATTTAATAATAGAGCTTATATTTCAAGTCCCTGATGGACTCGATATGCTTGAAGCATATAATTGTTCCTGTAGAACATAATGAGATTGTCTTAGTGAATTTTTATTGAAAAAATGATTGAGTATGTCCATATATAAAGAAATTCTATACGTAGCTATACTTGCTATATGTATTTCTTTATCAGAATATATCCTCATTGTACAATCTATTGATTGGTATGGTGTTCCCCACATTAGGGGGAGAAAAACTTCAATTAAAGAGGATATTCTTTATGTTATGAACATCCAAGGGGGAGTGTTATGAAATAATATATGTGGATGTTCATATTAATCAGTTTCCTGAAGAGAACTGAACTCCCAAAATATGACTCCTAATCAGATTTGATTTCCTTTCCCCACTAGAATTTGAGTTTTCATAAACTCTTGTATTATGACCCTATAAATAGGGCTCTAGACTGAGGTGTTATATACACTCATTCATTGATTAATTTACTCTCAGAGAATTAATAAAGATCTCTTGTTCTTTCTCTCTATTTTCTCTCTATAGTTTTCTCCTATTCTCTACATTATAATTTCTTTATTAAGCTCTCTACATTAGTATTACGATTTTACTGTGCCGACGACGACTGCGCATCAACAAATTCATAACATAGTTGTATTTTTTTCCTTTTTTAATAGAGTTAGTCATGTAGTATTACAAAAAGGGCAGCGGAAGGGAATAGCCATTATAATTCATTAGTATTGAATCTGAAATCTTCTACTGTGGTAAGGAGTGTAATATTTGAGTTTAATATATATATATATATATATATTCTCAAGGGGATTTAGTTGGATTTTTGGATTAAAAAAAAAAGGAAGAGTATAACAAGTTAAGATAAAGTGCGAAGAAAATCGCTTCTATAAGCAAAATAATTTTTCAGATTTACAAGGAAATATTATCTGCAAAGTGGTACAAATCATTTTAGGATCACATTACTTGATTTCTTTTTTCTGGAAATAAAATCAATTAATTGCGGAAAATACGCCAAAACGGTTCAGAATCACCACAAATTTCCTTTTTCTTTGATAATCACGGAATTTCCGTTCTAAAAGGGTTATTCGCTTCCGAGTTGGAGAAGATTGAACAACAGTGCACCACTACCCTCTCTCTTTTGAGGAGGCATAAAACGTAAGAGTCAAGTATTTTTTAGGATTTATTTTTTATTATTTAAAATAAATTATTTATAAATTCTTAAGTTAAAAGTTATTTTTAAAATTTTCTCAACTATTTATTTATTTTTAATTTTAACTTAAATTAGTTAAAAAAGTTATTTTTAAAAAGTACCCTGAAATACTTTTTAAAACGTCTTTTATTTATTAAAATTATTAAAAATAAAAATTTTATTTTATTTTAACTATAATTTTTTAAAAAATATTACTTTTTTAACTGCTTAAAAATTTTTTTTGACAATCGATAATAGGAACTTAATCCATCATGAGAAAGAAAAAATATGAACCAAATTTAAAACCCATCATTTGTTTTCTACGAATGAAGTCATTGCGCTGTCATAAATATATTTTTTCGGCAAATTTTCAGTCAAAATTACTTTTGTTGGTGTGATATTTACCATTTTTACCCCTAACTTTCTCTCCTGTTTTTTATTTGAAGGAAAAAGGTACTTCTACTTCTAAGTTTCGAATTAAATTAATTAGGAGATCACTGGTCCTTCTCTGCTTTTAGTATTCTGCTCTGGATGTGTTAAAAAAGGAAGAAAAATCAATTTAAGAAATTCGTAAGGTCAAATCGTTAAGCCGATAGTGAACGCTGAGATCTCATAACTGACGTCCCATGGAGGGTGGCCGGCGAAGAAGACCTCATATCTTATCCGCGTGAAGGCAAGTTTCTTTCTATATTTGGAAAATAGATTGCGAAGTCAGAGAGGAAAAGAAAATTCTCTGGAATCATCAACGAATAAGTCTTCTCAACTTTGAGATAATATTGAAGGGAGATAGTCGTCTATGTATAATTCTTACTAAATTTGACTAATTACTGACACCTTCTCTTTATCTTAGTTAGTTTAGTATATCACTGAGACGGTTTAGTCATCTTCCAAATAGTGAAAATTATATTTCCAAAGATGCTACAATTCCTTTTAGACAATTACGCATTATTTTTCCGTATATATGGAAGAAAATTATTCACAAAAAAAAAGAGAGAGAAGAAAATTGCTTTAAGCAGTTAAATCAGAAGCTATTATTAGTAGTTACGAAGTAATAATTCAGGCACATCCATCAAAATTGAAAAGTAATCGAAAATATTAGTATGAGATTGAATAGTATTTTATTTTAAGATTTTTTATTTTAAGTTTCGAGATAAATAATTTTTTTATCTATAATAATTTTTTTATTAGATAAAAAAATATGACTTAAATAAGAAATTTATTTTGAGTTTCATAATAAAACTCAATCCAAATACACTTTTAATATGTCATTCGTATGAAAATGACAAAAGTAATAACTAAACTGTTGCATATAATTAACTGGTAAATTTATGATTTAATAATGATACAAATAATATAATAAATAATTATATTATTAAATAATTATTGATATAATAAAATTTTAATTAAAAATTTAATAATTAAAAATTATTTAATATGTAAAAAATATATAATCTACGCGCGACAATCAAAATCCTAAATGATAACGAGAGGGCACAGATGTCAATCTAGACTTTCTTAGCGAAGGTTGTGGGGACAAATCACCGAAAATAACTGTAAAATAATTCGTATTATTATGGGTGCAATTTACTGCTTAGGAAACACATCCCCTTTAAATAAAGACGATTTATAGAGAAAAGAGGGAAGATGAGAGAGAAATCACTCCTCTTCCTCACACCTATATAAGTAGTATATATAAATACATAATACTCCTCTATTTGAATATTGATTTGAAGAAGGAGAAGAAACTAAAACCCGGCCTATAATGGCATCCACGGCGGCGGCGTTGCGAGATGGTAGTAACCCGAGGACGATGTTTGGGGTTTCAATGTGTGGCGGTGCATCAGAGGTGGAACAGTTGTCTAGAGATGGTAGCCATTACAGTCTCTCCTCTGGACTTCTTCCTTCGCTCGGTGCACGAAGCAACCGTAGAATCAAGCTCCAAAGATTCATTATTTCTCCCTACGATCACCGTTACAGGTACCGCTTCTCGCCGGTTGTGTTCTTTCCTGTTTGTTAATATGTCTCTGTGCGCGTGCCTGCATGTTCGTTTTGAATGCTTGTGCTCTGCAAGTAATTTTCAACTGTATCTCTTCTCTGCTTTGATTGCAATGTTTGAACAGATGGGTGTAGTACACGTATATCTATGTGGGTGTGAGTTTGTTTTGATGGATAGTATTTGATAGTAAAGTCATACATAATTCACTTTTGTTTTTATTCTTTTCGTTTATTGAATTCTAGTTGTTCTTGTTTTCTGTTCGCATTATATCTACCTCTTGGTTACAACGTTGTCATAAATTTCTGCCAGGTGCTCATAAGAAAACAGCGCAACTGAATTTGACTTCCTTTATGTTTTATTATTATTCATGTTCATGTGAAGTTAGAAAACGAAACATGTTTTTTTTGTTAAATTATATTAAAAATTATAAAATTAAAATATTTGTTAGAAAAAGATTAAAGTTTGAAGTGAAAAAAAATAAAAAAATATTTTTTATATTAAATTTTAATCCAATCTTACTCTTACTATGATTGATTGAAGATGAAGCATAAATTGGGACGTGTTTTATGTTGTTTCTTTCTCCTATGGATAAATCGCCAAAGTCTCGTGAGAGCTGGTTGTTAGATCTCCCATGTGATCGTCAAAAGATACCGTTTTGTGCGAATAAAGCTGCTACCCCACCCCGTGTATTTCTTATCTTTTCATGTCCGTTTTCTATTCGGTAACAATCAAGTTCATCTGAGTAAATGGAGGCGAGCCAACTTTTCAAAGCATGCACCTTTCCAACTTTCGGAGCAACCAACAAGAAGTTTTGCTGTATTAGTACTCTTATTTCTTTCAATTTACTCCTCCCGGAATAGCTTTGAAGTATTTATGGCCGTCTATGCACATTTCTCCACCTGCCACGCCATTCTTTTGACTTGATTTTTCTTCTTGGAAAAAATGATTTGGATACGGTATCTGGATATCATTCCCAAAAGTTAAAAGGGAACAGAGTTGTGTTTCTGAGATCTGTCCAGGTTAGCTTTTGATTCCAGAAACTGTTCATAGATGTATATATTTGATTCCTGGGTCCGCTGACCGTGGTGCATGCCTTTACCTGTCGACAATTTTCAAACAACACGTGCCGCTTCCCGTAAGGTGCATTTGAATTGGTTTTCTACTATTTGAAAATTTTCATTCTGAGAACAGAAAAAAGAATAGATTGTTTGGTAAAAAGGATGTAAGATTAAAAAGTGATTGTCTGACTAGTTAATAACATAGATAACCTTTTCGTGCTTAATTTCCTAATAAGCTGAACGGGGTCAATCTGAAACTCTGACGATTAATGTGCATGTCTTGGCCCTTCCAGTTTTTATATGTTATTCAAGGAAAATAAAAAGTTTTTACATGTCATCTTTTAAAATCCATTACAAGGTTGGTTGTTTGGCAATTGGTATTGTGAGATCGGGAAAGAGATTCTGAAAAATAGTGCATTTTAATTGTCTTGAGAATTACTATCTCAGCTCTCAAAGGTTTATTGGATACGAACGGCATTATCTCTTCAGTGTTCACTATCGCTTGTCTTTGTTTCGTGGTCCTGATGATTTTTTTAGTTTTTCAGCAAGTAGTAGAACCTACCTCTTACTCCTTCTACTGCACTAAAATATTTACACCTTTGCTAAAATTCTCTCTCTCTTGAATTGCATTTGCAGGGCATGGGAGACGTTTCTGATTGTCCTGGTTGTCTACACTGCCTGGGTATCTCCATTTGAACTTGGTTTCATAAAAATGCCAAAGGGACCGCTATCCGTCGCTGATAATGTTGTCAATGGCTTCTTTGCTATTGATATAATTCTCACTTTCTTTGTAGCATACCTTGATAGAACTACATATCTTCTTGTTGATGACCGTAAGAAGATTGCTTGGAAATATGCCAGTAGTTGGTTGGCCTTTGATGTCATCTCCACTATTCCTTCTGAACTTGCTCGAAAAATTTCTCCAAGGCCTTTACGGACATATGGTTTATTCAATATGCTCCGTCTCTGGCGTCTTCGCAGAGTCAGTGCATTATTTGCCCGGTAAATGATTTTATCCGATATTCAATTTATCAATTTTACCTTGTACCAGGCTTGGGGAATTATCTACTGATGTGAATTCTTTCATTCTTTGAAACAGATTGGAGAAAGACAGGAACTTCAACTACTTTTGGGTTCGATGCGCCAAGCTTATTTGTGTATGTGTATATATGCTGGATTTTCTTGGAATATTGCTGGCATAAAACGGTATTCTTTTTTTTTTAATCTAGTTATGTTTGGTTCCATAGGTCACTCTTTTTGCAGTTCATTGTGCGGGATGCTTCAATTACCTTCTTGCTGCTACCTACCCCGATCCTAGTAAAACATGGATTGGTGCATCTATTGGCAATGGCGATTTTAATCAAGAAAGCCTATGGATCCGTTATGTAACCTCAATATATTGGTCCATTACTACTCTAACTACAGTTGGCTATGGGGATCTACATGCTGAAAATACACGAGAGATGATCTTTTACATTTTCTACATGCTCTTTAACCTGGGGCTGACAGCATATCTGATAGGAAATATGACCAATTTGGTTGTTCATGGAACCAGTAGAACCAGAAGATTTGTGAGTAAAAACATTTAATGAAATTGATAAATGTTTAATTTCCTACTTCTTTATGACCTTGAGGCTTTGCTAATTCCATTTACATTCAACAGAGAGACACCATTCAAGCTGCCTCTAGTTTTGCAAAAAGGAACCAATTACCTCTTCGGCTTCAAGATCAGATGCTCTCACACTTGTGCCTGAAATTCAGAACAGATTCAGAGGGCCTCCAACAGCAAGAGACTCTTGATTCTCTTCCAAAAGCCATTCGATCAAGCATTTCTCATTTTCTGTTTTATTCCTTAGTAGATAAGGTGTACCTATTCCGCGGAGTGTCCAATGATTTACTCTTCCAGCTGGTAATTCAAGTTAAAGCATACCTCCTATAAAAACATTTTCTTTGTCATTCAGACATCCTTATACTGGATATCTACTTCTTATTGCCTTAGGTTTCAGAGATGAAAGCAGAGTACTTTCCTCCAAAGGAGGACGTCATTTTGCAGAATGAAGCACCAACAGACTTTTACATTCTTGTTACAGGAGCAGTGGTAATATACTAAAATGAGACTTCTCTATTTCTTTGTGCAGTTTTAAAGTTGAACTTCATTTTATTGTCTTAAATGAGTCTTGGAAGCCTGTTTGTTTACGACTGCCTGCATCTGATGTTTGATTTACTCCACAGGATTTGGTGGTCTTCAGAAACGGAGCTGAGCAGGTAGGTGTCTTGTGAAACTTATAGCAGATTAGTTGTCACTTTTTGCAGTACCCTTGATATGAAAATTGTTGACCAATAAGAGATAATTGCTGCAGATTATTGGGGAGGCAAAAACTGGAGATCTTTGCGGTGAGATTGGGGTTCTTTGCTATAGGCCTCAGCTGTTTACTGTGAGAACAAAGAGATTGAGCCAGCTGCTGCGTCTGAATCGGACCACATTTATGAATATCATTCAGGCCAATGTTGGAGATGGGACCATAATCATTAATAATCTTCTTCAGGTATATAAACTCTAAAATCCACATTTCCATTACCATTTCAGACGAAAGATAACTGTTACTTCGTATACCTATTTAACGTTAGGATTCTACATCCTTTTTTTTTAATGGATGTTAAACTTTTACATCTGACGTTCCTTAAATTCAGCATATTTCTTGCTGAATGTGAAATCTTTCTAAAAGCTTGGAATTTTTTGCCTTCATTGGTTCCACAGCATTTGAAGGAGCTGAAGGACAAGGACCCGATTATGGAGGGAGTGTTGTTAGAGACAGAGAACATGCTAGCTCGTGGTAGAATGGACCTTCCGCTTAGCTTATGCTTTGCAACACTCCGAGGAGATGACCCGTTGTTACACCACTTGTTAAAGCGGGGTCTAGATCCAAATGAATCTGACAACACTGGAAGAACACCCCTTGTTAGTACATATAGAGCCAGTTCATTTACAAAATTTTCATCTAGCTATAACAACTCTTAAAATGCATATCTCTAATTTCATTTCATCTATAAATGTGCTCAGCATATAGCAGCAGCCAATGGAGATGAGAATTGCACGCTTCTTCTTCTGGATTTTGGGGCAAATCCCAATGTTAGAGGTAATTTTTAGTTGGGTATGTTGTATGTTGCTTGCAACATATCTAAGACCATGGAACTCAAACTCTAATCTGGAAATCGCTGTCATCATTTTTAGTTTTCTGTAGCCATTGTGGATGGGATTTGAGTCTAGTTCCAATTAGCTCTTAAGGGACCCCTTAAGGTGTATTTGGTCCTCCATCTCCTCTTTCTTAAGTAAAGAAAGTGGTTGACAATTAAAATGTCTCCGTTCAACGAATGCCAATAAATAGCTCAATTATTTGCCTATTACCAGTTGACTTATTAGGTCGATTTACTTTAAACTATAGAGTAGCATTCGTCCTCATTATAGTCTCCCCATCTCTTGTAAGACAATGTTTGCCTAGTCAATCTGCAGAAGTGAAATATCTATACGCGATTGTCAACTTTCCTACCCATTTTCAAATTATTGTTCTTACTGTTTTCTAGTAATTAATATTTTCAGATTTTCTTTCGCATGTTCCAGTTTCAAATGACACTGTTGTTTGGGCACGATTAGGGGACAGCAGAATCATATAACTTTATAGGTTCATGGAAATGACATGGTGTTACCTTTGGCTTGGCAGATTCAGAAGGGAATATTCCGTTGTGGGAGGCTATGCTGGGCAACCATGGACCGGTGATCAAACTATTGAGAGACAACGGTGCAAAAATAACTTCTGGCGATGTTGGTCAATTTGCATGCGCTGCTGCTGAGAAGAACAACTTAAAACTGCTCAAGGACATAGTTCGTCTGGGGGGAGATGTCACACGTCCAAAGATCAATGGATCAACAGCTCTACATGTTGCCGTTTGTGAAGGTAACATTGAGATGGTGAAATTCCTCTTAGAACAAGGTGCTGATATTGACAAAGTAGACGAGGCCTGCTGGACCCCGAGAGACTTGGCAGAGCAGCAAGGACATGAAGACATAAAGCTTCTGTTCGAGTCCAGGAACGAAACCAAAGCTCAACCTCTTGACCCCATTCCTGAAGAAAAGCACGGAGTCCGTTTTCTCGGAAGATTCAAAAGTGAGCCAACTATTCTCCCTGTGCCACGGGAAGGATCATTTCCAGCACTAGATGGATCGTGGGGGCGGTCACGGCAAAGGCGGAGGGCCGATAACTTTCATAATTCGCTGTTTGGGATAATGTCAGCTGCCCAAACTGGGGAGAGTGACTTGCTTCTATCTGTGAATCAGGATAAAAACGTCCAGGCAACCACCGGGACCTATGCTGCTAGAATTACGATAAGCTGCCCTGAGAAAGGAGATACGGCTGGAAGGCTCATTTTACTTCCTCAGAGCTCACAAGAGTTGCGTGACATTTGTTATAGGAAATATGGATTCTTGCCTGGTAGAATTTTGAACAAGGATGGGGCTGAAATTGATGAGATTGAAGTAATAAGAGACGGTGACCACTTGGTATTTTGTTTGTGAAGGAGGAAGCCATGAAGATGGCAGCGGTGCTAGGGGAAACCTGGTAGAGTTGAAAGTAAAAACGAATCTATGACCATAGAACAATTACATACCACTATAACCATTGAATCATAAATATCTGTTGAATCAATGGTTGTACCCTCCACCACCCCTCGGCACACAACCCGCGAAATATATAAAGCTTACCCCCGTGAGCTTCTCCCTGCATCCTCCAATTATCCGTTCTTTTTCCTTTTTTCTTTTTCTTGTTTTTTTGGGTGAGGGGGGCGAGTGGAGGAATATTCTTCTGTTTTTTTGCCATATTCTTTCGGAGTCTCAACTATGAACCGCTTCACAGAAGAGGATCTATTTTGTATTCCAGACGCTACATTGCATCCAAAATAGGGCTTCAAAAGTTTCCTTCACCAATCCTCGGTTGTATGACCGATCCCGACATCTAAAAGGGCAAAACGTGATTCAAGAGTAAAAGAGACAAAGGGCATGCAGGCACCTAAGTGCTTAAAACTGGTACCTTTGGTAGTAACTCTCCAAATGTTACGCGTATTATGACACCAGAATACAATTTAGAAATATATTTCTGGATAAATAAATCGCATAACCCACATACAAAATAAGGATCCGAACCACCAAATGTCATTCTCTGCTGACAAATGCAATCACTGTACAAGGTAAATCTGTTCAGGAAATTCATGTAACGGTCACAGAAAATCAACAGGGTTCGTGCATGTTATAGAAAGACCTTCCTCTTTAAATACACAAGGTTTGCTCAAGCTGAGCGTAACAGAAACCATTTCTAAACCTCCATTCTATATTGACTACTCGGAGTAGTTGGTAATAGCAGGGTAAAAATAGCTCTCTGGCATCAAGCAACAACTTTAAAGAAATTCAGGGAGTTTTGTATGCCAAAATAATTTCTTACAACAGCTTAAGCATTTTGAGGCGTTCTTCATGCTCAGGATCCAATTTTGGTGGGGAGTAACATCCACGAAGATCCTCGACAATGTATTCCTGCACCATTCCAAAACATAGTAATTTCTCAAAAACTGACAGCAAAATGGATGCAAAAGGCAAACACCGCAATTGGATGGCTCCACAAGATGCATTGGATGAACTTCACTATAGTAATTATCTCTAGCCAAAACAATCTAAATTATGGTTCTGCAGTGTTTAGTTTCTCAGAGTACGGTTGAGGTAGACTCCAGCCATGACAGAAAACTATACGACAAAAGTAACACGCGTGTATTGCATCAGGAGGACCACAAGTGCTATTGGTGCAATATTGCAACAGAGATGCAGTCCAACTGCATGGACTAGTAAATATGAAATAATATTCCTAGGGTTTAAATGTCAACATCTTGGAATTTGTCCTCAGGATCGATAGTGATTCTGAAGCATTTGGTAGGAGACAACTCTAAATGATTCATCCTGGTAGGTAAATAACACAACTTCCTAAGCAGGACGTGTGGAAGGGTCGGAAAGAGGGGCTATATCTCAAATATACATTTGAGTCATTAATTCAAGGTCAAATAAAGAAAAAGGAGCAAAAAGAAGATACAGCAGTTAAATTAATTCTTAGACATTCAAACCACAAAGTTCTCTGTCAACAGGAAGGTTTATTAATAGGAGAAACGGGGTTTGAGAAACATTGACAAGAGATCAAACCTGTGTGAGTTCTCTTTTTGTAAGGATGTGATAGTGTCTCTGCCAGATCCTCTGGATAGCCATTGTGGCAGCAAGAAAACCATATGCAATGCCAAGAATAGCAAAGATAACAACAAAAACAATTACGAGAGCGAAACACGCTTCCATGGATGCAGGAAAACAATCCAAGATACCCCAGCCATAACAGCAGTTCTGACAACCAGCAACATGTGGGTCATTACTGTTAAGGGAGGAGCAATGTAGTATGAGCCCGAAAAATCCAAGCAGCACAAAGAAGCCAAGAACTCCTGTTCATTTACATCATCAGAAATTCACACAGATAACTGAAGACCAATTCTTAAGGAATAAACAGAACAGGGGATATAGCAGATGTCTTAAATCAATATCAACTGGAGGCTTGATTTTAAATACCTTTACCATGGGCTAATGGAAAAAAAAAAGACTAAAATTTCACCATGGATTATTAACAAGCTCAGGAAGTTAACTGGACTTTAAGAAACCGATTGAAACATGGTTAAAACAAGCTAATCTTGCAAAGAAATCCACCTTAGACAATTTACAGGTGCACAATTTCTACCAATTTAACAATAAAAAAGAAAGAGAAAAAAAGGAAAACTACAACTATTGCAAGCAATCTAAATTAATTAAAAAGAAATGCTCACTAACTGGACATTTTGCATATGGCATTTAAAAGTTAAGGTACGTGCTTCAGTGACTACATTCTGCTGTTCAGCAAATTGCCCTTAAAGATCTATTGTCTTGACTAATGACATTTCACAAGAAAAATTTGGGAAGGCAGGCACGTAATGCAAGATGGACTAATTCACAGAATTCATTAGGAAACCAAAGAGATTAGATTCCATATATTGAATTCCTTTCCTTATTTAGGAAAGCAATTTCAGGGATTTATCTATGCAGTAGTAAAATGGAATAGGATGCTTAGAAAGTATACGGTCCCAACTATCATTAAATGAATTCCTGAAAGTTCCATCTTTGTCCATAAGGTAAGCAAAACCAGCTATCACTGCTATTACCTGCGGCAAAAATGCAAATTAAATGAATATAGTAAAATTTTTAATCCAAGACAAGGAAAAACTTTCAAGTCTAAAATCAGCGAAGGAAGAAAGAAAATAATTCTATGAGCACACATGCTCACTCCTTTTCACTTAATGTAGGCCTCAAGAAAGGAATAACAAAGCAGAACACCACATGTCAGCAAGCTTGAATTCAGATGGTTTTAACATCTATCTGCCAGTTCTACATTTCCCTAACATTTATCTCCATGGATGTTATTCATGTGCATGTTCCAAAACTGTGTAATCCATCATTGGAAATATTAACACTTGAGCAAACAATTTTCTCAGAAATTATTTTGAACAATTGTCTTACAATCAACTAGAATTTCAAATTATACAAAAGCCTTTTGAAATGTCAATCTGGTTGCATTTATGAGGATGGCAACAAGCCAAATATTGTGAACCTGTATAGATTAAGACCACTCTAATGTATTGATCTACTTGCTATTTCTGTAATGCCTAAACTGGAGATTAACCTAATTCATGAAACTTCTTAAAGAAAAATTCATCTGCCAGAACCCACCAATATTTAAAGCCTAAATTGAATGAAATTTGACACACTAAAGTGTCAAGAGTTTCAATAGAAAAGGAGCAAGAAGCAATTCTTCAAAAAATACCCTGGTAGCCTTCCATCTTATTTCATAAGAATTTTAAAATTTTGTAAAAAGTACAGGTTTCTCATACCTAATCTTTAAGTGTCTTTCTAGACTTACAACTCAGAGCACATGGTATCCACAAACTGTTAGTTTGCATTAGAAACAGTAACTCCATATTGCAGAATGGCATTGATTTCAGCAAATATTACCAGTTCTTGAAGATTGACTATTTGAAGTTTAGAACACATATGCTTACTCCTCTAGGGTTAAGAAGAAAATGAGCATAAACTAGCACCAATTACAGATAAAAGAATAATAATACTGCACCAAAGAAAGGGGGGAGATAGCATATACATCCTTGTGGGATGAAGGCCATTTCCAAAGTTTTATCAGAAGTCTTCTGTATATCCGAATATATAAAACACGTCACAAAAAATAATAAAACTATGCTTACAGTCTGCACGGCCAAAAATACAAGGAAGACATCTCTTGCCACAAAGAGTCTGAATTTTATTTTCCTCCAGGAACCATCCTCCAACTCTGCCACTCGAAGGTGAAATTGAGCTTTACAGGTGGTGCAGTGTGAAAATGCAAACCCTTCCTACATTAGATTGCTAAGGTTGATCAAGAAAAGACAGAGCAAGAAAAGCATGAACTTTATCCATTCTTATAAAGCAACTTTCTTACCTTGATTGATTGCCAGTGATCAAGGCATGATCGATGAACAAACTGCTGAGTGCCTTTGCACATGCATGGAGAAATCAGTTCGTCATCTATTGGACAAAATAATGGAGAATTAGTGAAACATACAAGCCAAGTGAAAGCAGCAATGAAAAGAATAATATACAACAGTTAACTGATACCAAAGCCCAAAAGTTTCATGCATTAAAAATGAAAAGAAGATTTACCGGGAAGAAAAGGAAAAGATTCGCAGACACAGGAAATTTTTAAAATTTAAAACACTACAGAATGAGTAGGCAGAACTGAAATAACTAGAACTTCCATAATCACTTTTGAGCAAAAGCCAGTTGCTTGGAGTAGTAGACAAACTACAGATTCTAGAAACACAAACAAAGCTCATACAAGCAAGGAAATATCTTGTACTGCCCCCTTGTTCAGAAATGCATGTCCCAGAAGCCCCTGCTGTAGCTGGTATAGGGCTTTCAAGTTAAGAACAAGAAGAAAGGTCTTAAATCAGCTTCTACTGTTAAAGAATTCCCACAAACTAACAGATAAATAAACGTATTGTACTTGTACAAAAAGCACGAATTACCATTACTTCACAGCGCTATCATGAAACATTAAATACATACTTGTCAGTTGACGAACGTGAATTACACCAAGGAAGGAGATGTAACCTACGATCATCAAAATACTAGAGCCGGATGTGATATAGTGAATTACCATCTTCACCATCGCATTCAAGGCAAATTCTACAACAGGGCAAGGAACCAGCTTCAAGGTCCTCATCCTTTATCTCACTGGAGCTCGTCGGCAATGATGACGAAAAAGGCACAGGAGGCTGTGGAGGCTCGACATAGTGGCGATGTTCATCGAGCAGAGGATCAGAGTCGCTAGGGTTCCGCTCTACCCTTGTTTCCAGCTCCAATTCTCCGTTCATCGCGACCTATTCCAATGAATACACAAATCAACAAAAATTCCGGTTTTCTCAGAAACTCATCCTCAATTCTTCAAACAAATTCCTGTTCAAAAACTGAGTTTCGATCACAATCATAAAAAATTGAAATTTAAATTAAAATTCCGAGATGTCTGATGAGTGCATCGGTATCAAAGAGGACCCGAAATTTGCAGACTCGAAAATTGAAGAAATTATCTAACAGGGCGTTTGGAGAGCGCGTCAACGGAGATAAGGGCGTGTTTGGTTTTTGATTTGGTAATTAAGTAGGAGTCCAGCTACAAATTGATTATTCATCATTTGCACTTTGATTTGCTAATGGATACGCCGTTTATTATTTGATGTAATTTAAATTAAATCGAGTTTTTTATTTTATCTTAATTTTTTATTTTAATTTGATTTATGAAAATTTTATATAATTTTCAGTTTTATTTTAGTTTATAAATTTAAATTTTTAATTTTAAAAAAAATATTTATAAATATATTATAAAAATATATTTAATAAAATTTAAAAAATTTTAAAATAATTATAAATAAATACATTACGAGTATATATTTATTTATTAAAAAATAATTTATTTTTATATTAATTTTTTGTTTTTTAATTTAATTTTAAAATTATATCAAACTAAATTAAATTAATTTATTTCGATTAAATTTAATTAAATTTTTTTAAAAAAATTATGTTATTGGACCGCTAGACTCGGTCCACTATTTGATTGTTGAAAAAGGCCACGTGACTTGAGCGTGGCGCACAAGGATACATGTATTAATGGGCTGGGTTATTTATAGCTTGGATTGCTTAGTTTGGGTTAACAAAGGTTTAAATGTCTGTGGTATTTTTCCGGCTGGAGGCCCAACTAGCTCGAGCTTTAAACAAGTTAAACTCGACCTTTTCTTTTCAATTGTTTTTTACAATGAATCTCACAAAAGTGAAAAGTAAACCCAGCTAAATCATAACGAAATGTTTGTAACACTCCCAAGGCCTTGCCTCAATGGCAAGTGCCAAGGCCTTCTAACTAAAATCGAGCGTTCGACTGTTGTCTTGTGAAAGTTTAGGTTTCCTAGAGCTAATTTTTCTTTTTATTAAAGCTTATAATTTTTTATAATTAATTATATACTATATAATTTTTATTAATAGTGTGGCACTTATACGCAAAAAATATCATAAAAAAGTAAAAAAAATTGAGTCTCAATTTAACTACATTTAAAAATAAAAGGCTTCAATTCTTCTGTTGTGATAAAGTAATTTTATCTTAGGAGATTAGTAACTTATTGGCCCCAATAGTTACTTAGCTACCAATAAACAATGCACATATAGATGAAATATTTAACTCAACACATTGTGGAGTAATTTTATTTTGATAGTTTCATTCACATGTGCTCTTTTTATTGGTGGATAAGTAGCTATTAGGATGTTAATAACACTATGTTTGGTTAGGGTGTTAGAAGAAGGGAAAATAAATATGGAGGGGGAGCCTTCCTCATCCACATCAATAAAACTAACCCCTACAAAAGTGGATGAGTTGGAAAGTATTTGGTGAAAATGAACAAATGCTCTTCAGATTTTTTAGCAAATTCAAAATAATAAATATATATAATAGGTGAAATGGTGAAATTATGATAATTCCTTTCATTTTTTCACTCCAACCAAATAAAAAAAATATTTGTAAATTATGCCTCTTTCACTCATACTAAACAAAATTAAAGTAAATACATTTACTTCCCCTAAATAAAGTAAATAGCGTTACTCCACCTTTCCTTCCCTCTTCCCCTCCCTTTCGCAACCCAAACAAAGCTTAAGTTACTATCTTACCAACATAAAGCTACTCATTATGCGATTGTGTATTTTTCCCTTTTCTTATAGGATGATTTTAGTGATGCACAATAAGTTTTGATAATTTTTGCTAAATATTGGATAATTTTATTGATGCATGACAGGTTTTAATAATTTTTATTTTTAAAAAAAATTAAATCAAAAAAGTAAATAAAATAAATTAATGAAATAAATAAGTAAAAATATTTTTGCAAATGGTAGTTACAGATTTGGAAACAAATTATTGATCTTGAAAAATTGAGAATTTTAAAAGTTAAACACAATCCCTTATTTTAACTGTATTTCAATAGTGTATAGAGTAGTTGTTTAGGTTCATTTAAAAATTAAATGAAATAATATTCAGATTCGAGCAATGAATATTTATTTAAGACAATGTGAATTGAAAGAATAAGATGTGAATTGCTTTATCTTGATTCTCGTGGCTTGAGCAACGATTTTGATGATAGACACTTTTAGTGGTGGACCTTTTCCTTTTCCTTTGGTTATTAAAGAAACACTAATTTTTACTTTGACTTCTCCTGTAATAATTTTTATTATTTGAACCATTACTTTTACTGGTTTAAAGACTAATTATTTAAGAGAAAAATTTGTGTTGTGAATAATTATTCAAATACCAATGAATAATTATTCATCACTATGACATCATAGGGTTGATGTAAATATTGATATGTTGTTGCATAATAATAATTTTGTGATTTTTTTGTACTTGAATTTTCTCATTTTTTGTTGATAAATTTAGTTTTTCACCCTTTTGATTGAGTAAAGACTTTGTGGTACTGTTCACAAGTTTCGAAACGACTTTTAATTTTGGAAAATGAAAGAATTTTAAAGAAGAGTAGCTTTTTTATTGACTGAATTTTGGTGGTGCATGAATTGATTCTTCAGATGATTTCAAATTTGAGGGAATGATTATTCAAGAAAATGTGAACTGAAGACATTGGTGGTGAATTAGTTTGCGTTGATTCTCATGGCTTGAAGAAACGATTTTGATGATGGAGGACTTCAATGTTGGACCTTGTTTTGTTATTTTAGAAAAATCCACGTCTACTTTGACTTCTACTGTAATGATTCCTACTGTTTTGAGTAATTATTTTAACTGTTTTAGAGATTAATTATTCAATAAAGAAAATTATGTTGTGAATAATTATTTTATATTATGAATAATTATTCAAGACTGTGTGATGAATAAACATATAAGTCAAGAAAGTTGAACATAAATTCTTCTCTTAGAGATTATATTTGAGATTAATTATTCAAGAGAATAAATTATGTTATGAATAAGCATTCTGTGTGGTGAATTAATTATTCAAACATCTGTGAATAATTATACGTTCATTCACTACGCAGTATTGAATAATTATTCAAACTTATTCTCAAAAGTTTGAAAAATTATTCAACATACAGTTTCTCTCTTAAATAATTAAAGTATTCAAACATTTACGTATGTGTATTTTACAGTGAGGTCATGGATCTTATAGGATACCATACTTAGGAGAAATGTAAGGAGAAAGTAAGGCTAAACTAGGATCTGCACGAGATTAATTATTCATGATACAGTGAATAATTGTTAACAACAAGAGTTTGCATTTTGTGTCCATGTTTATTTAATAAATATTTATCCAGTCTTCAAGATAAAATTCACTTTAGAGAATAATTATTAAAACGAACAAGACAATTATTTAGCACAACTTTTAATTAAGCACTAAGTATTGACATTTTACCCATGTGTCGTATTTTACCAGAGATAAGCAGAATAATTATCCACTCATTCAAAAATAATTATTCTGTTCAACTTTACATAAATAGTTATTTTTTGGCATTTCAGAACAATTATTCAGAATAGTAAAAATTAATTTCTGTTGATAATTAATCTCTAAAATAATAAAAATCATTGCTAAAAAAAGTAAGAATCATTACAACAGAAGTCAAAATAGACATAATTTTTTCTAAAATAATAAAACAAGGTAGCATTGAAATCCTCCATCATCAAAATCGTTTCTTCAAGCTATGATAATCAACACTAACTAATTCATCACCAATGTCTTCAGTTCACATTGTCTTGAATAATCATTCACTCAAATTTGAAATCATTCGAAGAACCAATTCATGCACCACCAAAATCCAGTCAATAAAAAAGCTACTCTTCTTTAAAATTCTTTCATTTTCTAAAATCAAAAGTCGTTTCGAAACCTGTGAACAGTACCATAAAGTCTTTACTCAATCAAACAGGTGAATTCATAGGTATTTGAATAATTATTCACAACACAATTTTCTCACTTAAATAAGTAGTCTTTAAATCAGTAAAAATTATGATTCAAAACAATAAGAATCATTATAGGAGAAGTTAAAGTAGATATTAGTACTTTTAAAATAACCAAAGAAAAAAATAGTCCACCACTAAAAGTTTCCATCACCAAAATCATTCTTCAGGTCATGAGAATCAACACAAAGTAATTCACAACGTATTCTTTCGATTCACATTATCTTAAATAATTATTCACTGCTAAATAAATAATTATTCACTGCTCGAATATGAACATTATTTCATTCAATTTTGAAATCAACCCAAACAACTACTCCATACATTACCGAAATATAGTTAAAAGAAAGAGTTGTGTTCAACTTTAAAAATCCTCAGTTTTTCAAGATTAATAATTTGTTTCCAAACCTTCAATTACCATTTACAAAAGAAATTTTACTTAATAAAAATGATAAAAACTAAATTTACTAGAAAAAAAGGGAAAAGATCAAGACTAAAAAAAATCACAAACATATCTTATTTGGCTCCAAATCTTTATCAAGTTTAGAAACTATTCTTAAATTGTAATTTTGAACTCGTTGTTTTCCATCCGTATTTACTATTTTTCAATATTTTTTGTAACAATAATTTAGAACAATGACAGAGAGAAGAGCAAAAGAAGAGGGTGAGAAAGAATCATATTTTATGAAAAGAGAGAGTGAGAGAGATATATTTAATGTAGAAATTTGAATTTAAATTTAGATTTTGAGATTTATTTAAGTTTGAGTAGGAGTTAAAATTTTTTTCTGATG
Organism: Rauvolfia tetraphylla; assembly: GCA_030512225.1. Lineage (NCBI taxonomy): Eukaryota > Viridiplantae > Streptophyta > Magnoliopsida > Gentianales > Apocynaceae > Rauvolfia > Rauvolfia tetraphylla. Next base: position 7,555,047 of record JAJQKT010000045.1, on the reverse strand, counting down.
TCAAAATTGTCCTTGATCAATCTTAATCGTTGGATCAAAATATGGCCAATCAAAATGCCACAATTTCGTTCTACATATGCTAAAAAAAACCCTTCTGCACCTTGATCGAACCAAGTTATATCAGAAGAATATAAGATATTTCGATTCTTTTTTTTGTCAATCAGGCGACACTTGATTTTTAACTGGGAAAAAATGATTTGTAGTCCCCTACCTTACCATTTGGCCATGCCGCTAAAATGATAGAAAATATATTAAAATTTTCTCGCACCTCCACCTTGAGGAGTGCTAGATTTTGGCAGGCCATAAAGCTCACTTATTTTTAAAAAATTAAATTAACATAATTTACTTCAAACCTTACTATGTAATGATTATTAATAAATAAATAAAATAAATATCACATAATAAATTTAGAGATATTATAAAGTGTTTGAATGATAAAAAAATTAAAATTATTTAAAAATTATCATGTATTAATAAAATTATTATACGATTAATACTTATGTTTTTTATATATAATACATTATATAATTGTTTAAAATTTGCGCCTAAATTAATGGGCTTGTGATTCACGTCTGGTAGTAATAATTTGATGTGGCAAAATTTGTAGGTCCAGTAGTGACTAAAAGCAAATTGACTTGTATTTGACTATTGCCCTTTACAGTCTGGCGTGCGGGACAATTCCATGGAAGTTTCCCGGTGAATTGGAGGTTTCCAGCCCAAAATGGACCACCTGAGGTTGATAGACGTCGAACGGGAACCAAGTCCATGAGGTTTGCTTCCCACGTTCACATCAGCTGATTGAGAAGATCATAATCACAACGTTGGAATATTGGTACCAATAGAAATTCTAGAATAAAGAAAGAACTCCCAGTCAAAGGTTTGGAAAAATGAGAGAGAGAACAAAAATTTTGGACCAGAATAGCATCAGCCAATGTTACTTGTTGGGTAGTACTAGTAGCTTAAGGTTTTACTTCAAGCTTCTTTAAAAGAAGGAAAAAAAAAATAGAAATATTACTTCAAGTCACTATGATGATGAAGTAATCTGTTATAATTGAAGGCAATAATGAACAACTCAATTTCACTAACACATGATCTTACTTTGATTTTTTTAAGGAATCAGTAATCTTTTTTACTTTGTTCGTGTTAAAATATAATGTCATTTAATCTTTTTTTCTTCTCAAAATATTTAATCTTTTAGAAATTTTGATGATGATTTTTCTAAAGTTACCCTCACACATAAAAATAATTTTATTATTCTTTATTATATAAGTAAAATTATTTAAGAATATAACAGAAAAATACTCATTATTTTCTTCTTCTTTAATCGATAAAAAAATAGTCAAAAAAGTCTTAGGGTCATCTTGGATTGGGTTTCTAATCCAAAAAAAAACTTACTTTTTTTCACTTTTTTAGTTTGAGTCTTATTTTTTCACAAATAATTTACTTTTATAATTTTTAATATAACTTAATTTAAAATAATTAATAAGGATAAAATAGTTTTTACATAGAGTCAAATGTTCTTTTAAATTTTTATGTGAAATCAATAAAATGTTTAATTTTGATGAGAGAGAAGTATTTGAAAACCGAACTTACACCAGTTTTGGTATATTGAAATATAATGGAATGGAATTCCTTTTCATCCAAATTGGGTTTTGAATTTTCTTCCCATTTCATTATTTAGAAGAAAAAGTCAAAATGAAATAATGAAATATTAATTTTTTTAGGTTTAGAAAAACTATTATACAATGTTACATATAGAGTAAAATTTTATAAGATTTGATGACTTAAATATCCTGCTAATATTTAGTGAAAATAGGACCAAGTTAAACATGCCAATATGACAAAAACTTACTCGTACGAATCAACTTTAGTTCATCCATGAATATTCAAAAACTGATGGATGGGATGTAGAAGCTCAATCAAGGCCTCTAAATATGCTATAATTATATAAACAAAGAGTAAATCAAAAAGGAATTAATAAAAACCAAAGAGAAAATTAAAAAAAAAATCTTTTTGTTCTTTGTATTTTTTACATTAATCCATTAAGTTGTGTTTCTTATTTACCATATGTTAATAAGGATATAGAAGTTATTAAAATTTCCCTTAGGTTTCTCATTTCTTTTGGAAAAGTCTTTTTATAAGTTTTGCTGTTGAAAGGTTTTTTTTTTTTTTTCACTTCTTCTTGGAATGGACTTTTTTGGGCGAAAGACTTTTCTTATTTTAATTTTGTGTACCAAATATTGGAATAGAAATAAATGTTGAAAAAAAATCATTTCATTATACCAAACGTATTAATGTATAAATTAGTCAAAATTTATCACTCCATCCGTTACAAAATATAAGGTCTTTTGGTTATTTTTTGCATAGATTAAAGAAAAAAAACAAGATGTATTTTTATTATATTATTAATTAATTATACTAATATAATATATAATGATATAATTATATTTAATATAAGAATAATTTTAAGAAATAATACTTAAAATTTATAAAGGATTAAATATTTTTAAAAATAGTTAAAAGATCTTATATTTTGAGACGGAATGTGTAATTATTAAGCATCAATGATTTACAAATTAGTTACTTTTTGAGTTATTGTGTGCGCATAGCTCAGTTATTTTGATTCTGTTCATATTTTGTTTTCATATAAAAAGATTAGAAAACAAAATATGAACAGAATCAAAACCGATCAGGTTTTCCTTTGGATCTTATCCTCACAATGTTTCATAATTCATACGATCTGCGGATATTTCATCCGATTCATGCGATCCATAAAACATTTGCTATATATAATTTTTTAATTAATATATAATAAAAAAATTAATTATTTTTTAAGAATTTTATTTTTTCCCTTTCTCTCCCTCTCCCAAGAGTTCTGCCAACACTAGAAATTTTTTAATTTTTTAAATATTATTAATAAAATAACTTATATAATTAGAATATTTTAGTTCATAATTATTAAAAAATATAATTAGATTTTTAAAAGCAGGATATGAGAGAGAGAGGAGGAGGGAATTTTTTTAAAATTTTATTTTTTACTATATATAATTTTAAAAAATTATATATGGTCCCCCCCATCCAAAACACGTTCACATGTGATAAATATAGCATTTCGTATTAATAAATACTTATTAAAAAGAATGGTATTATGAGAAGCCCAGATCTTGCAGCAGCCATGGGACTTGGTCAAAAGTCCATCAAACTCCTCTAGCAGATCTCATTCATTTTCAATTTCACACATGACAAAGTCAATCAAACTCCTCTAGCAGATCTCATTCATTTTCAATTTCACACATGATAAATAATTATTCTAAATAATATGTGAGTTCTCATCAATAAAAATATCTATCTGACGAATAAGAGTCTATTTAGCACATGTTGAAAAAATATTATTCGTACAGTAACCAAATCTATTATTTCACATATATAAAAATTCTTTAAAAGTAATCAAGTTAAATTATAAATAGAACATTTTATTTTAACTTGATACGTCAATTATGTATAAAGAAATTGATACGAAAATTTTAAATGGTACTTGACTCTATATAATATGTTATAAATTAAGGATTAGTGATGTAATTATATATTTGTGAACTCATTCTCTTCCCTAGAAAAAAGATAAAGAAACTCATTTCTAGTTAAATTAAGGGGCTTAGCTATAGAATTTCGGATAAGAAATATATTTATATTAAGTGAATGGATATTTAATTTCAAACATTAAAGAAAAGAGACATAAACAATATTGAGAAAAGAAGTTCTTGTAAAGAAAAATAACTGTGACCATGGTCAATACCTAAAATTAGGGGCATGTCATATTTAGGGCTTGTTTGATAAATTAATTATGTATTTAAAATTAATTAATTAATAAGTACTTATTAAATTAAATGTGTTTGATAACATATGTTATTAAGTACTTAATTTTTTAACTACATTTGACAACAAATTTTGCTAATTGCTTAATTGTTTAAGACATGCTTAAATATAGTTATGAATTTTAAGTGAAACCAAAGTGACTTAAATTCGAAATCTGAATATGCCAATTATTTATACAATCATTATATTCTTTTATATATATTTCAAATTTTAATAAAACAAATTAAAAATAAAAAATTATAATAAAATTTAATTTTAATTTTAAAATAAAAATATTAATGATGGATATTTTTAGTTTAATTATACAATTACAAAATTATCTAACCTCAAACTTTTGTTGAAAGGTATTATTAAATAAAATTATTATTGATTCTTTGTCGATTATTTTTATCAATGTAATATTTCTAAATATTATGAGAGTTTAAAAAATTTTGTATTTTAAACATTTTTGAACAAAAAAACAAATATTAATTTTTTTTAAATTTTAATGTTTAGTGATAAATAATCATCTCATATTAATTAATTCAGTTTTCAGATTCAAACTTCAATATTTAGATTCAATGTTCAAACTTGAGAACTTAAATATTTCAAATTTGAATCTTTAGAATTCAATTTTATCAAACAGGCGCTTAGATCTTTAAATTTTTTTCATCCAATAAGGTGCTTAAATACATTTTACTAAAATGCTCCCACCACTACTACACCAGCGAAATTCACCCGAAAAAAGAACGATCTTAGTGTCTGTCAAGTATTTGAGGGTATTGTTGTCGCATTAGAAGATTTTCATCCAAAAACCTCACATGTAAAGCCCGCATGAGGGAAATAAGTTGAAAATTCTGGAAGAGAATAAAAAAATAATAAAAATTGAGTTTCATATTTGCTTCGCATATAAAATTTTTAGAAGAGAACCCCTCTGGTGAAATATAAATACCATCAAATAGCTAACACTCTTGGGGGCATATTTTTTTTTTCCCAACTGAATTTCGCTAAGTGCTGTGGTGGTGGTAGCATTTCATCATGGACAAGAAGACTAGTATAATAACATTTTGGTAATTGCATTGGAAGAACTATCGAATACTTATTCGAGTAGGATCATTTTTGCATAATTAATTAGTAAAAATTCATAAAAAGTATTATTAAAAATACTTCCTTCGTCCATAATCGAATATTTTAACTTTGTATAAAATTTAAGAAAGATCTTAAACTTACTCAATTTACTAACTTTTCTTTGATTAAACTCATGATATTATTATTAATTAAAGTGATTAGTGGTGGAATACACATATTAGTGGTTGGACCAACATATTCGTAGTTTAAATTGTTTAAATCAAGAAAATTAAAAATATTAGTGATTGATTTATGTATTAATAGAACTAATTTTTCTTAAATTTAAATGTTAATATTAAAAATTATACAAAATATATAATTATTTTTTAAAATAAATATTTAATTTTTGAACGTCTTAAAAAAATATACACGGAGAGAGGATTATTTTTCTAACTAGTTTAACTGCTTGTGCGATACACGAGATATTTTGTTTGGTGAATTTTTTGTGATAAATAATTTTAAATTTGATGTCTAGTATATTTTTTATCATTAAGCATTTTTTAAATATTTATTCGATCTATTTTACAACACGTTCTGAACAAAATATTCTCAACAAAACAAACAATTACCTCTAAATAAGAACTTTTTTCCCTGTCCTTTATCTAATCCTTTTTTTTCCTGTACTCCGCATACAAAAAAATATATTTTGCATCACATTTACAAAAGTTCACAGAAAAATACATTACCTATTCCTTGCTCAAAAATAAAAGTTACAAATACTTACCTACTCATATACCTAATTTTAAACTGAATAAAAAATATTAAGTCAAACAAAAAAGTATTAAAAAATTTCAGCAGCACTAAAACTCAACAGTTAAAAACTAAATACAACAACAAAATAACTCAACAAAAAGGGAATAAGATTTACCCATACCCACAACATTTATCGAGTAATGAAAGCCCAAAACATAAAAAACTAAATACAACAACAAAATAACTCAACAAAAAAAGGAATAAGATTTACCCATACCCACAACATTTATCGAGCAATCAAAGCCCAAATCATAAACCAACAACCACTCACCAACCACCAATCATGAAATAAGAAAGCATTGATTATAATTATTCAATTGATCTCTAATTTTCTCAAATTCACAAGCTACTGGTAACACAATTGGAGAAGAATGCAATATCCAATTGCATTCTGTTTCTTTCTGTGGACGCATACCCGTACGTCCAAATAGATGAGTGCATATCCATTTTACATTATTTTTTTATATATAATCCACCACCTAAATGCATGACCATATTGCGCTCGAATTGGATTGTTTCTCGTCTTTTGAATTGACAAATCTCAACGATCTATTTCAAATCTAAAGGTGTAATTTTCTTTCCACAAGAATACAAAATAAAATTATTGGGCAATCTCAACAAGGCTATAGGTAGATGAAGCATTGGATCATATCGCCAGAAGACTGAAGCGTCGGATCAACCGTAAAAAAGCTAACCATTCCCCGGAGACCCCACGCCCCCTCTTAACTTTTTCTTTCCAGTTTTAAAACTCATCTGGTGAATTTTTTTGATCTCCGACGAGCCGCCAGTAGTATTAGATGTTTAAAAGAATAAAACCTCAAGTCAGAGTTGACTCAGGTCATGTATCCAATATATTTTCTCTATAAACCACACGTTTTCTCAACTCCTCTTGCACTTCATCTGAAATGCTGACGCTTAGGGTGTCTCATCATCTTCCCTTCCTCCAATGGCTCTCATTCTTCTTCCTCTTCTCGGCTTTTTTCCATCACTCTCATGGTGATGTTGGCACTGCTGCTCGATATAGTCCGCCGTATTCACGTAAGAAATTAGACCTTAATTAATTATTATATATGTTTATATACATGGCCTGCATGGTGTTCTCTTCCAGCACTCTGTTTCAGATATTCGATTTAATACAAGGAGCTGATTCTGGGCTTTTTTTATCTTATCTCTGTATGTAGCTACAAGGTGTTATGGAAGCGAGCTGACTCAGTTTCCGTCGAGCAACTTGTTCGCAGCGGCCGGTGAAGGGATCTGGGATAATGGGGCATCATGTGGGAGACAATACCTCGTAAGATGCATCAGTGCCACCGTGCCTGAAACTTGTGTTCCGGGCAAAACTATTCAGATCATTATCGTTGATTATGCTGTCCAGGCCCCTTCTATGCCTTCTGCTTCGGGCAAGACCATCGTTTTGTCAGATACCGCATTTGCTGCCATTGCCAACTCCACGGTCGACGCAATCAACATCGACTTTCAACAGTGAGTAATTCTCTCATCTCTAATCTTCTTCTTTCTTCTGCAAACGCAGTTTTCATTCAAATGGCGGCGGCCATTAATAATTAACCTAGAGAAATTAACTTCAGTTCTTTGTCTCCCTCCGTTACTTGAGAATAATATTACAAAAATTGAATATCCTCTTTGAAGCCTTAACATAATGTACGCTTAATTAGAAGTTCCTAGTGAATCAATCTCCAAACATGCTGTCGACTGTATTAGTTTTCGCACTTCATTATCTCTTTGAAAATTTGTAAATTTTGATTCTTTCTCGTGCAGGGTATGAAGGAAACCTCTGGATATGAAGTTGCATTAGAGTTTGATCGGAAGAGAGAATCAGAGCTTAAAAAGTCTGGTTGATTGCATAGTGATCTTTTTGATTTGCAACTCAAAGTCGTATGTCTGGACATTATTCATTGTTTCTTATTTTCTAAGTGCAAATAGTATTTTTAACTCATTGGAGGATACTTTGATCGTAAGGAATTTTATTGGTTCTTTTACTCTTCTGAAGTTGGGAAGCTTCTGTTTTCAAGAAGCCCACAGAATTTGTAGCTCTTTTGTGGTTTATCGAAGCCAAGTTTGCTGTTTTTGTTCTTTCAAAACTTTGGATTGTTTCTGACGGATTGATTGATAGTAATAGTCAATTCAGGGAAAAAAAATTGAAAATAATTCCTGCCCATTTTTTGGCTTTTTTGAGGAATTTTCTTTTTAAAGTAAAGAGTTATTCATTAATTATAAATTGGTCCATTATAATCTTCAAACTCTTAATCTAGTATATCAAAAGAGGAAAATTAAAGAATTGAGATAATTCAATAGTAATAAGAACAATTTTACAATGGTTCAAGAATTAGAGTAATAAAAAAGATCTCACATTGAAAAAAGTATAATAATACTAAAATTAGTAAGATAACAAACAAACACATTTCGATCTTCTTTGCAACATCTTTATCGTCATCCTTGATAAATTCAATTTCAACCTCTTATTTAAAAGATAGCAATTTAAAAAATTATAGGCGTATCAATGATTTTAAAAGAGAGTTAAATCAAGTCTGAATAAAAAGATTCCTCTAAGAAAGAAGAGAGGAACAACAAAATCTACAAAAGAACTTATCTTTGCGTCTTGAATCTTAATGAAAGTTATGTAAAAAAAATTTATCAATAAATTATGAGATCACAAAAAAAAAGACAAAAAAATAAAAGAACCTGACCAAGATCTAACTTCCAGCCAAGGTTGGTGGCCAGATCTGGCCAGGAACAAGGAAAATACTAAGTCGCGGAGAGAGGTTGAGAGGAGGAGGAAAAAACGGTAGGTAGAGAGAGAAGTGTCAGAGGCGTGCTTTTTTGAGGAATTAAGAGAATAATCCTTATTATGAGTAATAAAATATAAGTAAATGTATGGGTCGATAATCATCACTCTTCCTTTCCCGGAAGTAGTATCCCTTGTAGTGTAGTTGTAGACGTACAATTCACGAAAGTGTATTAAAGTTGCTATTCGTCTACGCGTCTTGTTAATAGTTTGGTGACCATTTTTTTTTTGGGAATAGGACAAGTTGAATTGAATAGCAGAAGAGCTCGAATGTCTTGACTAGTATATGTTTATTAGATATTTAGATTAGTGTCGGATGGAATAGTCGTATTTACAAAATACAAAATAATTTTCAAATAAAATTTTGTTTAAATAAACGCATACACTAATAGCAAAGAGGTAAAAATGTCAGCGCACTATATTTTCCTTCAATCCATTATGTTTCCAATAATATCCGATCTAAAAAAAATCAGGTCTTTAGTTATTTTAATCTTTTTTTTTTGAAAATTTGTATTAAAATGGCTAGGTTTTAGCAAAAAAGTTAAAAATTTTTCTTTTATTTAAAATAAAAATATTTAAAAGAAAAAAAAGACTTTTCAAGGACAATTATTTGGTTGATAACTTATAAAAATAAGCAATCAACTGTAAAAAAGAATATAGTCTTTTTTTATTCATGTTATATAGAGCTGTATAACGCAAATTAAAAGGCAATATAGGAACATCAGAATTTATTATTCAATACAAAGTTATAACACTTAGTTTAGCATTATGGCCAGACAATGATGCATTTTAAAAAGGTATTATGACAAGATATGACCCTCTACTCTATAGCATGACCAATTTAGTACAACTCTTAAAAAATAAGACCAAAATGGGTAAAGATCCTACAAAATCAAACCCAAACTTGGTAAATGCCCTCAGTCCAATTTCCTCCAAATTCATCTTCATCGACGCCAAGTTGAAGCTCCATCGCCGAAATCAAGAATTTGAAACAGTTGGGGACTCGCATAAGGCCTTGTCCTAGTGACATAAGATTTTATTAGTCTTTTCTTTATAGTGGTATTTTTTATATTTTTTACTTGTAAAATTATTGTAATTAAGAAGTTATTTTTTATTAAATAAATATATAATCTCTACAAATAGCACCTCTTGTATTTAAAAAGAAAACAGTTGGGGACAAGGCCAAGACCGAAGCTAGCAATTCCAGAAGGAGCGTGGGATGACAAAAGAGAGCAGCCCACAAGAAAGTTGGGGACTTTTCGGTTCGGCATGTGCAGAGTTTCAACAAGAGCAATCCCACTTGAGGAACTAGAGCCATAGATAATGATGTAGGGTGGGCAGATTTGTGTGAATTTTTTCTCGTTGGCCGGTTGGCAATCTTGGCAGTGAGTCTTAACCTCGGTTTTCTTGTGAATCCAACCACAGGTTGGGTCAAGCATGCAACAGTCTTTGTTGAAGATGATTCATTGGGAATGAATGTAGGGATAGCAGAAGCTGAATAATTTTGAGATAAATAACATTTGATACAAGTGAACCAAACAAAGTTACAACTTGTGTCAAAAAACAAAAGGTATGGATTGAGGTAAGGTGCCAAAGCTGTGAGGAAGTAGAGGAGTGGTGGATACAGCTACATTTTCATCAGGGTTCTTTATGTGGTGAGCTCTGGCTAAGGAAACCGAAGCCAAGTGAGAAGCTTTTGGTACATTTCTGGAGATGGATTTGTGTTCAAGAATGTGAGAGGGATTCTAATTGTGGACGTTGATGAAGAAATAAAAGGAATAAAACCAAAGAGCAAAAGGCAGGAAGAAAACCCTGATTTTTGAATTGGGGTGAAATTGGGCAGAGGGAATTTACCTGCTTTGGATTTAATTTTTTGGATCGACTATTGTTGACCTAAACATCATAGATTTTGGTAAAATATAATGGTTGATATTTTTACCCTTCCGTTGCCACCTCCATTCATCAGATTCTGCTATTTTTGGGCGTTTTAAGCCCTTCATAAATAGTTGAAAGATAGAATGAGTAAAAAAAAAATTGGTTAAGAGTAACAATGCGAAAATAGTATAAGAACATTTTCGGGTAATTACTCAAAAAATGTATGATGAAGATCGAAGAAAATTGATTAAAGAAAAAAAGATAATAGTCTATTATGTCAGTTACCGATTGACTCGTGGATACACAAGTATTTGAGGGACCAGCAGAAGAATTGCATTCATCGCGGCGAGACACCCCACCTTTAGAATTGAATTGAAACTTGATGGAAGCGGACAACTACCACCTGCCCCACTCAACCTCCAACATTTCGTTTCGAATTGACTACTATGCTTTGTTAATACGTGGCTTTCACAGTCATTGGATTGGAATGTTTTGATTCAATGATTATGAAAAAGTAAAAATATTTTAGTGTCAAAAAATTTTTTTATGATCTCGTTCAAAAATGTCTAGTCAATAATGTAAGAATTAGTCTTTTCTTTTCCCATTTCACCCTCTCTCTATCATTTTCGATCTGTCCTCTCTCTCATCTATCTCCTTCTTCTCTCCTTAAGATTAACTTTTTCTCTCTTAGATCTTTATCAAAGATTTTCTCTTTCATCTATATTCTCTATTGAATTTTTATCAAATTGCTCTTCTCTTCGCTATTGTTTTTATGCAATCAAGGCCAGCATCGACAAAGATAAACAATGTTGTGTGAAAGATTCATCAGTCATGCTTTACAAATACACATATTACCATTATAGGTGTTGTAAATGAAGTTCATGATATTAAGAATGGATTGTCAAAAAAATAGTGATTTGTTGAATCTTAATAGCGAAGATAAAACATCTATTACTGTTGTTAGATGAAAATTATTACATTATTTAATATCTTTTCTTGGTCTCGTCTATTTAACCTTGAAATATGTATTCTTGATAATAAAATACTTATTTTTGCTAAAATTTTTATGTAATGATTATTCCTTATGTTATGAATAATTTTTTATGATGGTTTTGTTGGATGAATGACAACGTGTACAAAGTTTCGATAAGTGAATAATTATTCATTCTCTAATGAATAAATATTCACTCCTTATTAAATAATTGATCAGTTCAATCTTAAATCAAAGAATAATTATTTATACAAAGTCAAAATACAGATCCGTCGCCCACAACCTTACAAACACTACTAGAATTCTCTTATCACTTCACTTTTAAGTTAATAATTATTAGAGTGAATAATTATTTACTCTTTATTAACTAATTGGTTAGTTCAGTTATAAGTCAATGAATAGAAGAATAATTATTCACTTTACGACAAGTATTCGACAAGTGAATAATTATTCACTTCAAGACTAGCATTCGATAAGTGAATAATTATTTACTTCACGACGAGTATTCGACAAGTTGTGAATAATCATTCACTATTAAGTTAAAATTATTTTAAGTGAATAATTATTTGCTCTATTATAAATCACTTTTAAATGAATAATTATTCACTTTTTATTGAATAATTAATCAGTTTAATCCTAATTCAATGAATAAATAAATAATTATTTACTTCACGACTAATATTCGATAAGTGAATAACTATTCACTTCATGATATACATTTGATAAGTGATGAATAATTAATCTTTAGAGTCATTACTCAAAATAATAAAATTACAGAAAAAGTCACCAAATATCTAGATAAATCTTATTTTTAATGAAAATTTTTAAGCTGAAGTCACTAAATATTTCAAATAAAAACTCACAAAATAAAACTTTAGTTTCACCAAACATTCCAAACAATAGAGGAGGAGAGTAGTAGCAGAACAAGAAGAAAAAATAAGATATAAGACAGAAAAAAAAAAGAGTGTGAGAGAGAAAATTTGGTGGAAATAATTGAAGAAATAATGAGTATCATGAGAGTAATAATAAACAATGCATATCAAGAAAATAATAATGAATTTTTTAAATTTTAAATATCTCACAATTTTATCTATCTAAAATATCCTTCATTATTCTCAATTGTTAAATAAAAAATATGATCATTTAACAGTTCAAAAATTATTTGCACATGTTGACAAAAAGATATGTAAAAAAAAATGTATCAATACTGTAGCCGAATCGCTATCGTTTCAAAGAGACCCTAGCAGATCGTTTGCAACTGCTCTAGAAGAAACCATGGGCGGCGCATTATTTGCGGCGTAAAACCCATTCACCTGTTTCTGTGGAAAATGCAGTATCCGCGGCTGTACGATACTGAAGTACGGAATCCACAACGTTTCTATGTATAAGATCTACAACCAACATGAGGGTTGACTGATTTTTTTTAATGGTTAGTGATTGACTGATTAAGTCATTAATCTCCATATTAAATATTACAAATCAAATAAATTTTTTAATTAAGTTATTAATCTCCTTGCTAAATACCACAAGTTTAAACCTCATTGGAAATATAAAACTCGCCATTTTATAAATATATGATAAAATGACAATAAACTACCCATAATATTTGATTCTATAAGATTAAAAACTTGACCTATTGAAATTTTAGTGAAATTGCTGAAATATTAGTAAAACTATGCAGACCAACTTAGATTTAGTGCATATTTGAATTAAATTATATTATGAAACTCAATGCAAAATTTTCACTTTAAATCTAGCTCTCTCACGCACAATTCACTTTCACGAAATCAAAACAAAAAATCTCAAATCCAAACTCTATCCAATCCACCTTTAATCCAACAAGCATCTACAAGATGTTACCAAAATTTTCCATCACCACTATAAGGCGCGATTACACCAATTGAAGAAAGTAAAACCCATATCCTGAATAAATCAGCGCAGCCAATATGAAAAAAATGTTAATTCAGCATAACAATACATCTTGTAAATTCCAGTTATACGAAGGGATTTCCAACAGAAGCAAAATAGTACAAAGCAACAAGGATTCTTCCATGTAAAAACGAGGAACATTTAACCGGGTTCGAAGGGAGAGAGAGTATCCAAATATGCAAATAAAATTACTTCCACAACTTTCTCAAGGACATATTCTTCTCCGTCTCCTTCTTCATTACCTTTGCAACAGCCATTTCAAAATCCTCCTGTGTCACATGAACTCTTCTCTCCCTCAGTGCAAACATCCCAGCTTCTGTGCACACAGCCTACAAACATAGGAAGAGAGCGGACATCAGACACAACACAGACAAACAGTAAATGAACCTCGAGAAGAGTTGACAGAAAGGCAACTCAAAACATTGGCATTTGAACACTTGCATAATTGTACCACCATGAATGAAACAAATTAACAAAACCCAGCGAGATTGAAACCTACTAAGAATCCTTCAGGCAATATCCAAATGTAATCCATTAAGATCCCTTTTAAGAGTATATCTAGTGGTGGTATGAATACACTTTTAGAATTTCCCAACACGTCAATCAATAAACAAACTTGGTAAAAGGTTGGCATATCAAAAGATAACCAGAACTTTGCTATTCAACAAAACTTGCATAGTTTCGGTTTTTTGAGGTTCACCACATTGAAAACTCAAATGATCTACATAGACCAGGCCCATGTAAGCTTCTCAAGAAAATGGATAAGTACATTCATTAGTTCGAATTGGGAAAGTTACTGCTAATTTCCAAAAAATGCAAAAGTAACTTCAAACCTACCATTGGGTGAAAACTTACAAGATTTTAGATTTATATGGAAAAACTTAAAACTAGCATTAGCGAATTTATTAACTTCCTAGTCACAATTAATAACCCAAATATTCCAGTCGCTTGGTTATAGCCAATCATGCTACCAAACAGTTGTACAGTGCAAAGACACTGAACAGGGAAGCAAAGACTAACTAAGAGGATGGAAAGAACATTTGTATTTGTAAAGAACAATTGTCGATTATGTAACGGAAAGAAAGATTTCCAGGGAAAGCACACCTTCAACTCTGCACCTGAAGCACCATTCATCTTCTCCGCGATCTTCTTTAAATCAATCCCACGCATTAAATTCATTTTTCTTGAATGAATCTTCAAGATATCAAAGCGAGACTGCAAGACATTGGAATAGCACAAACCAATTCTTGTAATTATCATGGCAATAAAGCAGAAGAAGTGATGGGTGTGCACAACAAAGAACAATGACAATCTGTTCCACAAACTTCAACAGTATCATTAATGGTAATATGACAATGCAAAGGCTATCTATAATTAAGGTATAATGATTTCAGCTGGAAAAGAAGAAACCATGGAAGAGAAACAGTGTCATTCCAATGGATAAAAAAGACTTGTTTCTGAATGAACACACCAGGGAGAGAGACACTGTGACAACTAAGGAGCAATTAAATGAGTATTATTATATAATAAGCCTTATACCTCTTCGTTGGGATTCGGAAATTCAATCTTCCTATCAATCCTTCCCGGCCTAAGGAGGGCTTGATCCAGAATATCAATGCGATTTGTGGCCATCAATACCTGAGAATATCAACAACAGAGATGATATAGAAATAAGTTGTCAAATCAATACTAAAGATAACATGTAACGGAAAAACAACCTTGATCTTATTTGATGCCTCAAACCCATCAAGTTGGTTCAGAAGCTCAAGCATTGTTCTTTGCACCTCACTGTCACCATTACCACTTCCAGATTCCATTCTTGCAGAACCAATACTATCTATCTCATCCATGAAGATGATGGACGGAGCATGCTCCCTGGGGAGAGAATCAAAACCCAGAATACGACAAATAAGTTCTTACAACGCCTTTAACCAAATAAACAACTAAAAGAAACAAGGGGTCCTGATTCAATTGCAAAATGACTTGATGGCTAACACCACAAGTCAAATGCTTCTTCGGATTATATCCTACCAAAACTAGGCCAGTACCTCACACGTGTAGGGTAAGAAACATAACACACATAGGAGCCATAGCACAGATTGTAAAATACAAATAAAGCAACCTTTTTTTGGGTAGCCTGTAAGAGAACATTTACTTAGTTCTCTTCACAATTGTAATGCGCTTAAGTCAAACAGGCCCCTTATACCCCACGGTTGAATACAATTAGGGAGGTTAGCATTTTTAAGGTTTCATTTTTTTTAACATTTCAAGCAGTTTTAAGTGTTGATACTTTTTTATTGCACAAAATCTAGTCATGATGCAAGGAAAAGCATCACAAGACTAATGGCAACCTTGGATGGCTATTCTAAATGAGAGATTCAGAGAGTATATAAACAATCTAGCATGACAAGAGATAAAACTAGGAGAAAGACCATCAGGGAAAAAAATTAAAATGGCAGCCCTCAGTCAGCCTCCTTCAAATAATCTCTCTAGCCTCTCCATCTTCCCAGCCTTCACCTTTCCTTTTGCTAATGCTTTGTCCAAAATTTCCTTAAATAAACTTCTAACACAAGTCAAAAATAGGGTTTGTAGAATTAAGCATGCACTTTCTCTTAATGGAATCACGAAACATGAAGATGTGATAAACTAAGGTATTTCGTATTCAATTTACAAGTTCAGACACAAACCTGGCCATAACAAAAAGCTCCCTCACCATTCGAGAACCTTCACCAATATATTTCTGCACTAGTTCAGAACCAGAGACCCTAATAAAAGTGCAATCAGTATGATGTGCCACTGCCCTAGCCAACAGTGTTTTCCCAGTTCCGGGGGGCCCATAAAGCAGAACTCCCTGCCATTTACAAAAGGGAAGTAAGGAAGACAAGCAAAAGAATCTATGCAAAAATAAGCCCAAAGCTAAAAGAATGATATGACATAAAGCTGCAGCATGAAAGCACCTTAGGTTGAGCAATTCCAAGGCTCTCAAATAACTCAGGGTGTTTGATAGGAAGCTCAATAACCTGAAAGTTCGGCATAAAGCAAAAAGGAGAGCAATAAGCAATCTGATTTCATTAGAAACTTTTAAGTGTACAAGAAACTCAAATGCATAAGCAAATGTATACGAGATAACCTCCTTAATCTCTTTAATTTGCTGGTCAAGGCCACCGATCATATCATAGGTAGAATCAGGAACTTTTTCAACTTTCATTAGGTTGACTAAAGGATCAACCTTGCTGGGCAAGATTAAATGAAGAACATAACTGTCATTGCGAAGGGCCACCCTGGTTGATGGTGTGATCTTTGTAATGTCAATACTTTTATCAATATCCACAACATATTTCCCTTCTGGATGAACCTGTAGAAGTATAAGGATGGCAAGAGTGAACAAATTAGCATGTGTCAAAACTTGCAACAAATGCATTTTTCATATTGAACTTACAGAACACATATAGTTCTACTTTTTAAATGCGAGTGAAAGCAGTGGTTGACTTCAAATCTTAAGTTCACATCTCGAGTATTAGGAATATATGAAGCACTCTGGAAAGATATGTTTAAACACGAAAATACGAATTATAGTCTCATAACATGCATGGAAGACCAAAGTTTAATCAAACATGTCCCAGAATTAGCAATCAAGGCATACAGTAAATCATATAGATTTGTTCACAGTTTGATTATTTAATCCCAACCCAAACGATAATGATGTACGTCGGTCACCTTGTGATAGTAAACCCCAGAGCATACACTTTCAATGGTTTAAAGAACAAAATGCATTCATCGAACCAGAAAATCTATTTCCATCAGGTGAACACACTTGACACTTAAAACATGAAGCAGTAATATAAAAAATAAAAGAGGAATAAAGCTAACATGCAAGAAATGGCGCTTCTGCATTACATCTTTTGAATTAAATAACCAGATATGTAAGTAAACAAAATTTGAAGGAACTCATGATATCACTTCATCAACTTCATCAAATGCGTAAACAAGCTGCTAGTTCAAATATGAAAAGGGGAGAAAAAAGAGGGAAAAAGAAAAGAAAAGAAAAGAAAAGAAAAGAACACTCTTTGTGCGTCAAAATGAATGCAATACCAAAGACATGATATTCCAAGAAAAAGTAAACTTACTTTAACCAACACTTTTGACTTCCCCATTACTTTGACTACTTCGCCCACATAAGATCCAGGCTCTTGAAGCAATTGCAACTCTTCCTTAAGCATTCTCACTGTTCATTCAGAATAGAACATACCACACTTCATAACCAAGGCAAAAATTATATTGATCACTTTAGCTAATTAAGTACTGACTCATAATCCATATTCCAAAAACATCAATAGAAAAAGCTTAACATTGTAATGTTGTCTGAGAGGAGAAAATGTGAAGGTGTTATTTCAAATATGTTCACACATCGAAACAACAGAAAAGTTAAAAAATCAAACACCCAACTTCTTCCCTTCAATGAGATCCTTGTCCAAAAAAATGTAAAAACAAGATTCACATTATACTCATGTCTTGTGACAACTCCTAGAATAAAGTTAATGAATGACCGATGGATACTGGAAACTATACAAAATACGCAAGCACTCTACCTTGGCTCTCTAAACTATACTCTGATAAATCCAATAAACTTGTAATGGAGCAACAGTAACTGCAAAATAGGATATCTTTTGCTAATGAAAGCTTTGTGTCATGTGGCCACTCTTTGCAAGTTCAATTGACTGCTTGAAGTTGATAGGTAAAGAGTTTTAGCATACATAGGTAAGCTTCCAATTTCTAAGCAATAATATACCATATTAATACGTTGACCATGCAGAAGCACTAATTACTTTGACAAGTTAGGTTATTTCCTACTGGGGAACAAGTACCTATTATATAACGAGATTAGAGAACCAGATACATAGAAAACTGTGCAACACATGTTACTAGTAGACTTCAATGACTCAAACAATTCTCAATCCTTTTTTATCCGTGTCCCCCAATCTAAACCAGATCAATAGAGGAAAAAACAGAATGCAATGCAGGACTTGAAGAGCAAATACATACAAGCAATTGTTGCACAATATAGGACACCAAGGAGCTATATTGATCACACTCCTGTAGATTCCCTGAATAGTTATATCCTCACAATATTGTGCCTTTGCAACCACTCGCAGCTTAAGAGTATGTAACATCCCAGACCAGAGCTGCATATCTAGTGTATGAAGTATTCAAAATCCCTATAGAACTCAAAGATAATAATTGCAAGGATTGTCACTGCTTAATTGTATCTAAAATCCAGAATAGCATATATCAGGTATAAAACGTTCCAAATTACCATAAGACTCGAAATTGTCGCTTTACAAGTACTGACTACTTGAGAACCTTTAACATTTCCATCTCTTCAGTACGAAATATTCCAAATCACCATAAAAATAAAAAATTATAACCGAAAATACATTACAGAGCAATGAAATCTATAGAAGCCCTAAAAGCTATCTGCAAATAGCTAATAGTACATTCGCAAAATACAGAGTTCTCGTTACACGGAGAGCCGACGGATAATCAAAGTGACGTGAGTAATACGAAAAATCAATGAAGTTGAAACCAATCTAGGGTTTTGGGTTCTTTTGGGGGCAGGGAACACGGTAAGGCAGAAGAAAACAGAGATAGGAACAGAGAGAGAACCTTTAGAATTGAGCTCGTTACGCTGAGCTTCGAGGCGATTGAGATTGTGTGTTTTCTGACGGACCTGGAGTTGGAGATCATGGATGTGTTGCAGATAGTATTGCCTCAAACCTTCTCCTTGCTTCACTATCGAACCCTTGGCCGAACAGCTCTCTTCTCTCTCAGCTTCGTTCCGATTCGTCTCGATCTCTACGGTCGCCATTTTTTCTGGATTTCAGCCTTGATTCTATCAAATTTCTCGCAATCAATCTGGAAGAAGAACTTCTTCCCTCTCTATATGTAAGGCAGGGTCGGTCTTTGGTTCGGTGCCGCTTTTTCTTTCTTTCTTCTAATTATCTGTGTTGGCCCATTTAGGTTATTCCTTTCCTTCTTGAAAAAGAAAAAGGAAAATTACATCTGCCCTCTATCTTTTTTTTTTTTTTTGGGGGGATGAATCTGCCTCTCCATCCTTCAGAGCAGGATAGAAATGAATAGCGGAGGTCACCTGGGATATGAATTTTAACGAGTGGGGTACATTTCCTATTTATTTAAGCATATGAATTAAAGTAATTTTATTTTAAAGTTTAAAAATAATTTTAAATAAATTCTAACTATGAATTAGAAATTTTTTACATTTTTATATTAACTACAATTTAATTTT
The DNA here is from genome assembly GCA_030512225.1 of Rauvolfia tetraphylla. NCBI lineage: Eukaryota > Viridiplantae > Streptophyta > Magnoliopsida > Gentianales > Apocynaceae > Rauvolfia > Rauvolfia tetraphylla. The sequence goes on along the minus strand of JAJQKT010000045.1, from coordinate 7,535,412 downwards.
TTAATATTTAACTAACAGTCTTAAATATCTTTTTTCAAATACTTAGGTGTCATTTTAAAAAAATATTAAGAGTATTAAGATTATAATTCAATCTCAATATTTTTTATTTTTTTTAGTCTCAAATTTTTTTTCACAAAAATAAAAAATAGACTCTACAAAAATTTAAAAAAAGATTTTTCACTCTAAATTACAATCCAATAGAGCCTATTGTTTTTACTCCAACTTTATGACGAAATGGCTATGGTCCTACACACGACTCTTTGGTACACATGCTAGACTGTGCCTTGGCAGTTAGATCAGACCTCTACTAATCCAACGTTTCGGGCATATAGCATTTAGGGAACATCAAAATAAGAAAAACTAATCTACAAATGATCAAAAATTAAAAACTCCTGCCATAGATAAATAGTTTGTGCATCAATTTTTCAAAAAAGGGCTGGAGAGGACATGCTAATAATTGTTCAAAGGAGGAGGTCACTTCACTTTCCCTTTTCCCTTCCTCCATTCCATCTTCGGCTACCCTTTTTTCTCTGCCTTGTCTCTCTCACTCTCTGAACAACTGAGTTCTCTTTCTTGTATTCTTTCGTATCATCTTAACACTCCCTTTTTTATCTCTCTTGCCATCTTTCTTGTCTCTCTGTAAATTTGAGCCTTCAAACTAGAAAAGGAGTCGCCTTTGTCGTTTTAACTTCAACAAACCAATTATCAATGGTTAGGTTTCAATTTAGGTGTAAAACCTCCTCCATCGCAGGCAGTTATTGAAAGCTTTGGCCAAAACTAGCTTTGACCTTCTGATAGAGCTTTGACTCATCAGCTTGATGATCGATGTAGTGAAGATAGTCTTAAGTGCTATGATTCAAAAGTTGAGACTTTTCGGCTCCCTAATGATCGATTATTGAAAATATTAGAAAGGGATGTATGCAAAGTTTACGGGCTCCCAAAGAGAGCAAACTCGATCTTTTTCTTACAGGCAGAATAGTAGAGAAAATAGAGGCTACTTCGATCGCGAAGAACCTTGGATTCGTTTCTTTGTAGAAAAACTATGTTACGGTGGATGAAATCGAGTATAAGTTGTTGGAATTTCGAGATGACAACCACTCATTTGCAATCTTGTATGTTTTGTTGGCAATAAGCATAATGTTGTCTTTAAAGAACTCTATGAGGATAAACACAACATATTATGGTAAATATGTGAAGGATATTGAAGCCATCAGAAACTATAACTGGGCAAAGGCATGCTCGAGAATTCCTACTTGAAAGGGTTGCGATATTTTGCTTGAAAAATAAAAAAAAATATGCAAGATGGCCAAAAAGGAACATGCATCTGCCGCTTGTGTGTGAACAATTATTGTGCTAAGTTTGAACAATTATTCTGTTGAATATTTATTAACCTTAATGTGAATAATTATTTAGTTTACTATAAATAATTATTCAGTTAAGTTCTTGTATGTGAACAATTATTTAGTTTAGTGTGAACTATTATTCAACATAATAACAAAATAATTGCTCAATTATGTGTAATAATTATTCAGTAGGATAATCAACACCTTGAGTCTGAACATTTATTCAGTTAAGTATGATCAATTGTTCAATTGAGTGAATAATTGTTGAATTGAGGTTGAACAATTGTGTTAGTTGATCTTGAACTATTGTTTAGTTTAACGTTAATATTTTTTCAGTTGAATTTGAACAATTGTTTTGTATCATGAACAATTGTATTGAGAAATTGTTCATTGAATTATAACTAAACCTATTTGCAATTCTCAACACATATATGATATCTGAAAGTGGTGAGTGGAAAGGTAAATGATGAGTTGTCCTATTCGTGATAGAACTCTAGTAGTGTATATGATGTTTGCACTACTAATCTCAAAGATAATGTAGTTGCAGAAGAAGTTTGAGACATATCTAGTTTTGATGCTCAAAGGTCCCTGGAGAGGGAAGGGTTGAAGGCTAAGGTGCGCAAGTATTAGAGAAAACTAGAAACAGTTGAGAAAATGCTTATGGAACTTGAGTAAGAGGATCAACCACTTGAGGTTGTGTATGGTAACCTAACTCCAAAAAGAAAATTGAGTGTTAAGAATATTGATGACAAAATTCTCAAATCCCAGCAATTATGCATATGATCAAGGCATTAATCACAAAGCTAATCACGAAAATCATAGAAGTGTATACAATTTCCACACATTTATGTTTTGGCCCAAACTCGACGGGTCAATCCCATAACGTGAATGGACCGTTTCTCAAGATTTTGTCAGCATTTGGAACAGAACATCAGAAAGCGACAAAAGCCCAGAGCCCATAAATCCAACACTAGAAGAGCTTAGGCTTCCCCGCCACCGTCCGCTGCGCCTGGCCCTCTGTGATGTTGACACCCCTCCCCTCCGTCTTCTTCCCCAATCTCGCTTCAAAATTTCCCCTTCAAATCTCCAGTACAGGGCTAGGAGGTGCCGGTTTATTTTTTACATATCCCACCTCTACAAATATACACTTCTGGCAGATTTCGTTTTCATTTGTAACGTCTAATCCAATTAATTCATCTTCAAATTCAATTTAGTTTCCGATAATGGAAATCGTGTAGAAAGTATCTCCGTTGTATTGAAAGAACCCTATTAGGATACTGTGTATTTTAAGTAAAATTTGTGCTTCTGTATTTGTTTGTGATATTACGATAGGTGGATAGAGAAAATTTGAAGAAATAATTATTAGCTGAGCTGGGGTCTTCAGAAGAATCGGGGAGAAATGGACAAGAGGAAAGTGGCAGTGCCATTGGTATGCCATGGCCATTCCCGCCCTGTTGTTGATTTGTTCTACAGTCCGGTAACCCCAGATGGGTATTTCCTCATTAGTGCAAGCAAGGGTATGTCTGTATTTACGCTTTCCTGAACTAGAAAATATAGTGTATTAAGAATGCTGACATTGTTTGTATGTAAATGTGTTTGATTGCTTATGGCTTTTGCATTACAAGCAATCAGTTGTCCTACTTAAAATTTTCAGATTTGTACTGCTTATGTGCTCTTTTTAAATGTGTATGCTTGTCTAGGCACAGGTTAAGTTGTTGATGTGGTAGAAGTTTCTATTTTTCCTGTAAGTTGAATGTCAGCTAAAGTGTGAACCTGTTTATTATCAGTTAAGGTTACTGAAGAGTATCTAAGTCTGTTAATGCATGAAATGTCTGGGTAGGAGAAAGTTTCCTTTGTTTTGAGCTTCCCCGTCATGGAAGTGAAAGGCTTGCTTTAATATGAGAAGACGTAGTTGATTATAAAATTTGGATGAACGGAGTTAACTAATGGTAGCATGTCCTGTGAAGCCATGTGTGGTCAGTTCTGAGAGAATCGAGAAATAGGAGTTTAATGTAATGGGTAAATTAGCTTAAGAATGTTTCAGTATCTTTCAATTGTCGTATTGATTATGTTGGTTTCATTCCTACTTGCAGATTCCCACCCAATGCTCAGAAATGGTGAGACTGGGGATTGGATTGGGACATTTGAAGGACATAAAGGTGCAGTTTGGAGTTGCTGCTTGGATACAAATGCTCTCCGTGCTGCTTCTGCTTCTGCAGATTTCTCTGCGTATGTAATATGCTCCACTGTTTCCATCAAATGTAGAAATACTTGAAAGTCACTTGAATGCTGGGATAGAAAAATTTATATGGTCCGTGTTGATGTACTGCACTCTCATGTTTATATTTGTTGCGTTCTTCAGCATGGGAAAGGTTGTTCATGTATGGTCAAGCAGAACCCTCACAAAGGAAGCCCATTAAAGCGTTTTTTAACTTCTTGTGAATATTTGTGCTTAATTTTATTGCTAACATAAATATCAAACGAGAAAGTTATATTTCATTGACAAGCATTCTGCAAAATCTAATTTTCCTCCACTTTGGTGGCCTAATCTGAACCCAGGAAAATCTGGGATGCTATAACAGGGGATGAACTGCACTCTTTTGAGCACAAACACATTGTTCGAGCCTGTGCTTTCTCAGAGGTATTCTTCCTATTTGTTCTGAAAACATGATCCCTTTGGTATTGCAACATTTGTTCTCAGCTGTAGAAACAGTTAAGTGATGAGACATTGTACCTTTTATATCTGAAACTTGCACTTTTTTCCCAATGTGGGACAGGATGCCCATTTTCTACTTACTGGGGGAGTTGAAAAAGTTCTTCGCATATACGATCTGAATCGTCCTGATGCTCCTCCTAGAGAGGTGGACAAGACTCCTGGCTCTGTGAGAACTGTAGCATGGCTTCATAGCGATCAGACAATATTAAGTTCTTGCATTGATATAGGAGGTGTCAGGTATGCTCGACCCCTGATCTATGTTGGCCAAAAATTTTTCTGTTGCTGTTTATTCTTCTTATTTAATGTTGTCTTTTTCTACTAGAGAATTTTCAGTATAGATTATTAATTACCACATCAAGCTTCTCAGTGGGTCCATTTGTGTTGGGCCGGGGGGGGGATGGAGATAAGGGCCTAAACTCAAGTCAATAATCTTGCAACTTTTACCTGCAAACTTAATCTGGTAGCATAGAACTTTCTTATTAATTCCATATGTAAGTGTTCTCTGTCTTAGCACATTGTATGCTTTTGGTGTGATTCTCAGTGGAATTGGTATCTTATTTTAGGAATTAGCTTAATGTATTACAGAGGAAAAACACAATTAGTGCAATTATACATAGCTAAAGGAAAAATAGGGGTGTTCATTCGGTTATTCGGTTCTGTTTTTTTAAAATTTACAAAACCGAACCGAACCGAATTATTTCGGTTTGGTTTGGTTAAAACCGAAATTGAAGAAAAGGAAAAAGAATGCATTTCGGTAATGCGTTCTTGAGGCAATTTTATTTTTTTAAAAATTAATTTTTATCAAAGAATGCATTACCAAAATGTGTTCATATATAATTTTTTTTAAAATTCGGTTTTTCGGTTCGGTTTTTGGTTTGAGAATAAAAATCGAAAACCGAACTGAATTTAATCCCAACTCAAAAAACCGAACCGAACCAAAATGTATATTTCGGTTCGGTTCGGTTCGGTTCGGTTTTTCGGATTGCACCAAATATTGAACACCCCTTAGGACATCGCCACCCTAACATGATTTATCTGTCAGCCCTTTTCATAGCCTTTTCTCCTGAACTTCCAGCTCAGCAGATATGCTGGTTCTTTCAAGCAGAAGCAGTTCATTTTATTTTATTTTTATCTTTTTGGGGGCGGGGGTGGGTTTAGTTTACATTTGTATAGAGTTATGATAATTACATATCAAGTTCACACACCTGAGAATGAAAGTGCACTACAACTAAGCTTCTTGCTAACTTTTCTATATCCCCTTCACTGTCAAGTGGGAAGTAGTAACAGTGGAGTTTGATGCTGTACTTAGCAACTTTTTCTACAGATACCAATCTGATTTACCTTTTAAAAGTCTCTTAAGTGTTTGAATTTCTTATTTGCAATGTTTCTGCAAACTTTTTATGGATAGTGGCTTTATATGCTTTCTAGTGAACTTTTACCTATTTTTTCCAGTTTATGTCACAAATGCATGTGAAGATCTGATTCAATTGTACTGTTGAAGTTTATACAATCTTTTCTGTGAAAGGGCAATTCAGCCAGAGGTTTAGTCGATATAACTATCTCGACTTTTGCAAAATCAATCTCTGTGGGGCATTAACTTGCAGAAACTTACACTAGAATTACTGGCAATGCCCAATTTATCTAAATATTTGTCCATGTCTTTGTTAAAGAATTGTATTCAGCTTGTGCACATATTCATCTTCTTGAGTTCAATATTTAGTTTTATTTCAAGATCTTACTGGATGCTGAAGTTTTAGTTGACGTTAGAACTCTTTCTGTCATTAAACAGATTATGGGATGTAAGAACTGGTAATGTTGTTCGTACACTTGAAACTAAATCCCCTGTAACAAGTGCTGAAGTGAGTCAAGATGGTCGATACATTACAACTGCTGATGGTTTTAATGTAAAATTCTGGGACGCAAATCAGTAAGTTCAACCAGGTTTTCTTGTACATTTGGCATTACTCTAATAGATGTGATGGTGATATTGACGGTGATTATGATTTTTAGCTTTGGTTTGGTGAAGAGCTATAACATGCCATGTACTGTGGAGTCTGCCTCTTTGGAACCAAAATATGGCTTCAAGTTTGTTGCTGCTGGGGAAGACATGTGGATTCGTGTATTTAATTTTCATACTGGTGAAGAGATTGGTATGTTGGACAAAATGTTGTCATTTGGTTAATGGAAAGGAGTTCTTAATACAAACATGTGGACTCTTTTAACACATCAATCAAATGAGATTGAAGTAGTTGCTTATGCTCTTTATGGTGTAGAAATTTCCTTTTCCTTCATGGGAACTTATCTATATTTTTTGGCTGTAGCATGTAACAAGGGTCACCATGGTCCCGTTCACTGTGTTCGTTTTGCACCGGCAGGGGAATCATATGCTTCAGGATCGGAAGATGGAACCATCAGAATATGGCAAACGGGGCACTTGACCAATGATGATAATGAGAGCGTTGCAACCAACGGATCAACAGGAAGGGTGAAGGTGAATGCAGATGAAGTTTCCCGAAAAATTGAGGGCTTTCACATTTCAGAGGAGGAAAAGGCCAAGGATAAGGAAGAAGTGGAGAATGCCTGAGAAGTTGATCTTATTCTTCATGTCTCTTATAGGACAGTTTTGGTGTATTCTAAATCTATCCACATACTGATTTTTTGCTGTACTTTTGCTTACTTCCTGGCGCACACTGTATATAAAAGGGGCATATAAATGGCCATTTCGTAGTTCTTGAGGTTTAGGCTGGTGATTGGCCAAGTTCATAATTCTGTGAATTATTTTCATATAATTGGCTGACAGTCTGCCCTGGATCTTGTACTAGGTATTGCACTTATTCAGTTGACCCAGTGCTCTTCACTCTTCAGTCGGCTTAAATGGGCCTTACGCTAAACTGTGCTTTACATTGGTCTCGCCCTGTGGAGACTTAATGATGGACTGGGCTGGCAATTTGCCAGTGAGATCCCAACTTAAACCCAACAAGATTATTTTGTTCCGATAGGGAAGGGTATAAAATAGAAGGTTAAAGAGAAGGGGATAATTTGTATTTTTTTCTCTCTCAAATAATTAGTTCTTTTGAAAAAATATTTTTCTCGATATATGAAAGGAACCGGATAAGTTAAATTTAAAATTTGTTGGATAATAGAGTGTAATTTGAACTGATATCAGTTTATCTTTGATCCACCAATTGGTTACTCAAGCAGATTGGACAGCACTAAGGGAAATTTAAAAATTTTCTAACAAGAAGGTTTGTTATGTTGTTTCCTCAAAGGTACTGTTATAATTTTCTCAGCATATATACAACAAAGTTACAAGTCTTATAAAAAAAAGAAAATACTAATAAAGGAATATAAATTATATTAGGAATTGAACTCCCAACCTCAAATAGAATAAAATCTGTCAACTTCAATTGTCTATAAAGAAGAAAGATTAAAAATTAAAAAAAGAAATATCCAATTTTTATTTAAGGAAAATGTTCGTGCTCTTTGAAGGAAAAGAAAAGGTGTTCCGGAAAATATCCCATTTTTACCTAAGGAAATAGTTCAAAATCACTGTTGCATCGGAATAAATTGAGAATATTAACGATATTTTGCTTCCATTGCCAGCTGTACAATCTCCTTACGGTTACGGCTTCCCACAGCTACTTTCGTCCGACTCCCCTCTCTTCTCTGACTGTTATCTCTGCGACTGCGACCGTCGAACTGAAAACCCCACCAAAGCCTAAACCCTCCTTTTTTTTCTTGAACAATTAGATAAAATAATCGAATTGGGTCTTTCTATTTGGCGGGAAAATGTCGGGAAAAGGCGCAAAGGGTTTGATTACGAGCAAGAACACTGCTTCTGTTGCCAACAAAGACAAGGACAAGAAGAAACCCACCTCTCGCTCCTCTCGTGCCGGTCTACAGGTGAATTTCCTACCATTTTTCGGCTCTAGAAGTTTTGTTTTTCTATTATCATTTTTTTTACGTATTTGAAGTTGGATTTATGTGATACGGGTATTGTTTTTTGAATGATCACGTGTTCGGTTCAAATTTTGTGTTTCTATTGGGTTTCAAGTTGCACTGCATGTATAATTGTTGATTATTCCATCATGAGTTGTTATTTTTTAAGATTTCTTGTCAAAGTTTGAATTTTAGCAGCGTATATCATTTTAGCGGGGTTTCTGTTATCGTAGCATGTCTACACATGCATAAAGCATGAAATATTGGGAGTTCTTTGAGTCTCTGTCTCGGGTTGCTTTTAGCTGAAAATTTTGATAGCCAGATTCTCGGTCGTTTCAAGACCAACTATTTACTAGATTCGAGCATGAGCGTGTTTGATTTCATGATTGTACTGTGAACAAATTTGGTAGTTATAGAGGAAAGCATCCTGAAAGCGGGAAACAAAATGAACCATATTATTCTGTCCGTCCAAAATTGAATGTTCACTTACCTATCAAAAGTGAATATGAAAGTGGAAAGTGGATCCTCAATTTTGGGTGCAGTATATTCTAAAAGGGAGTGGGAAACAGATGATGACGGTCAAAAACTCTGGAATTGATTGATTTGTCGCAAAGCAATAGCTCTGGCAGTAAACAATGAAACACTGCTTGCAGAGTAATGAGACACTCTCTCTTGTAGATGCTGAACAACAATGGCATATTAAACCAGAACAAATTATCTCAGAGACTGACCTTTTTTTTAAAAAACTTTCTTCAACTTCTTGTGTATTCTTCTAAGTTTTATCTGTTAGTATCTTACATTGTGGTTGGTTGATGTAAATAGTTACCGAGTCATGTTGACAAGAGGAGTTTGTTTGTTTAGCTTCAGTATGGCCTTGCATGACAATTTACTGACGGAGGCCAATTGGCCATTTCTTTTGGTTTTTAAACACTAACAGTCTTGTATCTCAAGTCCACTGAATCAGCACATTATTAGTTGAAGAGTAGAATTGTAAAATGAAAATGGATGGAACCTGCCAATAGGAGTTACATGGACATTCTAGATGAACAAAATCTCGTTTTACATTTGTTTTGGTTGTTGGCTCTAAATTGAAATCTTTCTTTTCTCTATGCAGATTATATTTTATACTAACTTCAGCACTCCATCCTGTGGCTGGGGCTGCATGCAGGGGAAGAAGGGGGTGGGGTGGTGGTGGATTGTGTAACTTGCTCTAACTTTGGAAATAGCTTGGGGATTTAGTTGATTCTGTCTAGAAAAAATAAATTGTATATTCTGGGATCTTGCATTATTAAGTAACATGTTGTTGTTTCACTGTTTATGCAAATTATCAAACTAACTTAGATTTTGAAATTCACCTGTCTTCAAGATAATAGTGCATGCCCTACCCATTGATGACAAAAGAAAATCAATAAAGACCCAAGTGATATAAGCAAATCAGGTTCTTAATCTCCTTCTCACTTCTTTTCTGTTTTATCTTCACTTTTTTTTGCTTGCTATGATTTATCTTTTTGTTTACAACTACACTAATTCAAAGTTTTTGTAATCTTTGTTTGCTCTTGTTGAAATCAATTGCATTCTTGTATAATCAACCAGAAAGTAAATTGAATTCTTTACTAAATAGGATGTAATGCATCTTACTTTTGATGTCTAGTCACCATTTGGGGTAGATGACATTGTTAATGAGGCCAATCTGAACAAGCATCTAGTATCTTTAGATTCCCCCGTCTGCCAACCTATTTTTTTCGTTTTATTGAGGACCTCTGCATAGTCTCCAAGGCTGCTCTATGATCTTGAAGTACGAAATGGAGAAGGGGAAAAGCTTGTTAGAAATTTCCTCTTTGTGTTCCTCTTTTGTTTGATGTCACCAGATGTCAACAATAAGGCAGCAGCATCTATTGCAGTTAGGCATTCCCTGTCAAATGGGGCCTTTGTTATACCCTCTTCAAGCTTGATGAATAAGTTTGTGCATCTGTCAGCTTCAAGTAATCTTACAATTTGCTAGTTGTAATTATCTTGAGTAATCAGATCTATATTGATCTATATACACTTTTGCTGAATGAGACAACCAGCTCTTTTTGCCTCCATTCTACTTTTAAAAGAAATAGGAAAGTTTTACAGCATTGGAATATAGTACTACTTCATATTTGCAGAATTAGCATTCAAGCGGTAATTAAATCTATGGGTTATTCTCATTCCAAGGGCGCTGAAATTCAAAAACTGCACTTCTGTTCTTAACATCTTCTATATTTCCCTCCTATATACACATTTTTAACGTCTGCAAGTTTTCATCTATGGGGCATTGGCTGATATTAATCGTTATTATAGTTAACTTGGCTCTATACATTTGTTCATTCTGTTATTTCTAAGATAGCAGAAACTCAATTGAGTTATCCTTTTCCCCTTTCTTTTGAAATGATTGAATCCACATATAACTGCAGTTTCCAGTTGGTCGTATACATCGTATACTGAAAGAAAGAACAACAGCACATGGCAGAGTTGGAGCCACAGCAGCTGTTTACGCGGCAGCAATCTTGGAATATTTGACTGCGGAAGTGTTAGAGCTTGCTGGCAATGCGAGTAAGGATCTGAAGGTAAAACGTATCACTCCAAGACATCTGCAGCTTGCAATTCGAGGTGATGAAGAGCTCGACACCCTGATCAAAGGAACTATTGCAGGTGGGGGTGTGATCCCGCACATTCACAAGTCCCTTATCAACAAATCATCCAAGGAATAGAGTCTTGCCCGTGGTGACATTCCTGTAGTTGGCTGGTTTCACCCAGTGAAGACCTCTTTTCTAGTGACAGCGCCATGCGTTTGTATTCATCTTCTGCCGAAGCTTGGACATGTTCAAGTTTATCTAAATTGCGGACCATATTTGATCTAGGTTTTAATTATTTGTTCTGGCAAGGTTACAATTGAATGATGTTAGGATTGTATATGTTATCCTTGTGATCCTCTGAGATGTGAATGTTGTTATCGTCTTGTTTATCTTTGCGCTATTAGTCAGTAGTCACATCAAGGTTTTTTGTTGTTAGAACTTGGTAGGAAGGATTAACACTTAAAATTCCAATATTCGATTGAATCAATGTATTTAATCAACAGACTACGGAGAACCTGCTTGGGATTCAATTTCTCTTTGGTCCTTCTTGCAGTGTGCATCACCTCAAGGTATTAGTCGGGCGGTCACATTATGGTTGTTGATCTAAGCATGAAATAGTCTGTAGGAGCATGGACCTCATGTTGCATCGTCCATATAATGTTCGGTTGAATTCTATTGTGGCCTGTTGTAATCTTGAAACTTCCAGTCTAGCCTAGCAGATCTCTGCAATGCTATGCCGCAACGGCATACCTTGGTGCCACTGTGTGGACACGTATTACCTCGTTATTGCTACTATGGTTGTTTGTTTGTTATTTCCTGTATTCAGACACCGTCACGGTACACTATCTAATCCAAACAATTGTAAGGGGAACAGCTTAGTGTTTACCCGGGTCGGTGGAAGGGTGGAGTTTCCCGGTGTCTTAATGGTGATAGAGAATGTCCTTGGAGTTGGCCCAGCTGGTGGCTAGGTGAAATTCCCTACCACCGACGAGGGTTTGAACCTCTTCTGGACATGAGCTTGTCACGTAGAATTTACTTAGTATGATTTACCTCTTTCGCGTGTTTTGCAAGCTATTGTGCAGGGATATAGTGTATCCAATGTGCACCCTCAGCTCATGACCAAGTTCCCTTGTCAAAAAAAAAAAAAAAAAAATAGTGATAGAGAATGTTTGCTTAAGTGGAAACATTTTTTCCCTCCACAGTATGAAAATTTCTTAGGTGGGTATTTGGACTTATTTTGTAGTTACTTGTTAATTATATACTTTCTTTATTTTCTCTGTTTTAAAATATAAGTTTCTTTTAACATTTTTCTATATACATTCAAGAGAAAAAAGATAAGAGGTATTTTTTATTATATTTTTAATTTTTTTGAAATAATATTATATTATTAATTAATTTACTTTATTTTTATTAACTTTAAACAAATTAAAAAATATATTCATAAGTGAGAATAATTGTAAAAATAATTTAAAAAATTTATGAAAGATATATATTAAGAAGGAGAAAAAGAACCTAAAATATCTTATATTTTAAACAAGAACAAGAGATAGAGTAGTAGATTTCGTGAAACCTACCCAGAAAAAAAAAAAAAAAAAGATTTCGAGAAGCCTATTCGTGTGGCTCAAATGTTGCATATGGCTCATCTAATGAGTATGGATTTCGTTATGAGACTATGTAACGGTTAGGAACTCAAGGATTACATTGTCAACCTACAAGTTAAATTTCATTGACACCTCCAGGGGAAATAGATGTAAATTGAAGATACAAAATTATTTAAAAAATGGGGAGTTTCTTTTAGCACAGTAGATAGAAGCTAGAAACTGAATATATGAGCTGTTCAATCCTAGATAAATTACATGAGTGAATATCGATGAAGGACATGGTCTACAACACACAACCACCCCCAGCACCCCCCAAAACAATCACAAAAGAGCAAAGGACAATAATCGTTACTATCTACAAGCAGTCTTCTTTGCTGCAAATGGTCTGAATCGACCTTATCAAGATCAAATGCTTGCCACCTTAGGAACATCCACCGGAAACTTCTCAATCTCAGGTATCCATGGATTCGTTTCCTTTGCTGGCTTTATAGTTCTATTTGCCTTCCATACAGCACTATTACACTTGAACCCCGAACCAAATGCTATCTGCCACACCCTATCTCCTCTTTTTACTCTTCCCTTGGCTTCTGTATAAGCCAACTCGTACCACAAAGAGCTGCTTGAGGTGTTGCCAAACCGATATAGAGTCATTCTCGACGGTTCCATGTGCCATTCGGACAGCTGCAGGTTCTTCTCCAATTCATCAAGGACAGCTCTACCTCCAGCATGAATGCAGAAATGCTCAAAGGCAAGTTTAAAATCTGGAATGTAGGGCTTGAGCTTCATCTTCAATAGCTTCCTACCAAGTAATGTAGCGAAGAAAAGTAATTGCTCGGACATCGGCAGAACAAGAGGCCCCAGAGTGGTGATATTGGTTTTTAATGCTTCACCAGCTACTGCCATGAGTTCCCTTGACAAGGAAACACCGACTTTTCTAGCAGCATCTTCCTCTTGGGTAACGCAGGCGTAGCACTTGTCATCAGCACCCTTGTGTGTGCGGACAGTGTGAACTAATCGATACTTGGATCTTCTACATTCTGAGAATTTGTTAGAGAGTAGTATAGCTGCCCCTCCCATTCTGAACAAGCAATTAGATACCAGTTTTGATCTATCATTCCCAAAGTACCAATTCTGAGTAATGTTTTCCATACTGACAACCAAAGCATATGAACTAGGTTCGAGCTGAAGAAGTTTTTTGGCAAGATCAATCGAAATTAAACCTGCACTACAGCCCATGCCACCTAAATTGTAGCTGATGATATTTCCTCTGAGCTTGTAATGGTTAATAATCATTGCAGACAAAGATGGAGTTGGATTGAACAAGCTGCAATTCACAACCAATATTCCAATGTCTTTTGGTTTGATTTTCGTCTTAGTTAAAAGCTCATCAATGGCACCAAACATGACAGCCTCAGCTTCTTTTCTAGCTTCAGACATTGATGGATTTGGGGGTATATTGAGCACAGCCTCAGGAAGATAAGTATTATCTCCTAGACCTGATCTTTGAAGAATTTTCTTTTGAAACTCGAGATTCTCTTCTGAAAATGTACCAACCATCCGGGATTGCTCCATGAAAACCTTCATTGTGCATCTTCGAGATTCTTCAGGCTTGTAGCAGGAGAAGTCGACAAGGTAAACAGGCCGAGGACGTGTTAGAAAATAGATGGTTGATATGAAAACTAGGAGACCGGAGCATATAATCACTGATATAAGGTTATACTGGAGGTTATCCCAAATATCATGCAGATCTTGGAGGGAGAATGTGGAAATTTGAGCGGCAACAATGGCCACAAAAGGGGAAATAAAGAGGTACACCCCATGTGTAATAAGGTAATGATAGCCAAGTTTAACATACTTCAACTTGACTGATTTCTTATAATCCGGGAGCTTGTTTGTCGAGGGTGCAAGCAAGGGGGGGTTTGGTTTTGATTCAGTCATTTTCCCTGTTTAAACATAAGAAAACAATGAGATCTGCAGAAATGAAACAAATCATAAAGAAACAGAGAACACAAATACGAGAAGAAAAGGAAGAAACGATCTGCTAAAGCCAATTATGATGATTTCGTCCAGAGTGCAATTCCACATAAAGTTCCTCAGAACGGGTTTTCCATCAAGCATAGTTGACAAAGAATTGGCTCATCCCGTCCCTACTCTTCCTCCTGAAAACTTGAAGGTTGTTTGTGGGTGGGAGGAGAAGACAAGGACAGAAAATAAAGGGTTTGTTGGAACACCATGAGAGTGCATTTGCACACCAGAAATGCTGTTCTATTGTAGGTGCAGAGTAGCCAAAATTTAGTTTTAGGAACTAGTGAGAACATAACATATCAGTGGCATCAATCAAGACCGCACGCAAATCTGACAATACAATCATCCCATTTTTTCTTTCAAAGGATGTTTGCATAATTCCACCACTCTCCGGCAAACCTCATCAGGATACATGCAGAACAAATCTTCCATGCCCAAAGTTATATTATCGGAATCTTGCACCTAGATGACAAGTTCTACAGCAAGAAAAAAGGATTGATGCTTTAACAAGAAACAGGACCTAAAATTGTGCGTCAAGCATCATTGATAAAATTTAGACAATCGAATGTTTACAGAATAGACATACAGGTCATGCATTATCCAATAATAAAAGAAACCTAGATAAAAGACTGACCTTTTAAGTTGAATCAAACGCCAGATCCCTTCAATCCCTACAAAATAATCCAGAAAGATGGAGAGTCAAAAAAAAGGAAGGAATGTAATTTGACGTTGGAGAAAGAAATCGGCCTGATGACAATGTATTTGTTATGGAAAGAAATTCTAACAAGATTCGCCCAGTGAGCAATGGTTGGAATTCCAGGTTAAGGCCTTCTAGGCATATGTAGAGAGTAAAAACAAGAGGCAAATTTTCGACGGTGCAAAATATACTAGTAGGAGATTGTAGTTACATGCTTGTGGATATAGTATGATACTGTTGGGGGGAGGGGGAGAGAGAGAGGACTGTGTAGAGGCGGCTCAGAGTGGCTTTGAGAAGCGGAGAATTTCTTGGACTGCTAAAGCCTGAAAGGTCTCTTGTTTTCCAGTCGTTTTTTGTAGGTGTAATGAATGGTTATGCTTCTCCCTCCGTCTCTTGCAACTCACAAACTCGTGCAGAGATGGTGTACAAGATCAAAAATATATTACGGGAAATGCAATAGATGCATCAAGGAAAAAGTAGATGCCTGCTGTCCAACACAAAAAGAGCATTATGCTCCACTTTTTCTTACAGGTTTAAGATATTCTGGTGCATATTTTAATACATTAATATTATTTATGTATAATTATACTTATTAAATATTTTATTTAAATTTTAATAAAATAATAAATTGTATTCTTTTTTAATGTAAAGAATAAATAATACTTTTTATTTATTATTTAATTATTTTTATATTATTAGAATAAAATACATATTTTTACTAATTATATAAATTATTTTACGAAAATCATATAATTTATTTTTACATTTTATGCTATTATATTTTTTATGAAATAACATTAATTTTTATATTTTGAATTAATATTATAATTTTTTCGTGATAACTTTAACCTTTTTTAATAATAATATTATTTTCTCTTTTGCAATGATAAAGATTAAAGTATATTTTTAATTATTTTCTTATTTATTTACATAATATTTGAATAAAACATATTTTGTTTCTTCAAAAAAGATTAAATAGTATTTTTTAATACTATATTAAATAATTTCATAGAGTTTATAAACTCTATTTTTATATCTTATGTCGTTATATATTTTTAATTTTTTATAAATTATATTGCTAATTGAAACTGGTAATTAGAATGATTATTTCTCGTTGAGATTTAATTTTTCATAAAATAACAATATTCTTTTCTCTCTTTTACTCAATTTTTTTCCTTTTCTAAATCTTTTTAGTGCTGAGGTTGTTATAGTCTCTCTACCTCTCAATGATTTTTTTTTCTTTTTAAAATCTGTGTAGTGTAGGAATTAAACTAAATTTGTACTAGTTTTAGATGCTGCAGTTTTCTTTTACCATCTCTGGTTGAAGTAAGAACATTCTCAGAAAATTTTTCTAGCTTTCTAAACTTTCTCATGCACTGGAGAAGAATTCTATTCTCCAGTTATAGAGCCATTGCTGTCTTGGTTATATGCTTATGAGTATTTAATGATATATTGTATAAGTTCCTAATTGACCATGTTCTCAAAGGTTTTTTGAATTTACTTTAGTGTTAGCATAGAAGTGAACTATAATAAGCAACCTACTTAGCATTATCGCCCTTTACCTTTGGTGGCCTAGGATTAACCAAGGAGCCCCACATTCTGATTGCACTTGCAACTATCAATGTTTTCTAGTTTTGTCCTATTATTCTCTTGAAACCTCCTGCAACACTTCCTAAAAAATGATATTCGGCGATCTGGTTGTACGGTGGCCCTATATTGTCTGGCTAGTCTTGAGAAGTTGGGCAGATAGTATAAGAATTTTATCTAGGAATGTGTATAAAATTCTTAGCAACATGAGTGAAATTGTTCCTCTGGCTATTACTCTTTTTAAACTCATACTTCTTCTGTGGAATGCATAATTACCAAATTTTCTGCACTTGTATATAAATTGGACTTTGAACTGGAGGTTCTGCATCCTGATATGGAGCTTCTGAAGTTGTTGATGTGTTTAACCAATTATTTGTTCTATACAGGTTATGGGGCATGACACATGCTACGAGGCAAGTAATTAAACAATTGATCTCAGCTGATGGCTGGAAGGGATTTTACAGGGGACTTGGTCCAAGGTTTTTCAGCATGTCGCCATGGGGAACCTCGATGATACTAGCCTATGAATATCTGAGTATGACTCTATACGTATTTCATTGACAAGACCATGATTATCTATTATCTCTGTTTAGATATGATGAGCTGAATAATATATGTAGTCTGTAAGTAGGTAATGAAAGAGACAGAGTAGTTCTGAGCTTTTGACAATCAGTCTTTCTGAAAAAACAGAGAGGGTAGGCCGGGGAGGGAGAAAAGGCTGCTGAACTGGATTCAAAGCTATTGACTATCGAGGTTAAGCCAACAAATTTGTTCAGTTCCAATTCAAGTGATTGCTTTCTAATATTTAAGGAATATTTTGTAATATGTCAATCTTTCTGCATAATTTATCTCCTGCTGCATTTTAGATTTGTGTTGTCCTTAACCATGCTTCCACCAAGACTGGGAGATAGTTGGTCAAATTATCAACTTTCCTACTTAAATGTGTTATTTCTTTTAGTGGTCAAACTTATAAAGACAATTTTCTCAAACTCTATCTAATGATTGGTATATGTCTTCCTTTTTACAGAGTGGTTATGTGCAAAAGGTAAATAGCTTTAATAAAGTAATACCTGGAATGCCAGTCACGTTTTTGTTTCTGCCAATATATTGCAGTTCTAAGTAATGTTAATTGAGACTTAGATACACAATTGAAGAAATGCTTATCTTGCAGAGACGTTGCAGCATAAATATGGTTCCGTTCCTTGTTCTACTTTGTAGAAGAGCTAACTGCCATTACCATTTGCGAAAATATTAGAATTTTGATACGTTCGTAGTGATTCTTTTGGTAGAATTGCCTATTATTCTTTACTAGCTCCATTTGTATCAACCTATTTAGGTTCAAATGAAGAATTGTGACTCATAAGATCCATTTTTTTTTGTACTTTGTGTTCTTTCTTGGTTAATTGCTACCTTGATAAGATCCTTTTTTTTTGTGCTCTGTGTTCTTTCTTGGTTAATTGCTACCTTGATCATGTATTTGAATTGTTAGCTAGCATGGCAGCAAGCACTGGGGCTTAATCCTTGGCGTAGATGATGGATGGATGTTGATACCTTGCAATGTCGTAATTTCGTGGCGTTACCATCCATATCACTCTTTTCTCTCTAAATTGGCTGTTGAAAACATTGTTTGCTCTCCCATCCGCAAAATTTTCAAATGATTTGGCTGACACCAAGTCAAGCTAAGAATTCTTGGTTCCCTTGGGAGGAAAGTTGGGGGCATGGCTTGAGACTCTCATGAAACTTTTTCATTACTTAGAATCAGGCATCTTCACTTTGGAATATTCAACAACCAGCATTTCGGTTCCCTTGGGAGGAAAGTTTGGGGGGGGGGGGGAGTGACCCTGGGGAGGGGGGTGTCGGACTGAGAAGTTTCACAACCAACCCCTTCAAAAGGTTAGATACTCATGAAACTTTTTCATTACTTAGAATTAGCCATCTTCACTTTGGAATATTCAACAACCGCATTAAGGCATATTCTGTTTAGTGTCTTCCTTAGTACAAGACATTTGCCTTCACAACTTAACGAGGAATTACAAAGCATAAGCGAAGTCAATATGCTTATGCCGTGACACTATCATGCAGTATAACTAGATGAGCAATAGTTCTTAATATTCCGGCAGCAAATAGTACCTTCACGCAAGTGTACTTTCTCCTAACTGGCAGCAAGTGCTTTAGCCAATTCACCTCCTATGTAGTCATCCATTCCTGGAAGTTTGAGAAAATTATGCCTCATCCGTTGTCAGTAAAGGACGTTCCACCTCTGTTTCTGATATGTTCCTCTAATCATCACTTGACCTAAAACAGAACAAAGAACAACCTTCGATCAATTCTGCACGCCAGATGAATGCAAGTCTAGTTATACTAGCTTTAGTTCCGGAATATATACAGTTATACACTGACCTCCCACTTAAAGTGCTAGCACCTGGCTGAAATGTGCGGATTTGCAGCTGCCATGGCTGGAAGAAGGGAGAGAGAGATTATCAGAGAGAAAGCAAACAACCAGAGACGTGTGTTTTTCTGCTAAAGAATACCTGTCCGTGTCGACAGTTTTTTGAAGCTGATGAAGAGCTCACGACATGACCAGCATTCTCGGCCTCTCTTGGAGCTGTAATGCAATCTCAGGGCTCAAAACAACTTCACTCATTGCTGGCCGTTCTATTCTCGGTCTTTCAAGCAATTAACAGCTGTTTCGACATATTTAGCCAAACACTCAGGTGCAATCTCGCCCTTTACATTGCGATCAACAATACCATCAATCGTCCCTTCAGTAATTACTTCTCGTGTAGCTTTGGCATAATTACTGGCCTAGCACACAAAACTTCAAGCAACACTATACCGAAGGAATACACATCGGACTTGTCTGTTAACTGTTGCTTCTTATAGTACTCGGGATCCATGTAACCAAGACTACCATTCACCGATGTGCTGACATGGCTTTGGTTTTCACCGCCTGAACCAATTCTTGATAATCCAAAATCAGAAACCTTGGCTGCCCATTTCGCGTCTAACAAAATGTTTGTAGACTTTACATCCTGGTGGATTATATATGAAGGTCGTGTAGGCCTTTAGCTGCGCCAATACAAATTTGAAGGTGTTGCTTCCACAGAAGCGGTGGATTTTTTGTTTTGTAGAGGTGATTGCGAAGTGTTCCGTTGGCCATGTAATTGTATACCAGAATCATCTCGCCTTGTTCGTCACAGTACCCAATCAAGGACACCAGGTGAAGATGCCGCAGCTTGGAGAGCATTTCTATCTCTGGTGTGAACTCGCGAGGTCCTTGTCTTGACCGCGGGTTCAATCGCTTGATGGATACGGTGGTCGCGCCATTATTTATCTGACCTTTGTACACGTTGTCGAACCCTCCCCTTTCAATAACAGAATTGTCGTCGAAGCCTGCTGTAGCAGCCTTGAGCTCCTGAAGTAAAAACCTCCTACACAGATCGGACGGCACAGATGATCCACTCGTCTTTGTTGACCTTGACGAGATTGAAAGTGGGACGCTGAATGACTTCGAAGTGCTTTTCTCCAAGTCTTTCAATCCCCTCCTTCGTCGGAAAATCAAGAAGACTAGGATTAAAAGCACGCCAGATGCTCCGACAACCCCTCCTATAGCAGCATAAATTGTAGCCCGTGAACTGCTACTCTTCTTCCCTGTTCCCTTTGTATCCGGCTCCGAAGTATTGGGACTTACAAAACGTTCGAGATTGGGCCCTGCAAGGTTTCTATCGGAACTATTCAGTTTGAATATCTCTAACTCATTCAAGATTGCATCAGCAAATTCTGGTTTGCTTCCAATGCTTGGAAAAAGGGCAAGCTGCAGATCCTGTGTCCGCCTCGGGACAAATACAATTTAGTATCTGTAAATTGGAATTCCGTTGCCACCGCTATGGTACATGACGTCAAATTCTGATTCTGCTGTTTTATTGTTCATGGTAATTTGAAACACCCGTTGGTTCCTAGTAAAAACTACTTGAGGGTTGATCTCGCAAAAATGCAATCTGAGTAGGGAAAAAGACCGGAATCAACGGGAAATTTCCAGGTCAACTGATACTTGTCAGCGAACACGCCCATGGCCCTTGGGGTAGTATATACTTTCTCGGGCGTTATGTAAACTGGCGTCTCTTCAGTGTATCTGATGGGAATTTCATAATGCATTGGTTTCCCTCGGTATCCAGGAGGATCTATGAAGTCATCATCTGTAGACCAGTGACGAACCATTCCAGTATCCTCAACCGCAACATCTCTACCTCCGACGTTTAGCCTGTAAAGAGTTTCAAAAGCAGTGTTGTTTACATAATAGTCAACTAAAGAATTCAGATAAACGTTCTTGATGAAATCATGATCTCGGAGGTAGAGGTTATTTGGCATTGGGACTATTTCAATTCCGTTGACAAAGCAATAAGAGTTTGTAGATGATGAAAATGTTAGGTTAAATATCTGATTGTCCTTGAAATCGATAATGAACTCTTTAACAAGGGAAACTTTCGGGGGAATTTGGGGCGAAAACTGTAAGAAATGCACTAAAGTTGCGCAATAACATGTACTCGTCGGCAGTGACGGTAAAGAATGATTGTGTTTTATTGAGGCCAGAGTATGTGGCTGGGTGAAAGTGGAGCCGCAGGAATTTTGGGCCGGGAGAGGCTGGGAACGTGTAGGTGAATTGAGAGTGAGAAATCCTGGCAGTCATGTAAGGAACTCGGTCAACCGAAGGGTCGTCTTCAGAAGCTGTGGCTGCGGATGATGTATCTGCCATATTCGTTGCTATGAATTTCAGGTGCGAATCAGACTCTCAGTTTCGCCGATTGAAGATTTCATTTGTAGAAGAGCTGCAGTTGAGCAGGAAATAATCAATGGGACTGTCAGGACCCACGGCGGTTGCATTTGTGATGGATAAATGGGGGAGAACAAAGGTGAGCTTCATCGTCACAGAAATATGGCCAAAGAAAAAAGTTCGGTTTTGCCAGGATTTCACAAAGATTCGTGATAGAGCATAAAGGTTTGTTGATAAATACAATATATTTTTTGCATAAAGGGATGGGGTGTGGCTAGGTGGAAGCATATCAACCGCTCGGGTTGGGAACTTGACCGTTAAGTCGTTGGAGGAGTATACTTATTTATGAATGTATTGATTAGTATGTCTATATAAATTTATATAAATAATTAATTATTTTAATTTTAATAAAATTTAATTTATATTAAAATATATAAATTTATTAATTATTTTAATATTAATGATATGTAATTAATTTTACAATTAATGAATATATAAATAATATTAAAAAATAAATTTTTAAATTTTTAAATACAATTAATTATTTTGAACTTATCTTAATTATGTCACATCTCACCCAATACTTAAGCTTGTCAAATCAGAATCCCAAAGTAGAGCAGTGGTCCAAGTTTGTGAGAGGGACCAATAAATTCCACTATGCTACCATTTTTTCTTAGAAAAAATGGTAATGAAATTCATTTATTTTTTGCCACAAATTTCAAAAAATTTTCAACTTTTATTTTTCCAAATTTCTACCACTATCGTTCAAATATGTTTGATATGTAATGCACCTCACAAATCCTTCTCTTCCTTTAAAGTTTTTAGGTTAGGGTACAAAGAACAAATACTTTAACAAATATTTCATTCCAAGATTTTAATTCTCTTACATTTTTATCTTGGTTCAAAGTAAAACTAGAATAATAATTTTCTTCTAAAAGAATCTTGGAAAAAACTTTTACATTTAATTATCTCGTGGCTTCTGTGTTTTCTCATTTGGCATTTTATACAAAAGCATCTAGGAATTGCTAAGGTATCAGATACATATAGGAAGAGCAATATCCTCCTCAAGTTCCAGCTTTTTTTGCAAGCAATCCCATGAATATTGAATATTGAATATTGAATGAAATAAAGCTAAAGATTTTGACTAGTAATCTCATCTTCGTATTTTATATTTTATCTTAATAAATAGATGGACATTCATGCCAATTAAACCTTTAACCGTCCAAAGTTGATTTTCTTAAGAAAGAAAAAAAACTAGTAATTTAATCATGATATGGATGGAATATTTTCTTTTTGGTTTTTGATAACTAAATTAAGTACCCATAAGAAAGCATCCAAAAATCCAGTTTTTTAAGGAGATGACAATATCCCATTGAAATCTACTTCTTTTGTACTTTATTGAAGAAGAAAGCTAAAAGGACTAATATAAAAGGCGTGCAGTATCCTTCTATTGTCAAATACTCAATCCATGGCTCATTAGCTGTTTACATTAATATAATGATATTTTTGAAGGAACTTTAATGAATTACTTGCTTATAAGCAAACCTTCTACCAATAATAAGCAAGGTAGCCAATAACGTTGGATGAAAGTCTTTACACAAAGTTTAACTACTTTCGACAATTTCCAATAAATAATTTTCTAGGTATGATCGAATAATTTGGAGTTGTATATGAGAAAGAGAAATTATGTAAGAAAAAAAATAGCACACACAAAAGGAAGACAATGATTTAACGTGGTTCGGCAATATACCTACGTCCACGGGCAAAGACGGATCAAATGTATCCACTAAAAGTAATGTGATACAAAATGATGGTGGCTAATTCTCAAACCTAGAACCCAAAGTATACCCAACAATCTTCACAAGGATAGAAAACAAAATTGAGTATACTAACTTTCACCCTTTACAAGTCTAGGATTCTCTCACAAATTTGGGGATGATTAGAATGAATGAAAGATGTCCATATTTATAGGAAATTTATCCAATGTGAATGCATAAATGTGAACATCAATATGAACATTCACATTAGCCACCATTTGAATAGTTTCACATGTTTTTCACATATTAGTGTGAAATCTCCAAAGGTAGTGTGAAGTCTCCAAAGGTAGTGTGAAATCTCCAAATGTAGTATGAAACCTCCAAATGTAATGTCTTAGGTGTTTTATAGTACATTGTCTTTGGCTAATATAATTTGAATAGTCATGAGACTTTAATTAATACATATATAGGCGAAGTCATGATTAATTGTTTGGATATTTTTTTCAGAATTAAACGGTTGGAATTGGTATTTGAAATGGCTAAGCTGTTGTAAATCTGAAACAGTTAAATGTAATGTCTTAGGTGTTTTATAGTACATTGTCTTTCGCTAATATAATTTGAATAGTCATGAGACTATAATTAATACATATATAAGCAAAGTCATGTTTAATTGTTTCGATATTTTTTCAAAATTAAATGATTGGGATTGATATTTGAGATGACTGAGCTATTGTACATCTAAAATAATGAAGAGATTTTATTAAGTTCATGTATTTGTGTTTTCAATATTAATAATAACTTATACAAATTTATAAATTGCATAAACTTATTGAATAACTTTAGTATAGTATGTAATGGATTAGAGTTTATCTTTTGATTAATCCAATAGGTATTATTATTATTTAAGTAATTAGTAGTTTCATGTATTTTAACATAAATTAACTTTTGTCAAAATTTAAATCATTAGTTATTTACATATTACATTTAAGATAAATTCAAGACCATTAATTGTATCTAAAAGTTAATTTCATATATTTTGTTAGGTGTTTTATAGTACATTGTCTTTGGGTTGTAGAATTGGTTTGGTCATGAGCCTTTAATTAATACATATATAGTTGTAGTTATGAGTAATTATTTGACACATTTATGGACTAAATATTTGATAACTGGTATCAAATTTGTATTTTGCTTCCTTAACTGTAACAGTTCTGCAAATTATCAAATTGTGTTAGTTATTTATCTGAAATGGAAATAACAACTTATATACACAGTTGGGTTGTGATTTTATTGCATCACGATTTCATTAAATTGGAAAAACTTCCAAAAAACATCTTAATGTATTTCACAACTAAATGAATGTTTGGATTCTATAATTATATTAAAAAACACTATTAAGTAATATTGTCTGTTACATGCTGAGACTGTAATATAAATAACATTCATTTCTAATTGGGTGGAACTAATTTCTTCTTTTTGCTGTATTTTTCTTCAGTTTCTTTACTTCTTTCAGCACTGCTCTTTCTTCTTTTCTCCTGTTGCAATGCAGGTGTAAGAATTAGTGCTTCTGCTTCTCCTGTAGATGCACTTCCAATTTGTCCTTTTTCTGTTAAAACTTGTTGGTCCTGCATGAGATGTTTTCTTGTGATACATTGTTTCAATATTGCTTTGAAATTATGGCAACACTGACCTTATCTAGTTGATTCTGTTCTTCTACTATCTCAGAAACCTCATATGTACGGTTCACTGTAAATGTCTCTCGTAATGTACATCGACTCTGTTTATTAAATTTCACCTGGCAATTACCACATCATGTTGTATAGTACTAGAAGTTATACAATGGTCATAATTAAAGCTATTACTATTATAAACATATACATGTAATACACTTTTACATATCTTGTATAATGTGTTATTATAATCAATAAATATATTATATCAAAACGAATTGTGTATCGTATAATTGTGAATTGAAGTAATAAATGTACTCAATGCATTGGTATAATATTTATATACCATTACATATTATGAAACGATTATAGTTAAAACTATTAGTGTTATATGTATCTACAATATACTTCTACGAATCCTATATAAAAGGGTCAAAATAGTCAATAAATAAGTTATATTAAAAGCATTGTAAGATGTGTATTAGTTTCTTTATATTTCTTACAAACTATATATGCATTAACAATATATGACAATATACATTACACATGCATTGCATGCAGTCTATGGTTAATGAAATAGAATATTTAAGAACATCATGATGCATGACTCACAAATACAACATAGGGCAACTATAAAATTAAAAAAAAAAAGTAGCAAAACAAAGGGAAAACAAAATTCAATTGCAAATTTGTTGTAATTCTGTGACGAATTTGAGACAAATAAAAGAATAATATTTTTTGTCAATTTTCTATAATAATTCGTCGTAAATTCTTTGCAATTGTGCAATGGATTAAATAATAATAATTTTTTTGTAAAATTTAACGGATAAAAAAATATTATTTATTTATTTTTTTCAAAAATTCATTGCAATTTTGATACGAATTTGTGAATGATTAAATAATAATAGTTTTTTATTTTAATAAAATTTTGTCACAAATCTGTTGTAATTTTGCAACAGATTTGCGATCAATAGAAAAAATATATTTTTTAATTTCTCCAAAAATTCGTCGCAAATTCATTTCAATTTTATGAAGAATTTGTGATGAATTAAATAATAACATTTTTATTTATTTCTTGCAAAATTTCATTGCAAATCTATTATAATTTTGCAACAAATTTGTGATGGATAGAAAAATATTTTTTATATGTTTTCTCCTATCATATTTAAATAATAAAAATATAACTTGTGAGGTGGTAGGCCTGTAGGTTGTAGACTATTAAAAAAATCTTCATAGTCTGCCTAATCTTTGAGATTTGTTGTTCTATCCACACTTGTGTAGAGCACTGGCTCTCCAGGAAATTTATCAATCATCAGATCATTTATGTCATCCACACAGTTATTCTTTGGTGTCAAAAGTGCTCTTTTCATGACAATTGCTAGATCAGTATCGAAGAGAGATAAATCTGAAAACACAAAGTTTACCAATTCCAATAATGATGTTTCTTTTTCAATAAATGGTATGGTCATGTGCTGAGGCAATTTGATGTTATCATTAGAATCAGTAGGCTTAATTCCTTCACCAATTCGTAAGAGATAAGCTGTAAATGGAGGGTCATCAATAGCCCTCATATTTTCTGTCAAGTTCAACTTGTGTAACTTAGGCCAGATATATGATTTTAATAAACTTCTGTTAAGAATTTCTTCTTTTGATCCATTTCGAACAACTGGTAGAACTTGACGAAAATCACTTCCAAAAACAACAACTTTTTTCCCAAACAGTTCTTGATTATCCATGATGTCTTGTAACAAGAAGTTGAAACTTTCTATTGCATGATTATTAACCATTGGAGCTTCATCCCATATGATCAATTTTGCTTCTTTAATCAACTTTGCAGTGCTACTTTGCTTGCTTAATTGATATGCATTAGTTTTTGAAGTATCTAAAGGTATTTTAAATCTTGAGTGTGTTGTCCGACCTCCTGGATTGAGTATCCTTCCATGCCTGGTGTCCTTTCCAGTTCTCACTGTTTTTGTGGCCCTCATATGCTTTAACTGCTGATATGTCTAGATTACGAAAAGTGTGAATCTATGGTGATTTTTTTTTTAAACTTGATTCTTGGTTTTTTTTGGGATTCCTTTTTGTTACAGTGCTGTAGAATTGAATTTGATTTTTTTATTGCCAATATGTCACTGAATATGTAGTCAACTAATTTTCAAAATCATTCATGAGAATGAAATATAATGGAAATTTGGAATGATTTTGTGGTTCATTTGTTCAACATAATCTCAATTTTGGTTTGTATTTTGTAGAGAGGCTTCAAATTCTATGTGAGTGAGAGAAAAATAAAAGAAGATGGAAGATTACTCTTTTCTCTTTTGAAAGGTAAAGAAAAGCATTACAATCATTTCAACATATATGAGATTGCTCTTTTCTCCTTTTTTTGGGATTTCAATTCCTGATTTTGTGTAGTTGAAGGCAGAGAAGTTGAGAATTTATGGTTATTATTTGGTAAAATTCTTTCTTTTTTTTTCTTTCTTTGTGGGATCATGATGAACTTTTGGCTCTTGGTGGTGATCATTGATCATGGAGGCGTGCTTCCAAACGTTAACAATTTTGCTGCCAAAGAAGAATGAGAAAGCTGTAAAGAAGTCGATCAAGTCTTCTAAGAAGGAGAAGAGCAATAGTTAATCTTAATTTAATTAGATGATAATTTAGGACTTTATGGAATTAACAATAATGTTATTGTTTGTAAATTAATTAATTAGCTTATAGTTATAGTTGTATGCATGTCAAAATTCAATCTTTATACAGGCCTTTTTATCTCAATTTGAAGCTTAGCTGTTATAGATCAAGCTCTCATGAGGCAGTTTAAATTGAGAAGTTTTTCTTAATACTCTTTTTAGGTAAGTTTGGCTAAATTCTTGATCTTTAAGTTAGATATAATATAGAAAAGTGTTAATCAGTGAGATTCTTTGATTTTTTTTATCGATTTGAATCTTAGCTTTTCTTGGATTTCATTTTTTTTATAATTCTATTGAATTGAATGTGAAGCTCTTGAATTAATTTTCTAGAAATCATTCATGAGAATGAAATGCTATGAAAATTTGAAATGGTTCTTTTGAGTTTGTGGTTCATTTGTCCAATATAATCCAAAATTTGATAGGTATTTCGTATTGAGGTTTGAAATTTTATTTTATGTCAAGGAAGGCTATACCTGCATGTGGTAATATCTACTTCTATTGTCCTTAGTGAGGGCAAGGTCAAGCCAATCAGTTAGACAGTACACAAAGCTGCTAGCCGATATCTTTCCTGGGCATAGGTAAATGCTCTATTCTAGCATCTCAATTTTTTCATTGACCATCTTTAAACAATGCCATTTGAGGATGCTCACTAATATCAGTAAGAATTTATTAAGTGTATATAGGGTAGAAAGGTTTAGTTCACCTAATTATATATCAAATATCAGTATAGACTGAAAATTGCACAATTAAGGGCAAGCTGATCAAAATTATGGCCTTATACAAGTTAATTGTGTATTTTCTTTCATACTCTTGATGTTATTAATATTTAATTATAATGAAGTTCATTTTGTGGATTACATAAGTTTACATCATTAATTTTTTTGAAAATTACACACACACACACACACACATATATATATAAGAATAAAAATATAATATCTTGTATTTTCAAAAATTGGTTAATATGTGTATACTTAGATATTTGAGTGTTTTTTAAGATAAAAATTTTTGGTATTTCTCTGAGTTTTGTTGTACAATATGAAACCAAAAACAAAAACCAAGATTCCTCGGTTTGAAGAAGAGCTTAGATAAGGTGGATAGACAAAATGTAGATACATTTGATTTTGATTATAAAGATTGAAGTATTACCTTATACTCATTAGTCTTTTTCTTCCCTTTCACTAATTGATTCTTTGAAAGTTATTAAGTAGTGAATATGACATCTCTATTACCACTTTCTTTTCTATGTTTTATAGCAGTTCTACCTTTTTAGTCCGATTGAATTTCATCCTTCTTTCTCCTGGCAATCATTCTATTTCAACATTATTTGATTTTCCTTGACTGGGCCTTACGCCTTAATAAATCCCAAGTTTGCTTTCTTCAAGGATTAAGTAGATAAGGAATCTCTAAGATTTGTATGCTATTTCTTTGACTCTTTATGAGAATGTTTGGCCATATGAAGTTTGCAAAGAAAGATTTTATTGGAGTTTATATATAATCTTGTTGTCAGCTTTATTTTGTACGCAAATGACTATTTCTTGGTCACCAAATTCTCCGTACTGCATTCAACAAGAAATAAGTTCAAGATGCGGAAAGACAATGGGTGAAAATTTTGTACCATCAACATTCAAGAGGGTATGTTTTTTATGAAAGCAGTTCTAGAAAGTGAGAATCCTACAAGGAGACTGCAATTGAATTAGGCCAAGAATTGGTAAGTCTTCTCAAATGCAGATAATATTCATTGGAATACATAATTTGCTTTGATTTTGTGGTATTATAGGTTTGTTTTCTCTTCTTATGTTATAGGATTTGTCTTGAGATATTTTATTGCCTTTGCATGGAGGTGGCAAGAAATTTTGGTTATTGATTAATTTTAATGAGAAATATTGATTTGTTGATAGTTTTAATTTATTTCAAGCCATAGAGCTGAATAGGGAAAATGATATATATTGCACTAACAATTGCATTTGTACACACTTTAATTAGTGGAGTATGGGATTGATTTATATATTCTCCTAGAGATTGATCCTAAACATTTCAAGGCAAGATCTTTTTCTTTTCTTTTCTTTTTTTTTTTGTCAATCCAACAAAATAAAGCATTTCTTACGCCTTTTGCCTGTGATTTCTTCTTTGATGTTTGGCAATTTTAGATTTTTGGAATATTATAATCGAGGTGATGATTATTTGGCAAATGGAAGTTCAAAGCCACACTCAAGAATTGTTAACAAGTTCTTCTCTTTTTTTAATTGTCATTAAGGCTGTATCTTCTGTTGTTCTTTGCCCTTTTCTGAAGTTTAATCTCATAGTGTAAAGTAATTATTTTTAGTTGATTCTATTTTTTACAAATTTTAATTGCTTACTAATATCTTTTTGTTGTTTTTCCTTCAACGTGAGGGTATTAAAGGAGCATCCTTCTCTTCCTTTTTGTGACACTTTAATTGTTGATCTAATTCAGACCTAAGAATACTGGAGAATCGAAGTTATTTTAGACAAAATATTATATTCACACACACATATATCGAGTTGTGAATTATCTAAGTGTGTGCGATTTACAAATTATGTAAGTTGGTGTGATTATGTTATGAGTCTTGAGTTTTAGATCTTGAAGAATCAACTCTACAAAAAAAATATTTTTTTTACTGAGCAATAATCTAATTTCAGCTGTTTCATATTTTTTTATTTGATATTTGAGAACTAGTATCTCAAGGTGTTCTTCCTCTTTATTCTACTATTTATCATGGTTTGTGATCCCTTTAATAATTTTGTGATCAAATCTATATTTTGTTTCTAATGATGAGAAGTTTAATTGATTCAATTGATACATTTATACAGTTTAAAATTTTAATTTTTCATATCTATTTTGCAATAGTTCAATGCAATTTGCTTTTAATTTTTTAAAAATTACTAGATTTATTACATCACAAGCAAAATGATAAATTACCATGCAGCACGCAGACACTTACACTAGTAGTGTAAGTTAATACTAAAGCCTAAATAGTTGATTGAAAATAAGCATTTTCATGGACTAGATTACTATCTCCGGTTCAAAATAATTGTTGCGCATCAATTAAGAATGACATTAAAATAATATATTAACATTCTTAAAATATAAAAAATAAATTAGCGAGTAAATGCTAAATAGTTGCTTGAAAAGAATCATTTCAAATGGATTAATACCAAGCTTATACTTGACTATTCGTGTAATATATTTCTTCTGTTAAAAATTGAATATCAGGTAAACATATAGGTTCAAAACGAAAGAAATAATTTCCTTTTCATATTTGACAAGAGTGAATTGGCCGGGAACAAAAAATCTCCAAAACCCGAAAAATATAGGCCACAGCAAGGGGAAGATAACTTTTGATACAAAAGCAAACAATTCCACTCGGGCCCTTTGCCCCTTTAGGCTTCTGCCATTTGGGCAGTTGGTTTCCATGCGAACGACACGCTTCTGGACGATTACACATACACCTCTCCACGAGCAACCTTGGTGCGTTTGCATGGCCAACTCTCTCCTAGTCATAGTTATTCCGCACCTCGTAAAATTCGAATGTTCTCTTCCTTTCTATATAAACTCCACCATCCCTCAACTCGTCTAGTGTGAATCGTCCTTAATTCCCAACTTTATAAATCTCCGCCCCTCCACTTTCTCGAAACCCTATCACTAATCTGTCTCAACTTTCTTCAAACCCTAATCCAAACTAGTACGAATATCACGCTTAAATTGTCTATGTCGGTGGTGATCGGCTGTGAAGTGCATGATGAAAATGGACTTCTCTTTGTTGTGGATCCTCCAATATCAGCTAGAGGAAGTGATGGTGGCAAGTTCCTCCACCATCTGGCGGCTGCAACCAGCGAAGGTGATGGTGATGGTGATGGTGATGATGGTGATGGAGATTATGATTATACACCAGCTGCTTGAGTGTGAATTAAAGTTGCTAATACTTATTAGATTTACACAAACTCTAGTCAGCTATAGCTGGCCCGCTGTCTAGTATTGTAAAGTTTGCTATAAACAAATATATCCCGAGTTTCAAGAAAGGTAAGTGAGCTTTCTGCTTTGGCTAAGAGAAATCCCTGTAAGAATATTGTAGTGTTATATGTATGATGAACCCTCTGCCCCGAAATTTATATACTCCTGTTACTGGGTAATCTTTTTTATTTCTTTTTTTTGTGGACAAATGGACAGTACTACACAAGAATAGCATTAGATCTATGTGTATAACACAGTATCAAAAGCATCCAGTTGGATAATTATTGGGAATATTAATTGCAAAAATTAGAAGATACAGCCACGAGGACACTCCTATCCTTCTGACGGACAACACTCCAATCCCTTTCTTGCAACAGAGAGAGAGAGAGAGAGAGAGAGAGAGAGCCAGTCTTGAGAGCTTGAATTCTTAGTATACAAAAGAATTTAGAAGCATCGTGTTCCTGAATGTAAAACGATGATACCAGCAGCCATTAACAAACATAATGAAACTGCAACTCTATCCAAACTTGAGCAGAATATGAACGCTTAATAAGTAGAAGACAACCAGATTCACCTTCCGAGCAGAATACATGATACACTCGTTTGGGGTGGTAAAAAAAAAAAATTAGGGACGGGATTGTGTCAATATCTCCTGGAGGGCCAACGCCAAGCATTCCCTTCAAAGGCAATAGATAATATAAGATAAGGAAGGAAATAAAGGAATATTTTTGAGATGTAGTAGTTGTACTGTATATTGGTGGTGAGTACTATAATAGTTGTAGTATATATATGTAATGAGTACTATGTATAAGGCAAGCTGCTTTCGTAGACCAGGAGATGTACGTAGGGTTTCTAGGGTTTTCTTCGGTTTTATAAGGCAGAAATAACAGTATCCGTGCATTATCGTTTGCCCCAAAATTTCCAAATATTATCCACATGAGAATAATATGGCCTAAGTTAGACCAAGTACTGCTACCTGATAATCTTGAGGTTTTGCATGCATGAGAAGGCTGTTGTCTAATTGTTTATACACACAGAGCTTACGATGTTATCTGTCATATTTTCCTATTTTCCTCAATGTACCGAAGAATCCATTCTCCCTGTTCCAAAGATCCCAACTGAGCACAGCCTGTAAGCAAAGCAACTAGGGTAAATTTATCTGGGCTTATTCTTCCAATTTGCATCTTCCTAAACAAAGCAATTGCCTCATCTACTTTGTTAAACTGCATATACCCATTGATCATAGCTGTCCAAAGCACAAGATCCCGAACTGGACTCCTATCAAACAACTCTCTAGCCTCATCCAGCAAGCCACAACTCACATATCCAGCCACCATACTTGTCCAACAAATCACATTCTTTTGGGGCATAGCGTTAAAACTATGCCTAGATATAACCAAACAACCACACTTAGAATACATATCCAACAAGGCATTCCCGATTCTGACAGTACATTGAAGCTCAGTGTTCACTTATTCATGGATTTCCTTCCCTAGTTCCAAATTCTTCACTGCACTACAAGCAGATAAATTACTTAACGCGGTAGCTTCATCAGGTTTAGATTTTCCCTCCCTCCTCATCTTCCTATGAACTCCTACCGCATCCTCAAATCTATTACACATCACAAATCCAGATATCAAGACATTCCAAGAAACCGAGTCTCTGTTAGGCATTTCGTCAAACACCTTTTTCAAACTACCTACACAACATAGTACACCTTACATTTCCATGATCGAAACCAATCCCACTTTTCCACTCAAACCCATGAATCTTTTCACCCTCTTTTACTGTCCTCAAACTTCCAACTGCCGTAAACACAAACGGGTAAGTGTAATTATCAGGCCATAAACCATGTCCTCTCAACTTACCAAACAAGCAAAGGGCTTTTCTAAAAGAACCGGTCTTGGTCCATGCTTTAATCATCACGTTATAGGTGAACAAACTCGGGTTTTCAATTTGGTTAAAGATTTTCTCGGCGTAGTGGAGGTTTCCGAGAAAAGGGTCGGTAGTGAAGGCTATCAGCTTGTGCAGAGTGCCTATATTTTGATGAAGGCCTAGAATGAAAACTTGGGCTTGGATTTGCTTGAGCTGATTCATGCTTTTGCATGTCTTTAGGAGATCTATACATGCATCTATACAATACATCTGACCATCTTTAGGAGATCTATACTTGGTCAGATGTATTGTATGTGAAGATGCAGCGGTTCTGTAGTGAATTGTCTTTTGAAAGAATGGGGCGGCAAATCAAGAACCCAAATTTGAGTCGTCCTCGCAAGGAGAGTGCATCTGAATTTCGGGACTATTTATATTTTCAAAATTTCTACAAATTTCCTTTTGTAGTTTCCAGTAAATGATTGCAGGGTTGTTTATTGCGGCCCACTGTGTACAGTCGTAATGCAGCAATGGCACAAACGCAATATTCTAAATTGAACCGTCACTTTTCTGTTTTAATTTAAGTATTGATAGAAATTTTATTTTATTATAAAATAAGTAATATTAAATAAAAATTTAATTAATTATTTATTTTTATAATAAAATAATAATATTTTGTTTAATAAATAATGATACTTTTTGTATTTTAATTTTTTATAAAGAGAAAAATGTTTAATTGATGATAAACTAGTAAATTAATTAATATATTAATGTTTATAATTTTTTTTCAAAATGAGATTTAAATTGAAATAGATAAAGTAATTATTAACTAGCAGGTCTTTTTGTATGCGTTTCGCAAGTGTTTACGTTTGAAGCATGAAGCATAAAGAAGGATTATCAAGATAGAAAATGTGGTTGTGTCGTCTTTCTTTTTTCTTTATTAATCAAATTTTCTGTGATATTGGGATTAAGGGTAGGATATGGATGGGTTTGTAAGGAGGAATGGCTTGTGATTTTTTTTTTTTTTTTTGAAGTGGATGGATAAATGACATGTAGTGATAGAAATGGTGCAAACAACGAGAAGGAGAGAAATGAAGATTATGTGTATCTGTATGCGGATAAAAACTACGCCTGGATTGAATGACAAGAGGAGAAAGGAAAGGAGAGGAGTTAAGAGAGACAGGAGAGGAGAGGAGAGGGAGGAAGGGAGTTTACACAATTGTTATATACAATTTTTTAATTATATAAAGAAAAAAATTAATTATTTTTTAAAATAAGTTTTCTCTCCTCTTTAAATCTCAATAAATTATGAATTCAACGAATAAAATATCTAATTAGTTAAAACAACGCAAGAAATGACAATTATACAAAGAATTCTTTTGATTTTGAGATATAAACTTTAAAAAATCGTTAACAAAGTCTCCTTTCTATTTTTTTTTATTTTTTGAAATATGAGTGAGTTTCTCTACTAAGACGTGATAGAAATTTGTTAAATTCCGCCACTATAGGCAAAACTTTACATGGGGTTCCACCAACATATGACAAAACTCGGACAGCAAGTCCACATTTTGCTGGAACTCTACTTAAAATTTATTTTCTAAATAGTATTTGTTCAATATTATAAATGGAAAAACTTATATAATTAGTAAATTTTATTATAATATAATTGTCAAGTTAAAATTATAGTAATTGCCTTAATCATTTGTATCAATAATATTTTTATTTTTTGTAATCTCACAAGTATCAATGACACTTATTTTTTTAGTATTCTAAAAGACACTTTCACCAATTTGTTGAAACAACCATATCCCAATGCGATTATATACTCCTCTAGGAAAAATGCAGCAAGATTCTCAGGTACACCAAAACGATGGACCTCTGCTAAAAGAATAACAGTGGTGGCAATTTCCTTTAGAAATGTACAGAAGGCATTGAGTTGAGAGATAGGGAAAGAGAGAGAAAGCAAGAGAAATTTATGGCAGAGAAATTACCATAGATGACAATGATACAATTGAAAGCTATGCCTTGTGATTGGTTTAAACCCAAGCACCCATACCTTCCATTAGTCTCAACCAGGACCTGATGCACTATCCCCCTTTTTTTTTTTTTTTTTTGGCTGGGTGATGCACTATCCTATTAACTCTATATACATTCATCCAAGATCCATCTTAGCATCACGTAGTGTTCATTGCGATAAACATATAAAACTTGGCACGCCAATGCAAGGCCAAGAGACATCTGCTAACAAGAACCATATACACGAGACTTCAAATATCTCATGCATGTCAATCAGAGTTAACGGAGACAAAACAACACAAATGTGTTAAAATGAGTTCTTACAGGAGATCAAAATAACTAGCACAGATACTGCTCCAAAAACTCTCCATGCTAGATTGGTGCTCGGCCGAAACTAACAGCTGCAGCTCAGCTTCAATTATGGCAAAGACATCATTCTAACGAGAAATCTTCAAGCCATATAAGCACCTCATTCCTCTTTTAACCAAGAAAGTGATGTTAGATATGAGTTGGGTAAAAAGCAAAAACTAGAATGGACTATTTCCAGAAGGCTAGGGAAGAAAACAAAACCGGAGGGAAAGTAAGTTCTAGTTGTTTTCTTTCTCTCAGTGAATATTCTTTTCCATTCAACTCACAGAATTGCACCAAAAGAATATTTGCTTTCTAGCTTATAGCTTAAGCAATGAAAGATGTATCAGATATCGAAAGCAAATGAAGAACACAGTCAGTATTATTAAGGAACAAAAATGTTTATTGATCAGATGCAAGAAAAGGTTACATTCTTACCATTATAAAGCTCCATGTCCGACCTGGATCATTGTATCGGGCGAGCAAGCAACCACTTGTAGGTTTGAGACCATCTCTAATAAGGGTGGACCTTAGTGCTTTCTCCTTCTCTAGTACAATTTCCTCAACTGGCCTTCCACTAAATTTTATGACTGCGGCAATACCCCCTTCCACTTTCCTCAATTTGATTGTTTCTTGCTTTGGAGTTGGTAAACTGTTAAGATTTATTCTAGTACGTTGATGTAAAACATCATAACAAATTTCATACAAAAAAGGAAACTTCATGTGGATTTTTGTCCCAATGAAGTTAATGCCTTCAAAGAAGTTGCTTACGAGGTACATGTTTAAAGCTAGCAACCAGGTACAGTTGGTAAACTTTACCTGTTCATAGCTTTATCTGATGGCAGAACTATCTGGATAGACACTTTAGATGTTTCACCGTCAAATGCCTCAGTAAACACTGGAGTAGTCATAGGTATCTTCTCTGTTCTAGAATTCTTGCCAAAAATGTATCTGCATTTATGAATCTAATTATGAAAAGTGGAAAGCCTTCAGCAAATTTAATAGAAAATTTATTTAAACAGGAAATCTCACCCAGCAACAGCATTGAAGCCACTTGAACCAGACAATTTGTCTCCATCTGTTTCTACGACTATGAAAGGGTCATACTTTCTCACCTGCAATTACAGATGAAGATCTAGACATACTAAGGGAACCTTATATACCTACTTATGCAGGATGATAAATTTTGAGCAAACTTAGAAATCTCCAAATTCAATGGGCAGATATGATAAAAGAAAATTGCAGTCACAGTATATTTGTAGGACAATATGTCATGAGTATATATATTTCAAAAACATGAGACAGCATCAAAAAACCTTTCCTCAGTTTAATTTTATGTAATGACTTCATAAAATCACAAGACAAAATCACAAGAGGCTAAGCAATGCCAGATGAAAATTGAAAAGTGCTACACTACAAGAAAATGACATACAAGCACACCTCATATGTAGCAGTTCTTTTTAATATCTGATATTTGGGTGATTCCAACTCCGGAGTTTTGTAGATCCTCAACTGTAAAAGGTTAAACTATCACATAAAAGGCTTCTAAACATCTGATATGAGAATACATAACTGAGCATACCTGCTTGAACACATCTCGAAGGCCATCTATAGAAAAATAATCGTTGTTCTGTATAGAGTCCCAATAATCCTAATAATTTGAAGAAGGTAAGGAGAAATAAACCAGAACTTATGATACTCTTTAACAACTATGGAACTACAACTTTCTTTTGAGTAAGAAAGCAACATCTCACAATATGGCTGCAGAACTTCATTGTCTCTGGGTTGATACCCATTACAGAGGTACCAGTGAAGACTAACTCAGGTTTCCAAGGCAGAAGAATGAACCTCATTACCATCGTCCACCTTGTTGTTATCTCATAAGGTCCTGTCTATAACAGCTAAATGAGTCAAACCAGCAATTTGCCATCCGAAGTTAGAAGACCAAAATCTAGGTATCAGTCAATTTGTTTCAAAAGGCAACCCTTTCCAATCGTACACACTCTGAACGTAGAATTTGCAAATTAAACTAAACTTTTTCCTTTTCTACTCAGTACAGACCTTGTTAGATCAACCCAAAAAAAAAAAAAAAAACAGAGATTCAGTTACTTTTACAAATTATCCTACTACAATTTCTGCATAATGAAGGAAGGTACGACACTGGGAGATATCCAAAATAAACTGCCTAGAGCCACCTGTTGAAATTTTCTTAATACAGATAAAAGACTCAGATTCGTCATTTCATTGTAATGCTCCCCAAGAATCAACTTTTCTCTTATGTATGCATAACGCCAACTAAAATCAAAAGGAGCTGGAAACGAGCTAATCAACGAACAGTTCGTCGTCTTCCTAACTGGCTAAAAGAAACTTTGCCTAGAAAGCTGCAGAAAAACTTCTCCTTTCTTTCGATTCTGTAGTATAGACACAGCCTTCCTCTGGTTGATCACAAGAACGCTATAATTAATAGGAAATGCATACCTGTTTGACCCAGTGCAACTGAAAATCGGGTCTGAATAGCTTCTTCAGCATAGTGATGTTGAAAAGATAGCCGCTAACAGTATCATGCTTCGTGATGGGGTCTCGGAATTTGACACGCTCATCATAAGCATTCTGGTCAATACCTTGATCATCAAAAAGGTGAGGAAGGTCTTCGCACAAGAAATCCACGAACTGTTTGATATCAAGAGATTGCTTCGGCGGGCTTTGTTCAACCAAGCTCAGTCTGATGACCCACTTGAATTTTTTATCGTCTTTAAGTAATAATCTTCTGCTTTTGCTCTCTTCAGGTGAAATGAACTGGACTTGGGAGGATTTGGGGGTCCGCTGGAAAGGGGCGCTCCGGTGAGGGAGCGGCCGGTAAGCATAGTCCGAGTACAGTGCGGTGGCCATAATCGCCTTTCTGCAGACCCAGTAGGTATACTGCCAAAAGTAAGGTATAGATGCATTGCCGAATCGTTCTGGTGGTTTCGTATTGTGGCTTATGCGTATGAGAATCAATGTGAGCCATAGAAAGGATTGGCAGCTGATCTTTTGCAGCTTCCAAAAAGATTAACAGCCTTTCCAGTTCCATTATTACGAAAATACCTCCGTGCGTACAGTACATCGTACATTATTTTGTAGGGAGTTTTTTTTCAAGGGATACAAAATTTGAGGAAGGTAGTTTTTTTTA
The DNA here is from genome assembly GCA_030512225.1 of Rauvolfia tetraphylla. Lineage (NCBI taxonomy): Eukaryota > Viridiplantae > Streptophyta > Magnoliopsida > Gentianales > Apocynaceae > Rauvolfia > Rauvolfia tetraphylla. Next base: position 7,496,647 of record JAJQKT010000045.1, on the reverse strand, counting down.
ATAAAAAATATAAAAAATAGTCACATTATTAATAAATATTATATAATTAATTAATAAAAATAAAAAAATTCTTATAAAAAAATAAAAAATAAAAAATATCTCTATAAAAAGAGACATTGCATTTTCAACTCTTGTTATTAAGATAAAGACCTTATGATAATTATTTTGATAAAATATCTTTTTGTTACTAAATTAGAAGATTTCGAGTTTTATGTTAATCCACGATCAACTCCTTCTTTTATTTCATAAGTAATAATATAAGACAATAAGGTAGAAATTGAATTCCTAGCCTTTTAATTGAAAGGTCTCACTCTTATTACATAAGTAAAGCCTCACGGGTATCTAAAGTAATTGACTTGCCCTAAAACTTTTCTGACTCAACTTCTAATCTGATATCCAGATTTAAACTTAAATTAAAATTTTATATATTTTATATTTTTTCTTACAAAAGTTCGAAGCCCTAAAACTTTTGTGACTCAACTTCTAATATGATATCTAGATTTAAACTTAAATTAAAAATTTTTAAATTATTTATTTTTTCTTACAAAAGTTCGAAGTAGACTCTTATTGTAAATAAAAAACAAAAAAAATTAATTTTAAGTTACAATCTAAGTACGCGTACAAAGTGCTAAGTGCAGTTGGTCATACCTCGTTTTCAAACAACTCTCTCTACATAAATTTACACTTTCCTTTGAAAATTCTCTAGATTTTGATGGGCTTTGGGAGAGACAACACAAATAAATAAATAAATATATATATATATAACCGTAATTATCAAAATATGACATGTGGACAATTTTAGATTTATTTAAACTCTCATGATGTCAAGTTACATTATGCGTATTTATGAATGTATTGATTAATGTGCCTATATAAACTTATATAAATAACAAATCAACTTAGTTTTGATAAAATTCAATTTATGTTAAAATATATTAATTTACTAATTACCTTAATGTTGATGTTATGTAATTAATTGTACAACCAATGAATCCATAAATAATATTAAATAATAAACTTTTAAACTTTTGGATACAACTAATTATATTGAACTTCTCTTAAATCTATTTCTTATATATATATATATATATATATATATATATATATATATATATATATATATATATATATATATATATATATATATAGCCATTTATTCTGTTTATTTATTAGCTAAAGAACACAATTGAAACATAAAGCACAATTGCATTAGTAATGTAGTGTCTATTGTCAAATACTCAATCCATAGCTCATTAGCCATTTACATCAGTATAAAAGGCCAAATAGAGTAACTGAAAAGGCTTTCTATTGACCAAACAAGGTGAAGAAAAAAAAATCAAGTTTTGATAATATTCTTTTAAAAAAAAAAAACTCCTTTCACTTCCCAATGTTTATGGGATTTCTACAGTGCAATGCCATCTTCTATTGTTCCTTTCCTTTTACCCATCTCTTCACCTTCTATTGCCAATGATATTCCTTCATTCCAGATACATTTCATGCTAATGCTGTTTTATGTGATTGAAATTCTTACCAATTCTTTAAGTTTTTTTCCTTTGTAATCTAATCAATTTTGCTTAGACTATCTCGAATATTGATTGTTTGTTCTTGCACTCATTTATTTTAAATTTTAATTTTTTTTTAATTCTGTAGAATCAACACAAAAGGAAGAAGAAAGGGAGAATTTTCTTTCTTCATAGCACTATTGGCTCAAGAATGGGGTGTTGGCTCCTGTCGCTATTGTGTGGTTGGCTGTGGGGAAATTTCATTCCCTATGGTAAGTATTGGATTTTGATTATTTTGTAGTTGGATCCATGTATTGTGCTTTTTACACTTGACTCGCTAGAGCAGTGTTGTTGTAATGAATTAAATTTGTACTAGGTGTTGTGGAAAATGATAAATGCTATTTTATTAGTTCAAACTCATGATTTTTTAACTCCTTTTTCTTTTAAAAAAGAAATTTGCTGAATGATTTTTAACTCCATCAAGACTATAATGCCCTGTTGAAAATATCCTTGTAGTAAGCTTCTTTCGTTCTCTTGCTGATTAATGCAAGTGGATTTGGTATCTTTTCTTTTCTAAAGCTATTTTCCCATTACCAATGTTCTTCTTCATTTATTGGGAAAATAAATTTGTTGGTTACTGAGATGCACCGTATTCCGTGCTACTAATTCTCTTATTATTGTTACAGATCATATTTGCTGATTATGAAACTGATCTTGGATCTGGCCCTTCTGTTTCTGATCACAAGTAAATGTTCTATTGAGGATGCTTACTAATATTAGTCAGAATTTATCAAGTGTATATAGTGTTGAAAAGTTTAGTACATCACATTATATATCAGATATCAGTATAGACTGAAAACTCCGCTACTAAGGGCAAGTTGATCAAAACTATGGCCTTATACAAGCGAATTGTCTATTTTTTCATACTCTTGATGTTATTAATATTTAACTATAATGAACTTTTTTTTTTGAATTACATAAGTTTACATCATTAATGTTTTGAGAAATTATATATGTATGTGTGCATACTTAAATATTTGAGTGTTTTTGAAGATATAATTTTTTTAGTATTTCTCAAAGTTTTGATGTACAATATGAAACCAAGAACAAAAATCAAGATTTCTCAATTTGAAGAGAACTAGATAAGGTGGATAGATAAAATGTAGATACATTTGATTTTGATTATAATGATTTTCTTCCCTTTCAACAATTGATTCTTTGAAATTTATTAAGCTGGGAATCCGACATCTCCATTACCACTTTCTTTTCTTTGTTTTACAGCCATTCTACCTTTTTAGTCTAATTGAGTTTTATCCTTCTTCCTCCTGATGATCATTCTATTTCATCATTGGGTCTAACGTCTTAATATTTCCCAAGTTTGGTTTCTTCAAGGATCAAGTAGATAAGGAATCTCTAACATTTGTATGCTATTTCTTTCATTCTTTATTTGAATATTTGGACATATGAAGTTTGAAAAAGAAAGATTTTATTAGGCTCTATATATAATCCCCTTGTCTTTATTTTGTAGGCAAGTGACTATTTCTTGGTCACCAAATTCTTTGTACCGCATTCAGCAAGAAATAAGTTCAAGATACAGAAAGAAAATAGGTGAAGAAGTTGTACCATCAACATTCAAGAGGGTGTGTTTTTGTGAAAACAATTCTACAAAGAGAGAATCTTACACGGAGACTACAATTGAATTAGGCCAAGAATTGGTAAATCTTCTCAAATGCTGATAATATTCATTGGAATACATAATTTGCTTTGATTTTATGGTATTATAGGTTTGTTTTCTCTTCTTATATGATAGGATTTGTCTTGAGATATTTTGTTGCCTTTGAGTAGAGGCGGCAAGAAAATTTGGTTATTGATTAATATTAATGAGAAATATTGATTTGTTAATGGTTTTAATTTATTACAAGTCATAGAACTAAATAAGAAAAATGATATATATTGCGCTAACAATGCATTTGTACACACTTTAACTGGAAGAGTATGGGATTGATTTACATATGCTCCTAGAAATTGATCCTAAATATTTCAAGGTAAGATCTTTTACTTTTTCTTTTTTTTTCAATCTAGCTAAATAAAACCCATTTCTTACGCATTTTTCTTGGGATTTCTTCTTTGATGTTTGGCAATTTTGGATTTTTGGGATATTATAATCGAGGTGTAGATTTTTTGGCAAATGAAAGTTCAAAGCCACACTCAAGGGTTTTCAACAAGTTCTTCTCTTTTTTAAATTGTCATTAAGGCTGTATCTTTTGTTGTTCTTTGCCCTTTTTTGAAGTTTAATCTCTTGTGTAAAGTAATTATTTTTAGTTCATTCTATTTTTTGCAAATCTTAATTGTTTATTAATATCTTTTTGTTGTTTTTCCTTCAAGGTGAGGGCATTAAAGGAGCATCCATCTCTTCCTCTTTGCGCCACTTTAATTGTTGATCTAATTTTGGTCTAAGAATGTTGCAGAATCAAAGTTATTTTAGACAAAATATTATATATATATATATATATATATATATATATATATGTGTGTGTGTGTGTGTGTGTGTGTGTGTGTGTGTGTGTGTGGCTCAAAAATACAAATAAAGAGTTGTATCGAGTTGTTAATTGTGTAAGTGTGTGTGATTTGTAAATTGTATAAGTTGGTATGATTATATTGTGAGTCTTGACTTTTATATCTTGAAGAATAGACTCTACATAAAAAAAAAAATTTTACTAAGCACTAATATATTTTCAGTTGTTTCATATTTTTTTATTTGATATTTGACAACTATTATCTCAAGATGTTCTTCCTCTTTATTCTACTATTTATCACGGTTTCTGATCCCTTTAGTAATTTTGTGATCAAATCTATATTTTGTTTTCTAATGATGAGAAGTTTAATTGATTCAATTGGTACATTTATATAGTTTAAATTTTTAATTTTTCATATATATTTTGTAATAGTTTAATATAATACGTTATTTGCTTTTAAAAAATTACTAATCTTATTACATCACAAGCAAAATAATAAAATACCCACACATCACTCAGACACTCACATTAGTAGCATGCAGACACTCACACTAGAAGCATAAGTTAATACTAAAGCCAAAATAGTTGCTTGAAAGGAAGCATTTTCACGGACTAGATTACTATCTCCGGTTCAAAATAATTGTTGTACATGAATTAAGGATGGCATTAAATATAGCGTAAAATAATATCTTAACATTCTTAAAATATGAAAAATAAATTAGCGAGTAAATGCTAAATAGTTGCTTGAAAAGAAGCATTTCAAATGGGTTAATATTAAGCTAATACTTGACTATTCGTATAATATATTTCTCCCGTTAAAAATTGAATATTAGGTAAACATATAGGTTCAAAACGAAAGAAATAATTACCTTTTCATATTTGACAAGAATGAATTAGCCGGGGAAAAAAATCTCCAAACCCGAAAAATATAGGCCACAGCAAGTGGAAGAAAACTTTTGATCAGTTTCGGCCAAAAAGATCAATTACGTTGCTAAAGAAAGCAAAAGCAAACAATTCCACTCGGGCCCTTGGCCGCTTTAGGCTTCTGCCATTTGGGCAATTGGTGTCCATGCGAACGACACGCTTCTGGACGATTTCAAACACACCCCTCCACGAGCAACCTTGGTGCGTTTGCATGGCCAACTCTCTCCTAGACTCCTAGTCATAGTTACGCCGCAACTCGTACAATTCGAATGTTCTCTTCCTCTCTATATAAACTTCACTATCCTTTAACTCATCGAGTGTGAATCGTCCTTAATTCCCAACTTTGTAAATCTCCGCCCCTCCACTTTCTTGAAACCCTATCCCTAATACTTTCTTCAAACCCTAATCCAAACTAGTAGGACTATCACGCTTAAAGTGTCGATGTCGGTGGTGATCGGCTGTGAAGTGCATGATGAAAATGGACTTCTCATTGTTGTGGATCCTCGAAGTGATGGAGGCAAGTTCCGCCACCATCTGGCAGCCGCAAGCAGCGAAGGTGATGGAGATGATGATGATGATGGAGATGGGGATTATGATTATGCACCAGCTGCTTGAGTATTAATTAAAGTTGCTAATACTTATTAGATTTACACAAACTCTAGTCAGCTATAGCTGGCCCGCTGTCTAGTATTGTAAAGTTGTTTGCTATAAACAAATATATCCCGAGTTTCAAAAGAGGAAAGTGAGCTTTCTGCTTTGGCTAAGAGAAATCCCTGTAAGAATGTTGTAGTATTATATGGATGATGAACCCTTTGCCCCGAAATTTATATACTCCTATTACTAGGTAATCTTTTTTCTTTCTTTCTTTTTCTTTTCTTTTTTTGTGGGGGGTGGGGGCGGGTGGGCGGGAGGCGGGGGAGTTGAGAAGTTTATTGATGAAGAACAGTACAATAAACACTACATTGCAATGATCTTTACAAAGAATCAAAAGTACTGTATCAAGAATCAAACAAACAAATGGACAATACTACATAAGAATAGCATAGATCTATGTGTATAACACAGTATCAAAAGCATCCAGTTGGATAATATTATTGGGAATATTAATTGCAAAAATTAGAAGATACAGCCTCGAGGATACCGTCCTCAAACAAATCTAGATCAGCTACACTCCAATTCCTTTCTTGCAACAGAGAGAGAGAGAGAGAGAGAGAAAGCCAGCCTTGAGAGCTGGAATTCTTAGTATATAAAAGTATTTAGAAGCATTGTGTTCCTGAATGTAAGACGATGATCCCAGCAGCCATTAACAAACATAATGAAACTGCAACTCTTTCCAAACTTGAGCAGAATATGAGCACTTAATAAATAGAAGACCACTAGATTCACCTTCCGAGCAGAAAACATAATACACTCGTTTGGGGTGGTAAAAAAATTTTTAAAAAAATCAAGGATGGGATTGTCTCAATATCTCCTGGAGGGCCAACGCCAAGCATTCCCTTCAAAGACAAAAGATAATATAAGATAAGGAAGGAAATAAAGGAATATTGTTGAGATATAGTTTTTTTTTATGGGTATTGTTGAGATGTAGTTGTACTATATATAGGTGGTGAGTAGTATTTTAGTTGTACTATATATATGTTGTAAGTACTATATGTAAGGTAAGCTGTTTTTGTAGACCAGGAGATGTACGTGGGGTTTCTAGGGTTTTCTTTGGTTTTATGAGGTGCTTGGTTACGGTAGCAATAACAGTATCCGTCCATTCATCGTTTGTCCCAAAACTTCCAAATATAATCCACATGAGAACAATATGGCCTAAGTTAGACCAATTACTACTACCTGATAATCTTGAGGTTTTACATGCATGAGAAGGCTGTTGTCTAATTGTTTATACACACAGAGCTTACGATGTTAACTGCCATATAATCTAATATTAAAACCTATGAGTCTCTTATTGTATTTATCTAACGGGTGATGTATATGGAGCTTAACTGATGACGTCACAGGTCAACAGATCTGAATGCTTATATATGTGGGGTTTTTTACTTTCCTTTAAGGATTAAAGAATGATTAAGTTGAATTATTCTATTCACGGATGATTGAATTTGTTTTTCTTTTCCGAATCGAAAACGTGATTGATAATTTTAAAACAGAAGTGCCCTAATTGTCCTCTACCTCTATCTCTACATCCATCATGCAGCTAGTTATTCATTAATATTAAAATAGTCGAAATTATTCTCAAATTATTTTTGCAATAAGATGAGTTAAAGAATTTGAATAACCTAACACATATAAAAAATAAAAAATTATACGCTAATTAAATAATCACTTCAAATTATATATTATAGTAAGCACTAATAACTATCAAAAATTTATTATTAGCTATCAACAACTATCTCCTTCATGATTTAAACATCAACATCCTATCACTATCAATAATTTATAGTAAGCACTACCTGAAAATAATCCTAACTCGTTAACTTTTATTAAAAAATACTCAGTTTAAAGTATAATTAAACTAAAACTCGATATATACGTCACATATACACGTCATTGTCCTTCATTTGAACGGCATACAAACTATAGAGTATAGAATATATATACAAAGGATACCCAAAAAAAAAAAAAGACTATACAAAGGGAAGGAAAATAAAAAGGTATGTTGACATTATGGAGTTATATTCCCCTTTTGTATGTCGTCATAAATCGCATAATTTTGGTCCTCATAGAATGTGTGGATTGTCGGTGCAATCTACTTGTTCCGTTAGGTGTCGTCTTACCATCGGCTTGCATTATTTAGTAGTCGTACATTTTAAAATATTATCTACAAAAATATTTTATCTATTCGAAATTAAATATTTATATATTTTTAAATATTTAAAATTTAATATATATTTTTAAATAATCATATATATTATTTACATTTTTAATACTAATCATCTTAAGTTAAAAAATTAAGCTCTACTAATATAAGAATTTCACTATTAATTCTTAAATTTTTTTACTTTTAGAGATTTAATAAACTTTATTAATATATAAATTTCATAACTAACTTTTTTAATTAATAAAAATATTATAATAATATAATTATAATTAAATCACTCTCTATAATTTTTATTTTGAATCAAAATACAATATGAATTCCGGAGGAATGGAATATTATGAAAATGGAGTTAGGTTCGGAACCACCACTAATTTTAGGGCCCTGGGCTTATATAGGCCAAATAGGCATCCACATGGCCTAGTAGTGGCCACGTGATCACCTAATTTCTTTTGGTTACACATCTTTCACGTTAAAAGACCACGTGGTATCTTTTGATCTTCAATCTAATATTGTCAAAATAGGTCGCTAATTCGTTTATCCAAATAAATAGACAAGTTTGGATTAGGACGTTAAACGGGTCAGGAATGTCATGTCTGGAAACTAGACCCATTACCGAACCTTATTATCAAAATGGGTCCACAAAGGATGGACACATGTACCCAATCTTATAGTTTACCGAATCGGGTCTGAAGTATACTTAATTATAATAAAAATTAAAAAAGTTATATTGTAGTTTATAAAATTTATTATCACAAATAAAATTTTAATGTAATATAGTATATATTTAAGAAATTATAAATGTAATATTTATAAGTTTCTAATATTAACTATTATACAAAAGTTTAAGTAGAATAAAAGAGACTAAAATATTTATAATTTTACTAAAATAACAACTTCAATTATTATACTAACTCAAGAGTCTCTTGTTAATTTCATACATAAAACAAAATTAGCTTTCAAATTAAGATCAACATGTATCACCAAATGCCACTTGTCTTCTTTCAAAAAAGAAAAAGAAAAGAAAGCCCATGACAAAAGTTATTAATCTAAAATGTATATATAACTTTAGAACATGTAAAATATATATTTTCGGTGAATAGCCAAAGATCTTTTATATCCTAATTTTAGATTTATATGCTCGTATATAATAAAAAGATAAGAAAAAGATAGACAAAAAAAACATAGAGAAAAAAAATAACTAGATTACGGTATGACCCGTTTAGCCCATGGACCTAATTAATAGAATTTATATAGATTGGAAATTTTTCAAACCGTGAAGAGTGACTGACCTATTTGATATTGCTAATCTTCACTTCACATTGACTCTAATAAACTTTTTGGAACTAAAAAGAAATATTGTTTTCAAGAATTACTTTGAATATGTATTAAATAATTTAATACAGTGGTTGGTGAAAAGTAGTGAAATATTGTAATACATTTTGCAACTATTAATTAAATAAATTTCTTGACTTTAACTCATTTTATTTAAAATTAAATGTCTGATTTAATTTGATATAAAATTAAATAAAAACTTTAAAAATATACAACAGTTTGACTATAATAGTAAGACTCATATATTAGGGATCTTATACCCATTAAATGAATAAGATTAGTTATAAAAGTTTAAAGTGGATATATGTTTGCTTCAAAAAAAGTTATTATTATTTTGAATAAACTAAAACAAAAATGTTAATATTCAACTTTTTACTAACATCCCATCACGTTGCTCAATTTGCCCTTTTTTTCCCCCTAGGACATGAGATGGTCATGTTGACACCCAAATACTATATTTTTCTGGGGAAAATCGATCTTTTTAATATACTATTAGTCTATTAGATCTTGTTTTAACCTAATTTTTCAAATATATAATCCACGTCAGTCGTCACCGATTAATCAATTTCATCCAAAATTTCTGGCACATGGTTACGTTAACCCATTAATGATTCTAAATTTAGCATGTTTTATAATGTTTAGGACGTTCGTTATTGAACAACAATAGTCGTCCTTCCAAAAATTGGGGCCTTTTTGGATTTGGTTTGACTCTGAGGTATTTTTTAAAAAGAATTTTATAAAAATAATTTTTTTATAAAAAAAATAAAACTCCTTATGTTAAGTTTGAGACTAAATCTAAATACACACTGGAATTCTGACCTGTCACAAGAAGCTCCCGCCTGGCAGACTCCCAGGTGCCACGCACGTAATCGGCGTCCGGTCTCGCAATCTTCCTCGTGTCTGACTGTGGCTATCCACGTCTCTTCCCGTTCCTCGCTTTTATATAAGCCCGGCGTATCTATTCTAGCTTCAGGCCAACAGCATTTCAATTCAAACCACGGTCTTACTCTTACTTCAGCATTTTCTTCCCGCAATCCCGACATTAAGTTCACCAGCGGAGTGAAGATGCTGTTCGTGATGTCCAAGAACGCTGCTTCCTGTTACAAGAAGCTTGCAGATGGAGCTGATGACCACGACGGCTACAACTACGCCCCTGCTGCCTACTTGGAAGGGGACGGTGACGATGATGACGGAGATTACGATTATGCTCCGGCAGCCTGAGCAGTGCATGGCCCTGAGATGCTGATTCCTGTAGAGCCTAGCTGTGATGACAACTTCACGGGTTCAGTTACTTGTAGTAACTGAGTATTAATCCCTAATTAGTATTTTCCAATGGACCAAATCAGTTTTTTCCTGGCATTGGATTCATAATACTTACTCTGTTTCAAAATATAGGATTTTTGGTTGTTCTTTCCATTCCAAGATGTTTAGCTAGTTTGAAACAGAGGGAGTAACATGATAGTAGTAGTTGAGTGTGTGCTCTTACAAATAGTAGTTGCAGATGGATCAAGTTGGACTCTATGATGATGTAATAATTTTAACTCTATTATAAGAGATGGAGAGCTCTTCTCATAGTATTTGTTTAAGAGTTCTGTCGCTTTACTTTTGGTTGCTTGTCTTTGTAGATCTTAAGTTGTTTAACAGTGGACTTGGATGAAATGAGTCCACCTATAACTAACTGAATCGAACTTAGAGCACGTGTAAATTTTTACTGACGTGTATATTTTAATCCCAAAAAGAAAACTCCTATTCCTTTTTTTAGAATTAAGAAAATTTATTAAGTGAAGAAGTAAACCTAAGTTCTTAACGTAACAAGCGCATATAATACATCATGATCTTTATCTGTATATTTTTAACTATTTTGGAGTGTTGGACACCCATTTTATCAGCATTCAGAAGTGGCAAAATGTCATCAGGAGGCTTTGGCAAAATCCTATTCAGCTGTGATTTCTATTTAAACCAAGTTAATGAAGACCAGTAATAGAATAAGGAGAAAACAAAAACTCTAAGGCCATGGGAACGTAAATTCATCCAGCATATTTTTCCTCTTTCAGGCTTAGTTTGGTTCACAAATGGGGAGAGAGATGGGAACATATACTTCATCTTTATTTAGGAGAAGTATTTCTTTTTAACTTCTTTTTGTTTGATATGAGAGAAAGAATGGTGGGAGGGAAAGAGGAGAGGAAAGAAAATTATTACATAATTTTACTTTTTTATTCCTTATTCTTCCTCTTATCTAATATTTTAAACTAAAAAGTAATACTAAATGAGTTATTCATACCCTCAACTTATTTTTTCTCTTCCAATCCCTCCACACGGAACCCAATGCAATTTCTCATCTTACATCTCACTTTTTCTCTCACAAAAAATTCTCTCTCTCGAAACCCAAGACAAAAAATCTCAAAATCAAACTCTATCCAATCACACCCTTACTTCCCCTTCACTTCTTACTCCAACCAAATGACATTCCTCATTTACTTCCTCTTTACTTTTTACTCTAACCAAATGACATAAATGAAACATTTACGTTCACATTTACTTTTCTTCCCATTTACTTCCACATTTCAGCCCAACCAAACTAAACCTCAATTTCAGAAAATGTACATGACAAGAAGAAAAATAAAGCATTCTGTAAAATCTAGAAGTCTGTCTACCAAAGTAAAGAAGAAAGGCAATCAATCAGTGAGAGGGATGCGTCTACAGTGCGGATATGATGGTTTTTCGCCACTGTAGCGAAGTCCAACAAAAGCCGCACGATTGAATGAGAAAGCATCTCAGGCAGCCACATGACCAGTGGGAGGGACAGACTTTCTTTTTGCTGACTATTACAGAAAAAGGCTTTGAAGTGCAAGGGGACCTCAAGTTAGTACGCATGTCTGCAGTGGAGAAAGTCATCATTGTTAACTTGCTAAAGCTGAAAATTCTTGGAAAATTTATTGACTGATATTGAGCGAAGACGAAGCCTTTTTCACCTGTCAGCAATAAATACCTACCTGTGCCATTCTGTATAAATGACATGTAATTGAATTTTCTGACTAGGCATGTCAACAATCTGATCTGGCTCTGCCTGTGCATAATTTGGTGCCAATCTGTAACTCGTAGTGGGTCTTTGCATCCTTCAGGTATTACTCCACAAGTTTCCACGTGCTAATCTCAAGTTCAGCCAACTGTTACATGCCACTAGGCATATTCTTATAGGGGGTAAATTCTACAAGAGACGGGAACTATTGACCCCCTCTCAGGACCATTTATACAGTCAGCGAACTCTGCATACAGCGGCCCACTATTTCTGAGATGGGGTTCCAACGACTAGCCGGGCCAAGAAATTTCGCATAGATAGAGTCAATCTTTATGCATGTCCCTTACGTCCCTCAAAAGCCAGTATACTGGTTCGAACCTTACTAAGGGCATAGAAATCCTGCATTCTGATTCTGATTCTGATTCTGATTCTCATTCTTGTGCACCTTTTCTTCCTAGAGGTATCTTCTTCAGGCAAACAGAGAACCATTTTTCCAACTTATCCACAAGGTACAAGATGCATCGTGGAAGATGATGATGAATATGGATATGCTCCAGCACCATCCTTGAAAGTGAGGATGAAAACATGAAGATGCACGGGGTATATGAAAGAAACTAACTTGGAATTACTGGCATCAAATGTTCGGATCATATTGATACTCAAGATGCTTAGAGAGAATCTCCTGAAAATGAAAACAGGAAAAGGGGTAAAGCTTCAAAATTGGCTTCAATTATCAAGTCTTTTGTATTTTGGATAACAACTATATCAGTTAAGGCTTTCTATTCTGTTGATATCCGTGGGGACTGTTCCCCAGCAATCTTATAATATTTTAACCTTTGTTCTCTGCTGTCACAAAAGTTTGGATGCCATCAGCACTAACATACAGCCAAGTCCCAACTTAGACCATGCAATAAGTTGTTGTTCTCAGCCAATCATTAGTTAAGAATGCTTAAGTTTCAGAATTTTGATCAGTTATTGCAACTAATTATTTGTGGCAGTCGCACAGACGTTATAACCTGAAAAGAGAAATAGTCAAGGACAGGACAATCCGTATTAAATATAGTCAATCATTCCTATTTGAAGGATGTCTACAATTAAGCATTAGGTGATAGCGCTCTCTTTAGTCTCTACCTTCCTTCACCCCTTCAATTTGCGTAAGATCTTTTAGGCAAGCAATGTGACACCTGCATTTAGGCCCAGTAAGGATACCTGGGTTATATGATTATGATGAACTGGTGAACTGTTCAGTTTCAGGCAAGTTACTAAGTATATTTTTTAGGCATGTAACATAGAGAAGTCAATGTTAACAAGTTTATTTTTTCTAATTTCCTTTTCAAATAAAAACGAGAAGTAAATGTCCTTGGCTTACCCCGTGACTGCAAGAGAACTTTTATGATTTTTTTTTATCTTGTGGTCAATATTTTAAAGAGGTCATCGAGATAATCACATTAAGCACATTTGGACAATGTAAGATGTTTAACATGGCAGCCTTGAAGCCTTAGAAAATCCAAGATACCTATTCTCTTAAAACACAAATCTTATATTACATTGTGTAACTTCTGATAGCAAACTTGGACAGAACATTAAACGCATTTAACTGAAGGTTATGACATGAATTTACCTGGTAATAATTGTTCACTATACAAATCATTTGACAGCTTTGCAATTATATCTCTGCCTACAATTCTCATGGTTAAGTCACTGCAACTTCCTTGAGCAAATTTCTGTTGTTGAGCACATCAGAAAGCACTTGGTGGGTGAACATGCATATCAGGCCCATTTTGCTGCTCATTGAGTGACCCCAACACTTGTGCATCTGGCCAAATGCCTGCAAATAAACTATTCCCCGTTCCAATTTCTGATGATGCATACTAAAGACACTTCAAAATCTCTGAAGACCTTTCAGAAGATCCGAGGGATTGGAGATAGCTAGATTTGTCAGAATGTCATGCCTAAATTCAGCTGCTTTGTTCGTTGTCTTATAAAGTCAAAGTGGCTTGGTTATGGTAGCTGACATCATTTGAGATTCCTTCCCTGCTGTGTGGAATGCATCACTAGCATTAACTTCGGGTATATCAAAATCAACCTCAATTGAACTGCATCCAGGTGACTTCTTAACTCTCAAACCTCTCATTTGTCTTCTTACCTTCCTCGCATCTTCCCACCTGCTGGCAGATGCATATATGTTAGCCAGAAGAGAATGCATACTAGAATCACTAGACTCCATCTGCATAAGAAGCTTAGCAATACGTTCACCCCTATCAACATCGCCATAGGTCCTACAAGCACTGAGTAACGCACCGTAAAGGGGAATTACAAAATTTTCATCTTTGTTTGGTATCTTATCTATCATGTTCTCGGCTTCTTCCAATAATCCAGCACGACCAAATAGGTCAATTAGGCAACCATAATGTTCTAACTTTGGTTCTATCTGATAAATTTTCTCCATAGAATTAAAATGTTCCCGGCCTTCCTCAACCAGTCCCCCATGACTGCAAGCAGTTAAAACACCAATGAAGGTAATATCATCAGGTCTAATTCCAGCTTGTTTCATTTTTGAGAAAAGCTCCAAAGCTTTGCTTGTCATTCCATTCATGGCAAGAGCACTAATTATAGAAGTCCAAGTTGCTGCATCTTTCTCCTTTATGACATTGAAGAATTCCAAGGATTTTTCAACACACCCACACTTTGCATACATCTCTATCAGAGCAGTACCAACAACTTTATCTATAGGTATCCTATTTTCCTCAGTGTAACGATGAATCCATTCTCCCTGTTCCAAAGATCCCAACTGAGCACAGCCTGTAAGCAAAGCAACTAAGGTAAATTTATCTGGGCTTATTCTTTCAATTTGCATCTTCCTAAACAAAGCAATTGCCTCATCTACGTTGTTAAACTGCACATACCCATTGATCATAGCTGTCCAAAGCACGAGATCCCGGACTGGACTCCTATCAAACAACTCTCTAGCCTCATCCAGCAAGCCACAACTAACATATCCAGCCACCATACTTGTCCAACAAATCACATTCTTTTGGGGCATAGCGTCAAAAATTTGCCTAGCTATTACCAAACAACCACACTTAGAATACATATCCAACAAGGCATTCCCGATTCTGACAGTACATTGAAGCTCAGTGTTCACATATTCATGGATTTCCTTCCCTAGTTCCAAATTCTTCACTGCACTACAAGCAGATAAAGTACTTACCACGGTAGCTTCATCAGGTTTAGATTTTCCCGCCCGCCTCATCTTCCTATAAACTCCTACCGCATCCTCAAATCTATTACACATCACAAATCCAGATATCAACACATTCCAAGAAACCGAGTCTCTGTTAGGCATTTCGTCAAACACCTTTTTCAAACTACCTACACAACCTAGTTCACCATACATATCCATGATCGAGTTACAAATGTAGCAATCAAAACCACCCCCAGTTTTCCACACAAACCCATGAATCTTTTCACCCTCTTTTACCGTCCTCAAACTTCCAACTGCCTTAAACACAAACGGGTAAGTGTAATTATCAGGCCACAAACCATTTCCTCTCAACTTATCAAACAAGCAAAGGGCTTTTCTAAAAGAACCCGCCTTGGCATATGCTTTAATCATCACGTTATAGGTGAACAAACTCGGGTTTTCAATTTGGTTAAAGATTTCCTGGGCGTAGTGGAGGTTTCCGAGAAAAGGGTCGGTAGTGAAGGCTATCAGCTTGTGCAGAGTGTCTATATTTTGATGAAGGCCTAGAATGAAAACTTGGGCTTGGATTTGCTTGAGTTGATTCATGCATTTGCATGTCTTTAGGAGGTCTATGCATGCTTTCTTGGTCAGATGTATTGTATGTGAAGATGCAGCGGTTCTGTAGTGAATTGTCTTTGAAAGAATGGGGCGGCAAATAGACATCAAGAACCCAAATTTGAGTCGTCCTTGCAAGGAGAGTGCATCTGAATTTCGGGACTATTTATATTTTCAAATTTTCTACAAATTTCCTTCTGTAGTTTGCAGTAAATGATTTCAGGGTTGTTTATTGCCGCCCACTGTGTACAGTCCTATTGCCAACCCATCATATGCAGCGATGGCACAAACGCAACATTGCTATATTCTAAATTGGACCGTCACTAACATGCTTTTCTGTTTCAGTTTTAAGTATTGGTAGAAATTTTATTTTATTATAAAATAAATATTATTGAATAAAAAATTGACTTTCTTTTCTTTATTTACTCTTACAATAAAATACTGATATTTTGTTTAATAAATAATGATAAAATTCTGAATTGTAATTTTTCATAAAGAGAAAAAATATTTAATTAAATATAAATCAGTAAATTTATTAATATCTTAATGTTTATAAAAATTTTCAAAATGATATTTAAACTTAAATAGATAAAGTAATTATTAATTAGTAGGACTGTCAATTGGGCCGGGCTGACCGAAGCCCTGCTCGTTCGACCCGCTTAAATAAATAAATATATATATATATATATATATATATATATATATATATTATAAAAATATTATTATTATATAAAAATTTAAAAAATCGGGTTAGCAAAGCACGGCTCACTTAGCCCGATTGACACCCCTATTAATTAGCATCTCTTTTTTGTATGCGTTTTGCAAGTATTTATGTTTTAAGTATGAAGCACAAAGAAGGATTATCAAGATAGAAACTGTGGTTGTGTCTTCTTTCTTTTTTCTTTCTTAATCATTTTTTCTGGGATATTGGGATTAAGGGTAGGGTATGGATGGTTTTGTAGGGAGGAATGACTTGCAAATGATTTTTTTTTTTTTTTTTGAAGTGGATGGATAAATGACTTGTAGTGATGGAAATGGTGCAACAACGAGATGGAGAGAAATGAAGATAATGTATATCTATATGTGGATAAAAACTATGTTTGGATTGAATGAAAAGAGGAGAAAGGAAAGAAGAGGAGTTAAGGGGGATAGGAGAGGAGAGGGAGGAAGAGGATTAGTTTACACACTTGTAATATATAATTTTTTAATTTTATACAGTAAAAAACTTAATCATTTTTTAAAATAATCTTTCTCTCCTTTCTCCCTCTCTATCTCTCAATAAATTATGAATTCAACGAAAAATGCCTCTAATTAGTCGAAACGACGTCAAGGAGTAGCAATTGTACAAAAGATTCTTTCGATTCGATTTTGAGGTATAAACTTTCAAAAATTATCAATAAAGTCTCTTTTTTAATTTTTTTTGAAATCTGGATGAGTTTCGAGTCAGTTTCTACCAAGATCTAGTGGAACTCTGTCAAGTTCTGCCACGTGTGAGCATAACTTCACATGGGGTTTTGCCAACATGTGGCGAAACTCGACAACGAGTTTTGTCACGTTTTGATGAAACTCCACTCGAAAAAATTTATTTTTTAAATATTATTTATTAAATATTATAAATGAAATGACTTATATAATTAATGAATTTTATTATAATGCAATTGTCAAGTTAAAGTTATAATAATTGCCTTAATCATTTGTATCAATAATCTATTTATTTTTGTAATCTCACAAGTATCAGTAAAACTTATTTTTTTTAGTATTCTACAAAAATACTTTTACTAATTTGTTAAAACAATCATAACTCAATGAGATTACATACTCGTCGAGAGAAAATTAACCTAAAGTTTAAAACGATATCAATTAACAAATGCAAACAACTTACAACGCCTTATAAAACAAGTATTATTCTATTATAGAATTAAACTTTAAATGTGAATAAACTAAACATTGCGGCATTACTCGTCAAGTACCTCACCCTGCTATTGGGGTACGCTCTCGCTTATATGCGACTTCATACACCTCCACGTCTTTCTGCTCCAACGTCATTTACAAGGGATCATCTCCAATCTCTAGCGAACGATGCATCATATCTCATATTTGCAAAACAAGTCATATTTTATTATATAAACAATATTTTATTAAACATTGACTACTGTCAAAATTACAGATAAACTGTACTTACTATTGCATCCTTGAGAAGTGATGTTCCGAGTTAGGATAACCAATCTAAGAGAAGGTAAGAATTCTAGATGTTAGGTGACGAGAAATAATATGGTGCATATTGTAGAGTCGATGTCATCAGAGGCCAAGGTTAGGCTGGAATGAGGGGTAAGTACCAAGAACTCATTGCATGGGGGCGTCTAACTGCGGTGAATCAACTAACATCATAACATTTGGTGTTAAAATAGGTATGTCATTCGTACTACACTGATATGCCACAACCATTCATGAACACCGCTACCTAGTGGATGTAGTAATCAGATGTCATCCGTGCAAGCGATCGTTACGGTCAGTCACCGGTCCAAATCAAGTTTTGAATCTCGCTGTCTCTTGAAAAGCTCAGCCATCTACGATATACTAAAAAAATACTTTAAGTTTTCTAATATTTAAAATATAATTATACATTTAAACTACCAAAGTCAGGAAATGCAACTTTACCTAATAAATAAACTACTAAATTAAAATTAAATAATTAATAGAGGAACAAATTGACTAAACTAAACTTAACGTAAGGAAAAATGCTTACAAATAATTAAATATTTAATATATAAAAGTTACAATCTAATATAAAATAAATAATTTAACATTTAGTATGTATAGAAACAATTTATTAAGCGGGTCAATTGCATCAAACTCCAACAACTTAGGTTAGGAATTCCATTTATTTCAAAATTAAATCTACTAAATCAATAACGATGACATAAATAACTACATCATTTCGACATAATACAAAGTAAATTAATGATAACAGTTAGTTAATAAAAGTGACGAGAGTGGATACAAAGTTTCACAGCCACGTGGAAGTTTAGCCACAAAAATTGGGGACTTTCGCCAAAAAAAAAAAAGAAGAAGTAACACAAGAGTTCCGCCATAAACTGGCGGTACTTGAGTGTAACTTCTGCCACCAACTGGCGGAGGTCATAAACGAGTTCAGCCACTTTGTGGGAAAGCTCACACATATTTGAAAATTTCATGAAAATCGGATTGTTTTAAGGACTCTTTTCATGATGTTTATGCACAAATAAACAAAACTGATAAATTTTGAGAAACTAACCTTATATTGTGCAAACACGAAGTCAACCTATTGAAAATCCTTGAGCAGGTCATTAAACTTTCCAATGCCAAGAAAGTTGCACTGTACCTATAATATAGAACACTTCAAAGCATGTCCAAAAATCCAAAATCGTCAAAAATTAAAGAAGAAATCCTAGATCCATTAAAACAAACTACCCAGAAGAAGTTAAAATTGCCTTGAAATGGTTGGAGAATTGCAAGGGACTGATAAATTTTTCCTTTGGAATCTCACTCATCAGCTTGTCATAGGTGGCCTAAAATATAGATGTTTCACATTGTAACAATATAAGCCACTGAAAACAAACACAAATTTCAGTTGTTTCATTTAGTACAAACTTTACTTTCTCTTCTTTAACTGAAACCTTAAAAAAGGAGGTATGCATAGGCATAAACAGGACATGCTGATTGCAATGGACCACTTTGGTAATGGTTTGACATGAATATGCTACCCACATTTTACATTTGTATATAAACACTAATTTTAACCATATATCTTGAGAAGATGATCATGTCAGTACATGCATATAGACTATTTGATACAGATATCAAAGAGTTTGAAGAACTTATCTGTATCTATTTTTTAACAGACTGAAATATTCTATTAATGAATAAATAATTTGCTAGTTCTGCAGATCATTGGTACTTACTGCCTTTCTTTGGGGAGAGATTGTTCCAAAACTCTCCAACATCTTTGTGAACTTCCTCTCTCTCTATTTGCATACAGAGATTTGAACATTGAATACTTCTCAGCAAAGAAGTTGTATCTACTATTGGGTTTAGGGCAATTCGCGTCTTCTCACTTTTTTCTTTTTCTCTGACCTAAATGCTAAGGCTGAGGTTGTGGTTGGGTTGCCCAGTAAGGTATAATTTCAGTGCAAGATTTTATAAGTGCTTTAGAAGAGCCTGAATTGTTTGAATGATAAAGTATTCATTGAGAATCTCAATTGTTGCGGAACTATAGCACTATAACCAAAATGAATACCAGAAAAACCAAGAATCAGGTCAAAAAGAAAAAAATCACAAAATCACAATAGATTAACACTTTTATATGTCATATATACTATGAAGATAATGAATTTAGCCAAACCGACCTAGAAAAAATATCAAGATAAACTTTTTATTTCAATCCGCCTCTTGAGATTTTGATCTGAAGCAGTCAAGCTTTAGATTGAGATAAAACACCCACATAAAGATTGAATTTTGATCTGCATACAACAATAAATACGGGTTTATTAATTACGTTACAAACAACTCTATTTCATTAATTTCAAAAACACAAATGTTCAAAAGGACTCAATTTCACACCAACAATAATGTTCAAAATGAGTCAAACTCATAACAGATAGCCCCAAAGTACTATATTTAAGAAGCTTTTGCATATCTTTTCCCATAAGAAACCAAAAAAAGGCTTGCAAAAATAACAGAAAACATTAATCCTAAATCGATCTTCTTTTACAGCAAGTTACCATAAAAAGACACTAGCAAGCAAACCACCTGTTCCCCCTTGAAATGATGCCTGGGAACCACTAATGTTTTGCTAGAAACAACAACTAACTCGCCATTGTCTAATTTAATCCTTAAGCTAATGAGCAAACTCTTTCCACCAGAATGCCTTAAAAGAATGGTTAAATGAGATGCTGCATATAACTCAAAAATGCCATTTCTTTTATCCAAAAGCCAACTAAAAAAAAAAGAAAAAGCCATCTTGGAATCAAATTATGCACAGATTTGACATCAATACTAAAAACCAATAATCACACATGAAATTAAAAAAAAAATTGATACATCAATATGAACCGGTCCTAAAAGAAAGAGATGGGATTTTTACCTAGATTGAAGTAACATGGTGGCCAATCACAGAAAGATTACAAATGTTCTTCCTGAGCAAAAAAGTGCTATGCATAAAGAAAATTCTCTTTCTTTTCCCCTTTTGCCTGGATTCTACAAAATTAACAAAAAATTTAACATTTAAAATAAAAAGTGTAAGAACAAATAATCGAGATTCGAAACAGCATGTGCAAAACTTATCAGATTACAAAAGAGAGAAAAAAACTAAGAAGAATTGGCAAGAGTCCCAAACATAGGAAATAATGTTAATGTGATTTAATTCAAAATAGGGGCATGGAATATATCCAAAAAGAATAAAAAAACCATTTACAACAATCATGGGAAAACCCCAAAAGGAAAAAAATCTGACATTAATTGCTAAAAGAATTTGAGAAATAAGATCAATGGAGCTTCACCATCAATTAACGATAAATTAAAGCATGTAAAATTCACTTGTAAGGAATTGAAAATGGCAAAAAGATAGTATTCTCTGGGAATCAGAATCGGTCTCAGATGCCACCGCCACCAAAGCCGCAATCATCCTCCACTTCACTTTTGAACCCTAACCCTCGTACACAACCACCAGCAGCTTTAGTTATACCTCCGCCTTCGATCCAGCCATATGCAGTTGTTGTGCTTCCCTCTTTCCGGCTGGCAACGTCTCCGCTGCCTCAGTTTTCACCTCTTCCTCCCAACCCTAGTTTGTCGCAACCGCTGAGTTATCAGACACCGAGTTGAGTGCTACCGCTAGGTGTGAGTGCTATGCCGTAGCCAGCAGTAATGATACAGCCTTCTCCTAAAAGTGGACCTGGTCAGATTATTGGCCCACCTTTTGCAGCCCCATGGCAACCTTTGAGGCTGCCTTATGTGCCGATGCCAAATGGTTACCCGGCACTTCCCCGGCCTGCCACTGTGAGAGTGCGAGCCGAGAAGTCTGAATTATAATGAAAGAAATAGTTGAAATTCCCATAAAAATTGGGAAGCAAAAGAGTTTTCTTTATTTGTTTTGAAGTATCAAAACTTGATTTTTTTTCCTTTACTTTGGCTGTCAGTAGAGAGGCTTTTTAGTTGCTCTATTTTCTTTATTTTTTCTCATGTTTTATTTTCTGAATTTTGTTCTTCTTGACCTTTCTTAACTAAGCTCTTGAGCTATGGTTATGAGCTTTATACCTATTGATTTAGTTTTTCTTCTGTAAATGATACACATATATATAGATGCATATATCTATATAACATTAGAGTAATTTAATGAAGAGATTAATTTCTGGAATGATCTTTTGATTAGTTCAATGTTTTGTTATTGAAATTTGTGATAGTTGAATTATTTATATTAGAAAATCTTCTTAAATTCTTAAAAAATCATTTAATTTCAGTAAAATTAAGTGATTAACCTATGTAATTAATTCATGAAGATAGATTTAAAATAAATTCAAGATCATTAGTTGTATCTAAAAGTTAAAAAATCTATTGTTTAATATTATTGATAGATTCATTGGTTGTATAACTAACTATATATCATCAACATTAAAGTAATTAGTAGATTCATTGGTTGTATAACTAACTATATATCATCAACATTAAAGTAATTAGTAGATTTATAAATTTTAATATAAGCTGGATTTTACCTAAATTAAGGTAATTAATTATTTATATGAATTTATGTAGACACATTAATCAATGTATTCATAAATATATACAATACAACTTGACATCATAAGACTTCAATTAGACATAAAGTTGTCCACCTGTCATCTCTTAATGATTCTAACTCAACTTTAGTGGGTTTTAGCCTTTTGGTCTCCTTTCTCTCTATTTCTGTCTATTTTTTTTAGTGAAAATGAGACTATAATTTTAATATTTAACTAATCTCTAAATTTTTCTCACGCTCTATTCCTTTTATTTATAAAATATCTAAACACTATATTATATTTATATTGTGTTTGATTGGAAGATCATATGTCTTGTTCTCTCAAAGTGAATTTTTCTGTAAAAGTTCTGATTGGTTGTATCTTGCCCTTATGATTTAGCAAAAAAAAAAAGAAGAATCTTGTTTTATAAATTTGTAAAAAATGTGTTATATGTACGATGAGATTTAATAGTATTTTAAATTTAAGTTTTTTATTTTAAATAAAAAATAAAAATTTTAAAAATAAAAAATTTATATTAAAAAAATAATGTAATCGAAATACATACTAACCTCTCCGGATGCAACCAACAAAGCGTCTCGCCTTGCACGTTTTCTTTGTATTTAGCAAAACTCCGTGTTTGGATAAGCAAACTTTTGACCCGGCAAGAACCGTCAACCGTGTTCGACTTGCAAAATTTCACCAAACCCCAAAAGAAACCCCCTAAGGCCCGTATGCCCATTTTCATCTCCTGCTCCGGTAAATTTTCACCTCTCTCTGCGCATTAAAAATTTGTCAGAATTTCTCAGATCAGTAACCTCCTATACCAGTCGTCCTTTGATTTTTGTTTCTCTATTTTCTTGGATATTTATCTTTGATTAAATGACCATAGTTTATTTTGAATCTGTCGGTGGAAGTTGTTACTGTTCAAGTTTCAATAGGGTTTTATCGTCTCCCTCTCAAACTCTTCCCTTTTTAATGACTGCGTCTATAAATAGAATAGCATTTTACGATTCTCAGTAAGAAATTTTACTGTAATCCAACTGGATTGCAGTGGTTATATTAATCTCCTTGTCTTGAAGTTGATCTTCAGCTGCACATTTGCTTTTCTGTTCAGCCGGGTTCTTTTGATCTCCCAACATAGATCAAGACACACGTTTTCTGTAATTTTCCAGTATAATCACCTCTAGTTTGGCGGGCTGCTTTTTATTGTTCTCCAGGTTTAGCAGGCATTGTCGAATCCTGCTAAATTTTTCTAATTTTCCCCCATTTAGGAGAGAAAATCTTGAGCTTTTGGTTTCCAATTTCGCCATGAACCCTATTTTTAGTGGGCTTTCGCTTCTTCTTAATGCGTTGATCTCTCTTATTTAGGAATCTTCTCATCAAGTTCCTTTATTTCTTTCTTTTTCGCTCAGTTTGTCATTTATTTCGTAGCGCAAGGAGAAAAAAGGGAAAGCAAAACCCAGAATCCTTAGATTTGAACAATGGCTTCAATTAGATACGATGCACCAAAGCAATACTATGCCACTAGCAGTCTGGTAGTGGGTTATGCGCTCTGCTCTAGCTTGCTTGCTGTGATAAACAAGTTTGCTATCACAAAGTTTAACTTCCCTGGTCTGCTTACTGCTTTGCAATACTTAACTTCAGCTTTAGGTGTTTGGGTTTTGGGGAAACTGGGGCTTTTACACCATGATCCATTCACAATGGACATTGCTAAGAAGTTCTTGCCTGCTGCAATAGTTTTCTACTTGGCAATCTTCACAAACACCAATTTGTTGCGCCATGCCAATGTGGATACCTTCATAGTCTTTAGATCTTGTACGCCTCTGTTGGTTGCGCTAGCTGATACTGCATTCAGGAAGCAACCGTGTCCTTCAAAGTTAACATTTTTGTCACTGGTCATTATTTTGGGTGGTGCTTTTGGGTACGTTGCCACGGATTCTGCTTTTACATTGACAGCTTATTCTTGGGCATTTGCTTATCTGGTAACCATTACGACTGAGATGGTTTACATTAAGCATATGGTGACTAATCTTGGACTGAATACTTGGGGTTTTGTATTGTACAACAACTTGTTGTCATTAATGATGGCTCCTTTGTTTTGGATTATTACTGGAGAGTATCTTGATGTATTCGCTGCCTTGGGATCAAATAGAGGGAACCTTTTTGAGCCTGTTGCATTTTTGGCAGTTTCATTATCTTGTGTTTTCGGCTTGCTCATCAGTTTCTTTGGTTTCGCTGCAAGGAAGGCCATATCTGCCACAGCATTTACTGTTACAGGGGTGGTCAATAAGTTTCTGACAGTGGCAATTAATGTGTTGATTTGGGATAAGCATGCTAGTCCTTTTGGACTTGTTTGTTTACTATTGACAATTGCTGGTGGTGTTCTCTATCAGCAATCTGTCACTGGGGTTGGTAGTGCTCCATCTCAACGTGAATCTTCAGTCTCTAGACATATGGATAGTAAAACCACTGATGATAATCATAGTGGAGATGGAGATCCAGAGAAACGCATATCTGGTAAAATATCTGGGGTATAAGCCTTTTTATCAGTTTTAAGTGTAGTTTTTGAATATCTGCTGCTGTATCAGGTTACTTGGATAATCTATTTAGAATCTTTGTTTGAAATTTATTAGCGTTTATTTACATTTTCTTTCGATTAATGAATGATATTATTTCTGTTCTCAGTCTATTGGATAAAAATTTGGGTCCTATTGTGATAGTGGTTTTCCTCATTTTCTTTTCTTTATCACGTTCCTTGTTCTCCAAGTTGAGTTACTCATTCATTTCACTAGAGAGCTGGTAAATGCTGAAGCTTCATTATCAACTCGTATATCTAAATTTATGTTCCTCAGGTACTACTATATACTTGTCTTTTAACACTAAACTTTGTAATATTGGTAAGTATACCATATTTTGATTCATGATATGCAAATATTGACTAATGACTCTCTACCTATCATAGGAATATCATTAGCAGGACAATATACTTTCAACCTTGACTTGATAATATTAGAAACCATACTGCTATCGCTCAGGGCCATATGATTTTTAAGGCTAAATCTCTTGGTGGCGTGACATTTTCCGTTTGAAATGGCAACATTGTATTGAATTGAGATTTGATCTTAGAGATGTATCTCCAAGTTGTTTGCTTTGATTTTCTAATCTATCATTCATGTCCTTGACTCCATAAGGCTTGAGTATTATTAAAAACTCAAGGAGTTTAATAAATTTCCTTTTGTGTTCTCATGTCCCCTTTTGCTTTGAGATTTTCCCTTTTGATGCATCCATCAATCATCATCCCGTGCAGTTTTTTTCTGTTCACTTTTAATATGCCTCTTTGAATGTGAGGCTCTCTTTTGGTTTCTGTGGTTATTGTTCGCCTTTTTGTTTTGTCCTGTTTTTACCTTGTCTAAAATCAATTAAAGGGGTTTCTTTAAGCATGATTCCTTTGTCAAAGTACTACATCTCTTGCACTTTCAGGTAAAATGAGCGGAGAGTGTACATCCATACAAGATTCCTCTATACTCTTTCCAGGATGCATGACTTAGCTTCTACACTTGTATGCAAAGGATGGAAGCATTATGGCCTCTTTTAGATTGTTTTATTTGGTTCACATCTGAATGCTAATTGTGGCTTCTTCACCTTTCTCTAGTCGTTGAACTTCACTCTTGTTCCCTTTCTCTTCCATGATTTACTTGCCAAGCACTATTGTGAGGTTAAATTGTTGCATTTTATCCCAAAATAGCTGAAGATGGAAAGACATTTCTAACACTCTCATGTTCTAGCTAGCTTTTGTATTTATGACCTCATTTTCCTTTGTGCTTCTGGTCATGGTGCGGTGTTATTCCTGAAATGTGGCCCTAAGTGGTGAGTTTTCGAGGATTTATCGACCTAGATTGAGGCCTGTTCTCTGGATTTAGAATACACGATTCCCACAAATCTTTCTTATATGAGCTGTCATCTGAGAGGGGGACAAAAAAAAAAGAAAAAGATTATTTACTTTTACTGGATCATTGCACAATTTAATATATTAATAATAGAGGAATTCAATTTGAATTAGGGATTACGTGTACAACTAGAAGTGGTCCTTAACTACAGATTTATGTATTACAATAAAAAAAGGAGGGTTTTCAATGCGAGATTTTAAAACATATCTCTCCGTGGCACCAGTACTAAGTACGCTATGGTTCGGGGCTTTAGCAGGTCTATTGATAGAGATTAATCGTTTTTTTCCGGATGCGTTGACATCCCCTGACTTCCATTTTGTCTGCTTTTTCTTCTCTAAGTCCATCATCCCATCCATTCCCCATGAACTGCCAAAGGTGGACAAATCTTCATTTAAATGGCTTTTTAAGTTCAGAGTGCTGAGTAAATTTAAGTAAATTTCTTCATTGGAGTTGTTCGGTTGTGTGAATTTATTATCGAATGTAAGGAACAGCAGATAAATTTAGAATTAAGTAATTAAATGAATACATGATATATAGAATGAGTGGTAGAAATGAAGAAGTTGGACACAAAATTTGTCCAGTTTTTGGTTTCTTGATTCAATTTGTCGTGCCTCGCCCAAAAGTCTCTATAGGAACGTGCTCTATTCTTGGAATGATAAATCCGATGTCTTTCCAGGATGGCTATTTCCCTGCTGTAAACTTATGTGGGAGTTATTTACTACACGAATTGGTGTCCTGAGACTTGAACTTGAAGGAGTCCAAATGCAATTGGTAGCTTATTGCTAGCGTCTGTACTCTTTGATCCTCGGCCGAATGAAAATCAGGTCTGGTTATTTCGGGATCAAGACCAGCAAGCTTCAATTGGCTTGTAATGTCGTCCAGCATCAGGTGCAGTTCCCTGAGTGATGCCCATCTGAATTTTCTCCCTCTTGATGAAGATTTAGATCGAGAAGGACCATACAATAATAAATTTAGTACTACTATCAAATCAAAAAGAGATATAGATAAAGGTTTTAGTTAGACATAATTTAGTTTTAAAATTAAATTTAAAATTTTAAATGTGAGATTTATATTTTTTTATAAATAATATAATTTTTTTAAAATTTAAAATAAAAATTTTAAAATTAAATCTTATCACATCACATCCAAGATGTGGGGATGGTGGGATTCGGTAAAATCATTCAACAATTGGAGAATTCTTGAAAGAATTGGGCCAATTATGGTTCATGATGGTACACTATGAATGGTGCAAAAGAAAAAACCTGGTCAACCCGAGGCGGCTCAATATCAGCCGTGCTTCGCTTATGAGTTTTCACTTTTCCCTTCCCCTTTTAAGGGAATTACGAAGGAAAGAAAATTGCTTACTCCGCAACCGTCCATCAAGGCGCACAATTCTTAAAGCATTATAAACTATTCCTAATTATTAGTGCAAAATGGGTTTTCGTGGTCCTAAAAATCTTAGGGTGCATTTAGATTAGTTTCTATTTGAAAATTTTTATTGTGATAATGAAAAATAAAAATGAATTATTTTAATTTTTTAAAAGATGTAAGACTTCACATGAAAAAAATAAAAAATAAAATGCATGATTTTCGGTATGGAAAGATATATGTTAATATGCCATTTGAAAATAAATTGTGCAACTATATAACTCAAATTCTAAGTTGTTTATTGAAGACTTACAGAGAAATCTATATCCAGGAAAGGAGTCTTTTGGATAAAGTTTCCAAAAATTATTCTCAGGGAAAGGTAGGGAAAACGCCCTTCTCAGATTGTTCTCAATCAACCAGATATTGGGGGGCTTTGACTCTGCATAGCGTAAGATTTATTTTTCTTTTTATAGGATTTATTTTCTTTTTTATTAAGGTTTGTGACTTGTATTATAATTTATTATTGGTCATGTAATATTTACCCATAATGTGACACATTTTGTATTAAAAACTATTTTCACTCTCAAAATAGGAGAAAACCTCACAAGATTTCAATTGAACACATTTTTCTGAGAGTTATGAATTTTAAAATGGAGAAAAAATGCGAATCAAATCTAATAATTATATGCTACCTAGTCAAAGAATTTTTAGGACCTATTTAGAATGAGTTTCTGTTTAAATTGAATCGTATTGAATATCGTAAAAATAAAATGTTTGTAAAATAAAAAATTAAGTCCAAAATAAAAAGAGTGAAATATTTTGTATTGAAAAACTAATCTCGGTACCATTTTATGGCTTTTGCTGCCTTTTAACTATCCTAAGTACTAATCACGAAATACTATATATCTTATCGGATATTATATAAAGGATCACAACTTAATAAAAAATCTAAAAACAACAATCTCCCCATAGGAAAACAGATGAACGAAAGCAAAGAGTGTGCAGATGTCCCATTTCGTGTTTAGCAGGGGCATGAGGTGCCCCTTAACAGCAAGCAAAGGTCATTTTGCAGTGGATCCCTTTTACTGCATAGTGGCCACTCATCGACCGTCAACTCCTCAAGAGTGATTCCTTTTTTTCAGCATGTATCATTTCTGCTGCCATCAATGTCATTTCTGCTCGCATTTACTGATGGTGTATAGACTTTTTATATATATATATATATATATATATATACATTAATTTTAAAATATTTCTCAAACATTTTCAATCTCATAGACAACTTTGCTTCAGCATTTTAACTAAGTACTATTATTAATCTTATACGAGAAATACATAGAGAATTATGTCATTAGAAAGGCGTCGACGTCAAACCCCACTCCACCAAAACCTCCACGGTGTCTCATCCCATATCTGTACTCTATTAAAGATTTAAGTAAGTGATCCAACCCTTCTCTACATCTCCGCTAAACAACACCAAAACTTTGACCTTATTAACCCCATTACAATACCCTCATATTAATATTAATATATGTCGAACCCTATTAGAAGAATTGCATCGCCACCATTCCTTCCCCCGACCATGACATCTTAGTCGGTATCGGATGCCTCCTAGGCACATTTGTCCTTTCTCCCCGTGACGTTTGCATCTCATTAATCTATACCCTTATGCTTGTACTTAACCAATAATTAGTTTCCTTAAAATAATTTGCATAATCTTACTTGACCATCACCGTATAAACGAAAACATCTGACACATTTTAGACACTGGGGCAAGAAAACCTACTATTTGTAGCAGTTGGTTTCCTGTTTAATGGAAAGTGATCATAGGAGCCCGGCGTCGAATGCCATCGGATTTTTCCTTCTTCCGTCGGAGCTCATACAGCATATAATCCTTCAGCTTGCTTTGCCTGACATAGTCCGGTTGAAAGCAGTCAATAAAGCCATTGCCTCGATCTTCGCCGATCAAGACTTTGTTCGGGACTACAACTTCCAGTCGAGTTCTGCTACTTGGTTGTTCGTCTACAAGAAGAGATGGCGTCGGGATGCTCTGCTTCATGGCTATACCAATTGCTATTCTGACCGGTGGTTCGAGATTCTGATAGCGGACATGCTGAAGCGCGTGGTTCCTCCGGGGGAAGACCTCTATTTATTGGCTGCGTCGGATAATTTTTTCCTGTTCGCCTTGAACAGTAGCAGGGAAGTTATTTCGGTTAATCCCATGAATAGAACGGTCAAAAGAATCCCTCCAAGTCCACTAGGTCCACGTGGCACCTCGTCCTGGCGACGGTCGGGTATGAAATTGCTTTCTTGCCCTCTCGGTTCGGGTAATTTCTGTTTCCTGTTTGCAGAAATGAATGAAAATGGTCCGGTCCTATTCGAGTATGACTCAAGAAGTGAGCAATGGCACTCCACGGAAGCAATAGAGGATGGTGGTATTGAAGGACAGAGAGATCAGAATACTACTGCTAGTACCATTTTTCTAAGTGCGTTCAATGGCCGGAGTGGAAGCGTCGTTATTGCCAAAGAGCCTCATTGTGACACACCTCCCGTGGTCCTACGACCAAGATTTGCTGGAGGGGAGGACGAGGACGGACGATTAGCCGTTGGATTTAGCTGGGGTAACGTGATTGATCGATTACACGTGTTCGGTGATGGAAACCTGTTGATCATAAGATCCAACGGTGTAAGAGAAGAAGAGAATAGGAGAGTGAGAATGTTGAACAATATAGAACTATGGGGGTTGAGCTCAAATGGAAGGTATTGGGAATTTATTTCAAGGGTACCCAGCTGTCTGGTGGAGAAAATCAAGAAGCCCTATGGGGCTATGATGGGGTGTGTGGAGGAAAGACATGGGGTGGTGAGGGTCATCTTGATGTCCAATTTGGAGGGTTCATGGGACATAATTTGGCTACGCTATGATATCAGAAGCAAGACTTGGACTTGGCTCCCAATTCCTGACTGCAAAATGAAGGGTGCCGATATGGCTGGAATTGCATTCTCTTCTGGCCTCACTTTGAATTAGAGTTTTTCATTTTCTTTTTTCCATCTTTCGAGATTTTGGAGAAGGTGAAGTTTAAAGGTCAAATATATGACTCTGTGAACCTGAAAACAGGTAATGGCCTATTTTTGTAATTATCATTTGTACAGATCCCCTTTTCCCTCTTGTTTAAACTCATCCCTTATTGATGATGTTCTTTTTTACATTGGAATCAAGCGTGAAGTTTAAAGATTTTTTAAAAAATATTTTGCATTTTTCATGTACTCCTTTAATTTTAAAATATAAAATATTTTGATATTTTTTATACAGATTAAAGAAGAAAAAAAGAAAAAATATTTTTTATATTTTATCTTTAACTAATTTTAGTTATTCTTTACTAATATAAGAAAGAACGGGAGAATTATATTTATATGTAAAGATAATTTTAAAAAAATAATCTTTAATTTTTAATTATAAAATATTAAATATTTTGAGAAGAAAAAAATTCTCAAAAAATCTTATATTTTAATTCCTACAAGCATAAGACACTATTTTTTAATTCCTCTACTGTACAGGATTGGATTGATTCCAAGGATAGGGATGCTAATAATTGGAATTTATTATTTTGATTAGCAATTCATTCTTTCTAATTTTGATGAAATCGACTTCTCCACAATCAGGAAAACAATCTCCCACCTATTTATGTTAGGATAGTTGAAAATTTATCTTATTGTCTTGTTTTTTATGTTGTTCAAGATTCTTTGAATCCCACTTTGTAATTATGTTATTTTAGTGAATAAAAAAGGTCCCAATTTGTACCCTAAAAAAATGGGAAGAGTAAATACAGAGTGAGAAAAAAGTATGAAATTTGCCATTTGTAAAAAAAGGTTAAAAAAAATCATTTGTGAAAGCCAATCTAATGAAGTTGTTCGTTCAATTTTTAACTTAGGATTGTTTGATAAAATTGAATTTGAAAGACTGAAGTTTAAAATATTTAAATTTTAAATTCTGAATTTAAAGTTTGAAGACTAAACATGAATATGATATATGAATTTGAATTTGAAGAAAGAATTAATTAATATGTGATGATCATTTATTACTGAATTCTGAAATTTTAATTTTTAATTTTACATTTTTCAAAAATATTGAAAAGAAATGATTTTGTGTGAACTCTCATCATTTTTTGAAATATTATATTAGTAAAAATAATTTTTAAAAACTTTATTGTCGATGAAGAATTAATTATAATTTTATTTAACAATAATTTTTAATAAAAGTTTAAGATTTGATAACTTTGTAATTGTATCTTTTTTAAATTAATAATAATTATTAAAAATAAAAAGTTTTAAAAATTGATAAAGTACTAATTCGTAATGTGTTTTATTGAAATTAGAAATATATAAAAATAATAGAATAATTAGATAAATAATTAACATATTTAGACTTCAAACTTAAGTCACTCTAATTTTACTTTTCACTTAAAATTTATATACAATTAAACATGTCTTAAATAATTAAATAACTAACAAAATTTATTATCAAATGCATTTAAAAAATTAAGTATTTAATAGCACATGTTTTTAAATAAGCTTAATTCGATAAGTAATTATATTAATTAATTTTAAATACTTGATTAGATTATCAAACAAACCCTTATACTGGCGATGTGAGAGTGGTCCTACTGAGAAAAAACGCTTTTTCATTAAAAAATAGGAATACTTTCTAAAAGTTGTCAACAATAGAAGTGCATGAATTCATGCGGGCCGGGAGTGTAAAAAGAAACCAGGACTAGCCCAGAAATTTAGGGCTTTTACTGCGGCCTACTAACTGAACAATTACCAGACAATTCCACATCTTCTACTAACAAAAAGCAATGTAGGAAATTGAAAAATGACAATTAATTCTTCTCCTAAAGGCTAAATCATCGAGAAGAAAATAAAAATTCATATTAACGTGTGTATTTGCCATTTAGATAAAGATCTAACAGTTACTCCCTCAATCCTTGAAATTTCATGGAGATTAAAAATTTATTGAAATTTATAAAGTTTGAAAAAAAAGATTTATTAAGTGTCCTTCTTAACATTAAGTGTATCTCTTAGTTTAATCACGATTTATTAATTAGAATACTTAGAATTTATGGTAAGTAGTTGTACTTAAAAAAGAGGGTAAGAATATAAGAAATTAATTAAGGCTCCACTTGGAAAGAGTCCCATTTTAAAACTAAACTCAAAATTTTAAGTGTGAGACTTATATATATATATTTTTACAAACAATTTAACTTTTACGAAACTTAAGATAAAAAGTTTAAAACAAAACTCTATCTAATTATACCCTAATATTATAAATATAGCAGATATTATGAGATAAATAAAAGAAAGATAAATAAGCTAATATTCTGAAACGAATGGAGTAATTTAATAATTTTTTGAGCATGATTAATGAAATTCATACTCTCATAGAATGTGTTTTTAGTACTCTGGTGGAAAGCAAGCACCGATGAAGTCATAATCATTGCAAGGAAACAAGCCCACCAAAAACAAATTGGGAAATTTTCACAGGACTTGATTGCGAAACTATCGCGGCAGATAGAGTTTAAATTGCGATAAATGAACAATTCAATTAGTTAGAAGTATCTTTTATTAAACAATAAGTTATAAATTTGATTCGCTTTTTTCAGTATTAAAAGATTGTTAAGTTCAAACTCGTAATTACCAAACAACTGACAATCATAATATAGTAGTAATGCAATTGATAGAAGATACCTTTGAACAAGTGATTATTGGCTGGCTACTTTGGCCAAATTTGGAGTGTTAGACTAGTGTTATAGGGTTGAAATTTGGGAGTTACCTTAAACAAACATTAATATCAATAAGCATTCGTACTTCGTTTGATCCCACTAGGAGGGTAAGGGTTCAGTCAATATCGCCTTAGTCACTAATTTTTCATTGAATTGTAATTAAAATTTTTAGTTCGGACACACTCTCCTCTTCATAGTTCCAATACGAACTATGAATTTCGTAAAAACAAGAGTTTGTCTAAATGTAAAAGAAGATAAGCTCAAAGAGAGGAAGCGGATCTGGCGAGTAAAAAGTGAACGAATTTTGAATTGAACAGTCAAAGTAAAACACAGGGCGTTTTCTTAAAAAATCGATATTCCCCCTATGGTAGAAATCTAATGTTCGGGTGGAGGTGCCATATGAGAACACCAATGGCGTAAAATGTGCATTCCGTATAACGTGAGAGTGTCAGCAAGAAGGGCGGAGAGGACACACAATTAAAGTGTGTCTTAAACAAAACATGTTCTCATGGAGAATCGTTGTCCCCAATGCATTCCTTTCCTTTGCACGAGCACGGTGTTTTTTTAAAAAATAATATAATATTTTATATATTTTAAAATATAATTTTTTTATTTTTAAAAAATATTTAATTTTTTATAAATTTTAAGGATTAATTTTTTAAGTTGTCTTTTTCATAAATAAATATATATATATATTTTATTTTTAATATTTTAATAAAATTAATTAAGAATATAATAAAAAATACTTATTATTTTTTTAATGCATATAAAAATAATTAAAATACCTTATATTTTAAAATAGAAAAAATAAAAAATTTAAAAATTATCTTTATAATGATGGCTGTCACCTCTAATTATTTATAACACTTCTGCAATATTGTTTATAATATTTTTAATTATTATAATTTATCTTGTTTAGTTAGAATTTATATAAATAAAAAATTCTTATAATGAAAAATATTAAAAAGAGTGTTACAAAAGGTTTTGAATTTTTTTTAGTACATCATCTATCACATTTTCTAATACATTACTAAAAATGCAACATGTATGCACCTCCTAACCCTCTTCTTCCCCAACTCTAGAACTCTCTACTCCTCTGCCTTTGTTACTCTATAATGCTCTTCTTTTTGTGTGTGTGTGTGCAAAGCTAACGGAGGTAGAGGAGTAGGTCGTTACAGAGTTAGGGAAAAAGAGGGTTAGAAATTTTAGTAATATATTAACCCTGAAGGTTGTAATTTTGAATGGTCTCGCTTCCATACAAGTGGACCACTTAACCGTCCCCCGCCCCTACAATTCCCGGTGAAACTGCATTCACTGCAACTGCCAACATCCCCTTTGAGCAATATAAGTAATTACCGGAAAGTTATGCCCCTTATCACAGCCTATCAAAACGTTAAAAGATTAAAATCATATGAATTTGACAGCGAGGCCCTTTTCAATGCTGTGGGTGATTAGTTTCGACCCGTGGAAGTTTCATCACTTGGCTTTCTTTCGCGGAGTACCCTTAGCAATCAAGGTTCGGACATTTGCGAATGATCATGCTATTTTAGGAAAAAAAAGTATTTTGGACCTAAACACCACTTTTGGCTGGTGCCTTATTATACGGATTAGTTTTCTTTTGAATTTTTTTTATTTTAAGATAAATAATAAATTTGTTTGTAAGAGTAGATTATTGATTTCAAAGTGAAAATGGTAAAAAAAAAAAAAGAAGAACAAATGAGGAACTTTCTAACATGATTGATCCAATATAATTGTCTGTACGAGGCGAAAGTAATTTTTTTGACCAGCCCACTTCATTATATGAAATTACAGAGAACGTGGAATGAAAATCATTAGAGCAAAAATTCCATCTTTTGAAAAAAATTCACACTTTGAGAAATTCCATAATTTGAATGGATATATAGAAGTTAGGTATATGACAAAATTGCAGTAATAATTAAACTAGTCGAGATATGCAAGATAATGGAATCTTTATGCTCGATTTCCTCAACGTTAGGAGCATTTCAAAATTAGAACCATGTTAGTATACTCCACTAGGCTCTAGCAATTTCGAGGCACGTTTAATTGCAATTTAGGCTCTACTTGGATTGGATTAGTTTTTTCTACGAAATTCAATACAGATTTTTTATTTTGAGTCTTATATTTTATTTCACAAATAATTTACTTTTACAAAATTTAAAATAAAAAATTTTAAAATTAAATACTATTTAATTCCACCATTAATATGTGAATATCTTATTATCCCAAAAAAATAATTATTTAATTCTAGTAAAAGATTGTACATAATTTTTTAAAAAATTCTTTATTATTATAAAAGTGACTAAGGAAGAAAACGAATATTGTTGTCGATAAGTATTAAACTTGAAACTTCTCAATTAGATAAAGAACACTTTACCAAATATACTACTGTTATGTTACTACTTGGTTCAAAGATGCAATTTGATTATGATGCTCATGAGTAATTTTTTTAATATATAATCTTCAACTATCAGATTAATATCTTATTTGTCCAACAATTGAAGATTAACATATAGTAAATGATTATTTTTTATTATAAATAATTATTTATTATATCACATCACATATAGTAATTTAATTTTTTATCGTGATAATTATTTAACATATGACAAATAAATATTTTTTAAATTAATAATTATTTATTGAATATAAATTTCAAACCATTGAATTAATAAAACATCAATCAATTCGATGATTGAGGTTCTTTTTAACACCTACACTGAACTGTCACCAAAGACAAATATGGACAGCGTACCATTTTACCTTGCACCTTCATATATGACTCTGCAGCGTAGAACAAGTCCCCCGTGCAAATTATTTTGCCTTACTTTTTCCTCTCCCACAAAGCATAGAAATTTTATGGTGTTAGCTGTGTAACTAGTCAGTATCTCATAAGTTATACTCTGTCCAATCACATGAAGTCACATATACTGTAGGTCCTACCATTATCACTTACTCATTCATCAATACAGGGACCCATAGTATATGAGACTTCATGTGATTTGACAGAGTATAACTTATGTTATGATGACTAATTACATAGCTACCACCATAAAAATTTTTCACAAAGCATGTCCCGTCGGTTTAATCAAATTCACCTGCCTATGCTACAGACACCTTAGCATCCACATTTGCACATAAAAGGCACCAACGTTCTCACATCGTCATAACACCAGAAAAGGAAACAATGCAAAAAATTTAATTGTTTCTAAATTAGTAGAAATTTACTATTTTTTGTCTTCTGTTTAAGATCGAATATCAATTTCTCATTCAAAAAGAAAAAATAAAATTGAACATTCAATTTTAAATAAAAAAGTATAGCGTAATAAAAATAATTATCATAAAATTAATGTACTACACACAAACAAGTGTGAACAATGTTGGCAAAGAATGAAGGTGAGGTTGCTGGTGATTCCCAGAAGCGTCTGTGTAGCTGCAATTTATATTTGGGTATAGTTGCTTCAAGTAGCAGACTCCACGAAATTTCACTTTCAAGTTTCAACACAAATTCCATGAAATGTCTCATTATATAATTACCCCCCTTTTCACTTGTGGTGTTCCGACCTTATTCTCCTTAAGTATTAAAATTATGAATTAATTAATTGAACCGTCTTATCGACGTATTCTATTTTAAAATTTTCTCTCCCTTCTTTCTCTATCACACACACACATATTATTACGCCGCGAGATAAATTTATTTGAGAACAAGATTGAGCGCACCTTTGAAGAGCAAAAGAAATGAAATGTGGATGAATCAGATTTATTCTTAGAAGGTCATTTTCCGTGAATTATTTACTGACAAAAACACAAGGTCCGTTTCAGATTGTTAATTGTATCCATCACAGAAAAGAGAAATTGGCCGTTGGTGTCCCTCTCAAACGTTACATGTCCAAATTGTTTTTTCCCACCTTCCACTTCCATATATAGATAATTAAACTATTTCCAGAAAATAATTTCTTCAAATAATACCTTTTCTTTAACACAAAGACCCTTATATACACAAAGTATACAATTTATTATAAGTCATGAATATCACCAAATAATTTTAAATCTGGGTAATCTAATCATAGGATGCGAATATTTTAAATTTATAATTTATTGTAAAGATAACATTTTTATTGAAATTTTAAATTTATCTTGTAAACGCGTTACGTAGAAAAATAATTGAAGGTCATTTTCGAGGGGAAGTTAAGATTGGAGTCAATTCTTCAAATTGAATCAACTGGCCTCTCACCCATGACTGCATAAATTGAAAATAATACTTACCCTGGAGTTGTTATTACCGACCCATTTAATTCATTTCTGAAAGTAACCACGCCCTTGAAGTTGAACCATTGATAACGATTTTTCAGAAAACCTTATAACAGTAAAATTTTAAATTTACTGTTTACCATCTATGGAAGTTCACCTCTTTCATGAGTTTTCTCTTCAATCATACCATAAGGTCTATTGTGTTTGAAATGAAAAAAATATATATTTATATTTTATTTTTTCTTATAATTAATTTATCTTTTATGTAATTCATATTATAATTATAAAAAAAATAATTCAATCTCGAACTTCGCACAAAGAAGATGTTATTAAGCATTTTTTATTTTTTAAATTTTGGAAATTCTATCACTTTCTATGTTTCTTCCTTTCCTCGTTTCGGGGTTGTGTAGTTTTTTTATTTTTTTTCATCTTAAGTAGGTTTTAAAATTTAGAGGTCGCTGCCACGCTCGAGGGCTTGAAAGCCATCTCTTCTTCTTCTCAAACTCACACTTTAACCTCTTATCATCTCTGTCTCTGTGCCCCTCTCTCTCAGACAGGGTACTGGCCGGAGGGCATGGTGGAAAGAGCCCGTCAACAGCACAAGCTCTTCCTCCGGTGAACGGGAATCAAAAGGAAGATGGGTTACAACACGGGCTCGCAAGAGTCCTCCATTACAAGCAGCAGCGAGAGCTCCTCGTCTTGCTCCACCAGAACACCCGATCCGGTTGACCATCTTCTCACCGGCGCTGGATATCGGGTTCGATTTTCTGAGCTCAGTCAAGTGGCAAACAATCTGCAGCGGCTCGAAAACTTTATGCTCCATAATCCACTGGATTTCTCTCAACACCTAGCCAATGACATGGTTCACTATAATCCTTCCGACCTCGGTTTGTGGGTCGACTCTTTGTTGTCCGAACTCAACGAACCCTCATCCCTACCGGTTTTGCCAGCTCCCTTGGATCCAAATCTTGCTTCCGCTGGCACCACCGGGGTGAACGAATTATCTCCTGTGGCTCAGCCGCAGCAGCAGCGGCGGATTTTCTCTCATGACGTTTTTCAGGCAATGGACCAAGAACAAGAAGATTCGAGCATTCAGTTGGTCCACGTGTTGATGAATTGCGCGGAGTCAGTCCACTGTGGCAATCTCTCCTTGGCTTTCACCTTGGTGGAGGAACTCCAAGGTCTCTTGGCACAGGTAAATACAACCTCCGGTATTGGAAAGGTGGCCGGCTATTTCGTCGACGCCCTCAGCAGGCGGATATTCTCCGGAGCACAAGGGCTTAGTTCAATGAGCGCCTTGCCTTCCGAGAATGAGATCCTGTATCATCATTTCTACGAGGCCTCTCCTTATCTGAAATTTGCTCATTTTACAGCTAACCAAGCCATATTAGAGGCTTTTCAGGGTCATGATTGCGTCCACGTTATTGATTTCAATCTCATGCAAGGCTTGCAGTGGCCGGCGTTGATTCAGGCATTGGCCCTCCGCCCTGGAGGGCCGCCATTGCTTCGGCTAACCGGCATTGGCCCACCGTCCTCCGACGGCCGCGATTCTCTACGCGAGATAGGTCTGAAGTTGGCTGAATTGGCTCGCTCGGTGAACGTGAAATTTGCATTTCGTGGAGTGGCAGCTTCGAGGCTTGACGATATCAAGCCATGGATGTTGCTGGCCAGTCCGGGTGAAGCCATAGCAGTGAATTCAATTTTGCAGATCCATAAGCTACTCGGGCTGGAGTCGGCCCAAGGAACACCGATCGATTTGGTTTTGGAGTGGATCCGAAGCTTGAACCCGAAAATTGTTACGGTCGTGGAACAAGAAGCCAACCATAATCAAGCTGAGTTTGTGGATCGGTTTACGGAAGCATTGTACTATTATTCGACCATGTTCGACTCGCTGGCGGCTTCTTCGGCTCAGCCGGATAAAGCTTTCGCGGAGTTGTACATGCAGAGAGAGATATGTAACGTGGTGTGTCATGAGGGTCCTGCTCGGGCGGAGAGACATGAGCCGCTGGCAAAATGGAGGAGTCGGATGATTGGAGCCGGCTTCAAGCCATTGCAATTGGGATCCAATGCATTTAAGCAAGCCGGTATGTTGTTAACTTTATTCTCAGCAGAAGGTTACCGTGTGGAGGAGAAAGAAGGTTGTTTAACACTGGGCTGGCATAGCCGGCCGCTCATTGCCGCCTCGGCTTGGCAACCGGCCATATCTGAGCCAAGCCCTTGAAACGGAGAAAAACTTTGTCCTCGTTTCAAATATGATTAACCATTAAGAGAATTTGTTTATATTTTAGGCCTTGAATGTTGAAGATTTTGTAAGTTGTAGCACTGGAATTAATTGATCTCGAGAGACACGCTTTTAGGATTATCGATTGGAATGTTTTATTTTTATTTTTTTCTCAATTTAAAAGATTCAATTTTGAAAATTTTAATCCAATGCAAACCATTTAAAATCTCAAACTATTATTAGATTTGAATTAAATTGGATTGTATTCCTGTTGGTTTTTCCAAAGTTCAATCTAAAATCAATGTGTTTTGATCCAATTCAATGCAGAATTGCTAAATTGGATCTGATTGGAATAGATTAGATAGACTTATTTGATTTGAAACTTTTTTCAACACCTCTAATATTTGGACTGTCAATCAATTCTGCTTCCTGCTTTTTTCTTCCTCCCCTAAAGCAACCATTTCTTCACATGACAGAACAGACACCCTTGACTACTTTGATCGACTGTGGACATGGAAAAAGTAACAGCTAAAGGAAAAAAAGCCAAGGGAATTGGCGAAGGTGTAATGAAGAATCTGATACAGAATTCAAAAAGGGAAAAGCTAACAAAAGGGTAGGAGATCTGCACACCCTGCTACTTATCCTGAAGTTACTTGTTGAATGTGTGATGAAGTAATAATAATACGGGCAGGCACAAAATGGACAATTTTGCTCTAAGAAATGCAGATGTCGTAGGATTTCATCTCTCAATGACCACAATCTCCTCGACTCGAAATGGATGCCCTAAAAACTGTTTGATGTTTTGCCTGAAAGAAAAAGATAAGAGTAGTAGGACGACTAGTACTACTGCTTTAGAGGTTAGCAAATACTAGTAGTAACATGCATGGAGAGCATCGTCCTAGCTGTTGTGATGTTACATGACCAAGCATTTCTCCCACAATGCGCACTCACTCCAAGATGCTCTTTCCTAGGTTTATACTTCGTACCCTACCTAGGTTAAAACTTAAAAAAGAAAATTTATCCTCTATATTCTTCCTATTTTAAAATATATAAGGGTTTTTGTTCTTTTTTTGCATAAATTTAAAAAGTAAAGGATATTTTTTAAAATATATTATTTACTAATTTTATTAATATAATAAAAATAAAATAATTATATTTTAATACAAATAATTTTAAAAAATTTATAAATTATTAAATATTTTTAGAAGAGAAAAAATTGCAAAAAGATTTTACATTTTGAAATAAAAAAGTATTTATGCTATTGCGGGTGAACTTGGACATGATTTAATTTTAAAATAAAATTTAAAATTTCAAGATAGAAATTGCATCTTCTTTTATAAATAATTTAATTTTTATAAAATCTTAAAACAAAAATTTCAAAACTAAATCCTATCCTATCACACCCATAATTTTAATTACCTGCATAATCGAGACCTCCCTCTTCGACGAACTAGCTCCTAAGCCCTAATTTCTGTTTTTGTAACATCAAAATGTATTCAAAAAGTTCTCAATTTTATTCTGCTCCATTAAAAAAATACAAATTGGCAGTAGATTTTCAAAATTGACTGTTTTTCCTTTTTTTTGGCATATTTTTTATAGACAATCTACTACATAGTGTATACGTACATTTTGTTGGTATTTTGCAAGTGGTTTATTTAAGAAAAAATGAAAAAATTGTAGCACATAGAATTACGGATGAAAAATCATTAAAGAAGATGGTTACGGAGGAAGAATTGCGGTTGTGGAAAATGA
This sequence comes from Rauvolfia tetraphylla, assembly GCA_030512225.1. Lineage (NCBI taxonomy): Eukaryota > Viridiplantae > Streptophyta > Magnoliopsida > Gentianales > Apocynaceae > Rauvolfia > Rauvolfia tetraphylla. The sequence goes on along the minus strand of JAJQKT010000045.1, from coordinate 7,454,651 downwards.
CCATTGTCCCAAATCACATGCTTCAATGTCCACAGCGTCTGCATTTGGGACCACAAGTCAATATCAAGAAGGGACCAAACCTCATAGATTTAGGCCCAAGTCTTTTGCTGGGCCACCCGATGTCCAACTTTTTTATTGTTCTACTTTGGAGTCTCAATCCACCCACGTGTATTTGACATTGAAAATCTCACTTAATTACTACCCTTTTGCCCTTTTTTCTCCCTCACATGCCCCGCCTGCTTTTTGGATCCTTTTTTCAATTTTCTTTTCGATGGGATTTTCTAATTTATTTCCTTTATTTTTTACTTTCTAGCTTCCTTTTATTATATACTTAAATATTTTATTTTAACTTAATAAAAAAAATTTAAAATAATTATTAAAAATTTTACTATAATATTTTTATTAATTAAAAAATTTAGTAATAAAATTTATATATTAGTGAAGTTAAAACTCTTTAAATTAATAAAGTAAAAAATTTTAGTAATTGACCCATTTTGTCAATGAAATTTAATAATAAAAATTTAAATAAAATATATAATTATTTTTAAAAAATAAATATTTAATTTTAAATATTTTTAAAATATATATAAACAATCAATTTTGAACGGTTGGATGGAGTACAAAAGAATTCAACAGTCAAGTATCCATCTCATGTCCTTTCCTTCCCCCACCAAAGATAAAGAGGTAGCTATCACATAATTCAACAAGTTGAAGTTCAAAACCACGAATTTCCTGTCTCCAAAGTTCGAAAAGTTCTAGCAAAGGGGAAATATCCTCACACCTATTCAAGATTAGGAAAGACAGCAAAACACCTTTTAGTTTATGCCCACCTTATTCCTTTTCATCCCCGCCCTTTTTCATGCACTGGAAAAGTGTTTACAAGAACCTAGACCTTTATAAGGGGTGCAATTTAAAGCACTGAATTTCAATATTTGGTTGAATTTTATGTTTCTCAGAAAATAACAATTCAACAACATTATGTTTTGAAGTGCTGGTTAAGATTGTGGAAAGTAGAAGTTCAGTTACAAACCTTCACCCCAAGCACCAAACCCAAATATTAGGCTACAAGCGCTTGTTCTTTTAAATGCAAAAATTTCGTAGACATCACCTATTTACATAACAAAAACTACAACATTGAGAAAGAGAAAACCTGCTAACAACATCTCTATATGCTACTTGTATAACTATGCTTAATAACTAACAATAGAACATCACATTCTTCACTCTCTCTTTCAGTGCTGGGAGAGGCCGGACAGCTGAACCACCAGTCAATCGACTACTACGAGAAGCATTCTCGTGACTTTCAGGATCCATGTAAAACCGCGCTCTGTAGGCTGCTAGATGTGCATAATATGCAGGAGGCACTGCATCAACCATTGTTTACAAACATGTAAATTTGATACGCGTTTGAAGATGTTAACAATATGATCCATTGACGTGTAAGAGAACAGTGATCATTACCTACAGAGACCGATCGAGTGCATCGAGCATACCTGCAGAATTGCATCACTCAATTAGAAGTACTATGAGGGCATCCAGCAATATGGAGTGAGGATAGGAAGGCTTGGAAATCATTCGTAAGAAAACTAAAGTAGGAGAATAAGATATTTACGTATAACATAGGTTGTTCGTCAGGGACTGGATTTCATCTGCTGTAAAATTGTTCTCATCCCATAGAACATGATAATGTGCTGGTCGACTAGTACCCTGTCAATGCCAGATCAATTGATTTAATGAAGCCAAATAACCAAAAAAACAGAAAAATCTGTGATTTTTCCTATTATATTTCTCTTTGTTGAAAGCTTAAAATAAGATGGAGCTAGTTAACTAGAAAGCCTCAAATGTGCAATCTGTACCTGAATTCCGGCATGACTGCACAAATAAAAGTCGAATTCAGTGGGGTGACAAATTTGAGTATCTACAACTGTGCCTGCAATAAAAAATTTTAAACCGGTTGAGATCGTTGTACAAAGTCTTATGACTAAAGAAAGTTGACAGTTTTATCTCAGGAAGCTAAATGAACTCCCAAGAAAGCACTGAAATTATTGGCCCCGAGTCTCTTTATCTCTTTTGTACGTGTTATTTAGCTTCTTATATGGTTATCTACTTACTGAGGATAAGGTTCCATCAGACCTCAGAAGCACAGAACTTAAGGGCCACCAGAGCAAAAGCTTACCGGGTAAGACGTTCCCGCTCCTGTCTATGTTACTCTTGTCATTATGATTGTTTGCGAAAAGTCGTGTGTGGTGTCGTTTTTGGACAACAATGAAAGTCACAGGAGGTTGGTAACCAGGTTCAAGAGATGCACACGCCTGGAAAAGCAGAAATATGAGCAAGAGAAAATGAGCAGGGCAGTCTTTGATGCAAGAGTTGAGGAGATACAAACTAACCTTACGAATGGCATCAAGTTCATACAGTAGAACCTGGTAAAACTGTCCATCACTAACACCATCCCTGCATAGATCAAGTTGACACCAATACTTATAGCATCACCGTAATATACTTCAGCCTATAAGAACTCCATGTAGCTCACAATGTTTAGAAAAGACAGTTGTATTCAGAGGTACATATTCAGCACTTTTGGATAATGTCGACCTCATGGAACCAAATAAAATTCAAATTCATAAGTTGAATTCTGACATTTTTTGAATACCTGTAGAAGATTATTCTCAGTGGTTTGCATCCAGTTGACTTCTTAAATGCTAGTAAAAGCTCTCTGCAGTTGAGAATACAAAATCGTGAATGTTATTAAGCAGCACAAACAGTGACTATTTTTTGTAACTGTTCACTGTTTTAGTCAACTGTTTATTGTGTATTCTACTTATTTCCAGAAAGAAACATCATAAGGCAGTTCTCGCATTTTAGACTTCACAAACATCAATAGCAGATATAGAGTGGTGTTATATTGAACAACTTCACCAAGAATGGCATTTGGGATGGAATTTTGGATCAACAAAGGCTAGCAAATATACTAGGAAATAAAATCTAGTGGTTAACCAAGAATATACTAATTTTAGAAGGAAAAAATGATATAATCAGATGGAATTCTCAGGAGAAAACTTGAATGATCAATCTAACACAGCATCATATTGCTAGAAATTGAGTGCATATCCCAATAGTTGACTTTAACTTCACATCATATCAAAAGGAGAACAAGACTTCCCCTTTAAAAAAAACAAATCTGGAAAAGGAATTGATGAGTATGGGAGGAGCACCTGATCATGCCTCCAGATACCGTGCCCCATTGAGGATCTTTCCAGGTTCTATACAAATCCTGAATTAGTTCTTGTCTATGTGGCTGAGCACATACCAACCCCGCATATTTAGTAACTTCTGGCCAGTCTTGGGATGCCACAACCTAAATTCAAGTTTAAGGTTCAGATAAGCTACTCCATCGTGGAAGAGCTACAAAGTGAAAAAGGTTTAAATTCTTACAGCAGCAATAGACGGGCTAGACTCCTCTCCACACTCTGGATGAGTAACATCAGCTCCAAATATTATTGTTGGAATGTCACTTACCAAAGGTATTTTCCATCGCAACGCATCCATAAGGACAGTATTTCTTCCTCCCATCTATCAGGTTGAAGAACAAAGAAAAAGATGATTTGTTTCCGTTGCGTCAGTATCCAACAAATATGAATGTTGGTAATCCAAAGCCAAAATAGTCAGCTTCTCCCACCATACCTTTACATTGATCTTCAACGACACATTTGAGAGGTACTGCTTGCTAACTTTTAAGACATGCTTAGTAAGACAGCACTGAGAGATCAGCCCCAGGTCAGTTTCACAAATTCGTTTCAGATTACCTGAATATTTTAGCATATTTATTCCAGGTCAGCAAAACCACTTTGCAGTGCAGATCATCGAAAATTGAGCATGAAAAGTGCAAATGGCATCTATATGTTCTCCTGTGTAATTTAATGCTATAGTCGCTAGAATTATCACTATCCACAGATTTCATTTTGAGTCAAACTTCAGAAGGCAAACTATAATGGCAGATTCTGCAAAAAGCTAAAATGAACAATCATCAAGCATCATACAGAGATGAATATGACCAGTTGACCACATACCATACAAAGAGCCATTATTGTCAGGGAGAATGGCAATAAGCAACTCTAATTCTTTTCCCCCTAATTTGTTAGCAGCAGCATTGCAAACATAATCGAGGGCCTTCTTTACTTGATCAGGTCTGGCAGAGTAGATCGGAATGACAGGGTCACTACTGAATTCCTGAAATGGAAGGGCAACAGTTTGCAGTTAGCCATTTGTTGGTCATATTTTTACCAGGGGGTTGGCGAGAGAGTAAATTTTTTTATAATCAGCTGAACCCAAAGATTCTTAAGAGGAAAAATTTACCATTCCAGAGATTTGACACATCTGAACCAGTTGTTGACAAAAGCTCAAAGCCGCACTTTCTTGGACACTTCGTGAGAAATTTATACAAGCCCAGTAATTAATAATACTTCCATTTATCACTTTCTGCATTAAGATAACAACTTTTACGGGTCAAGGATTTACATTCCCATTCAGGGATCAAAGTATTTTGAGTTGTTATTCTCATTCCATAAAAGGAGGTTAGATTACCTTATTTATCATATTCCACTGGCCTAGTTGAGGTAGGTGTTCTTTCTCCTTGCCAGTATCATGATACTTCAGCTACTTGAAACAAAAGACTGATTACATTGCCAGTAATAGGGCTAACGATCAAATACAGAGAGAAATCCAGAAATTACCCATGGAGCCGGAAGCACCCGAGCCTCGACTGATGCAGGCTTATCAGCAATACTGAGGCCAAATTCCTGGGCAAGAGGATCTTGCTTATATGCATTTTGATGAATTGTCTGGTTATGCAGCAGAGAAACTTTTAGTGTGACAGCCACGAGAACTTTAGGAACATTAAGGATATTTTCTTGTATTACAAATCTTTTGTCTAAATTGTGATGGCTGAACTCTTTCTCCGTAGTGTACACAAAGACAGCACTTTTAAGCTAGAAATTCACTGGTATCAAGCAGTTGAAATGTCTATGTATGCTAAAAGTCAATTCTCGGAGTCTATATATGAGACAAGCATAACAAATCCAGTAGAAACTTTAACCTGCACAATATCCAGTTCTTGTTCTTTAGGTCTTTGGCATGAAAACTTTAACAGGGCGGTTATCTGCTTCTCATTCAGCCTCTTGGTGTATCTCTGGCCCTCAACTATCTTGCAAGCCTAGATCGAAAGTGAAGCTTCACAGGTTGAGTGGAAATGTTTGAAAAACCATAAAGAGTTTGTATATTGATCATATACCTCCATTGGCAAGTAATTTACTTTCTTTTGACTTCCCACTTGGAGACATGGTAGATGGGGATATTGAATGGTAAATCCATACACCTCTTGAAAGTATTCAGTAACAGATTTCATGTTTTTTTCCTCATCTACTGGAAAACTGCAAAAAGACCGCAGGAAAAGAATTACTAGCAATTTAGACCGTAAAGAAATGGAGGCAAATAGAGGAATGAGACTACGCTGACATTAGCTCCCTTGTGGCCCGTGATGTCAACCCAGTTATCCGATATTTTCTTCGCATATTTCCCCTGTGAGTAACTTCAACCTTGACACCTCTAAGAGCCTTCTTGACCTAATCAATTCAAAGACCAGTTCGTAAGTTAAGCAAGGAATAATTTTTTTTTTAAAAAAAAAAGAAGCAAGCATGACTTCTAAAATGTGCAATGACATCTGAATTACGTAGGTAAGATAGTCTTATGCAATGAATTGGCTGTGCTTTAAAAATAACTGGCCTTAGCTAATGAGTAGCACGTGCTACATCTGATTCATAGAGGTCTAGATAATTGATAACATTGCTACAGTTAGTAATTCTATTTCAAATGCAGAAGCAGTTCCGATACTTGCCAGGGTCCTAGAAAAAGAAAGAATGTCAAAAGGTGGTATAGTGGTGTCTTAATTTAACTAATGAGGTAAAAATAAACCTAGTTTACTTCATCAACAGCAGAGTCAGTTGTAACACGTCGAATGACCAAAGGTTATTTTCCTAATTACCAAGTGCATGTAGAATAAGGGCTACAAAGTGAAGATCTTGACACATGGTGACTGTCATCATTCAAGTCAGCAACCTCTTTATTCTTAATCAAGATATTAGCTACAGAATTGCTTGTAAAAATCAATATAACCGAATCGTATATTTTTACCTTTACTCGATCTGCATCAGACAGGGGCCTTGAACTTATCTCTCTTCCCAAAACTTGAGTGACAAACTCAACCACGTTGAGTGGTTCTATAAAGGCAGTTGAAGACATGTCTAATCAATAAATGAAATAGCATTTAGTCAGTAATAGTAGATGGCATAGTCATTGTAACATTTTCAGTAGTTTAGAAACCAAAATCGCAGGCAGGCCTTATGATATGGCAGTTGAAGACATGTCTAATCAATAAATGAAATAGCATTTAGTCAGTAATAGTAGATGGCATAGTCATTGTAACATTTTCAGTAGTTTAGAAACCAAAATCGCAGGCAGGCCTTATGATATCATACCAATGTTTAAAGACAACCCCATCTGAGTAGGTTTTATACTCTGGTAGAAGCCCCGCCAAGATTGCAAGCCATTACCTAATGATTGCGGTCTCTTAAGACTAGGTGAATAGAAGAATCTTCCAACTGAAACATACCTGAAATGCAACTAGAATTTTTTAAGAAAAAATTATGGAGATAAATAATTCATATACTCATTCATTAGGCAATGAATTGCAGTACAGCATAATGATATGCAAAAAAGTTGAGAAAAAGTAACCTCTTCGCTGCAAGCTCCCTAAGCACAAGATCAATAACCTTAAGGGATTGTGAGTTGGCGTTAACTCTTTTCCCAGAAAGAAGCTCATGGAATTGGAGCATGTTAGCCTGAGCGACAAATTTGATTGTGACTGTAAATTTTCGATCCCTGTTGTTAAAATTTAAAACTTATCAAATAATTGATTGAAACATGAAATGTGAATTTTGCACAGTCGGTAGCTATGAAATAATCAACTCCACCAAAATAGATCAAAACTGATAACTGACTTTGTGATGCCTGCCAAGTCATCATCCTCTGCCAAAGTTATAGTGAAAACTTTTGAGGTAAAAGGCAGTAGCCCAGCTGTATAAAGGGCTCTTCTTCCATCATACACCGGAAACATCTTTCGCAAATCTGTATCACTATGAAGTTTCACCAAATGTTTCATGATAGTTTTGTTCAATCTAGTGGAATTGACTTCGGGATTTATTATAACCTGCATGGAGAGATGTTGTAAAGTAGATCGTTTATTATCTAGGAATAAAAGAGATTTAAGTATCAAAGCAACAACTTACATTATATTGGCTCAAGTCTTTTTCTGATACTTCAGCAAGGAAATAATTGGCCTTCACCACACATTTGGTACCCAGCCTACCATAGCCTGGCCTACAAGGAAAAGTAAGACTTCTTTCCAAGGAAGGAGAAGAGATAACACTGGTTTCGGACGTTATATCCTGATTTTCAGCTTTTGATGCTTTCCCTTTTCTCCTCCCTTTTCTTTTGACCGGGATGTTCTTGTTAACTTCAGCGCTCTCTTCACCATTTTGCAATCCCCGGGATTGTGAATTTTGATTAATAGACTCCTGCAATGGTGTCCTGCAAATAAGATGCTTCTGCTCGAATGGCTTCTTCTGCCAGTGAGGCATTTTGCTAGGTCTTAGCAGCACCTTCATATGACAATCAAACATCATTAGCAGGGCCTAAATGCATCTTGAGAATCATGTTTGGACTGAGTAGAAGTTTTTCTCATCAGGTGTATTACAAAAATTTTAACAGGTAGAAGATGCATAAGGAAAGATGTATAAAAGGAATAGGAAGGAATCCCACTTCACGGTATTTGTCTTCTCAGACTGCTTATTCTTTTGAAAGAGCTAAAGCAAAAAAGTAACAGGGCCATGCACCCATGCAGATACCCATAGAGAGTGAAAAGAAGCGCCGTTAGATCCAACTTGCCAGAACCTTCACCTCATTCCCCTCCCCGATTCAAGAAATTTGGGGCAAAAACAAGGAAACAAGGGGCAAGTGCCATCTGTAATCCGATAAAAAAGCTTTATATATTCAACTGAGATTAGGTAGTCATACTGTGGTCATACTGACTTTGCAACATTAAACACTTGGGGAAGAAATATATTGGAAAGCAGAATAAAAATATATCGAGAAAAGCTCATGAACCAACTATACACCAGAAAGAATTAGAAAAAGTCCAATCAAAGGAGATCAAACCTGCATTCCTATGAAAATCATAATATAGCGGAAATAAGAACTTTTCTATAACCTCTAGAAATGTTCTTTATTTGAACACATGCTCAAGTACATACTACCTTTTGTTTCGACAAGTCTGGCAACTACAGCTTTGTCATTAATTCAGCACTAAGCATGTTGGAAGTAGAATCCTCAGCAAAAAAAATGCAAAGAACTTGCCACTTGGCATCATTTACTACTATTTAGATAGGAAAGCATGAGAAATAGTTCCTATGAAGAGACAAAACCAAACCAACGGTCTCCTGAATGATAACCAACTCGTACCTTCAGCAGAGTTTCTTTATAGGGATGACGAAATCAGTAGGCGAAATGCTAAGATATTATGTACCATTGTCATCTAGTTGGTAAAACTCATCTAACCTATTGATGTCCGTGAAGAAACTTGTTGGACTACTGGACCTTCCCAACCTCTAAGCAATTAAGCTACTCTTTTGCAGCAAAATGAAGTGGGCCTCAAAGGGACCGTTTAACCAAACAGCCTTCTTAATTAAGTGGAAGACTTTCCTAAAGAAGCCCAAGAAAAAGAAAGATTGATCTTGGAACATACGAGGAGGCAAATCAAGATTGTCTATAAGTAAGCACTCTTGTACAGAGTATCTATCAGGGAAAAAAAAAACACTCTTGTACAGAGTGAGCTAGATGTTACTGGTAACAGATTGACCCATATAGGCAAAGTGCAGAATTGGGACACCACTGAACATTTCCAAGTTCCAACCTTTTGCACTCCACTTCATAAGACAGCACTGATAGGCTCGCCTCTTGAAGCAACTTTTTCAGAAAAAAACTAATTGAGAAACGCAAACGAAGAAGTAACAGAAAAATCATAAAACACAGGGTAAACAATCTTCTAAAGGTTAATTGTAGCACTAATATTCAGTAGTTGAAGTAGCAGATGTAAAATGTGCAAAAGTTGGAGACCATAATTTGAGCATAAAGCATCTATTGTACATGACAAAGCTGGACATTATAGTACAAAATTGTCAAGAGTTTAAAAAGAGGCATTAATTACTCGAAACTGTTGCGCCAACATAACCACATCCGGTGTTATTTTGAAGGACAGCAGCCACGAGGAGGAAGGTGAAACTAATGCTATCCCAACAAACCATGGGATGATCAGAGACGCGAAGCATCATCAGGTGTAATCTATAGAATAGAAGTGTAAGTATAATTCTGCATTCAGCTTCAAAGTACAAGCAGACAAAGATGTTTCACTGCTCACAGGCATCAGCATTTGTTGGTTTCTTTACAAAACCAAGGCTCGGTATTCAAAGAGTTGGCCTATTGCATGTAGCAAATTTGATCACTTGCTATGCCAAGATAAAACCATCACCCAAACCAAGAAGGGCAATGAAGTGAAATTTACTAAACAAAATTTTCAAGAAATGATCGATGAAATGGAAAAAGGAAAAATAAAATTTTGTCAAGAAAAAATCCAACCGAGAAACGGAAGACATCCTCCAGAGTGCACTCATAGTTATAGGCTTAGCAGGTCCCAATCCCACCGAAATAAAGAAAAAGAAATCCCGACTTTCAATGGTCAGAAAAGAGAAATGATGAGACGGCCCATTATATTATACTGTAGGCTAGTCAAGCTGCGGTTCGCAGTTCGCACTAGCCAAAAGATGGTGCGCTGCAGCCTTCTTTCCCATGAATTCTTTGTCGCCTCTACAGGTAAGTAGTTAAAATCTGGAGTCAACTCCAATCTAGGGAGGGGGCAGGCCAAAGAAACAAGAAATTATTCTAAAGAGAATGGTAGAATTAAAGAATTTTTCACTCGAAATGAGGAAAAAGAACCCACTAAACGGTAGAATCGAAGGACTAATCTACATGGGATCCTACTTGAGCACAGATCCTGAGGAGTAATTAAACGGAGGGACATCGGGACTAGCACACTGCTAGTAGTAGTAGCAGTGAGTATAGAATATAATACAATCATTTAATATAAATTTTTTATTTTAAATTTTTTTATAAATAATTTAATTTTATAAAATTTTATATTAAAAATTTTAAACTTAAATTCTATCTAATTCTACCTAAAATATATTGTAATTCTACCTAAAATATATTGAAATGAATTAAATTGAGGGGCTCAATGAAAATTTTCAATTTAAATCTTTTTTTAAAAAAAATATTTTTATAAAATTTAAAATAAAAAATTTCAAATTCAAACTCTACTTAATTCCAACTCATCCCGATGGTTTCAACCTCCTCCTCCTTATGGTTTCAAGAAATGAGTAACATAAAAGAATAATTAGAATTGTCTGAGTTGCAGAGGACAGTAGTGTGCTGTGGAGTGTGGGCAGCAAGTGAAACAAGGGATCCATTGGCCAATAAAGGAGCCACAGCCACTCTCTCTCTCTCTCACAGTGAAAACGACGATGCACTGCAAAGCCATTCTATCCCTTTAAGACGTGTACTATGCCCTCTGAAAGTGCATGCAGCACTTGTGCAGGCCACCGCTTCCATGTAACGATATCTGTACCCTAATTGCTTTGCTAGCTCTCACAACACAGTAGTCATACGGCCGCCTTCCCGTTCCCAGCATCTGCAGTCTACACTCATCTCAAACATGGTTTTGAATGGCAAGAATGGAGAGGAAAGACCAATCCTTCTGGGCCCTTTTAGAACTTACGGTTAGATTGTTAGATCAACAGCGTGCAGACTCTTAATTTCACCAGAAATCATGCCACAAGAAAACCTTAGGATATGCGCAATCACGTCTACAAAGACCAAAGGCCTAAACGAAAAATATCAAAAGACATATGGCACCTTATATTCACAAGCCACATATATTGAAAAAGAACCTACTGTCAGACGAATTACTTGAATCCGAAGAGTTCCTCTCCATTGTGGAAGCTTAACCGAGTAAAATTAGTTTAATACTAAGAAAGACTACTTGATCATGGAAATGCATAAGAAAGGCTACTAGGAATTAACGTTTCTAGCATTAGAAAGACTACTTGATCATGAAAAAGTATAAAGTAGAGCATTCTTGTCCACAAACGAAACAAGGAGATCCACAACTTGAATTTGAATATTCCCATTTTACTTTGGAATATCTAAAAATGAACATTACTTTCTTATCATAAACAAAAGTTTTATGTAAACTTTTACAGTAATTTCCTTCATTTGAGGTTAATGAGCTCCGTATTACTTTACCTTCCATTTGTATTGATGGTAACGAAAGGAAAGGAGAGTAGACAGAATGATTGAGTTCTTGGTGTTCAGATTAATTTTTTATAAAGGAAAGAAATGAAAGAGGGATGAAGGGATTAACTTTAATATTAAAATATTAGTTTTTTTTTCTATTCAAAAGTGGACGGGAAACAGAGAGGGAAAGAAAGGAAATTGATCATTTTTAATAAAAATTTTTAAATTAAATAAATTATTCTTATTTTAAAATAATTATATTTATATAAAAAATAAAAATAAATAAATAAATCAATAACTATTTCATTTCTCTTTTATTAACTATCTAAACACTATAATTCTCTCCTTCCCTCTCCTCTCCTTTCCTTTTTCTCATATTACTCTTCTTTTCTTTCCCTCTCTCTCAATCCAAAAGGATCTTGCATTGATTTTCAATTGATAAGGGCTAAAAGAGCAATTTAACAATAATAATCTCCTAAATCTTTTGATCAGATTATAGAACATGAAGAAAAAATAAACTGTTCACATGAGAAGCCTTCCCTTACTTGTTTCACATGAGAAGAAAATATGATGATGAAATCCTGTTCATGCCAACCAGCTCCTAGGTGAGAACTAAGGACTTCTACAATTACTCGGACTTCAACTCTCTTAGGTGGAAAAACATTTCTTTTCTTTTCTTCCTCTCTTTTCATGCAACAACGGCGTTCCAAATCCTTCTTGCCTGCTGCACATGTTCTTTTGCCAAGGATCTATGGAACTGTTAAATTTACTCACAAAGCATAAGAAGACCAAAAGTACTTGGGGAAGAAGCCAAAAGCAAGTCCTCGGGAGAGCCTTTGTGAGAGGGAGAAGTCGAGAAAATGTCCAAACATGAAATGCAAAAGGAAAGTCTTTTGGAGAGCAAAGGCACTGCCCAACAAATAAACATATTCAGTTTTGGTGACGAACGTAAACACATGATACGATATGATAACATGCCAAACGTCGCACGCAAAGGTAAAACAAATCGTACCCCTCTCTCTCTCTTTAACTACCCATCACGTGTGACAGTGTAATGCTTAGACCCCAAATAAATGCAACGACAAGATCGACCTCAAGAATGTCCTCCAATTCTCCCTGTATGTATGCATATATGTACATGCGTAGTACCTAGAGAGAGGGTTAGGGGTAGGGATTGAGATAATAAGAGTGGTTGAGGCTTGAGAATGCTGCTTCTCTGGTCATTTTCTTGGCCGGAGAGGCTGTTTTCCGGATGGAAATGTGTAGGAGTAGTTGAGACTTGGGGAAAGAAACGCCAAGTCTAAAGAGAGCTACTGCAATGATGAGAATGTACAGATTACGGAGAAAGACAGGGGGGGGGGCAGCGTTGCACCAAAAGTCTGAATAACGCCACCCCTACTCTGATCTCTATGGCTAAGTCCTCCACCACTAAATTTAAATACCACACAAAATCTCACCAACGAGAGAGAGAGAGGAAGAAAGAAAAACCTTGTGGTTCACGTTTTCTCCTACCAGAGGCCTTCTGCGCAGCTCTTCAATGCTTGTCCTCCCTTCATTAACTGAATCCTTAGACTTCTCTGCAACTAGGAATTGAGTATATATATTAAACTCTGAGTTGAGTTCTGAAGGCTACTGATGAGGGTGGATCTTACAAACGGCTTAAAGCAAGAGCCAGAGATAGACATCTAACGTTATAGCATATGCTTTGATTCTATTTCTAAAGCAATGTAAAGCAGTTGATGTTACATGCACGTAGTAGTCTTCTACAGCAGTGAAGTTTGAAGCTTTGTAATTGAATGCGTCAAAGAAACAAACAGATCCAAACAAAATTTACTCGAGTGTTGCCAGTGATTCTGAGAACAGTGGGCTTTGACTTCGGAGCCAAAGTCAGTTAAAGCAGCTAAAGAACCTCCCACGCGAAACTGAAAAGCAGACTTGATTCATAATGACCTTAGAGCAGTAGAAAACTTACCGAAAGACATCAAGATTTTGCTTCAGAACAGTAGCTAGAAGAGACTTGTTTCTGAAAGGGATCAAGAAGTAAGCCCTTTTAAAGAGGTAACAGGGAGAAAACCTTGCACTCCAGAAACTATGAATTTGGGCTTGGAAATGTAAGCAAGAGATTTGGTCACTTTGGAAGATTGATTTGATCGACGTGAAAAAGCTAAAGAAGAAGGTGTTTCTGAGACGAAGCACGAAGAGCCCTTCATATACTACGAAGGAATAAAAAGAATTTCGGGAGTTGCAAAAAGAATTGTGTGTAGGTGTGCTTTGGAATATATAAGAGAAGCTAATAGATTAAACAAAGGCTACAAACTCCCACTTTGAGAAAAAAGAGAACTTTCATTGAAAGAAAGAAAGATGGAGGAACTGCTTTAAGCGTGCAGTTGAAAAAATGTGTTGTTTGTTTTTTTGCAGCCTTTTGTATACAAAATTGCAGAAACGCGAGATTAAACAATGTTGCACAAATGACTAAAGAAATCGAGCAAAGGTGCCAAAAGAATCCTTACGTGCTCAGGATTGGGATGTGATGAGGCTGGTTTTGTGATTCAGATGCAAATACGAAGGCCTCAGTGCGTTTCCTTGCTGGTTCTTTCTCTGTTGTTTTCTTGGTTTTAGGTCTTGCGAGTTTGGAGATCGATCTGCCACACAAAACTCAGAAACAGGCGCAGAAGGGAGACGACGGGACTTGGGTTTTGAGGTTTCAAAGAGAAAAATCTCTCGGGGACCTTTGGTGGAGGGGGGTCTGGACTTTTAACCAGAAGGCAGAGAATGGACTTCAGTGACAACGGGCGATGGCCACCAGCTTCTTCCTCCCTCGTGTATATATAGTGTAGCTAGATGGTGATAACTTTTATTTTTGAAAAAAAAAAATAAAAAAAGATGAGAACATAATGACTTATCAAAAAACAAGCTTCTTTCCACGAAAAATTGCACAAATTAAACGAAAGACTAACTTTCTTTTGCGGTCCGAATCGGCTTCTTCATGCTTTTCCTCACTAATATGAGATGAGATGACTATAAGAAAAAATTTTAAAAGGTATAAAACTTTAAAAGAAATAGAAAAGTACAGAAGAGAAATAAAGAAACATTGAAGATACATGATAACTTAAGGATACCGGAAGAGATAATAGAAAAGGGATTTGAGAAAGAAGATCTTGATTGTTCTTTTTTTTTTTTTTTTTGTCCAAAAAACGTGATGGGGTGCCCATTGCAATTTTTTTAAAAAAATAAAATGAAAGTAGAGTTAACCTTTAATCTAATCACGTAAAGATCTTCTTGTTCCATATTACCCTGTTTGCTACTTGTTCCATATTAATGCCCTTTAAATATATGAAAAATTAAAAACTCTTATTTCATATTTTAAAACTAAAGATCAAATATTCTCCACAACCTGCATTCTATTAGAATCTTCCCGGCAAAATTTCATGCATTTTTCTTATATAAATTGTTAGAAATAAAATCAACAAAGATGAATTATTTTTCTAATTACTAAATAGTAAGTTTTTTTATTTACTTAATTAGCATTTAGTCACAACAATTAATATGTTATCTATATAAAAATCTAATATGTGAAGATAATGTGCAAATTTAAGAGTTGACTCATAATTAATGAATCATAATTGCATTTTTTTACTATGTAGGATTAAAATACAATAATCCCTAACTACATGGGCCTACAATGCAATAAAAATATTTATAAAATAAAAAAATAAAAAATAAAAAACAGAGCTTCTACCAACGCAGGCGAAGCTCCAGCATGAGCTTTCCTTATGTGCCGGCGAAGCTCCTGTTGGAGCTTTGCTGCAGTCCGCTGATGCTCCAGTCCAAGCCACCGACGGAAAAAAAAAAGAAAAAGATTAAATTTTTGAAATTTTTAAAATTTCATACAAAAAAATTTCACTTTTGAATAAAATAAGTTATTTATTAACTTTGTTTTTAAACATTTATGGAAGAAATTCTTCTGTTTTTAAATATTTATGGAAGAAATTCTTCAAATATATTTCTAATTTAATGTTTTGAAAGAAAAATTTTAAAAAAATTAAGAATAAGCGAGAAAAGGTTATACTTGTATAAAAAACAAAAAAATATTCATTATACCTACTAAAAACTGATTTATAAAAAATGTAACAAAAAACCTCCTTTGCGAGAAGGCCTCTGAAAGGATTTCCCAACAATGGATTGATTATTGCGGTTGGCCATTTTTCTTGGGCCACTGCGGGACATTACAAGGGGTGCTCCCATGAGCCAACAAAAGGGTGGCTAGTATTTGTGCAACTTTTTCCCTATTGAATCCACAAAAACTTTTTTAGTTGGCGGTGTAGGTAAGGGAACCTAAACCTACGCTTCCATAAGGTTCCTTTGGTTATAGTACTAGTAATTGACAAGAATGACATGATGATAATGAAATTACTACCACAATCGAAGACCTAATGATTATCAAAAATTGCAAGGGCTTTAGAAATGAAAGAGTACAAGTACTAGTGGTATGATATGATTTGAGGTGAGAGTGATATTGGAATTCTATCAAAAGGTGTGTCCCTTACCTCTCTAAATTCAACTCCCCAATGATAAGAAACACCAAAGTGAATTCATCAAACATGGCAAAAAGTCCCTCACCAGCATTAGAGAGAGGACGAGACAAAGGCCATTAACATGATGATTCTAAGCCGAGGAAGATCACCTTTTGCATGAGCAATATGGCCTGTGATGAGACCTTAGTGCTTGATAGCTATTTTGTCCCTCTCTAGTATGCAGAAAAGGGAACTACTGCTTAAGGAGCTTTAGTCCTTTTCACTCGTCAACTTTTGTTTCTTCACATTCTTTTTGCCATTGCTTTAGCAAGGGGGTACCCGTCTTCAGTCATTGTTTAATCATTGGCGTTACGTGCTGGAGGATTAATGTTATATATGGTGCACCACATTTTCCCTTAAGGACTCCATCTATTGACCTCCACATTCTAATGAATTCATTTCATTTAGTTCGATTTTTTATAAATAATATAAATTTTATAATATTTAAAATATAAATTTCAAATAAAACCTCTATCTTTTTTTTTTGGAACTATGATCATTATGTTTATTCAATAACTCTAAGTAGTTGTGCATTTAAGAAACCTTCTTCCAAATAATGCACGAGAGAGGAAAAAGAAAAGTCTAGCTAATTCATTCTAGCATAGGATCCTTTAGAAAATAAAAATAAAAAAAGGCAGGGTTAAAGAATTTTTATGCATTAGATGGATGGCTACCGTTGACAAGATTGGATGCTTATTCTTGAGATATTAAATACTCCCTCTATCCGAAGTTGCAAGTGTCTTATATGATTTAGTAACAAATTTTAGAAGAGTAGTTTAATTTAAATGAATTACTATAATATTTTTATTAATTAAAAAATTAGTAACGAGATTTATAAGTTAGTAAATTTAAATCCTTATCAAGGAAATATAAGAGTTAATAGGATCATTGTTATGTTGGTGGAGCTTAATTCCTTCAAATTAAGATAATTAATAATGAAAATTTGAATAAAATATATAATTATTTTAAAAAGTAAACATTTAATTCTAGATGTCCTAAAAAAGGAATGTGAATATTTAATTATGACTTGAATGAGAATTAAACAGTCTTAATAATAATAATAATAATAACAATTTGACCGAGATAATAATACATAAAACATATAATAATATTGTTAGCACTTAACAAAACAAAAATTTAACAGTAAATACTAACTAATAAAATACTTATATAAATTGATCTTCCTGATAGATGAATCTTTTTTCTTGTCTAAGTGACACTACTAAATGGTAAAATTTTTTGTGGTTCAATGTATTGTCGTAATGCATTCTCTTTTTTTAAAAACTTTTACGCCTTAAGGACGCGTTACAGTTACACGTTTATTATAGATGCATTACGATAATGCATTCAAATTCTGCTTGATGCCTCAACCTTATGAACCTTTTCTTCCTTGAAAATTTTTCATCATTGAATGCATTACCCTATTGCATTCTCCGTTTCACCATAAGGACGCATTACCGTAATGCGTTTAGATTTTGTTTGATGCCTAAACCTTTTGAACATTTTTCTTTATCAAAATTTTTCATGGTTCAGCGCACTATCGTCATGCGTTCTCTGCTTTTTTTGACTTTACACTATAGAAATGTATTATCATCACGAGTTCATTAATAGACGTATTACTATAATATGTTCAACTACTATTTGATACCTAAACCTTTTGAACTTTTTCCTTAAAAAGCACATTACGGTAACTTATTCATATGAACACCTTATCATATTTGCGTTCAATGCTTTTGTAGACCTATCTTCGGATTGCTTATCGCAATACCATTCATTTTTTATTTTTTTTCACCACATTTGATGGTTGAGATTTGATGTTATAAGAATACGCATTATTTTAATGCATACAACATTGGCAATGCATTGTCTTATGCATTCAAGTCAGATTTTTTTTGTGGGCATCAATCTTGACTATCCCATTTTTCTTTAAAAGAAAACTGATGAACTAGATTCATTGTTTATGGGAAGCTTCCAGAACAAATTTCACCTTTTCTTTCTTGTCGGTTAGAGCATTCTAAAAGGTCTTCTCCTTTCTCTTTCTTACTGCTCCATCCATTTTATTCTCCATTCTTATAGTGTCTGTCTTATACTATAGTTATAGTTGAAGTATCATTTTGACTGACATATCTTTTATGTATTTCTTTGAGCAAGTTTATTAAATTGGAAACCTTGAACTTACATTCATGTTTGATTTTCTTTCTTTTAACTTGAATTATATAATAGCAAATACATGATAAAATTTTATTTAGGATTTTATCATGTAATGCAAAGTTATGATTATTGGTTTGTTTTAGGTTTGTATGCATCACTTCTAAACTCAATATATAATTTATGAGTCAGATCTTTGAGTTTTATTAATCCTTTGTTGTAGTATATTAATTCGACATTCCTATTTATAATTGATGTTTGTGAAACAACTATTGCTAAAAACATTAGCAGCATGCGAACAAAGATAGAAGAGTTGGCAAATTGAGTTTTTTTTTTATAAATTCAACTTTCAACACAACTGAAAATTGAAGTCATCAGAAGCACAGTTCAAGAGATACTTAATGTTCTATTATTCTTTCATCCATTTTTTCTACTTATACGATGTTTAATGTTTAATTACTCATCTATTTTAATTAAAGCAATTGCTCTGAAAAACTATATCAAGATAGATTATAGTCAAACTAATACTTTTTTATTCATTCTTATGGTATGCACACTTCATGCTAAGGACCTAAATGACCACTTCGATACTTAGAATATTGTTTGTTGTTCTACTGCTCAGCATGTCATTTTAATAGTATTATACTTTGATTTGATCTAGATCAAATATAACATTTAGGAAGAAATTTTTTTGTATAATTCATATTTATTTCTTATTCAAAAACTTTCATTTGTGTTATGACAAATTACGTATTGATTTGAAGTTTTAGTTATATTTTTCTATTTCTATGAATTATAATCTATATATTAGTTGTTTAAAATTATTTTATATTAACTATCTAAATTTTAAAATAACAATAAATAAAAAAATAAATGGGTTCACTGATGAATATTTCGGCACGTAGTATAGGAGACTAAACTAGTATATATATATATATATATATATAGGTAAATTTCTTGGTAGGGTTAGGCTGCTGACCTTGCAAAACTGAAAAAAAAAAAATAAAACACCCCATTATGGGCTTTCTCAGGCAAACCCAAGCCAACCTTGTAGTGTTAGGCAGTTTTTGGAGACCAAGTTGTGAGACCCATGGGTCCATTAAGTACTACACCTCGAGAGTCTACGAAGTGGCCCATCTGTTTGTTTGGGTCTGATTTTTTGCAAGGAATCGTAGAATATCCTACACGGGGGTGTCCTTGGATATCAAATTTTCTTTTACTTTTATTAAAAAATTAACTCTAAACTTTGCATTTTATATTGTATAAATGAAAACTTAAAAAAAAGGAATAAAACTCAATCCAAGTACATTTTTCTTGTATTAAGTCTTTTTAACCATGAGTTAAGTATCAAAATCGAATTATTGTTTCAAGAATAATAACTTTTAAAATTTCATTAATATGAGAGAAAAACAAAAATAGAATAAGTTGAGTTTCAAATGTAAGTAAAATGTTGAGCTGATAACATACAAGTATTTGTGTAATTTGTATTTAAAAATGTTGAGGATTGAAACTAATCCCTTCAAATGAAAAAAAAAGAAAATATTGAAAAACGTTACAAAAATTATAGGTGGTGTTGGACTGAATTCTAGCCCTTGTGTCAATGCCATGACACATAATTAACTTACCCCCCCCCCCCCACCCCTCTTCTCTGTTTCAACATATACAACAAAAAGCATTTCATAAGTACTTGCCCAGAAATTAGGTTCTTTTACTAGATTCATAATTTGGTTTTTTAATTATCATGGCTAATTGCAAAAGGATAAAAAGAAGGAAAAAAAAGGAAAAACAAGATACTCGACAAGAAAGTCACAATAAAATATAGAAGTCTACAATGATATGATTGCAAAACAATAGGGATCAAATTTGTAATTTTATCTTTTGACCTCACAAATCCTAAGGCTAGTTTGGGATTTATGAAAGGAAAGAAGAGAAGAGAATTCGAATAAGTTACAAAGGAAAAAAAGAGAAATGAAGGCTAGTTATAATTTATTATCATCCTTCAGTTGATTTTCAAAAGATTACTTGGCTTTGTTTGATTATCAAAGAAAAATTGGCAGGAAAAATAATCATATTTTTTATTTTTAAAATTTTGTGTTTAGTTCATTATTTATGATTTAAAAAATAAATATGATTCCTTAAATATTATTCATTCTATTAAAAATATTTTAATATATTTTATATTATCAATTAACTACTAACTTTCCCTTCCATTTCAAACAGCTCCCGCCCAAATCCCTTCCGTTTCAACCTCTTCTTTTCTCCCCATTTCCCACCCGCCAAATTAGCCCTTTTGGGGGGTTTTGATCTGTTTGAACCTTTTTTTTAGCTCCCCAAGTTGCCAGTGGCCGAAAACATTTTTAATGCGTTCATATTGCACAAAAACTTCGGGGAACGAGTTTACAATTCAATGATTATAACTATGTCTAACTTCAGTACGCATCACCTTCACGCGTTAGTCTTGCACAAAAGCTTTTAGGGCGAAGATTAAATTGAAAGCGTCGAGCAATGCGTTGTTAGAGGGGAAGAACACATTAGGACGGCGTTGAGTCTGCTCGCAGAGCCACCACCGGCGGTCCAAAACCCCAACTCTTCACCGGAACACGTTTGACCAGTTTATATTGAGAGAGAGAGAGGAATCGTCGTCAGCATCGGAAATGACGATAGATGACGACAGTTCGATATACGTAGGAGGACTTCCTTACGACTCCACCGAAGAGAGCCTCCGTAAAATCTTCGATATCTATGGTGCAGTCGTCGCCGTCAAGGTCCGCTTTTCCTCGTCCTGTGTATGTTTGCGGATATGAACTAAGAAAACGTGTTTATCTGCTTCTGTTATCCGCTCTGAGTTAGGATTTAGCGCTTTTGTGGGTTTGGAGTTTTCTTTAACTCAATTAGCTGAAAATAGATTACGGAAACTAAAAAAGGAATTGTATTTTCGCAGCGATTATAGGATAGATGTAGTCATTTTAGTTGCTAAGAAATGACGTGTTGATTGCTTACCCATTGGTTAGATATAGTGTTTTATTATCTCGTGCCTTCCGTGTATGAAATAAGATTTACTGAAGTCTGTATTGCAAAACTTGAGCCTTTTGCCATTTTACATTGTTTAGATTTTAAAGAATGGCACAGATACTTGTTATAGTAAGTTTGAATAGTAGGAGTTTGTAGGTGGGTGGTAGTTGTCGATTCAAGCAGAGGTTACTGTTGTTACCATGTTTCATTAAGTTTTGCTAATGGTTGCCAGTTTACGTGGCTGACCAGTTGAGACTGAAGCTCAAAGTGTGTCCATTTATTCTTTGATAATAGTTGAGAAAAGTTATGCAAAATCCATGAAGGTGTTTGAATGTGTGGAATTTTTCCTTTTTTTTGGTGGCATCAAATTCAGCCTTGGAATTGGAAATTGCAGATAATCATGTCTACATTTTGGTTACTTTTAATTCATGAAATAGAAATAACCACTTGCTGTTACTCGCTTTTTGGAAAGATGGTGTACTTACTCTCACATGCATGTGTATCCGTGGATATGCTATGTTATATACACTCATCAAGATTGGACTTGACCAGAGTGTTGGAGGGATTCAAACAGTTTATAACAACGCAGTTGGTATAGTCTGATCTCTGATAAGAATCATAGATTTAGTTCAAGTAGGTAATCCTTTTGCTCTTTAACTCGTGTTCTTGTGTTAGTTGGTATCTTTATGTGTTCTTGGTATTATTTTACTTGTTTCAGTTCGGCACGAAGGGGACTCCATCATTTTCTGCTACTCCTTTTGTCTGGAGTGGCTCACAGCAAAGTGCAGAATGTAGATGCATAATTGATATATGCAGTTTGTCATATTTTTTTGTTCATTCTTTAAATAGAAAATTACATAGACTCTTGATTCTTTTTCATTTACATTTACAGATAATAAATGATCGTACTGTTGGAGGAAAATGCTATGGATTTGTTACTTTTACAAATCCACGATCTGCAATGCATGCAATCAAAGAAATGGATGGCAGGGTACTTCTCTCTTTCACCATTGTGTGACCAATGTAATACATAATGCAAGTTCTATGATCGCTAAAGTTATATTATGTTATTAGTTTTTGTCCCTTTTTGCTTTTCTTTTCTTTCTAAAACTTGTCTAGAGATAAATAATTTATTTGTGTTTTTCAGTTCTCCTGTAGTAAAGCTTAATTTGATCTTCTTTAGACTATAGATGGACGAGTTGTAAGAGTAAATGAAGTAAAGACTAGAGGTGGGAGGTCCAGTTTTGGTCGTGAAGGTTTCCACAGAATTTCTGAGAGAGGCATAGGCAGTGATCGGGGTAGAGATCGAGAAAAAGACCATGATCGTGTTAGGGACTTGGATCGTGATAATTATAGAGAACGGTCTCGTGACCGTGATCAAGAGAGGGAGATAAGGTATGATCAATTATATGATAATGATCGAACAAGGGACCGACCTGTCAACAGAGATGGAGTTCATGATCATAACAGAGATTTGGAGGATTTTGAACGACGGCGTGAAAGGGTTCGTGACTATGATTGGGAAAGAGACAGGGATGGGGACAAAGAGATACGGAGGACTCCTGATCACCGTAATTCCACAGAGAGGGATAATGATCAGACAACTAAAGTACTGGATAGGTAAGCTGTTTCTTCTAAATTTGGGTATTTGGTACCTGTTCAAAGCTTTTAAATACCTGATTTTTTTTTCGGTGGGATTATATTCTTGCTTTATGTTGTTCTTATCTAGTCCCCTCAGTCTGAACAAAAAGAGCATGCTCCAGACCTTAACAGAAAACAAATATAAACTCTTGCAAGAGCTGGAGGATACCAGTGGTGTACATTTTTTCTCTCGACTAACTATGAGTTATGATGGGCAGTACTTTCTAATATTTGCTGACCGTATTGGCAAGAATAATTTGCTTAATTGAAAATATAAATATTGTTGTGGCTAAATCCGGATTACCATGAACTCAGAGTTGACGGAGAAGTATATGCATTCTTCTATTTCTTGGTAGCTTATGTTTATGCAGTCGTAGCAGTGTTTTCGCATAGATGTTCCTTATCCGTAAACTGCTAATTAGCTTTTATTTGTTTGCAATTTTGAGGTTTCCATGCAGCTTCCAGAATTTTCCTCTGTTTTCCTGCATACCTCTACAAAAGTAGATACAAAAATGTCATGATCTGATTAAACAAATCTAACATCTGCAGATCATATGACCGTGGTAAGAGGGATTGGTCATCAGAATCAAGTGGTGGTGATCAGGGTGAGGTAGAATTTTAGAATCCTTGGACTGGATATCAAAGTCTTCCACAATGTTAAAATATGTCTTTTAGTTAATGATCTACTTTTATGTTCTTTTTTCTCGTCAGATTGCAAAGCAAGTACAGATTTCAAACCAAAAGCTGCATGAACTTCAAAAGGAGGTTTGTATGCAATGCTCAATATCTTATAATCGATCTGATAAGTATACTGAAAGCTGTAACTTTTTTGCTTATATGAAGCAATTTTCTGTAATATTCTAGTTTGGAATGATTTCATGATTCGTGGGTACTTGAAGTTGTGGATTGACAAATTTGAGCAGCATGAATGGTCAATATGGCCTGCTTTTACAACTGCCTATGGAGGGATTGTCTACCACTCAAGGAGAAGGAATTAATTTTATTTGACTTCTAGCATTTTCTATCAGAATCTTTTTCTCGCTTTCTTCCTTTCCTTTTGCTCCTTTCTAAAGGTGCAAGCT
The DNA here is from genome assembly GCA_030512225.1 of Rauvolfia tetraphylla. Taxonomy (NCBI): domain Eukaryota; kingdom Viridiplantae; phylum Streptophyta; class Magnoliopsida; order Gentianales; family Apocynaceae; genus Rauvolfia; species Rauvolfia tetraphylla. The sequence goes on along the minus strand of JAJQKT010000045.1, from coordinate 7,430,734 downwards.
GCATAAATCCAGTTTGAATTTGTTGCAAAGCTAGCTAAATTCAATCATTTTTCTTTTGCATATAGTACCGTGAGCCATTCATACCATCACTGTTAGCTAGGAAGAATGTCCTAATTATTATGCTTTGACTGTGTTAACAACCTGAGGAATATTTTCCTCTGCTTGTGCTTTAATGTTTCAAAGTATTAGAATGGTTATGTTAGTTGGCTGTCTTTCCATATTTTTGTGATGAATATTCATCTACAATTCATCCATCAGATATCTCAGATGGAAGAGTTGGCTGAAGAGAAGAAACAAATTGTTCTTAAGTTGCAGGAGAAATCACAGGTTGAGTTATCCATACTATTTCATGGGCTTTTAATGTTTCTTTTTCTTAGGTAGATGTACTTCCAGTCCATCCTTCTCAAGTTCTTTTCTTCATAAGAATAATTATGATTGTAGAAATTGGAGGATTCATTGACAGCTGCAAGCAGATTCACTTCTTTCCGTCAGAATCAATTGTCTAAGGTAGTTCTTATGAATATGGTTGCTACACATTTTTGTCTCAATTGAGATCACTTTACCTGATATTTTTGGTTATGCAGTTCACTTTACCTGATATTTTTGGTTATGCAGTTAAATAAGTGTTATCTGCAAATAAGGGACTGCAATCAAAGACTTAAAAGCTATGAATCGGAGCTTCAGGTTTGTCTGCCCTGCCTGCCTATGCTGAATTGTTAGTGTTGGTTGTAGTTTTTATGCCTATCTATGTTCAATGCATTTTTCTGCTACTCCATCATTAATTTAAATGACCAAAATCAATTTGACTTTACCTTGAAACTAATGTTCACCATAGAATCACATGCAGTAGCCCATAGTTGCAAACGTATAGATAACCTGTTATTCTGCTGGTGTGCATAAGCTAAATGGATGCTTAATATGCAAGGTGAGCAGTTTCAGTGTTGTGTTTCTTAATATCTATGAGAGTCATGCAAGTATGTGGTCTCATCAGAGTCCTCATTCCAATTTTTCTTAATAATCAATAGCTGGCCCTTTGGTTTTTTTGTTGTGATTGCTCTTGGTGGCTTGCCATGTTTATTTGGGTAGAATATTGATGCAGCCATGCAGGAATATTGTTAATAGTGGGAGGAGAATATCGGTTTTTGTGGGCTAACCATGTTGCTTTATTTGGATACACTTCATTGATATTGACATTTATAAAGTAGGAGCTTCTTGGCATCTTATTTATAATACGATGTAAGAAGCAAAAAGCACTTTCTTGTGCAGTCAAATTACTTGAGAAATATTGCTGAATGAATTTTTCTTGTGCAGTCTCTTGTTGATTCAACAGCAGTGGAGGTTGGATATGGGGATGGAGTGGGTACAAGGGATGGTATCCTGACGAATGGCGGTGTTTAGACTGAATTAATGACTAAAAGTTAGTAGTGTAGCAGATAGATCTCCTTTTCTACTGCAACTAGCAATCATACTTTCTGTAGATATATACACTGAAATAGTTGCCAATTCGTGTGCAGACGCATCTTTTGTTATTATTAATGGTGTTATATGCTGATCAATCTATTATTTCGCATCATGTTGTCATCCTTCCAGATAGTTAGCAGGTCCTATTCCTGAGCTGTTCATATCTCCCTTTTGAAACAGAGTTGTTCATCCTCAGTAACTTTTCCTTTTGCAATTACATTATTGCTACAGAAGGGTATATTTGCAGAATGGGAACTGGTCTTGCCTGCAAATTGAGTAGCTTTTTGCATGGCCCTTCTTCAGAAAAGATGAGGGGGTTATTGACTCCATCCTTGGGGAGTGGAACTTACAGAAAATATAGAGAGAAGAAACTTCACATTAATGTGAATGTGGTACTGTGGCTGGAAAAAAATGGCTTTCAAAATGCAGAAGTATGTTACGGAGTTCGCTGCGTGAACTTAGCGTTGGGTGGATGTTAATTATTGGGAGAGTTTTTATTTTTATTATTAGTAGTATTTTTTGTTCTTTTTTGTTTGGGGGGAGGGGATTGGTGGGTTTTGGGGGTTGGGGGTTGGGTTTGTAGTTGTCTGAATTCGACCTTGGTCTCCTAAACTGCAAAATAATAGAAATTTTTAAGATTAGGGGACTGGACTCTATACGGCAGATGACATAACCCGTCAAATATGTTGGTAACAAAATTTTCTTTTTTATATATTTTAGTATATGCTTTTCGTTTTTTCAATAAACAAATGGGATGATGGAGCAAAGCCTCTTAGACTGAGGTGGAAAGCAGTGGGATAGCTCTTTCGGTGCAGCTTTCCAATGCTTGATTGTCGAGGGTTGTAGTTTGCTTGTGTCGGGCTTGGTCATCCCCTTCCTTTTTCCTTTTGATTGTCGAGGGTAGTAGTTTGCTTGTGTCGGGCTTGGTCATCCCTTCCTTTTTCCTTTCTTTTCTCAAGGTTCAATTTTAATTCTACTTTCTAAGCTACCATATTTTGGGTTTACAAACGTTTGATTAGGGAAATAAAAGCCCCAAATATCTCCTTTTGGAAAATGATAAAAGTCCCAAATAGATCAGGCAAGAACGGTGGATTATCATTGGGAGACAAAAAAGATTTGGTGTATTATAACAGTTTGGGCTTAATAATGTTTTTTGGGGTAAACTTGAGCCTATAATTTGTAATTATAGTTTGTGAATCAATAATACCTCGGACTCTTTAAAAACATTCTTTTAAATTAATTAAAATTGTAGAAAAAAATACTCACTCCTTATTAAAAATTTAAGGCATTTAAACATATATATGTACATTTTTAATATATTTTCTAATATATTATTTAATGCATCAATTAAATTATATTATGTGAAATTATATAATTAATTAAAACTTACTAATTTCTCTTGGTCTAATGGTGTTTCGCCACGAGGTACAATTTGATGGATACACTAGATAATGTCTTTGGAAATATGATACTTTTTTGTTAAAACACCTAAATTACCTTTTTTTTATCTCATCAATTTTTTCTTATTATTCAAAATAATATTATCTTACTAGAAGAGTAAATAAGGGTAATGCTATAAGAAAAATATCAAATACTTTATATAAATTTTAACAAGACATATTAAAGCGGAGGAAATATTATTTTCATGGTCATTCTCAACCAAGGACATATTATCAACATGACCACAACTTTTGGTTTGAGTGTAATACTTCAAAAGTAGTTCAGCGGCCCCCTCTCCCCGCCAACACACACATACAAAAAAAAAAAAAATTGTCGTTTATATATATAATTTTTAAGACTATATATAGTGCAAAAAATATTTATTTTCTCTAAATATTATCTCTCTCATCTTAGCATTCTCTCAACATTTATATAAAAAAATAACATTTTCATCCAAAAACACCTCAACATAGTCGCAGTAAGGCAATAAGTAATGATTCGGTGAAGGATTCTCTTGGTTTTGAGGTAAAAACTCGTTAAATCTTTATTAAATTTGTAATTATATCAATTTTTATCAAATCTCTGCGAATTGTGCCTTGCATGCAAGTTATAATGTTTGTTAATTTAAAATATATGTAAATTATTGTTCACATTAGGGTTTATAATTAATTATTTAAAATAGGTACAATATGCCGTACTTAGAGATCATCGGCGTCACCCCGACAGGTCGAAACTTTATCATTACTGGACCTGATGACCTATCCCGTCGAGCCGATACACTTGCTCCAGCAACCGAACGAGTTAGACTGCCTACCATTGCAGTTACACGACGTAATAATTCTCTTCGAGGTCTTGTAGAATAATGCGTCGGAGCCGTGTCTAGAACGGGCTCTGAACAAGTCTCATCCTTCTCTATCTCTGTGTACGGGCTCCTATACATCTGCACCTGTATCCAACTCTAACTCCGGATCTATAGTAGGATCATCCAAATTCTTGACATCCTCCATAACGTCATCTACCGTATCGTCATAGTCCTCACGATGCCTATATGAGGTAACTGGGATATGTGGCAGATAGTAATATGACAGTCCTGCATCATCTCCGTGTCTGTTGAAGGTCATCTTTATATACGCAGGAGCCATCGAATAGTAATATGGTACAATACCGGAGCCCAGGGATATGTTGTGTATCCTAACATGAGAACATATATCCCTGGCATCCAATACATAGGTGATCGAAACTATGAAGAATCGAGACGTCCCGTGATGTTCGTAATAGTCACGGGGATGTAACTAGTACTCCACCTCGCCACACTTGCTCGCTGTCATGCATAAGCCATAATAGGCTGCTGGCCATGCAATTGACTGCTATAGTCAGCAACATGTTTCAAATCAAGTAATATATCACGTTGTCATTGCAAAAGATCAGCCATCTTTGATATATAAAAAAATGTCGTAATTTTTTTATATAAAATAATGATATTGGAAGTTAACCAAAAATTTTATAATAAATAACATTTATTTTAATTTAATTTAAAAATATTCATATCTTAAAAAAATAAATTCTTATTAACTGATATTAATTGATACATGTAAATAAAAGTGGATGTACAATAATGATGTATGCGAAAATAATAAACATTACCTCACATTGAATTTAAATCTAAAATATTATTTTTTAAAAATGATCTTATTAATACTATAACAATTGTCGATAATAGTAATTAATAATTTTACAAGAATACTATATTAATGAAATACTCATCAACCAATGCAACATAAATATAAATTAATGATACTTAATGAGTATATCATCAAATAATATTTAAATAAAAAATTCAACGATTCTTCTAAATTCGCACTAGAGTAACATAAACTCAACTATAATTAAACTTAAAAAATATAATAATTAAAAGAATAGGTACAGTTGAACAGTTATCATAACATAATAATGATATATGACAGTCAATATTATACTAATTACGCAAGTTATATAATTTATATATCGTATAAATATAAATAAATACATAATAGAGAATTTTAAAAAAAAATTTGTCCAGTGCAATTTCAGCTAGTTTTTGGTAGAAATTGCACTAAAATTCTGCCCGGAGTTGGTAGAATTTTAGACCAAATTCCGCCTACTTGTGGTAGAATTTTGGTGTAATTTCTGCCCAAACTAGGTACAATTTCTGCCCAAACTAGGTACAATTTCACCTAAAAATCTACACTAGCTGGCGGAATTTGTTGTCAAATTCTCTAGCTAGTGGCAGAATTTGACCAGCATGGCTGCCAACGGCAAATTCGATGTAAATTTTGAAGTTTTTTTATTAAAATTAGTTGTAGTTTAATAAAGTAAATTTTTTTGTAAAAAAAAAATCGTAATCATTATTGACAGATTTAAGTTTTTTGACTTCGAATACTTTAGAGAATATAATGAACTCTTAGAAATAAATAGTAAATAGTGAAAAAATTTTGTACTGTATATAATTTAAAATAAAACTATATATAGTTAGCCCAAAAAAAAAAATAACACACGCAAAAAAAAACTCAAATAAGACGAGGGCTTCTTTAACCCCAAGACGGGACTCTTACACGAATTAACAGCCCATAACTTTGTTATTTTAGGTTGAAATAGGAGAACTTTGGTGGGATCAGTCTATTTTTTGGGTTCATAGCAGACACCACTATTTCCGAAGAATATTGTGGTTAACCTCTCCTTACCTAAACTTCCCCTCTATTGGAGTGAAGGGCAAAATGTCTGCCCTCCTAGCTTCATCCTATATTTGTCTTATGTGTCTTTTAAGCCCTTAATTATAATTCAATGAACTACACCATCCAAACTTCTAGTTTAGCAAGACCAAGAGCCAAATTTTACTGGAAGATAAACATATACGCTTTCTCAAAAAAAAAAAAAAAAGATAAGCATATTTGCATGGTGCCAAATTAGTTGCACTGCTCTTTTCTTCTTAGTTTGAGAGAATTGAGAATGATAGGATCAATGTTCTTTTTTATCTAAAAAAAAGAAAGAAACAAAAGAAAAAGTGGGGGTAAGGTAAGGCAAAGCTCTCTGAGGCTTTCAATGTCAAAAGAGACAAGAACAAACCTGTCAAACTTGGGGAAAAGGTTAAAACAGAAAAGAAAGGAAACGCAAAACGCCAAAAACCAAATAAATCCAATCTTGAGATTTTATCGATACGACATGTCGATGGATACAATGGAATTTGCAGACAAAATGAATGAAGCAAACCACTTCGCTTTAATGTCATTCTTAGCTCTCTCTCCACATAATCTTGATATACTAGCAAAATGATAAAAGGATTTCCTCAATAGATGGAACCTCTAATTAATCTAAACCCTGATTAATTATACCCACTAAATTAGAAGTAATGAATTTCACGTGTTAGAACTTGAGAGTGATCTCACTTCCATTGCTCTCTTCACCTTCTTCTCTCAGTACCAAAGCTTTTCTTTCTCCTCCATTTTCACCATTGCTGTCAGCCTTCCAGCTGCTGCTCTCTGACTTGCCATCTTCAATGCTTTCCGACCGATCACCAGTGCCTCGGACATCCGACTCCGGCGAGCTTTGTGTCTGCGAAGCTGGATGGTATACATGGAGCTGGTTGTGGAGCGGGTGGTGGTGCAACTGGTGGTGAGCTGCCTGAGGTGGCGTTGAAGCAGGGTAAAATTCTTGAGGCACGGGGGTGGCGCAGTAATGGGGTGATGCATGGGTGGAAGGGTGTGCGCCGTAGAGAGTGGCTGGTGCTCCTCCGTGATGGGCAGCTGCTGCTGTGGCATATTCTGGTGGAACCCATATGCCGACCACCAACTGCGGTGCTGCGGCCGCTGCAGCTTGTGGACTTGGACTTGGCCTTCTTGTGTGAAGTCTGTATTTCTGTAACATGGCAGCAAAAGAGTATCGGTCAATCTACCAGAACTTTGTACTATCAGTCAAAATATGGGGAGCTCACAGTCCAGGTTTACAGTGCTCTGCACGGTCATCACAAAGCACAAACAACTTTAGCGAGCCAGGACAAGATATATATACAGTCATCCTTTCATGCATGCCTTCTTCTGGCGTTATGTAGTACTTCTGTGATTTATGTGCATGTCAAATAAAGAAGGAACGAAAGAGAGAGAAACCTGTAAGTGGCTTTTAACTTCATCATTGGTCAAGCCGTCAACCTTCATCAATTCTCTGATTTGTTTTGGTGTGGCCACTGCAATCATTACCGACAAAAGATCAGCTCTGTTCATATAATAATAACAGCATAATAATACTCGAACTAGTACTAATAATCTTTAGAGTACAATCAAATCAATATGGTGATGATGATGATGATGATGATAGCTGCGGAATTTGATTTGACCATCAACATCAACTCTGTTTTCACAGGACTAACCTAATAAAATAAGTTCAGATTACCTTGAGAACCACCTAACATCTGAAGAGCATTCACAAATCGCCTGTGCAAGTCAGGGGACCAGCATCTCCTAGCCTTTCTGTGGGTTTGAGTGGTGTTTGCGGTATTGTTGGACGCGGTGTTTGTTTGAGAATCTGCTGGCTTTGGTTGCTCGATCACATGATTGCCATTGTTCATGACCCTGCAAGAACTTTCTCTTCTCATATCGCTTTCGGGATTCTTTTTGTCTTCCATCTCTTTATCTGGAGAAGAAGCAAGAGCCAACTCTGGAAGTGCTCTTAAAGCTTGGTTTCCGCATGAGTTTCTATCTTTTGAAAATGGAAGAAAAGCTCCTCCATTTCTCTGCTTGTGTTCCACAGCTTGCTTAAGATTCACGCCGAAACTGATATCAGATTCTTTTGGAGAAGTTACGGGAGATAGTTGCTTGGTTTCTTCACCTGTCTGACTCCATAGTTGCGCAGTTGTCATCCAGTTTGCCTTATCAGAAGGGTTGGTTGTCTTCTCTGGTCCTTCAGAACCTGGATGCTTGAGCGGAATGAATTCCTCAAGAACTGGTTTTGGCCCTTGATTCACTCTGCAGGAGTGTAACTGCTGCCTTGAAGCCTCCATTGCTAACATCAGAAACGAAGAAAAAAAAATCAAATTTCTGCATAATGTTCAGATAGTTTTATTCGAATTGTTAAAAGTTCTGTAGGTTTAATACTATGAGATGGTTGAAATATATATATTGCTAGCTTCACTCCGCGCTGTCAATTCTCTTTTACAATCATTCTTCTTTTCTCTACGTAGTAAAGATGATATATCTGGTAACTTTAAATAATAAGGGATCAGAAGGAAATAAAGTTGGGCCATGTAAAGCTATTTCCTGAACCTATAGGTGGTAAAAAGATGAAAAGAAGGCTGAAGATATATATTCATCAAGGTTTTTTTTCCCCAGAAAATGAGAATATTGAATATCTGGTATATACTTGCAGATTTCTTTTCTGTAAATAAAATTTATTCTTGAAAATGTAAAACACCACGAAGATAATAACAGATGTATATATATATATATATATATATGGGAAGTGTAGTACTAATAGAGATTGAAGATTTACCATTAGAAAGAAGTTGCATGCAAAGTGGAAGCTCCCGTTTGAAAGCATCGATCTTAAGGCGTTCTTCTTCCAGACGAACAAGAAATTCTTCGAGCTTCTGAGTCTGATCAGTCTGTTCGCCGACGGACTTTAGAAGCATGGAATAGCTGTGTGGTTTGCAGTCAAGGCTGAGCTCCGAGGGCGATGCCATCATTTACGTTTATCTTTAGAAACAGCTGTGGCAATATCTTAGCTATTCAGGGATACCTAATCACAAAAGTTCATGCTCAAACACTAGGAGAAACTGGGTAATGAATAGAAACAAAAGAATAGCCCAAAAAAGATTGTGGTGTCCTCTTGCTTTCTAGGCTTTGAAACACACTGCAGTTGTGGGTATAGATAGAGAAAGAGAGAAAGAATAGAGAGAAAGTGAAAGGATGTTGTTTGTGAACACAAGGAGGACTGAGGGAGGGGTGGGGGGGATCGTCTTCTTTTTAGGGTTGAGTTCGAGAGAGAATAAAGCAGAGTTTTGGAGAGAGAATGAGGGAAAGAGTAGACAGAGAACAATGAAAGAAAGAAAGAAAGAAAGAAAGAAAGAAAGAAAAAGCAAAGTAAGATAAAGTAGAGGGATGGTAACTTCTTGCAAAGAGCAAAGGCAAAAAGCTAAACTAAATGTGTGTGTGAAGGGGAGAATCTGTTGGTCTCTGACACCTGAAGGGTCATGTGGTCTTACTGGTTAGAGAAAGCGTTTTAGAACCTTTGGGTTGGGATATGGTCTTCCTACGAATTCAAATCACATTCACCTCTATGAAAAGATGATTCTTCTTCTTCTTCTTCTTCTTTGATTTGTACTTTTTCCCCTCATCATGCACTGTCCGTATATATTTTCTGCACAGACATCCATTTTAGCATAAAATTATCATAAAGTTGTCATGAAAAAAACCTAAATTTGCTTAGCCTAATAGGGGGTATATATCCCCATCTTTCATGGTTAAGATAATGTGATTCTTTCTTTTGGTTCTAATAGCCTCCTTTGCATATACATGGGATGTACAGTACGGGGCATGCCTCGTATTTATGAGCTTTCTTAGAGATAAAAACACTTGTAACTATTGCTTTTCTCTGTGTGTAATTCAATTTTCTAAAGAAAATAAACATGAACATTTATGGATATTTTCGTAAATATTATGCTGTATCTGGACAGCGTTTGACTAAGCCATATACACAATTAGATATCATTTCTCATGTCATAAAAAATTTACTTTTATAAAACTCAAAACAGAAATTTTTCTAACCAAATACAATCTAAATACACATTTAGAAAGTATCCTATAATTTACTACATACATATATGGTACTTGGAGTTGTCCTTAATTATAGGCACACTCTAAAGTATTCCAACTCGGTCTTTTTCTTTTGTTTTGAATAAATGATTCTGGTAATAATGCACATATAAATATTATTTAAAATTAAGAGAGAAAAAGGGTTTTGCATATACTACCATCCATCCTAGTTTTTGTGCATTTAATAAAAGAGAAAAGAGAGGATATATTCAATGGCTTTAAGAGTATCCATGCATCCACCAAGCAGCAACTTACTTTTTGGTTTCAAAAGTTGCATAATTCTTGTTGTGCATTGAGAGAGAAAGAAGAAGAGAATATCTAATCTGTTTACGAGACATTCTTTAGGAAGAATAAAATATTTGCTTCTAAGGAAGGAATATCTTCTGGACTTCCAATTCTACCACTCTAAACAATTAAGAGAACCAGCAAAAATGCAAAGCCCCTCAAAAGATTGTTTAATTAAAGAGGCCAAAGAACAATAAAGGAGGCTAACAAACTGGGAATCTCCTTCTGCTACTCACTTTAATGAAGTGGGTAGGAAGGTAGGAAGATTCTCCCCCATCTATTCATCTCCATCCCCCCCCCCCTCCCCCCATGTTAATTTTTCAATTTTTGCTGGTGTTTTGAACCTCAAGAAGTCCGGATCCTCCATTGGGTGGGATTGGATACCATCTTATTTCAAAATTTCAAGTATGTAATCTACATCTTCTCTCACAAATAATTTAATTTTTATGAAACTCAAAACAAAAATTTCAAAACCAAATTATTTAGGTCGGGATTCACATGGTTTAATATGCGACGACTCTAGTAAAGAAAATTACATAATTGAACGAATCAGATATCTTACATAATAAGTTGAAAAATATAACGTTTCTTTGAAGAATTCTTTGAATGTATTGTAGGCTTAAATATTCTTAAAATGATATCTCAAACAATCAAAATCGTATTCAGTATCATTAGAAATTATATATATGACTACAAAAATATAATTAGGCATTTTTTGTTTTTGCAAGAATTAATTGTTGAGATATGATTTCACCTGCTAAAATCAACTTGATTTTGATATATATGTGCCAAATTAAACAGGCAGAAGATGGGCTGGATTTGTATGCATTAGTGCATAATCGCATCCCCAGTGCAGAGAAGAAAATAGAAGAAAAGGTGATAGAGAGGGTGCATCGAATTCCCTTGTGGGAGAGAAAGGGGATAACGGGAAATGATGATGGTTGGTCGCTTTCTATAATCAGTCTTCTCGTACAAGACTCCAACCCACGCCTTTTCCCCAGATTCTCTCTTCCTCTCTCTTTTCCTTCCCTTTCTCTCTCTCTCTCTCTCTCTCTCTCTCGCATGCACTTCTACTTTTCTTCAATTTCTCTCTATGAAACACCTCCGCATCCACTGCTACTAATTCTCAATTACACAAATCACTCTAACTAAGCTAGTTTAAATTAAATTTCGTAATAAATTTTATACACTTAAATTTTCTTTAACAAAATGCACGTATATTTGTCACTTATTTTCAAATTCTCGAGAGAAATTAACTTTAAATACCATTAAAAAAGACTTTATTATTGATTTTGTTGTTAAAAAAATCTTTTTATTTTTTTATATTACTAAATAATTTTTATATTTTTTTATAGTTATACAAAAAATATAAAAATTATACAATAATATAAAAATAAAATAAAATTTAATAACATGATCATAATAAAACTTTTGTTAAAATGACAAATAAGGTGAATTTCTCAATTCTTGATCGCAATATCTATTTTTCGTCGGTTTCCATGCGTGTAGAAGGAAGGAAGAAAGGGAAGAAGTGCGAATGTGCGATGCATGGCAGAGATTCTCCTCCGTGCCACGTGTTGAGATGTTCTCCCATATCGTCCTTGTGAATATCCCTTTTGTCTGGCGTAAAAAAATATGAGAATATTCGCTTCAATTTCCGATAACACCACAGAAACGCACCCACGCCAATAATATTGCGCTCTGCACATTCCTCCTTTGTCAAAAATCGAGAACGATCCGCGTCCCCTTCCCTTCTTGCCCATTCCCATTCCTATTCCTATTCTCTCTCTCTCTCTCTCTCTGTGTTTGGTATCTGCGTGTTTTCATACTTTCCTATGTTTAATCTGTTGTGTGTTTTAAACGAGTCCCAGAATTAGGTGGTGTTCTCGTGGGGAGAGACACTGAGCCTTTTGAATTTAGGAGCCTTGGCACAGTTAGGAGGCCCTTTTTGGTCAAAATGTTTAAGTCCGGAAACGGTTTCAAGAGCTAAAATTCTTAATACGGATTCGTATGGTCATCGAGCTGATCGATATGAAGCTTTAGGATTAACCATCCCAACATGAAGATAATGATATGCTTGTAATTTGCAGAAGCTTCGGGATGAGAGGGGGAAATACCAAAACATATTGGCGAGGAGAAAGAAGAAAGAAGCCTGCTCTCTAACAACTTTTGCAAAGCCCATCACGTGTGCTCTGCTTCAGCAAAAGCCCATATTAGGACCACTATTATTCCAAATATCCCTTTAGGGAAAGAAAGCCTCTCTCTCTCTCTCTCTTCCCCCTCCTCCGCCTCCTCCTCCTCCTTCTTTATGAAAAAAACATTGGCTGAGTAGGGAAAGCCTATCTAATACTATCATCAATCAGCTCCTGCCTTTTTATCCACTAAAATATGGTCTTATTCTTGCTTCTTCTTTTTTGCCCTTTCCCTTTGGTTAATTTGTTTGAAATTCTTAAAGAAAGCATGGCTTTTACTCAGCCAGCAAGATGAACCATTCTCTTCAAATAAATTTAACATGCAGAGGATGTCGTGGATCCATGCACTTTATGGGACGTCTTCAACGTAGAGCATTTAGGTAGATTGGTTCTCAATTATCCATTTTCCTTTTGAAACTTACTTGTTAGGGCATGAAGCGTCTAGGAGAGAATGAAATAATGTTACGTGTGGAAGAGTGACATGAAGTGCAAAGATCCGCTATGAATCGGGTATTTCTGGATTATAAGATTTGAAATGTTTTATCATATAAATTATAAATTTTATATTTTTTAAAAATAAAACATCTTAATACTTATTATTACTTACAAAAAACTAAATATATGATAGGATGTTCGAGGAAGATAGGCTCTTTTATTCTTTTAGGACTATTCATTCATTGTTAAAAAAACGAAACAACGTAAGAATAATTTTGGTAAAAGATAAATATAAATGAAAAGTTTTTGTATAAAACGTATCCCAAACGTATCTACTTCATGATTATTCCCTTTCGTTTTTGTGATTCTAATAGATGTTATATGCTTGTCAAGGTGCTTAGCTACAAACCTACAAGGATCTACTACTAGCCAGGTGACACGTAGGTTTGAATGACAGGATTTTATATGACATTTATGGTACATTTTACAAATGAATTATAATCAAAAGAATAAGAAAATAAATGCAGTATATATATATATAAAAGTTCAAACACTAGCAAATAGTGATACAAACAAATGCAGAAAAGATTCCATTCTTCTTTATCAAAGTCCAACTACTAATCACTTTGTTGGCTCCTTCATTATCAATATGATTTTATTTTATTTTTTGAAAAGATTGAGAATTGAAAATTCCATTCAACCCAGAATTCAAAGGCAAAATATATCATAATAAAGTAGAATAAGAAAAGAATGGTCTCTTTATTTTGCATTAAATGGAAGAAATATTCTTCTTTGGCTTTTAAGGGCTTTGCGGAAAGCTAATGATGGGTACATTTACGGGCAGTAAAGCATTCTGTGAGAATCATTAACTGGCAGTATCAGAAGAAGATGATGAGATGAAGGAAACTCATTGTTCTACTAAATTCCCTAATTCTTCCTTTTTTGCTTCTTTTTTTGAAGGATAGATTCGCCCATTTGCCCATTATTCGTCAATCATTGATGGTTTTTGGATTTGCATTTTCCTTGATACTTATCCTTGTCCCCCAAAAGTTCTTCTTTAATCCAAGATTATTGCTTAATCACCTCGGCCCGAAGATGATCCATCTCAAGACCTCAAAGTTTATTTATGGCTAAATGCCTCATGACTATAGGACCCTCTTCGGAAACACTTCATTTTGTTTTTGGCTTTATGATTGAACTCGAAAATTAATAAATGTTTAAAAACCATTAATTACCCTTAAGCGTATGCATAATCTTCGTTGATTAGACCATGAGAAACGGGCGCGGTAGGGGAGATGATAGCTAAGGTGGTTTTAGTGTCAGAAAATAAGAGCTCAAGTGTCAAAATTCTGCACGAGTTTGACTTGAAGAAGCAGAAGAAGAGCATAATAAAATAGCATCCAAAGCGAGAGTGGAGAATGAATTCAGAATCAGAGTTGGTCGGCCTCTAACAAAAGAAAGCTCCTTAAAAAAGATGAATTTAGAGTATTGTTGAAGACAAGAATTTTTGAGGAAATTAATACATTAAAAACAAATTCAATTCATTTCTCTGACCTTTAGTTGTCGCGTCTGGTGTCAACTAAAAGTACAGAATCAATCTTAAAGCTTTGTTTTTTCATCTTCAAAGAAACATTTGCACGGTTTATTGGCTCTGATTGAATATATGCCTTCGCCTTTTTGTTGTCCATTATTTCTTTGCCTACCTTTTCTTTCTTTGGGAGGGAAAATGTTCTTTTGTTTGACCCCTTTTAGTTGCATATGCAATGTCTTTAACAGATGCTATATAAATATGTTTTTGTGTATATGCAAAGGCATAAAGTTTTGTGAAATTATATTTCAGTTCTCCTTGATCTTAAAAACAAAAGAAAATTTGTATCTTGGTAGTCTTGATAAAATTTCATTCCTCCTTTTTTTTTGTGTTCAAATAATTCATGTTTTTGCTATGGTAAGACTTGACTATGCGATGAATTTATGGAGATTTTATCTTGGTTCTACGAAGATCAATGCTGTCAAGAGGAGTAAAGGCTGTTAATTAGAGTCACAGTTCTATAATCCATTTATTGGTTGCTAAAACGGAGAACTTAAGCAGTAATCCAAGAGAGCTGCAGCAGAGGCTCAGAGCAGCAGCTTAGAAGCCAATTAACCTGCAATAGCCTCATCAGTTATCAAATCAATACTCTGAAAGTCTGAGATACAAGTGGCTAAATTAACTACTATTATCTGGAGATCCTCAAGTCAGTCAGTCAATGAAAACTGTCAAAATTTCACTTTGATGCCATGTACAGTCAAGTCCTTTTACAATTTTGCGCTGAAAAGAAGGAAACAAAACTTAAGAATGTTCTAAATTTCCTTACAGAGACACTCTGACTCGATCCAACAATAGGAAAGATCTACCAGAAGAATAATGACTCATCTTTATATGCCTTCTCAATTGACTTCCATTCATACTCCTAATCCACATGCATCATCAATTTACAATATTCTGCTTCCTTTGTCTTTGTCTTGCCTTCAGGGGGAGGCTTAAAAAAAAAAAAGCTATAAAAACAATTTACAATCAACAGGACAAAATAATAAACACAAGTAATGCTAAGAAGCAAACCATTACTTGCCTAATTTCAATATTTCCAATCTCTATATGTGATTTATATATTGTCAAAAGCAAATATGACTATTCTTAAAAATCAAACAAAGTGCATAAGGGCAATGGCAATCCATCATATATCCTTAAGAACCTCATCAATTTTTTCTTTGCATCCTTCCCATTCAAAAGTGTGTACAAAACAGTATCAAGGGGCTTTTCATTTGAAATTCTCTGAACATCTGTTTTTAACATCCCAAAGGATAAGGAAAGCAAAGCATATCCCTTCAGAAACCCTGCAGGTGTGTGCACCTTAGGATCCTACTTCCACTGCAGACAGAGAAGAAGGAACATAATTTAGCTGGTGTTTCGGTACACACATTTGGGGAGGATCTAAATCATAGCCTCTCTGCCACTACACATGTTCTAATTTTGTTGGCCCATTTTTCTTTAAATAATAGGAAAATGTTAACACAAATGTCCTTCAGTGCAAGAGGTATACGATTATTTCAAGCTCAGACTCACCCACCAAGTCATGAAAAGCACTTCTGCTTTTTCCCTTCAACAGTAACCAAAAGACAGCAGACCAGTGCAATTTCAAAATTTATTCTTATCCATAAAGTTCTTGTAGCTTTTCCAAGAAATATGAGGCCATCAAGATCCAAAGAAGCTGAGTGCAGCAACAAGGATTTGTGAGCAAGGTTGCAACACAAAAGAAGATGATCAGATTATTCCACATCCTTTTGCACAAAAGCACCAATTTGTCTATATTTTTCTTTTCTTACTCAAATTTTCTATCACTAGATTACACTTGGAAGTGGCATACCAAGAGAGAAATCTGCCTCCTTTGGTGCTTTTGTCTATTATGGCCGTCCAAGGAAAATCCCTCTCCTCTCTACCAATGAACAACTTCTTCAATGACTGGTAAAAGGAATCGCAATGTGTATCCAACAAACAGAGCACACCATAATATGTTATTTCAGCAAGTTTATTCACTGATGTATCCTTATGAATCTGAACTATAAAAAACAAAGTTCATTTTCTTATAAGCAGAGCAAGACTCCACATTCTTTTACCCAGATTAAAAGGTTAAGATTAAAAGATCTGAAATGAAAGAGAACTCAAAGAAGGAAAAACAAGGAATGAAGGGGAGACACCAAACAACACATAAAACAGATGACTGCACTCCACTTTAGAATTCTATAGTCAAGATATAAAAGATCTGAAACGAAACAAAAACTTACAAAACAGGAAAAAAGGAATGAATGAAAGGGGAGACACAAATGGTGTATTTCATAAATAACTGCATACCACTTGAGCATTCTTTAGGTCTCCACGAAGTACCCCAGGATGGACGTTGATTCATTGATAAGCACCTCCATTGTCAAGAAACTCAAGACATGCAATGCTCGAGGATAAACCTTGCCTCAAACTGAATAAGGAAACATGAAAGTCCAGAAAAAGAAGGAAAAGGAGGGCCAAGTTGGTCAACAAGAATAAAAATGTGACCTGCTGCTCTTGCTGAAGATCAAGTTAAAGTTAGATGTGCTTATTAATACTTCCAGCTTTAAGTTACTTTGAAAAGGTATGCTTCCATGAGAAGAAAGTATAAGTTTCCAGTAATTCAATGGAACAGGAAGTAAAGGAGCCCCATTAAACAGAAAATCAAGTCTGTGAAAACTGCCCATTTGGGTTAAGAATAAAGCCATTATCCTGGGTAGGGATGAAACAGAAGGCAAAAGTCAAGAAGCATTTAGTTGAAAAGAATATTCAGAAGGGGAACCCTGTATGCAGATTTTTCTTTGAGGATTCTGCCAATCGCTTAATGCACTTGGCACTGGCATAGAAATCCATCAATTGCTTAGCTATGTCCTCCGGGTGACAACTAATAAATGCCTTGATAAAACGCTTCTCCGTCATCCTCAAAGCTCTCATCATATTAGGTCCCTTGATCTCAGGTACAATACCCATATCACCTATCTTTTCAGCAAGAAAATATCGTGGCTTTAATGCTCTCTCCAAATTATAATAGAGCAAGCATGGATAAGTCAGTACACATTTGGAAGATAGCTTCATTGTGCCTAATATGAAAGTCATGTTTCTCTGGACTTTATCAGTGGACAATGTCATTACAAGAGGAGAACGTCCAAAAAGACTGAACACTTCATCTTCTGAGAACCCAAATTTCTCAAAGTTTGCAATCTTTTGTTCGATTGTCACAATGCGTGAGATGGAAATGATAGTAACCACATATTTATACATCCTGGTATCCTTGGAAACCCCAGTTCTCTGTATGTAATCCAACTTTTTGTCATCTAGATTACAGCGAGGAATCATTGTGGGACGAGAAATAAGCATAGGAACCAAGTCCTTTCTACTAATTCCAACTCTTTCATACATGGCAATAGCAGGTTTCATTTTATGATGCAAGTCATAGGTGAGTAAAGATGGATTGCGCACTATAGCCTTAAGCAGAACTTCCCTTGAGTCAAACAAGCTTCCAAGATACTCAATGCGTTCATCCAAGTTAATATTGATTCTTGAATTAAGAAAGCGAGGACGACAGTGAACCATCTTTACAAGGTCAGATGAAGAAATACCCAAGTCGCTGAGCATCTTTAGCTTGGATTGAAGGATTTTTGCGTCCATTTTACGCATTGAAGGCTGCCGCAGGAAGACCTTGGCTACCTCAAATTCACTGCAACCCCAGCTTCTCAAAACGTTGGCTGAGTCTGCTGGTTTGTCTCCAATGCCCGGTGGTTCATTCTTATCATCATTGGTTTCACAACAGAGCACAGCAGCTGTAGAACAGAATCTAAGGTTCAAAATGATCCTTTTACAAGGGGATAGAGCGAAGAACCAATTGGATAAAGCATTGAAGTTGGGTTTCATAGCAAGATGGAAGGGAAATGAGAAGTCTTAAATCTTCCAGGATCAGAAAAGAATTTGCCCGGAGGTTTTTAATGTTCAAACAGCCTTTCTGCAAGCAAGTAAAGAACAAAAAGTTTACAAAATGAGCTTTGCTATTTACAGAGAAATAAAGGTGGGCTCTCAACATTAATTAATAACTATTGAGCAGCTAGAGAAAATAACTTGAGACAATTGGCACCGCAATTTCTTGATACTGGGCTCATCCATCAGTATTGAAGCAACAAATAGGCATTATCAAATTGCAAACAAATCCCATAACAAATGTGAGAAGTTCATAACTATGATTACATTTCCGAAGTTTTGGGAATGTAACAAATTTTCTTTTGCTGCATATCAAAATGCAACAAGTGATAGCTCTAAGAACTTGTGTAGAGTTCATGATTCCACGTAGTACAAGTCACCAAGACCAGCTAAAAGGAATTCCCTTCACCATAGATACAGGGAAGACCAAAAGAAAAAGAATAAAACGATAGAAAAAAGACAAAACCAAACCAACCCAAACCAACCCAAGTTAGATTAAAGTTGCGTACGCACATTTATATCCCACTTCTTGAAGCAGAAACCAATTGGTAAACAGTGACTTATGCAGCTCCCCTCACAGAAAAGCTATTTACGGATACCAAAGTTATATACACACTATAACCAAGTGAACAGAACGATTATGAACAATTTTGCCCAAGTATATTAAAAGGAAAACTTTTATGTATAAAGAACAAGAGAGATTGCTAGCCATTATAAAAGATCAGCCAGAAATCGAAGCCCTTGAAAGCGAAAGGATAAGAGTAACTTACTCTGAAGAGAGAAGCAGAGAGATGGGAAGGGACGAGCAAAGTTTCTGGAGTTGTTGGTGTCTTCAGCAAGAGCCAAGAGGGCATGCTCCAGATTGGGGAGCTGCGGACTGCAAATAGGAGCGCTTCATTGAATTGAAGGCAGGAGCAGCGGCTATTACCCAAGCCAACGATGTACGGTTAGGCTCCTACATAACGGCAGCGTTTTAGATAGTTGCACTTGATTTCGGTTAGCGCTTCTCTGCCCTAATCTTAATTTGACCCTAAATCACTAATTTGATCAATTAGGACTTCCATTCCACGTACAAAATGTATCTCATTTTGGTCCGTTTCTCCCCACAAATTTACACTTAAAATTGATACCTAAATTTGTTCTTTTCACAAATCGCAATCGCAATTGACAGCTTACTTTCCGTTATTGACATTCAATCCTCCTTTATTCCTTTTTATTAAGTGTCTTTTCATTTTTCAACTAATTAACTTATTAACATTCGTGCTGTCAATACGGGCCTCAACACGCGGGTTGACCATCCATATTGACGAGCTTAGACTTAGTATGTTCAAGTCTGTTTAAAATGACTTTTTTTACTCACTTTGTTTATAGTGCGGGCCGGACGCGGGTTAGTCATTTTTTAAAAATTTTTTAAAAAATTCTTAAAACGATGTCGTTTTGATATTTTTAAAATATAAAAAATATTTTTTAAAAATAACGTCGTTTTACTACTTTTGTACAAAATGATGTCGTTTTGTAAAGTCCATGGGCTGACTATTGCAAGTCGCGGGCTGACGATGTCATTTTGTAAAGTCTGCGAGCCAGGTCGGAGCGAGCTGTCCGTTTGACACTACTAATTAACATGCTATAAGTTTGTTTCAAATTTTGATTTATAAAACACAAATCAAATTTGTATTAAATTGTTAAATATCTTAAATAGTGAAGAAAACAAAACTAAATGAGATGCATCAAATATTTTTTAAAATATAATATTTTTTTGACATAAGAATATTTGATTTAATTGGTTATAAAACTCTTCAACGATAAATGAAAAATAAATTTATGTTTTACTGAAAAAAAATATTTTCTCTTGAGTGTCAAAATATTTTTTATAATATCTAACTTATAATTGCTAAAATAAATTTTAGTAAAATTCAATAAAATATAGCAGTGGGAATTAGGAGGGAAAAAATATGATGACCAAAAGTTTTCTATACATATGTAATAAGTAATTTGTGATTTGATATCTGAGATTGGATTGAATTTTTTTTTTCATTGAGTTGTATTGTGATTTGTAAGAGTGAATTATTTGTGAAAGTAGAAGTGAAATCTAAAGTAAAAAAATAAAAACAAAGCAAAATTCTTTAGATTAAAAAGTCAATCCAAATAAAATAGGCTGTTATGAAATTAATATTATTATGGATGTCCATTATCAGAGTTATAGAGATACTCCAACTATCCAGAAGATAGATGGTAGAGTTCTATCATATCTTTGATTAGTGATAGGATTTGTCTTCTGATTACTCTATATCTATTCTGACTTGGATGTACCCCTGAACCCTATAAATAGGGCTCTAGACTGAGGTTTTGTATACACTCATTCATTGATTGATTTACTCTCAGAGAATTAATAAAGATCTCTTGTTCTTTCTCTCTATTTTCTCTCTATAGTTTTCTCCTATTCTCTACATTCTAATTTCTTTATTAAGCTCTCTACATTAGTATTACTATTTTATTATGTCGACAACGAATGCGCATCAACAAATTCATAACACGTTATCGACGACGAGTCTCGCCACCAAAGTTGAGAGTTTAATCAAGAGAAAAAAGAGGTATTTTTTCTATCTTTGAATACTCATGACAAACTTTTCAAAACTCGTTTTTTTACTTCTTGATATTTATAGAAAAAATTATATGTCATAGAAACTAGATGCTTAAATTTATTGAGTTGTAATGGGCTCTGCAGACACCATTTGTTGAAAATAATACATCATCATCTCAAAATCGCATAAAAGCCCATGATTTTTCTCCGCCATAATTTTTCACTGAGGATCTAAAGGCTGAATATCTTATTTTGAAAGATCAACTTTTTTTTAATGATCTAAAAGAAAGATTTGACTACCGGAAGATAGTCATTCTACAAAAAACACGGTTTACTTTAAATCGTGAGTGAATGCATTAGAACCAATGGTTATGACCCTCGGAAGAGGTCGTAGTCATGGTCGAAGGCGTCAACATAGACGCGAGATATGGTAAAAATAATTCATATAATCATAGCAACTAGAATATATGCATCCTGGATATTGTGGGTCCCCGAAGATACCATTTAAAATAATACAAAGCATCAAAGCCCACTTGATTACTAGCAAATTGTGAATGAAATATACAATCACCGGAAGATGATTGTTATATAAATGCTAGTTATGATTTGTTATAAGTGTGCTCTGTAATATTTTATGTCTATCGTAATGCAAAAAAATTTTATTGCTTTTAGAATTTCTCCTCAATTAAAGTTATAAGGAGAAATATCACTAATAATGTGATGGATAAAATATTTTTCCTTTCTCATATTTCTAACATGCTCCCGTAGTAGCAATATCCCGGAAAAAGTTTTTCAAAAGTATTTTGAATTTATATCTTGTGAGACTAAATGAGTCATTGATAAAATATTTTGATGCTCGACTAAATATTTTTTATATCATTCTCTCAAGTGAATGACATTAGAAATTATAATATATTTATATACGATATTTTGGTCATGCAAACTAGTAGAAATACATTTTGTTCTTATACTATAAGAATGACTCATTAAATCCCCACTTAATAGATACTCACCAGAAGTGAGAAAATAATGAGAATGAAAAAGGGAAAGTAATAATTCTAACATGTTATTGATGCAATATGAAAGTTTGTCACGTACCTGTAGTACGTCAAGCATGTTATGAATCTCTATTAATTATTAATATTGCTTTACTTCCCTAAATCATGCTACCGATAAGTAATGATGCTTATGTCGAAAATATTAATATGGCATATGTGAACGTAGCCAAATTCTTTTTGAATATCTAGAAAGATTTTTTAGCATTTTGAATGTCAATTAAAATTTTTAAATTTTGGAATTGTTACTTTCCTATGTTATTTTAAGTTTATTTTTGATCAAGAATGGTGAAGATACAATTTCTCAAAACAATATTTGTGTTTATTTGGACAAAATTTAAAATATATGTCCAAAGTATAAATGGTAGTGCAAGGTTCCTGAAGAACTAATTGATAAAATAACTCTAGAAGAGTTAATTGATTTAAAACTCTAGAAGAGCTACATTATCTTCACCCAATGGTCAATTCTGTAATGCATTGTTCTCCATATAGTCTCGTAAAACTTTTTGAGCTTTGATTATATTATCGATATATCGAGACATTGGATGAATGAACTTTTGAGGCATATGCATTACCATTATGACATAAAAATATACGTCAATTATATTTACTACTATTTATCTCTCTTGATTTATATTGCATAAAATTATAAAATTGAGATGCAATATTGAGTAAACTTGAAGTTTACTGATAAATAATTTATTAGTTGGCATGACTGGTTAGACCATCCCAAATCATTAAAATACGAAGAATGATTATGAATTTATTATGGAACCAGAAGTTTCCTAATATGACGAATTTATATCTGCTACTTGTTTTATTTAAAAGTTGCAGTATTACTTGGGGTTGAATGTGTTATTTTGGGATGAATATGGAGAAATTATTAGTTGATGCATCAACAAAGTCTTATGAATATTATTGTTTTTGCAACCTGTAGTTTGCACAATTCATTGATAATGAGCTCATGTTTTAAGATTCTCTCAAAGACATAATTTGTCCTAATAATACTGGTTGTATTGAAATAAATATTGAACATCCTGCAGAATGTTTATGACTGTGATATATTAGCACTTATTTCGTATTTTGCCAACACATTGTAATTCTCCTCATAGTAGTTGGTTTGTAGTCAGAAACTAAATATTTCTCATCTTAAATTTAGAGATGCACTATGTATGTTGATCCACCACAAAAGTAATGAGATGGGTTCTCAAAGAGATTATTAAATATGTTGGGAGCAAATCTCAAGGGAGAGATTCGTATTTTGTTAATTTTGAATATGTTGCCCTCAACATAAAGAGGAGAAATCATGATCTTTGGATAAAGATATTAGTATGTGTCTCATCTTGATCTTCTATTTTAATCCTCATAGAAGATACCTTGAACCGGAAGTTCAAAGGATAATTTATATAGTCGAGTATATTAACCCGACCAATATCCCAAAGCAAAAGAATGCTCCTATTTGATATCCCTCGAAGGATAATCTACCACTACAAATAAATTTGAGACACAATCGAAATGTGGTAGATAAGTCGGTTCCAAAGATACAAACTCTTCACTTTGGAGCAAAGGCTTAAGATGGTCATATATGTTAAATCGAGAAGATTTAAATTCCAGCAGAATTTTTGTCCCAAAACAATGATTGATAAATTATTTCAGGAAGAAATTCAGGTACCTGAAAACTGTGATAAATGATGAGATCTCAACATGATTGGGAGCTATTGGAATCGCACAAGTATATGAATTTAAAGATATTAATGCGCATAATATATTGAGGATTTTCAAATCGAGGTCTGTAGATTCGAAATGATAAAGTTCGCATGAGAAATATGAAAAGTTTAAATTATTCACAAGTACACTTGAAGTGTACATGTATTCCCAGCAGGAATTATACACTTGAAGTGTAATCCAAATAGATAGCAATTAATATTTGCTTATAAAATGCGAACTACAAAAGTGAATATTTACCATGAGTTATGGTGTATGATTCTTCGTAAAACCTGACACTGATAACGAAGAAATATATTTATAGTGGTGGATATAATAGTGCATGATAACACTTAATATGTGTTTATATTTGTTATCATTTGATAATAGAACTTATATTTGAAGTCCCTGATGGACTCAATATGCTTGAAGCATATAATTGTTCCTATAGAATATAATGAGATTGTCTTAGTGAATTTTTATTGAAAAAATGATTGAGTATGTCCATATATGAAGAAATTGTATACGTAGCTATACTTGCTATATGTATTTCTTTATTAGAAAATATCCTCATTGTACAATCTATTGA
The DNA here is from genome assembly GCA_030512225.1 of Rauvolfia tetraphylla. NCBI lineage: Eukaryota > Viridiplantae > Streptophyta > Magnoliopsida > Gentianales > Apocynaceae > Rauvolfia > Rauvolfia tetraphylla. The sequence continues at coordinate 7,406,623 of JAJQKT010000045.1, read as the reverse complement.
TTGGCATGGTGTTCCCCACATTAGGGGGAGAAAAACTTCAATTAAAGAGGATATCATTTATGACTTTTATTATCTTGATTTATGCACAAGCATTAGTGAACTGGAAGTTCAAAATATTGTTTATTTGCATAATATTGCATATTGATTGTTTGTCTGACTCCTGTAGAGTTAGTCAATATAACATTATACTTATAGATAATCATATTTGGATAAATGTCCTAGCAGGACAAATATATGAATTCTATAGTCATATGATTTTGATACATGCTTGAAGCGTGATTGATCTATTGATTTTGAAAAGAGAAAATGATTTGATAATCAAGATATTTTTCCTGAAGAATTTAGAGGAGCAAGTATTGTGATCAACATTTTGTTTTGATTGAACATCCTGAAGATGTTTCACATGGACATATCACATCAATAGTTATTGGGTTATTATATATAAGATCCTTTATATCTATTAAAGGATATTAAAGAACTCTTTGGTCCTGAAGTACCATAACTCTGCAATTTAGAGCATGAATACACTTGTCCACGTGCAAGTAGATATCTATTATAGTTCTTCTCTACCCAATAAATTTTGAGACGGCATTAAGCTTGCTTATGACATCTCCTTGAGATAACTTATCTCGAATATTGAGAAAATTCAACTCCTGTTGAGATGAATATGTAAGGTATAAATTACCTATATGATCCACATAAATCATGCATTTATAGGCATGTGTTGATTATAACAGCCACATCTTCAATTTATGTTGAAGTAATAGAAATTCATAATGTTGGTTGAGAATATATTTGATCATGATTAATATATTCGAGATAAATCTATATCATCTAAGAATGAATTCTAACTGTATTGTTAGATGATAATAAAGTTTGGAATATATCTAAGGAGATATGATAAAATTTTTCTTTATTCATGAGCTCCTGAAGAGTGGTGACATTGATGTGCAACAAATTCAATCATGTGACAATCTGGCAGATTTATTCACTAAGGCATTACCAGCGGCATCATTTGATAAATTGGTGAAAAAAAATTGGAATGCGACGGTTATGAAACCTTAAAGGATTATCTCATCAGGGGGAGTAAATATGGCATAAAGAGTAGTGTACTCTTTTTCCTTCACTAGAGTTTTTTCCACTGGGTTTTTTATCTAGTAAGGTTTTAACGAGGCATACTCTTATGCAATGGACATCCAAGGGGGAGTGTTATGAAATTAATATTATTATGGATGTCCATTATCAGAGTTATAGAGATACTCCAACTATCCAGAAGATAGATGGTAGAGTTCTATCATATCTTTGATTAGTGATAGGATTTGTCTTCTGATTACTCTATATCTATTCTGACTTGGATGTACTCCCCGAACCCCTATAAATAGGGCTCTAGACTGAGGTTTTGTATACACTCATTCATTGATTGATTTACTCTCAGAGAATTAATAAAGATCTCTTGTTCTTTCTCTCTATTTTCTCTCTATAGTTTTCTCCTATTCTCTACATTCTAATTTCTTTATTAAGCTCTCTACATTAGTATTACTATTTTATTGTGTCGACAACGAATGCGCGTCAACAAATTCATAACATAGGCAGTATTATTGATGGATGAAGTAGACAATATTATTGTTCATTAAAAGAAAATAAAGGGCAGTGCGATGTCCATAAAAAAAAAAAAAAAGCGCCGACAATTCTCCTTTTTCTTTTTCCGCTAAAATTGATCACTAAAAAAAGCTTTAAGAATAGTGCACAAACATAACAAGCAAAGCGTTCAATTGATCAAATTGGACTCTGCTGGGTTTTCCATCACCACCTTTTTAGAAACCCAAACTGATGTCCTTCAAATCTTCCCATTGAGACCTATGTACGTATTCCAAGTTTCAAATGCAAACAGAGAAAACACTCTGGGGAAACCAAAGAAGATTGGCTGTATCCAAATATGAAAGCCTCTAGAATTCCTGACAGATAAATATACTCACTCACTATGGATTTCCACTTTTTCAGAGCTGTTGTGTTATTATTTTACCATACGCTTCGACAGGAATCTAGACACAGCAAAAATTCACGAGTTTGGCAATAGATCTATGGTGGCTTGCTGCTCCTGTAATCAAAGCGTTGGCTGTCAAGGAGAGGAAAAGAGAAATACACAAAAGCAAAAGAGGAGATGGAGTCCGGATTTCTGGTCTTGTTGAGTCATTGACTATAATTTTCACTCAGTATTCAGTATCGCCAGCCTATATACAAACTAATGAAGCGATTTTGAAGAACGCAGAAAGTAGTCTTGCTCCTAAACTGCAAAAATCCTCAATTAACATAAACAGCCCTTCAAGGCTACCAGTAGTCACCACAAGAACATTTGCCATCTCTAAAATGGTGAAACCTATACGGATCCCTCAGTATGATTTCCCTCTGTACTATATTACTCACAAGCTTGTAAACAGAATGACAATCGCCGCATACGCGAAGGTTCTTGAAAATTCGCACTGTTGAACCTTCAGGGGTACTAATCAAACCATATGCCAGGGCAAGTCTCTCGCTGTGATTCCATAGGTTCTGCTCCTTCTGTTCTTCATCAGTGTCTTGCAATGCAAAACTTGTATCTGGGACATAGCCTGCTGCTTTAACCTTTTCCTTTAGCTCTATAAGTTTTATGTGAATCTGCTCAAACTCTGGATGAGAATCATCTCCTATGCCAAACGTACTCACTTGGTCTCGCATTTTAACCCAACTGCATGCAGGTTTCTTCTTTATGCTATTTGATTCCATCTTGAGCCTGACAGTCTGCACATCCTGCCATTTTCCCGAGGCTGCACAAACATTTGAATAAAGAACATAAGCTGAATCATCTGATGGGTCTGTGTCAAGAATACATTCAGCTGCTTTCTTTCCCAAGTCCATATTTCCATGTATCCGACATGCTGCTAATAAGCTCCGCCAGATAAAGTCATTTGGTGGAACTGGCATTCTTGCAATAAAAGCTTCCGCATCAGCAAGTCTTCCTGCCCTTCCAAGAAGGTCAACAATGCAGACACAGTGCTCAATTCCAGCTGGGACTCCAAAAACTGAAGTCATTTGATTAAAATATGCAAGACCCTCATCTACTAGACCCCCATGACTACAGGCAGATAGAAGAGATACAAAGGTAACATGATCAGGTTTGAAATCATGTTTCAGCATTTCATGGAAAGTTTCCCTAGCCTCTTGAAAAAGCCCATGCCTAGCAAATGATGATATTAATATATTCCATGATAATCGTGTTCGCATATTTGGTTCTGGAAGCATCTTCAGTACATCATTGAGTTCACCACACTTCCCATACATATCCATTGCACAATTTGTAACAAACTGATACGAGTCAAAGCCAAGTTTAATTGCCAAATTGTGCAGTTGTTTGCCTTCTTCCAGAGAAGCTAAATCTGCTGAAACTGCAAGAGCAGCAGAAAGACTAAATTGATCAAAATCAACTTTAGCCCTTTGCATCTCCAGCAAGAGCTTTAGAGCCTCTTCTCCATAGCCATGATGAGCATTTGCAGCAACCATGGCATTCCACGTTGCAGAGGTCTTGTTAACCAATTCGTCAAATAATAAATGACTGGATATCAGATCACCACAATTGGCATACATTGTAATAAGAGAGTTCTTCACGTATTCTTCAGTTTCAAACCCAGTCACAACCATATGTGCATGTAAAGGCATTCCAAGTTTCAGCAGGTAAGACGGGGCTGTGCAAGCACCAAGAATACCGATCATGGTAATGTAGTTTGCAGGCTCACCCCGTTCTCTCATCAATTTAAATGTCTCCAATGCTTCTTCTGGTTCCTTGTTCTCAGCATAACCCCCTACGAGGGCATTCCATGTTACCAACTCTGTCTGTGGCATTTTATTAAATACCTGCTTAGCTTCAGACATCATGGCACACTTCCCATACATGGTGACTAAAGCATTGCCTACTATCAAGTTTTCATGAAGTCCAAACATGATGACAAGCGCATGTATGATCCTGCCTTCAGCCAGAAGTTCTTCATTAGAACATGCAGCCAATGCACTTGTAAAACTTACATAGTTTACCATTCTTCCCATCCGCAAAAGGTTAGCTAAAACTGTTAAGGCATGTAAGCTCCTTCCTTCTGAAACGAAGCTAGCCATTATTGAATTCCATGAAATTAAATCTCTCTCTTTCATTCCCAAGAACAAATATTCAGCATCTTTATATCTCCCAGCATCAGAATACATAGTGACAAGAGTATTACATACACAAATGTTTGAATCCAATCCCATTTTCACCACCAAACCATGAGTTCCTCTACCCCACTTCAAACTTTCTAGATTACCGCAGAATGAAATTAATGTAGAAAGGGTAGTTGAATTCACTTCACCATGATCATGGCGCATCAACTCAAAACATCCCAAAGATTCTTCCCAGAGAAAATTATTTGCATATGCAGCTATCATTGAATTCCATGATATTGTGTCATGTTCATCCATGTGATGAAAAACATAGGATGCATCTTTTACATCGCCAAAACTGCCAAACATGGAGACAAGTGAATTAGCTACAGAAATGTTATCCACAAATCCCGACTTTACAACATGACCAAGCACTTGATGACCCAAAAATTTGTCATCAAGAGCCGTACAAGAGGTAATAACTTTGGTAAATGTATTCTGATTACAGCAGACCCCTTCCTGTCTCATTCTTTGATATAGATCAACAACCATCTTATTATCTCCATCATCCGAGTACCCAACCATCAATGACGTCCAAGAGACTACATTTTTCTCCGGCATCTCCTCCAAGAGCTTCTGAGCTCCAGGCAAGAGCCCATATGTACCATAAAAATGCAACAACGAAGTGCTCACAAAAACATCGCTAAACAGCCCATTCTTCAGGACCAAGCTATGAATTTCAAACCCTTCCAAAACCATGGTTTTTGACCTACCAAAGGCAGTCAATAAACTTGCAATAACAAACCCACTTAGTTCAATTCCTCGACTCCACATCTCGATAAAGAGTGCAACTGCATCTACATAGAAACCCGTTCTAACATAACCGGATATCATGTTATTCCAAGAAGCACCATTTTTCACAGGCATTTGGTCAAACACATAACGCGCCTCCTTAATTTTTCCGAATTTTGAGTACATACTGACTAATGTGTTAAAGTGCAAAGTGCTTAACTGGCTCCATGTAGGCGACGGCCCAAGAACCTTGAATAAAATCCCGTGCAATGCACGTCCGACTTTCTCGTTGGTAATTTCTGAGAAGCCCTTGTAGGGAAACACGGAGATCTCTGGATTGGGGTGGTTGAGAAGGCATTGGACAAAGTTTTCTTTTTGGCCTAATGGCTCTCTTCTGCATGCCTCCGAGATGGGTTTGGGAGTATAGTTGAAGTGGTTTGGGAGTGGGAGGTTCGATAAAGAGGTGGTAAAGAGCTTGAATTGAGACTCGAGTTTGAGAATTGTGAGCTTTTTCTTGCAGTGACTAGCCAGCTCTGATTACTGAAAAGGACCGAGGGAGACCGGCGGTTGGCGGTGGCAAATGGCAGCGGAGCATAAGAGTACAGGGCTCTCAGAAGTTCTTTTCTGTGGCGCCGTGGACCGTGGTTGGAAAGAGCTGCAAATGTTCGTATGGACTACGTAGCGAGAAGCAGGTGGTAAACGAAACAAATGAGAAAAAAATTCAACATATTGAACAATTTTTACAAATTTTCTCGTGCGTTTTGGGTTTTTTTGTTTCCCAGAAACGAGACTGATTAAATCAAGGACATATTATCTTTTCTTTTTTTTTGGCTAAGCAGGACATATTATCCATTATCTTTTAACTTTGATCCAAGCTGTGCTTAATTAATAAAATACTATTTACTTAATCAAAATGGAACCCGAATTTGATACTTATGAGTATATATAGTTCTTTTTTTGTCTTATCTCTTGTAATAATGTAGAATTTTTTAAAAAATAAAACCTAATATTTGCTTAAAAAGGAATAAAAAAGAATTATAACCATGTTAGTTGTTACAGGTCTTTCATTCTTTCCTTTCTCTTTTATGAAAAGAAAATCTGATAATACTCTTTGCTTTTTAGAATTTGTATACACATTATTTTTTGAACAAAAAAGCAGAGAATTTTCACTAAAAACTATCCTCTTTAAGTATGCAGTCAATTGCATATAGAATCATTTCTAATCAAATCTTCTAATGGTGAGTTGAAATTGCCCCCTAAAACAAGCAATGCATGAAAATATTGTCTTGCCTCCTCACAAAATTAATTCTAATATGAAGCCTATTAAAGAGAGAGCAAATTCGACAGTGTGTATGGCCAAGAATTCCAAGAATATAGTATACGTTTTAGAACATATTTATTTACATACAATGAAAACAATGGTCAAATACTAATGAAATTTTATACGAGTGGCAAGGGTTGATGACTCAATAAAAATATTTTCAATCACTATCTAATGTAAAATTGATTACCTAATACTAAAAAAGTTATAAAAATAATTTCCAAATAGTAATTAATTTTGGAAGTTGGACTACGGGTCGGAATGTACTTCCTTCGTCCCAATTGTATCTTTCACCAATATTAAGATTTCATAAAATTTTATCAAGAAATCATGTAAAATGTCAAAAATAACCTTAATTAAAACTGGTAAAAGGACTAACAATGAATTATATAGGTTGACCTCCTTTACTTTCCCTCTTTCACAAATGTGCATATTGATTGATTCAAATGTTTACTTAGATGGTTTGAAGTAAGGATAAAAAATAAAAAAGAGTAATAAATACTTTCTCTATTTATAAATAGAACAAATAGGACAATTAATTATTTTGAAACTTGGGAGTATACTCTCCGTGAAAATGATTAATGTGCTTATTTTTTTCTTGATATCTCCAATCGCTATCGAGCCGGTTTAAATTTTTCTTATTCTGTAGTCTCTCTAGGACCTCAGTTGAACTTTGGCTTCTAGCTTCGGAAGAAGACGCCGTGCCCAAGGCCTCCAACTGTAATGGCTTTTGGTGTAGGATCTTTTTATTTTGCTGCAAAGCAAAAGATTTTAGAAAAGCATAATCATAAAGGAGTTTTTTTCTGAATGAAGAATGTTGCAAGCAACTTTGGCCTGAAAGAATGTTACAAAATTTTACGAGTCGCAGGTTAATGTCAGCAGCTTGACGATGGGGATCCTTTTGTTTCTGGATTGCAGTGAGTTCTTCAGGGATGCCACTCAATGCTACTTTCTCAAGAAATCTCGTAACCTTCTATCTTTTCGCTCTAATTTGTCAACTTCAATGTAAATTAACATCAAATTGAATGCGGGAGCCACAGATTGTCTTTGCAAGTGGCAAAGAAATCATGGGTAGTGGTGGGACGAGGGACTCACTGAGACAGGATCAATTTTATTATAGGTGTTATTGGATAGAGTTTGGTTTTGAGATTTTTTGTTTTGGGTTTCAGGGGAGAGAATTTTTTGTGAGAGAAAAAATGAGATTTGAGATGAAAAACTGTATTGTATTCCGTGGGTAACCTTGTCCAAGCACACCCTATAATCATCTTCCCGTCACGGTTACCTGAACAGCGTATACAGATCCCTTTTGGTCAACGGTGGCTGCAAATGGCGATACTCCATTTGTTTAAACAATTGAGGGATTATTTTGTAGAAATTGCATGTGAGGGGTTCATAGGTGACGCCAAGTTGAAGTTTATAACTAGGTAAGTCTCTGCTTTAAAGATTCGTCTTTTCAGAAATAAGGTACAGATAGGAGAAGAAGACTTGGCTACTTTGTTGCTTGAGGTAAGTTCCTTCACCCTTGCTGCTTCAAATATTTACCCCATCCCCGCCCTTATTAATTGATTGAATCCTCTTGTGCTTTCCACTTTCAAGATTAGTTTTGAGAATCTTGGGTCTAATCTTATTGAGGTATTATTTTCTAATTCTGTGCTAATATCTTGTTGGCTGACATTCTTTTTGCTTTCCTTAAGCCTTTCTTTATTGCATTTTAGTGCTTCTGATCCCATTGTGCGTTTCAGGGATCAAGAAGATTTGAAGTGCTATGGAGATCCAAGCATCAATTCTTGGTATTTGGTTATTTCTGGAGTCATTTGTACTATGCCAATCATTTTCTTTACTTGACTTTTCATTTCCTAACGATCCTTCTCAAGTCTATTCCTATAGTCGGTTCGCAGAGGTAGAAAAGCAGTGCACCTCTTTTCTATCTTCAGCTTCTGTCTTGAAACCTGATGACAGTAGAGCTAACAGACTTAAGAACGAGTTATCTTTCTTCAACGGGACTGGGAACAGGAGAAAAATGGTGCATCTTTAATGCCTTTTGATGACAACGATATGCCTAAAACCCAATCACCAGGGTTTTCACCTTGGAGATTGGTTAGCTTTCAAGTAAAAGATGTTAATTCAGTGCAGATCCTCAAAAATGCAGTTAGTCTGAAAGGTGTTCTCTCTATTGGTATATCTAGAAATATTACACTTATTTTAGATTCCAGTCCAAAGTTTCAGATGAGACCTGGCCTATCTGCCCTCAGAATTGATTTTGAAGGAGTTTATATCGAAGATTGGAGAATGATAGGGAACGACTGATTTGCTTACTTGGAGAGACAACTCTGCCCCGTTGGACATATGATGAAGATTTCTCCTATATTGCCAGCAGTCTTGATGGTTTTTACAACAACCAGCCTCAAGGTTTGCAGGATGATAAAATTTTGCTCATTCTCAAATATCCTAGCATTAGCAGTTTGACTAAACGAGCAATTTTGGGTGAGATGAAAAGTTTAAATGAAAAGGAGGACGCCAAGTACTTTGACAAAGTTTACATGTCTGCTCAGCCGAATCATTACTCAAAATATCATTTTACCCATCAACTGCTCAAATCACGTCCCTGTGATCCATCTACACTGCAAGATGAAATGGTAGAAGATGGCTTCAACTCCTTTACCAGCTCTGAGTTTTGCAATAACCTGGAACAGTTCAACAATCGTGTTTTTGACCTTGCACCAGATTGGGAATTCAGTGGGGGACAAGATTACAGCAACTGGTTGGGCCCTTTCCAGCTTGAAAGAGGGAGTCGGCATGCATTCTGGAATCATGATAACACCAAGCTGATTATGCAGAACATAATATGCGAGGAGGAAACTAACGAAAATCAGATGAGCGGTGCAAGAGTTTCTGCAGTGTTGAGAGTGTTTCCTACAATAATGGAACCGTACATTGCATCACTGGCGACTGGCCTATCTGGCTTGACTATTTCAGTTGAAGGATCCTGGGATTCTTCCTCAGTGCAGCTCTGGATGGTTGGTTGTCCCGGAATTGTTAATTCAGGGCTAGAAGAATGTGATTGTCAGATATCACTTTACTTTCCTCGTTCATTTTCTAGCAAACAAAGGAGCTTAATTTTTGGGAGGATATCTAGGATCGGAGATGAGTCTCATGCTTATTTGCCCAACCTTTTTGGGCTGATAATGCGTCCATCATACCTCCTAAATAATTACAGAAGGTATTATGGATCTTACCTCTCATACAATTATTCAAACCTCGAACTGGCTCTTTCGTGCAGGGATAGAAGCCGGCCACGTAAGTTAACAAGGATAATAAGACAAGCATTACTAAGGTATCCAGCAAAGGGAGATCATATGAATGCACTCCATGATATGCTGCGTATTAGTTCATTTGCATTCCCTTCAAGCCGCAGTCATAGTCCACCAACCTACATGGAGGTTGAGGTATTGACACTTGATTCTACATTTGCAAGTGACACTGCTTCCAAGGTTGATGACCAAATTGGATCTTCTAAGCATGATATCATGAATGTTTCTCTTCATCTAATCTTTAGCGACTCACCTCAATCATTCTGGGAGAAGCCTTATAAACATATATCAAGATTGTTTCTGGAGGGTATATATGATCCCCTTAGTGGAGAAATGTACTTGACTGGCTGCAGGAAAGCTTTGATTAAAGGTATGAATATTGAAAGAGGCCTAGATTGTCTTATCGAAGCAAAAATTGAGTTTCCTTCTGAAAATACGAGGTGGTTAAGGTTTCCAATCAGCAAGATTACAATTACCAGTCAAAGAAATGAGGATGACCCTCTTCATTTTAGCCAAATAAGCCTCCAGACATTTCTTTTCCGCTCTCTAGATCATAAAGAAAATGTACTTTTCAGGAAGATCTTTGAAGGAACACTGCGTATTGTATTCATCTCATTGTCCATTGCCAGCATATGGAGTCAACTTGTTTACATGAAGAGAAAACCAGAGGTTATCCCCTATATATCCCTGGTCATGCTTACTTTCCAGTTCTATGGTTACAGTTTTCCTTTGATTAGCAATTCAGAGATTTTCTTCAGTTCAAAGGAATCTTTTCAGTACAGACTCCGACCCCATGACTTGCATGAATACCAGATTCTCCTAAAAGCTCTTGATTATGCTGGTAAAGTCCTTATACTGGCAACACTTCTACTTATTGTTAGAATTTTCCGGCTGGTATCAAAATCTCGAAGAATACTAGACAAACAAGAAAATCCAGCTTCTAAGCCAGTCACTAGTGAAATTCGGGATTTTTGCATTCCGTTGGTCTTTTATATTTTCTGGTTCTTATTGGAAAAAAGCGTGTTGCTTCCTCGAGGGCAACCTGATAATGCAACCGAACATGCCAATGCGCTACAAGTTTGGATGGCCAAAGTTGAGAATTTTATTCGTGCTGCAACGATCTACTTGGGTCTGATCGTACAACATATCATTGTATTACGCCTCGGGAAATTCCCTGTTAATCCTCTTAGAAGAGCCTATATTTTTACTTGTTTTCTTTTTGTACCGTTAATTCTGGCCATTTTGATAGATCTAAGCATACTTGAGTCCTGAACTTTGCCTCGCATCCCAGTTTATGCATTTTGCAACCAATCAACAGTTATCAAGATGGCCTTCTGCGACATACTTTTCTTCTTTCTTCTTACTTGTTGGCTGTATAATTCTTCTAATTGTTGCTGTTTAAGTTAGATTTCATGAAGGTTTGTTCAAATGAAGAAAAGCTTAAAAAACATATTAATACCATAAAACATCAATTTTTTTTGCTTCACAGCAAACAGTCGTAATAGTCATACTTGAAGCCAAAATAATCCACTTGCAAAATGAACAGTTAACCTAACTATTGACCTATGGTTAGAGGGTCTTTACTCAAAATGGCCTTGTTTCTTAAAAGGGGACTAAAATGGCCATTGTTGGTGAGATAAGGCCACTTATGGTCATAATGTTATTGGGAAAGGCGTTATTTGTTATTAACGTCTTCCAAATAGCGTCATTGCAGATGGTCAAAGCAACTACAACGGTTGCAGTAAGGACAAAGGGATAACGCCAAGCTTCTTGGTGTTATTTGTTTTCAAATGACATTTTTAAAAGGCAGCCAACTCCATTATTGTGAGTAGAGAAATGTTAGTTCTTTCATTCTTTTTATTTTTTTACTTTCTGCTTTTTGCTTTTGTTTCTCTTGTGTTCATCATTTTTTTTTTTTGCTTTTCTTTCTTCATTTTCAAATTCTGTTCTTTTTTTTCTTTCTTTTGATTGATGTGGATATAAGTTTTTTCTTTGTTATTTCTCTTTGTCCTTTTTTTCTCTTGGTATTTTATCTTTTTTGCTTTTCTTTGTTGTTAATATTTTTTAAATCATAATTTAATTTAATGCTTAAAGTTATTTATTTTTGTTTAATTTTTATTGCATTATTGTTTAATCTGAATTCTTTTAGAGATTTTAATTATGTGTTAGATAAACAATTAGTCTGCATATAACTATGTAATGTTGCATTGTATTTTCATGAGTACTTATCTAATGGTATTAATTTTATTTGCCTTATTATTAAAAAATCACTATATAAAATAAAAAATATTTGTTTAGCATAAATAAAGACAATGATATGACATTGCTTCTTTAAACTTAAAATTCTTAAGAAAGCTTAATCTATAAAGCAAAATTTATGACCAATTTGAGTAAATTCTTTCAAATAAATCTATGATTTTTTAAAAAATTTATGATTATTAAAAAAATAAAGAAATTTTAATGACTATTTAAATGCATGCAACATAAAAAATAACAAGAGGATGAATCCATCGTGCAAAAAAAAATAATAATAATAGAAGACATCAACGGGAGAAGGAAATAAACGAAAAAAAAAAAAACAGAAGACAGCAATGGGACAAAATTGGGGGAAGAAGCAGTAACCCCATGGCATTTACCCATTGGCAATAAATGCCATTTCCTTTATGAATGAGGGAATCAATCACTGGATGCAGAAAACGCAATTGCTAATGGAGTTCTTGGGGCTCTAATTTTGAGGCCCAGTGTTGGTCAATGACACTATTCTGTTCAATGACGCCAAGCAAAATGGCATTATGGCCATAAGCAACTCACCTCCCAAAACATGTCCATTTTAGTGTTATTTTTTAAAAACAATGGCATTTTGGGTAAAGGTCTATGGTTAGAGGTTAACATGCTTTTGATGGCCATAACACAAACACATGTCAAGAGCAAATAAATCTGAAAAAATATTAGAACAGAAAATTTGCAGCAGAAATCTTTCATCTACTTTATTGATCAGCTGGACTATTTTGATTATCACCATGATTTGTAACATCCCCGCAAGCCCAACATCAGGAAAATGGTGTGAAGACGCAAGCTATCAAGCAAGAAGGTAAAACGAGCAGCAGGTAATGACGTCGTGAAGATATTTGCTAATTGAGAGTAAGAGGGTATAGGTAATAGTTTGAGCAGGCTGGTTTGAGTTTTCTCATGAACAAAGTGGTAATCTATCTCTAAATGTTTAGTGCATTCATGAAAAATAGGATTGGCAGTGAGATGAATAGCATTAACATTATCACAGAATAGGGCCACAACTTTTGTTGTGGAGACAACTAAATCTTTCAGTAGGAACAAGAGCCATTGTATTTCACAAGTGGCAAACGACATAGCTCTATATTCTACTTCTGATGAACTTGGGGAAATCATTGGTTATTTCTTGGATTTCCAGGAAATTAAGGAGGAGACAAGAAACATGCAGAAACCTGTAACTGATCGTCTAGTATCAGGGTGCCCCACCCAATTGGAATCAGAGAAGGCAATTAATTCAAGAGATGTACTGGAAGAATAAAATAAACCCAAATGTGGTTTTCCCTTAAGATACCGTAAGATTTGGTGTGCAGCTTGTAGATGAAGGATTGTAGGAGCTGCCAGAAATTGACTCCAACACTGAACTGCATAGCTAATGTCAGGTCGAGTGTTTGTTAAATAAAGCAACCGACTAATAAGACGGTGAAAAGAAGTGATATCAGAAAGCACAGTTGAATTATTTTGTGCCAGTGTGTAATTGTTGTCCACTGGTGTCGCAACTAGTCTATTGCCCAAGAAACATGCCTCCTCCAAGAGCTCAAGAGTATAGTTGCATTGGCAAACATTAATTCCCTTAATGGGCAGTGAAATTTCAAGATCAAGGAAAAACTTTAAATGCCCAAGATCCTTTATTCGGAAAGCATTGTGCACATATAGCCTTTTAAAGCTTGAATATCTTGAAAATTGTCACTTGTCAAGATAATGTTATCAACATAAACAAGCAGAATTAAAATTGAGTTATCACGAATCCTTGTAAAGAGACTACGATTACTGAATGTAGGGGGAAAACCTTGGATGATTAAGGCAGTGGTTAACTTGCTGTGCCACTGGCAACTAGTATGTTTTAATCCATAAAGGGACTTGTTCAATTTACACACAGTTGGACTATTGTGATTATCACTATGATTTGTAACAAAATCAGTTTAGGATATTGACTATATACTGAAATTAAATATCATCTTCCACCCCCAATTCTACCAGCTTTCTCATTGACCGTTATATATTTAATGAGTGTTTCACAAGGTGAAGATGTTTGTTGACATTTTTAAAGCCTCCTAGTTTAATGTAGTTGTAGTCATGTATGAAAGCAAATCATTTCCCAGTACTATATGATATGAAAACTTTTTCCTGAATTCTGTCTCTCTCAAACCCGCACATGCTATGAAGGGCGACAAGGAAAATTCAGGAAGTATTTTGTACATATACTGTGCGCATGTTTCATTTGACCTAGTCTGTGTTGTTTTTTTCATTAAGCATAGCTCAACAGTTGATTTTGTATCTGTTCAAATGACTCGAACATCAATACTTTGTCTTCCGATCCTGCTTCAGTCGTTCATCATCAGCAGATGTGCAACGTCTTCCCAAGATTCTGTGTACTCTGATTATCATCCTGTAGTCTACACTTACGACCGCTTATCAGAGATTGGAAAAGAATTAATGCAGCCCTTATCTGTCTTCAGTTACTGCGTTGAAACCAAGATGATAGTACTAGTTACAGGCTTAGAAAAGAACCTTCTTTCTTATTGGAGACAGGAGCCAGACGGAGCTCATTTGATCCTGTTTGATGACAGTGACATTCCGAGATCTATTCCCTCTCTCTTCACCTTTAAAATTGGTAGGATTTGAGGTGAAAGATTTTAATCCAGTCCACTGTTCCAAGATGTTGTCAAGTCCTCACGGAACTATGTGTGTTGGCATTTCTACGGGTATTGCCTTTGGAGGAGTTTATACGGAGACTATAGAGATGGGAGGAGAGCGTACACTCTGTATGCCGGGGAACACAAATCTTCCATTCGGGAACTTGCTTATTGGCCTCCCAGGTATGTCTAGTAGCAGCACATTAAGCAACCTCAAGCACGAACTCTAGGTAGATGATCGCCTTTTCTTGGTATTTCATTGCGCTTAAAAGTGAATTTATGTTTGAATTTAAAATTTTTTATTTAAAATTTAAATGAGAAAAAATATAAAACTTAATATATTAAGTTTCGAATTCAAATCCTGAAGAGCATACGCAAGGAAATGAGCGATCTTGGGAGAACTGAAAAGTGCATAAGCAAGGAAATGCTGAGAAGGAAATGGGTCTTGAGTATAGGAAAGGGGAGGTCGGGCAAGATTTGGAAGAAAATTTGATTGTAATGACTTTTTACCTTTAAATATTAACTAGGTGACCAAAGCAGGGCCGTCTCCAGAAATTTGTAGGCCTTAGGTGAAATTAGGCCTAATTTAAAAATTATTTTTTATTCTATTCTTCTGGTTCTTGGTGAAAGAGTTTCTTAAATTTTAAATAATGTTAAAAAATAATTTTTTCCTTTTTTAAAGAACCAAAAAGTAGTGCTTCTTATTCTAGCATTTGGGAATATTTCTCAAGGGCTTCAAGCCTTGTAACAAATTTCTAAGAGTAGGACTAGTTCCCAATAGCTCCAGCCGTTATGATAGATTTAGGAGAATATGCTTCTTTTCCTTAATAATAAGATAATGGAATCTTTAACAACTTTGAAAAAGGGGAAAAATAATTAGAGATTTAGAGGAATTTATCTATTCAAGTACGGTATTTTTTTAATTTAAAAAAGAAAAAAATCAAGTATGAAAGTTTATGCGTTTAAATTTATCTATCGTTCTTATACCAAACTGTTTTTACATATATAGAAACAAGCTTGAAGATTCTTAAAATTAAGAATGGAGCATATAAATTTTAGAGGGGGAGAGAGTGTTAAAGTGTTCAAGATTGATTTTGAATGATTAATAGTAGTTAAGGATCAATTTTGAAGCAATTTAGTCATAATTTTTTTTATAGAGAATCTTCTTTTATCCTAAAAAACTAACAATTAAATATATTATGCTAAAATTAGAGAAAAAATAAATTTTATAAAATTTTACTCATTTTGTTTCAAAATCTAAAGTTTTTTTACGTAAATTAAGAAAGAAGAAATAAGAAGTATTTTTATTATTATATCGTTAACTAATTTAATTTATTCTTTATTAAAATTAGAGAAAATAAAAGATATGTAACGATAAATTTAGATTAAAAAAATTTAAAATTTTTAAAAGGCTAAATATTTTGAGAAAGAAAAATTAATGTAAAAAATCCTATATGTTTTAAATGAAAAAATATTAAATTTTAAGTTATTTAAAATATTATATTATAAGAGGTTTGAGGCCTTCTCATAGCGCGGTCCTTTAGGCGACCATGCCAGAGCATGCATAATTTGGCGGGAGGCCGGCCCAACAAGTGGTGCTAGTATTCTTTTCTATCCCTCATGAATACATGAATGGCCATTCTGACTGAAAAAGAGAAAAAAACAAACTTGAAGAATGTGAAAGGAATTTGGGCTATACTTTGAGGACCAATCCGAAAATATTGCTGCTCTTCCAACCACCCAAATCGTAAGAGGGGAAGAAATGTTCGACGTAAAGCTCCTCCACAGTTACTTCCCTGGCTGCTGTACTCTCAGACTACGGAAATCAACATGAATCTGACCTTATCATTTCATACAGCCCTGAAAATCGCCACCCACCATTTCCGTTCTCCCCTTCCTTAAGATCCCTGGATGCATGGCATCATTCTTGCTGCCTCAAGGCCAAATCTACTAACCCTTCAATTTGAACATGCAAAATCATACAGATATGAACAGCCCCTTTTTGCAAAATTTCGGGCAAAGGATAAAAGCAATCCCATTCTATATAAATCTAACCTCAAACACGTCTCCTTTCTTTGTAAAGATGGCCAGCTTCAAGAAGCTGTGGATTTCATTACTGAAATGGAGTACGAAAATCTTCACATTGGACCTGATATATATGGCGAACTCCTTCAGGGCTGCGTCTATGAGCGAGACTTATTTTTGGGTCAGCAATTTCATGCCAAGATAATCAAATATGGTGAATTTTTTTCGAAGAATGAGTTTATTGAAACAAAGCTAGTGATATTTTATGCAAAATGTGATCTTCTTAATAGTTCATACTATTTGTTTTGTAGACTTAGGAAACAAAATGCGTTTTCTTGGGCTGCAATTATCGGAATGTATTGTAGAATGGATCTGAACAAAGAGGCTCTGTGGGGTTTTATTGAAATGCAAGAAAATGGTGTTTTGGGTGATAATTTTGTTGTTCCTAATGTTCTAAAAGCTTGTGGTTCTCTCAAGTATTTTGAGCATGGCAAATGTGTTCATGGGTACGCCTTGAAGTTTGGTCTTAGTGAATGTACTTTTGTTGGTAGCAGTCTTGTTGACATGTATGGAAAATGTGGGGTTCTAGCAGATGCAAGAAAGGTTTTTGATGGTATGCTTGAGAAAAATGTGGTTGCTTGGAATTCAATGATTGTGAGCTATGTGCAAAACGGGCTCGAGGATGAAGCAGTTCAAGTTATTTATGATATGCGAGTTGAAGGTGTCGAGCCAACTCGGGTAACCATATCTAGTTTTCTTTCTGCATCAGCCAATTTATTTGCCGTTAAAGAAGGCAAGCAAGCTCATGCAATTGCGATTTTATGCGGGTTGGATATAGATAATATTCTGGGGAGCTCAATCGTAAACTTTTATGGGAAGATCGGTCTGCTTGAGGATGCTGAGCAAGTGTTTCGTAGGATGGTTGAGAAAGATGTTGTAACATGGAATTTGTTGATATCTTCTTATGTGCAGCATGGTCTTGTTGAAAATGCATTGAGTTTGTGTCATGAAATGAGACAAGAAGGCTTTATGTTTAACAGTGTCACGCTATCTGCAATATTATCTGCTTCAGCAGATACTAGAGATTTAGGGCTTGGAAAAGAGGGACATTGCTATTGTATCAGACACAATTTCAAAGCAGATGCGGTTGTAGCAAGTAGTATAATAGATATGTATGCCAAGTGTGAGAGGATTAAGGTTGCAAGGCAAGTTTTTGAATCTACAGAAGAGAAAGATCTTGTGCTATGGAATACCATGTTGGCTGCCTGTGCGGAACGGGGATTGAGTGGTGAGGCACTGAAGTTATTTTATGGCATGCAAGTAGAGAGTGTACCACCAAATGTGGTGTCATGGAATTCAGTAATACTTGGATTCTTGAAAAATGGTCAGGTTAGTGAAGCTACCGACATGTTCTTGGAAATGCTAGCCCTTAATGTCCAGCCTAACCTAATTACTTATACAACTCTTATCAATGGATTATCTCTAAATGATCTTGGTGAGCAGGCAATTATGATGTTTCAGAAAATGATAGAAGCTGGTCTACAACCAAATACAGTATGCATTTCCAGCACGCTCTCAGCTTGTACAGACATGGCGTCACTACAATATGGAAGAGCAATTCATGGCTACATGGTTAGGCAAAACCTTCCTCTATCTGTTTCTCTTGCAACTTCTTTGGTGGATATGTATGCTAAGTGTGGAAGTTTGACAAATGCGAAATATGTTTTTGATATGATTTCAACTAAGGAATTGCCCTCGTATAATGCAATGATTTCTGCTTATGCATTACATGGCTGCTCCAGAGATGCACTTGAACTGTACAAACATCTGAAGGATGAAGGCCCTAGACCAGATGGCATAACCTTTACTAATGTTTTATCGTGCTGCAGCTATACTGGTCTTGTGGTTGAAGGTGTAGAGATTTTCTATGATATGATTTCGGTCTATGGAATGAGGCCAACTATGGAACACTATGGTTGTATAATCAGTCTACTCTCTAGGCAGGGAAATTTAGATGAAGTTCTTGCGCTTATACAGAGAATGCCTATTAATCCCGATGGACGAGTGTGGGGATCTTTGCTTGCTGCTTGTAGAGAACTTAATGAGACTGAACTTGGGGAACGTATATCTGAATATTTAATCAGAACAGAACCAAAGAATGCAGGAAGCTATGTGACAGTTTCGAATGCATACGCAGCTATAGGAAGATGGAATGAAGTGTCTAAATTGAGAAATTTAATGAAAGAAAAAGGCATCAGGAAGAGTCCTGGTAGCAGTTGGATTCAACTTGGAGCGGAGCTTCATGTGTTTGTTGCTGGAGACACATCCCATACGAAAACACAGGAAATTTATGCAACATTATCGTTACTAGAGATGGAAATGCATTTAGCTTGCTAGATTGGTTGAGTTATTTTCTTTGGGCTACAAAATGCTATTACATCTTTGCTCTTTACATACCTAAATCCACTGGAGCCATTTTCAGTTGTTAGTTCAAACTTCTAAAATGGTATTCCCTCAATCCTAAAATATGAACTCCACTTGACACTTTTACTAAGATTAAAAAATCGCTAAAATCTATCCAATTCAAAATAACAAAACTTATTTTCTTTTTCACCTGTAGAATTCATTTGTAGAATTCATTGAAAACGTCTCTTTGAAAATTGAGATAGTAGTAGTTAAATAAGGATAAGATTTAAAAAATTTATTAAATATATATTGGTATTACAAATGAAATAAATATTACGAGATAAATAAAAAGTACAAATTGAGCTAATATTATAGTACGGAGGAAGTATTACTACACTTCTGCCAGACAAAATGAAGCTGCAACAAGAGATTATAAGAATAAACAACTTATAATTACTGAACTATTGAGCCAAAAATAGAAACAATATAATCATTGAACATCCAAAAAAATAAAATATTTGGAGTAGAACAAACGCGCAAATTACTTGTGAAGATTGTGTTTGTGGTACCGAATTCTTAAAAGACAGTGCACAGTAGTTATCTAGGACTAGAAAGTTACTTGTTGAGGGCAGAGTAACGTAACCGTTACTTATCATTTATAACAAGAAAGAGAAATTCTCTATGAACCTTCTAACGCGAGTCTGCAAACTTGAAGGAAATTGATGGGGAGCTGCCCAAACAGTGGAGAATGGACACAGCGGGCAAAAACGTTGCCAGATGATTGTTTCCATTCATGGTGAAAACGAATACTAACAAGAAACAGTAGTTTTAAACTCAAGAAAGGTAATAAGAAGAAACATTAGGGAGGCTCACGAATAGATTAGCCATTTTAATGATACATCTTTTCTCTATAGAGAGCGTTGTAATTATTAGTAATTATTGATTCACTTGATAAAACTATCTTGGCATGGACATTAGAGGCCATAAATTAGTATTAATTATCTTGTCATCTGTATCCTTTGAACTTTACAGATTAAACATGCTAATGAACCAGTAAGACATCATGTTAGAACTACTTCTAGTATCGCTAAATCTTTTTATATTTGTATATCGAATTAAATTATGAGTCAAATAATCATTTGTTAAGTATTGGGTCGTTGAAAGAAAAGTTGTGTGGGACATTTGAAACTCACACAACAAAGCTAGAGTTGGGCAATAACATATGTGTTTATAGGAGAAGCATAGCTGGATTGAATTATTTCCTTGGCAGAAAGGCAGAGGACTTTCATATAACGTCAAATGCTCCTGGATAAGGACGATTCAATTGCTTTTAAAAAATGTTTATGGTATAGAGAATCTGAATTCTGAGGTATAACAATCAAAATCTCCATATATTTATGTTATCTAAAAAGCAGTTTTCCAGCTATATCAAACATTGGATAATACTAGACAAGAGGGTTCCTTCCCCTTCTTCGCTGATTTGGTTAGCTTTTGCAAAGTAGAATTGTTTACACCATGTGGGAAGAAAGTTGAGAAAACTCATTAGTAACCACAAGAAAGCAATGCACTTTGCTGAATCTTCACGAAAAGAACGAAGCTCCATCCACAGAAGATGTCATCAAAAAAATCATAAGATCTTCGGGCACACGCAGTCCTCAGAAATGATGTCCCTGCAGAACCCCCCTCTGCCAAAAGCATTGCAACGGAAATTTTTCTCTTTTGAATTGTAGACGTTGTGAGACGGCTCTTTCAATCTCTGGGCCGTTTGCTTTTAGAATAAGTGCAGCTTTTTTTCATTGCAGAACCGGGATTAGTTTGAACCAGGATTTTGATTTGTATCTGCTTCTGCTTCCTCAAATGGTTCTCAAAAGTTCATATGATATCTGCAGTTTTTCATTGAAACCTTATCATCTCGGAAGCAAAATCAAGAACTGGAATCTGTTAGGACATAAAAATCGAGAATTGGAACCTTCTGCGGAAATCAGAGACAAATAATTATAAAAGGAAATTTGTGGCAGGAAACCTTTTTCCCTTTGGTGTTGGGTTAAAGGAAATGGCATCTTTCGGAGGGAGGTCTGAAGAGATTTACTAAAGGGCACATGACAAAAGGAGAGGAGGAGGCACGAAAGCACGCAACAAGAATCCTATGTTTATGGTACATCAACTTAGAAATAAATTTCAACCTTCTTTCCTATGTTCTCAACATTCTAACCTTTTTGACAAGATCTTTGATGCTTGGCGCTGCGGAATATAGGCCTTTTTAGAGTATGAGGTGAGAAGTCTCTCAAGACAAAGAGGTTTTTCTCTCCCTAAAATTTCTTTTCTTTGCAAAGGTAAAGAGTTGACATCAACGGTGGGTAGGAAATTATTGTATAATATAAAACTTTGATACAGTGTGGGGGCAATATGAGCATCACATAATCCAATGGTTGGATTATATTGGTGCACTAATTTTTTGGGGGCGACATTCTCATTCTCATAATCTAAAGCACATTTATCAAAAGTCCCACCCCCAAAAGCCAACACACTTAATAAAGTGGAAAAGCCATTGTCATCCTCAACCTCCGCCACTACCCCACGAGTTCTTCTTGGTTTGGCATCCTAAGGACTAGAACTTAATATTTTGGGTTTTTCCCGTATAATTTAATAAGTTCAAAAACTTATTTGTTAATCGGTTTGAATATAAGTCCTTTTGAATTTATGCAGAAGAATTAAATTTTTTAAAATTAAGAATATTTTTTAGACAATATACTTTTTATAACTTTTATAAATAAGGGGAGAGAAAGAGAAAGAAAAATAAGTAAATAAAATAAAAAATATACAATAAATATTCTTTAAACTATATAAAAAGACTTACATTTTGATTTTTGATCACTTATCTTCTCTCTAAAAGAACTTATATTTTTAATGGAAAGAAGTAATTATCAATCAAATCTATCTTTTTTTAGCCCAATTACAATTATTATAAGTAAATCGTATATTAACTAATTAAATTATCATTTTATTTCATAACATTTCATTTTATTGAGGTTAGTAAAAACCTTCCATGCCCGAGGCGGAAGGAGAGTAAAACCGACAAAATGGTCGGGGTAGGCTAATGGTTAATAGCCACTTTCGGTGCATCAAAGCGGACCAGAATTTGATGGTCGGGCCATGGATGATGCACATGCTTCTCTGTGTAGTTCTCATTAACATGTATCATTAGATAATAGAAGCAAAATTTTCAAAAAAATAAAGAAAAAGAGAATTTTTTTTATTTTAAAATTAAATATTAATTTTTGTATATAAATAAATAAATAAATAAATGAAGGCTGTTTACTCAGAAATGATATGAAAAACATTTGCAGTGGTCAATGATATTGAAATGAGGCTGAGACTATGCTCCAAAGCTAGTTACCGGTCCTTGAGCCAGCCTATTCCCAGCCCCACCCCAACTCCATCTAACAAGAAGGCGCATTTTCTTTCTTTTCTTTTCTATACACGCACGAAAAATAGATCGCCAATCGGTGCAATTATTTGGACCACTGTACTTTTGTTTTAAAAAAATTTATATAAATTACGTTTAAATTTTAAATTTTTTATTTTAAATTCTATAAAAATAATTATTTTATAAAAATTATTTTATTTTTTTATTTTTATTTTAAATTTTACTTTTTTTCACAAAAAAATTATTTTTATAATTTTTAAAATTTTAATTTAAATAAACTTAAAAAGTAATACTAATAATTCAAAAAAAAAAACAAAATAATAGTATAGTTGTATGCTGAGCATGATGGAGGGACTGGTCAATGTGGAGGCCTGCTTCAGGCTGACAGCAAACCTTAATACTAGGACAGAAACAAGGACCTTGGAATTTCAAACCGACAGTTGGCAGCTCCTTTTCCAATCACATTCCGCTTATGCAGTAGGGCAACCCAAAAAAAAAAACCTTTTTAATTTTCTTTTCTGGGTAAAAAACAAGGTGTCAACCGTGACATTGACATAGTATTCTTCACCAAAATAAAATACGGATCAAAAGAATTATTACGAATAATAAACAACGGATCATCGAATCGTCAATTCCAATCAGTTCATGGAATCCCTTCCCACCACTACTAAACAATTGAAATCTTCAACTATCACCACCTTTTTTTTCTTTCTAAAATCAATGCACAATTTCAAAATAAAAATGAAAAAACCCTCCTAGAAAATTATAAACCCTAAGAAAAAAACAGGTAATTGGTCAAACCATAATTCAAATCCTAATTAGCCAGCAATTTACGAGCGACCGCCGTGACTCCACTATTTTCCTTTTTTCCTTTACATTATTTCCCCGTCTCCTTTCCTCCTCCTCTTCTAAGGAGTCACTCCAAGCGGTGAGCTCCGGGACTCCTGCGTAGGCGTGTGGCCGTCCGATCCTTTCGAGGGGTCATCAGATGATTGCCGGAGACCGTCATCAGTTTCGCCTCTGTTCATATCTTCAATCATCCTTACCGCGTCCGGCATGTCGGGCCTTTGGTCAGGTACGGTAGCAACACATGCCATTCCGATCTGAAGAAGCTGTACCATCTCCTCTTCCACATTATGATACCGCATTAGCTCAACATCAAACACCTCAGCTGTCCATTCTTCCCGAACAACACTTTGGACCCATCTAGGCAAATCAATGCCTTCCTCACCTAATGAAGCTTGATTTGGTGCTTTTCCAGTTAAGAGCTCCAGTAACAGTACACCAAAACTGTACACATCCGATTTCAAAGTCGCTTTGCGGGTTTCAAGCACTTCCGGTGCCCGATATCCCGCCACTCGGTGGTTTGGTGGGGTTGCATTGGAGAAGAGAGAGTTCAAACCATAATCTGATAAACAAGCGTCACTGCTCTCTTGCCTCAGCAGGATGTTAGACGACTTGATGTTTCCATGAACCACTTTGCCTGAGGCATGCAAGTATGCAAGCCCTCTTGCAGCTGCTAATGCAATCTTCATCCTGTTATCCCAGTCTAATGGTGTGCGGCCAGACCCTCTGCTCCCTGCAGAATCAGCACATTCACCGTACATTAGTTGCAGAATGGCATTATAATCTAACGAGTTGCGGCAATCATATAAGGAGTATTCTTTTGAATTAAAACTGTAATAGATCAACAATCACCTAAAACTTTTAAAGATAAATCTGAAATATTAAATTTTCTCTCTATTTTATTTCTTTTCACTAACAAATTCATCAATTGATATCTGTGACGCAATAATGACAATAACTACTTGGGAACCACATTAACAAAAGAGCCTTAAAGACAAAAATGTACATAACCACCATCCTTCTTTTCAACCTTCTATACCAGTAGAGTCCAATTTGAATCAAATTTAGCTCCCAAAGGCGGAAGAATGCCAAGGAAGAAAGGAACACAAATGCAAGACAAAAAGGGGTTATGTATAAGCTTTCAAATATAATTCTCAACATTGCTTGCCGCCAAAGAAATATTCACCCATTAGCAGCAGTGATTCAATTATTAACATTATTAGGAATCGGGACATGTTTGATTGACATTGCCACTCATTTTCAAGGACACCTACAAGCATAATGGCACAGAATTGAGTTTGGTGAGGTGGGTTTGAATTTAGGTGCACTGGTTTGGGTGTTAAATGGCATTGAGTAGTAAGTAGTACTCTACTATTACAAGACATAGCTTCATAAAAAGGTCAAAACTACCTGCCATGTGATAGGTTGGAAAATGGGAACAAATAGTCAAAATATAACGTGAAACCAGGTAAACGAATGCCATTGCAAATTACTCCTAGAGACGAGAAGGTTATGGGAATCAGGATCAATAACCGGCAAAGGATTATAAAATTACAAGATTTTGTCAGTAAGTGTCATGTTTTATTTAATTGGCATACCATTAAAGAAAAGGGAAGAGTATGTTGGTCTCAAAAGATGGTTAGGGCTAATAATATAGCTAATGTAGAAAAACAACAAGTGCCACTTAAGCAAATATTTTATAAAGAATGTTGCAGAACTTATGTAACTGAAACAGAGAAACCTGCCCATTTAGCGCAGGTCAATGAGCTGTAATTAAGAAGTTTCAAACACGGAAAAAATCTCATCAAAGATTTTCCCTTTTTTCCTCAATTATTTTTCTGTTCATTTTAGTTTATTGTAAAAGAAAATGTTTTTTCTCTTATTTTAGAAACCAAAAATACTTCTAGACGGCATAGCAGAATAATAGAGGACGAAGACCCTTTCAAGTTTCAAATACAAACCCGCCCTGCCTCCGAAGAAGCCCAAAAAAGAACCAAAAAGTAAAAAATGATAAAACATCGTCAACCGCAGCAGTCAATAAGTAACGCTTAATTAATTGTCATGCAAGCTATAATTGCATTGATAGCCACACTCCACGTAAAATTCATCAAGCACAAATCAAGACCACCTTGTTTAAGTCTTCCTTTGGCCAAAAACAGAGAGAGAGCTCCAATGCAGCAAGATTTGTCCACACACATACGCTGAAAGCATGAGTATCCACACATAAACACGTTAATGAAAATGGGGGCAAACACCAAGAACGCGTTTGAGGAGGAAAAATTCTGATGTGTTCATTTTTGTTCCTAGGTCTCTGTTGGCGTTGGGATAAAATTAAGCAAAGTAATCTTCAACAAAAACTAACAAACAGAAATTTCATCTAATGTAGAGTGCCAAAGTTCAATCACAAAATGCAGGACGCAAATACTGATTTCCAAAAAGAATATCATGTCATTTGAACTGGGTACTTAAAAGGAATCCTCAAGAAAGCAGTAACATTCAAGACTACGCAAAAATAGGGAAAATTTTTCAGAGAAAGCCAATAAAAACTTACCATGAAGCAGAGCAGATAAGCTACCAGCAGGAAGATAATCATATACTAACAATTTCTCATCCTTGGAGTAGTAATACGCTCTCAGAGGGAGCACATTTTCGTGCTTGATCTTCCCCAATACCTCCATTTGCTGCTCAAACTCTTTCTTATTCACTACAACATCCTTGAGCCTCTTCACCACTACAGTAGTACCCTCCTCCAGAACTGCCTTATAACTAGTGCCCACACTTCCCTTCCCCAAGACCTCAGCAGAAGCCCTCAACAGGTCCTCCAAATCGAAACTATACCCACCACCGTCAAAGAATACCAGCTTATTCCTCTCTTCTCCCACGGATCCACCAGTAACATCATCTTTGGATGATGAAGTTCCTCCCTCTACTGCTCGCGTTTGCCCCGACACTCCTGTTGCGGTTTCTGCAGCAGGCTTCAGCTGGGGCTTGGTGGATTGCCGTCTTCTTGTGCGTCGCAAACAGAGGAAAAGTATTAGTAGTAAGAGCAGTAGCAGCACTGCCGCACCGACTGATATTGCTATTATAGCTGCTCTTGACAGTTTTCTGGATTTTTTATGGGCCCCACTAGGTTGCTGCTGCTCTCCGGGGGACGGAGCAGGAGACGGAAAGAAAGGAGTACATGGAGGCAATGGGCTTCCGCAGAGATCAATGTTGCCAGCAAAAGATGATGGAGGGAATTTTGCCAGCGTGCTTGGAATTGAGCCATTGAGACTGTTGTTTGAGACATCAAAATTCACAAGGCCTGGCGGGTTAATGCTGGGGAGAGTGCCATTAAAGCCATTGTTCTGTAGAAAAAGGCCAGTTAAATGAGTCAAATTGTTCACAGAGAATGGGATTGAACCGGTGAAGTTGTTGTTGGAGAGATCCAGACGAGTCAGCCGAGTCAACTCGTTGACAACCGAAGGGAATTCGCTTGAAAACCGGTTGTTCTGGAGGTAAAGGCTGCGCAAGGCCTTGAGATTGGAAAATTCCGGGGGAATGGACCCAGTAAGTCGATTAGAACGGAGACTGAGAACTCGTAGCTGAGACAGACGGCCAATCGTATTCGCCGGAATTTGGCCGACGAGTCCGACGCCGGGAAGCCTCAAATAGTACACGTACGACTGATTATCATTGCATCCGACACCGACCCAGGAGCAAGCCGAGTCAGACGCATTCCACTGCAACCGATTTGCATGAGGAATCCGGGAAAGAAAAGCAAGAAGCGCTTGCTTATCCTGCGTGGGCTCAGAGTGAACTCGAAGACAACTCAAGGAGAAAAAGAGCAAGAAAAAATTTGCAAGAAACAATGCAGGAAAAACAAGCCCGGTAATAGAAAACACTGCCATTGCCATTAAAATTTTGCTCTGCTAAACCCAGAAAAAGAATTCGAAAGAATGAACAGTAGGTATTTCTGCAGTAGACATTATGCTAATAGAGTTGGCAATTCTGGGCAGACGAAAAGTGATTCTCCAGCAAGATGCCATCATGTGAGGGAGTGTCAAGTGTTTGTGAGATGTTTTAGAGAGAGAGAGAGAGAGAGAGAGAGGCAGAGAAGGACTCCTGAGTGGAGAGTGAGAGAGAGAAGATTGGTTGGTCTCTTTTTTCTCTTTTTCTGTAAGACACAGAGAGAAACGAGGACTGTCACGAGAGCGGACAAAAGCAAGTGAGAAAAGAAAGAAAAAAATGGGCAGATTTTTATTACAGGGGACGAGGAGTTTGCTGGCAGCAGTAAAAAAAAAACGTTTGCGGAAATTTTTATCGCAATAATTTTGCAGTACTAATGACGTAACGTCCGGTGAAGGGGCTTGAAAATAGGTGGGAGATTATTGTTCTTCTTGTTGCTTTTTTGCTGGTATATGATGAGACGATTGTTTCCCTCAACCAAAAAAAAAAAAAAGAAAAAAAGAAGAGCTGATTGTTGCCCTTTGGTTTGGAATTGTGGACCCTTTTGACTGAAGGAATGAACTGAACTGGGGCCCACGTGCGTGCTATGTGCGAAATTTTTATTTGAATTAAAATTCAATTTAAAGTATAATTTTATTTTTTAGAGTGTAATTCGATCGAATTTTTTATTTTATTTTTTGTTTTATAAATATTTACTTTCATATAATTTTTAAAAAATATAAAATCTAAACCTAATTTAAATACATATTTTTATCATAATTCTCACCTTTTTCTTGCAAAAGCCAATGGTAGATTTTACTAAAATTTTAAAAGTAAAAATTTTCACCATTTTTAGCTGCAATCCAAATAAAATATAGTTTCTCTTCACCTTAATAGTACTCCAAATGAAGAAGACAAAGGGGGATTAGAAGAAAAAATATCTTGAAAAAGACAAATAGCATACATTACAAAATTAATCTTTTTTTAGTCAGACCAATTCGGAATTTAGAAAGAAGATGAAATTTCTTATTTGAATTATGTTTGAGTTTAAAATTTTTTGTCTTAAATTTTAAAAAATTAAATTTTTTATTAAAAAAATAAAATTCAATTATGTTTGAAATTAAACCAAATACTAAACAAAGAGTGGTGTTGCAACCGTGCATGCTTGTGGAATTTATCTGCATATTTTACGAAATAGGGGAACAAGTTTTCTCTATCGTACATCCCCATGTAATGATTTGACTCCTCTTGTCAATGAAGAAAAAACCTAAACTTTTAACTTTATAAAATTAACTAAAATGGTAAATATTTTTATAATGTAATTAGATAAAATTTAGATTTGAAATTTTTTATATTAATTTTTATAAAATTAAATTTTTTATGAGAAAAAAAGTGAGGCTCAAAATAAATAAATTTATATTGAGTTTTAAAATAGAATCCAATCTAAATACATTCTTAGAAAAAGCTTTATTTGGATCGCAATTGTTAAAAGTATTATAAGGATCAACTTGAATTAACTTTTTAATTAAAAATTTTTATTTTTTTCTTATTTTTTCTTTGAATTCACTTCTCCTCTTAATAAATAATTTAACTTTACTATTTTAAATACAACTCAACTATAAAAAAAAAAAACTCAATCTAATCTCATTCCTAAATTTCTTGTTTGAGTTGCAACCAAATGCTGAAAAGTTTTCTCGTCTTCTCCCTTTTGCACCCCCTTTTTATGTCAAACAATAATAAGTAGAAGACTAAAATGAAATATCTGTTCTCTACTCTACTTTTTACTTTTGTGAAACTATCCATAAAAAATAAATCAACTACTCTTTAAACAACGGTTACAGCATTTCGGATGAGTACAAAATGCAAAATCTTACTATTTTTTTTACTGACAATTTAATTTTGTAAAAAGGTAAGATAAATATTTTCAGAGAAAACTCAATGGAAATACACATCTCAAATATGGAGGATGGTGTTCTTTTCTCCAAATAAATTGAGGTGTGAATCATGAGTCACAGCATGGAAATGTTGTGTGGGACAGTGGGAGTAATAATGCTTTAGGGTGTGTTGGACAAGGTTCCGCACGAAATCAAATACAGTTTTTCATCTCAAATCTTACTTTTTCTCTCACAAAAAATTTTCTCTCCCGAAATTCAAGACAAAAAATCTCAAAATCAAACTCTATCCAATCACACCCTTAGTTTACCAAGCCCGTTTCCTTTACGTCTTAATTTATTTTTACCGTACTAATAATGTAGTAATGAATTTGCAATCGATTTATCTTGGCTCTTAGGCAATCATCTTTTAATGTGATCTAGAAAAAAAAAGAAGAAGAAGAAATTTATGGCACAATTGTTCCTTTACAATGTAATCGCAAATGAAAAAGCCTTTTTTAGTAGAATTAATGATTAAATATAATGTAAAAATTGCAAGCGTTAGTACAAAAGAGTTACATTCTATTATAAAAAGATTAAAAATTCTACGCAATATAAAGATAAAACTTTCAAGACATCAACTCTTATTACTCGAATACGACCACATTAGTCAATGATGAAAAAGCTGTACGAGAAATATTTACTCAATCTTATTCTGTTAACAAACACATTGTGGAGAAACTGTAACTTAATTATTGAAAAATTAATTCATCGGTTGTAATTTATTTTAGGATGGTTAATTCATTTAATGTGATTTAATTAGGAGTAATTTATTGGACTCGATCATAGGCACAATGTTAGTGGACTGTTTAAAGAATTAACATAAACCCCACTTCTTCCAATTGCTTTTTTCATTTTTAGGGACCCGTCCTTCCAATTGAGAGTATGTTTGCATTTGACCACGTTATCTTTCCAAAAGTTAGGGTGTAATTAGGCTTGTAACTTAAAGTGATTTTTTTAACCCAACAACTTTGGATAGTTAGTAAATAAATTATTAATACTAATGAAATATCACGAATTTAACTTTTACTTGTGACGTCATGTTGAAAAATTTTTTAGTCAAACTTTTTTTAAAGTAAGAGTTAGACTTTTCGAATACAACTTAAAGTGAATTCACATTAATCTCAATGATTCGTAAGGAAACTTGGTACTCTGAGCAAAAAGTAAAGATTTTTTTTCTTTTTTTATTTTTTGATGGTTTAATGTTTGTGAGGAAAAAAGAAAAAAACTGTGTTTCTATCCAAACAATGTTTGCAATTGCTGAAGTTATTGGATAATACAAGTATAGTTTGGTTTTGAGATTTTTATTTTAGGTTTTGTAAAAGTTAAATTATTTGCGAAATGTGAGATGTAAGTTTCACACTTAAAATTTTGAATTTAATTTTGAAATAGAATGTTGTACAATCCCACCTTGAATTTGAACGGAAAAAGTACATATATATCCATTGGTTGTTGGGATAAAAGAATATTACTTAGCAAAAAATAAGGATAAAAATATTAATATTTTATCACAAAACTGGAAGTTTAAACAAGACTAACCAAATGTCAATAGTGCGACCTAAATGATGAAACATAGATGATTTGAGCTTCTTATTTTATGAATTGTTATCATCTAAATGATCTGTTGCCAGCCCACATTGTCTGCAGAAATTGATTTCAACAATCAAAGGGTCATTACTTCATTAGAAAAAATAACAAAAACAAAAAGGATTTGTTCAAATTTGAAACAGATGTTTTGATTGCAGACAGGCTCCCCCCAAAGTCACCGATACTAACTACTTGTTGAACGTTATATGTAAGTGTCACCCAATGGCTTTCTCAATCAGGCAGATCAGCAGCGACGAAGTCAATGAAGGGCCGTGATTGATATATGCATGATTCACCACTAATCGAGTGAAGCAGGCTAAACCGCAACGACATTTATCCGGGAAAAAAAAAAAGCAACAACAGTTGACCAAGGGGTTATTGGCTTCTAAATATTTGCTTAAATGTGGCATTTGACCACCGGCCAAACACGCTTTTATTAGCCTTCTTCTTCTTCGTCTTCGTTTTCTTTTAGAAATTTTACTAGGAAATGATAAAAGAAGGGGATTTACGTATATATCCAACGAATATGAATTCAAGACCTCTCCGTCTGATAAAATTTATTTTTATCGGTTTAATTATCATCTTAACTCGTTTTTATTGGCCTTCTGATCTCTTATACAATTCCAAATATAATATTATTTTTTACTTTTTTTACTATGAGCTATATCTTTTTTCTTACAAAATTTAGTCGTAAATTTGATAAGAATTGAAAGTACAAAGAAAATTCTCATGTTGAATTTTTAATCTAAGAGTAAGATTACATAAAGTTTAAGTTTAACATTTTTTATTTTAAATTTTATAAAAGTAAATTTGTTTGTAAAAAAGAATATAGTTTCACCAATGTGAAAATTTTGTATCAGATTTCTAAATACGACCAAATATATTTCGATGCTCAATATTTTGGCGGTTTTGATGCTTCAAAATTTACTTCTGAGAACATTGTTACTAGAAATGGTGAAATATCTATTAAGGATAATTTTTAGTATATGAATAACATATTTGAAATATTTAAATTTATTAGCAATGCATCAGAAATTGTTGTAAAAGAGTACAAATTGTAGTGTATTTGGATTGTTTTTCACCATGAAAACAAAGACACTTTTTCCATCCCGAGTCCTATATCTCTTCACCCAAATCAATTTACTTTTTTGAAGAAACTTCTAATATTTCTTTTTGAGAGTATATCTTATTTTTGTACTACGAAAAAGAAGTATATGTTATTTTTAAACTTTAATGAGGATCCATAAATAAATTTATATCTAAAAATAGTATGAGTACATGCCTAATATATCAATATTAAACTCAGAACTATCTAGGTTAATAGGAGCTTGAAATATTGAATATTGATTATTTGACTTTTTATGCAGCCAATTGCCAAGTCCTGTGGAACCTTAATAAATACAATCATATACATAAACATGCTAATCCTATGTCTTGAACTATCTAAATCCATTTCTCATTTTTAAACAAATTAAGAATTCTTTAAAAATTATAACATTTAAAATAAAAAGACTTATGTGTCATCTAACTTTAGTTATGATTCATTCATTATAATATTTAAAATTTAGAGTAAGGGGTAAGATTGGAAAAATCTCATTAAATTTTCATTAATATTACAAGCAGATACTATAGTGCAAATGAAAAAGATAAATGTAACTACTCTCTCTGTTTCAAAATATATGTTTTACTTTCTACTTTTGTTTATTTCAAAATATATGTACTTTTTCTATATAAAGACTTTATTTACTATGTTATTTTAATTTTACTCTTATCTTCAACCAACTATTTAAGTACTTTTGTTTTCAAAAAACTATTAGTTTTTTAACCAATTACCATAATCACAAATTCTTAATGTTAAAATTGAACTTGACATATTAACTAAAATTTTTTAAGTAGGGATATTTATCAAACTTTTTTTTATAAATTTTATCAAAATCTTAATTTTCGTATAAAAAAGAAATAAAATATATATTTTAAAAGAAATGAAGTAATATTTTGACCTTCGTATAAATTTTATCAAAATCTTAATTATCGTATAAAAAAGAAATAAAATATATATTTTTAAAATATATAAAGACTTTATTTACTACGTTATTTCAATTTTACTATTATCTTCAACCAACTATTTAAGTACTTTTGTTTTAAAAAAACTATTAGTTTTTTAACCAATTACCATAATCACAAATTCTTAATGTTAAAATTGAACTTGACATATTAACTAAAATTTTTTAAATAGGGATATTTATCAAACTTTTTTTTATAAATTTTATCAAAATCTTAATTTTCGTATAAAAAAGAAATAAAATATATATTTTAAAAGAAATAAAGTAATATTTTGACCTTTTTATAAATTTTATCAAAATCTTAATTATTGTATAAAAAAGAAATAAAATATATATTTTAAAAAATAAAGTAATATTTTGAGACGGAAGGAATAGCAACACATTACTCCGGACTATGTTGTATGAAGACATTAATGATTTAATGATTTCCAGCACCACATATTTTATTCTTCTGCATCTACATAACTGTTTGATCAAAATAACTTTTCTTGGGGCAAATTTCATGATCAAAATATGACTAGAAATTCAGAACACTAATGCATATAAAAGAATCTTTGAAACTGTAGGGGCGGGCCTCCCCCCATGGTGTTGTCTGTGATTGACGATTGAATAATTTTTCTCGGTTTCCCGGAAAAAGTGTACTCTTCAATATGTCCAGAGCAGAGTCGGGATGTTAATGGTCTACACCTGTAGAGTTTAGGGGGAATTACTTTGAGTAATTTTTAGCTACTAGGCTACTTACCCTAGAGAATCAAATATCTATTTTCCTGTAAAAAGAAAAGGAATGTTCAATTCCCTTCCTAGATTAGGTTTCAACTGTAGTCAATTTAGCAGTCTAAGTCAAGCACTACGGCCTCGTCTAAGCTAACCATATCGAATCCTTGCGCCACCGGATACGTTTGAATTGAACTAGGTTTTGAATATGAGAAACTAGTTGCCTGTGTACCTTCCTAGATTCAATTTGCAAGCACCTTCGAAGTGATTGATTGCGAAATGCACAACTTCCTTGTATTTTTTTGCCGCAATCTCTTCAAATCATCGACTTATTTTAGATAGTTTTTATCTTCTTTTATTATTGTTATTTTATTGGTTGAGTTCATGATTAGATATGCTATGTCTAGATAGCATTATTATGAAGAAAATTTGCAACCAGAAAAGAGAAGGGAGAGTAGGCGATTTTTACTTGGACATTGTTATTGGGCTCAATATTGAGCTAATTACTTGGCTTAACACGGGATAAATTTGTCAATTAACGTGAAAACATGTTATACAAATACTCTATTGTAAATAATTTTACCCTTATTTTGAATCAACTAATTAGCTCAATTTGAGCCAAAACACATTTTTTTTCTTTTACTTATAGTTTTAGGATTATTCCAATCTTTCAACTCTCTTCTATTATTATATTGGAAGAAAAATTTACAGATTATTTTAGTTATAATAATTTTGATTATTTTTATATTAATAAATAATTTATTATTTAAAAAAGATCTTATCCGACGTATTAAAGACATATTTTCATTTACTAAATTGAACGTTCGTTTGAATGAAAAAGTAAGGATGTTTTTTAATTGAGTTTTTTTAATTAAGTTATATTAAAAATTATAAAAATAAATTAAAAAGTATAATTTAAAGTAAAAAATAAAAAATAATTTTTTAAAATTTAAAAATTAATCCAAATAAACTCTTTAAGAGGATACTCCATTTGTCAAGAAATCAAACAAAATCAAAAGACGATTGGGATGATCAATTTTCTCACATTACGGTTAACAACATCTGGCCCAATGGTCATAGACAAAGACAGTTCCCCCCGGCATTATTATGGCCGCCGAAAAAAACGAAAAATAGACAAAAGTAAACGTCGTGTTTGGTACGAATAAATCTGACAACGAACTTGAGAGAAAAGTACGTCTGATTTATTTTTAAGTGAAAATTTTGATAGTGTTAAAATGCGAAATGAATGGTGGAGAAGCTTAATGTGGTACTTTTGGTTTTTGGAGGCTTCTCAAGATATTCTATACGGCAATATAAGCTACTTTTGACTTGGATAGAATTTCAAAATTAACAAAGCAAGACGAATTCAAATCAATTATATATATTATTCAATTTTGCCAAGCAATTAATTTGTAATTTAAAAGGTCCTCCATTTTGCATCTTAAATGGCTTATTCCTCCAAGTATTACATACAAATTTGTAATTTGATAAATGATTAGCACAATTTATTGTTGAATTACTAAATTTATATTAGCTAAATAATCAGTAGCTCTAGACAGTATATTTGAATAATATAAAAATAAATTATTTATTATTAAAAATGTAATTTAAATTAAAAAAATTACATCGAATTATATAATAAAATCTAATTCAAATACACTATGTTAAAAAAAATGGCCTGTTAAAGTGCTTATACATGTTGCCGACAGCCTGTGAGGCCACCCAAGTCCTTAGGCGTCATGAGGATGAGGAAAGGAAAAAAAGAAATTAAAAAAATAGAAAATAGAAAAGCCCAATAATGTTTGTCTTCTAGATTACTCCATGGAGTTCTATATAAACTACATCCTTGTAACTTAGAAGGCAAGAGTTAGTCATTGTATTTCTCTTTTATTTTTAATATACTATGACTTTCAAAAACTTTCGTGTTCTTCTTCTTTACTTTAATTTTAATCACCCCAAAAACTTAAGCGGTTAGGAAACGACCCAATATTACCCTTATGCACGGAAGTTACATGTTGGTCTACCGCGCTTTCGCACAGTGCGCTGAGTTGGAAGAGCCTTGTATTAAACCAAGGATTCGAATCCGTGACCTCTCGAAACACGTGAGGCTTTGATACTAATTACTCAAAAAACTTAAGGTGTTAGGGAACGGTCTAGTATAACCCTTATGTGCGGAGGTCACAAGCTGGTCAAATAAACTCTATAGAACTGGTTTGGAGTAGTTTTCCTTTGAAAATTCTTATTTTGAGGAAAAAAAAGTAAGCGAATTTAGAAAGGAAGAAATAAGACCAAAGTGGGTGAGAAATGAGAAATGATACATTGATTTCCGAAGAAGAAAAACAAAGTAAACCTATTAGACATTGGAGATGGATGAATGGTTATTTAACTTGATACAGTGGTTATCATGAAGACAAAATCTCATGCTCTTTCCTTTTCTTTTTCTTTTAGCTTTACTGTAAAGATGACAAACTTAGGAGCTGTATACATACATTGTATATATTAAAGAAAATCAGAAAGCATTGACAAATGGGTCTATATATTGGTCTGCTTGGCTGTCTCCACTCTGCTTTGTAGGGCTGTGTAATTGTTGGTGTTTTAGCTGATTTCTCTGCCTATATCCCTAAATTATTGTTTGCTTTTGTTTCTATATTAGAGGCGTCTACTGTAGGAGAAGAAGCAGCAATTAATTTAGGGTGTATTTGAATTTGGAATATAATATAAATTTTTTTATTTTTAATCTCACTTTTACTCTCACAAATAATTCATTTTTTCAAACCTAAGATAAAAAATTTTTAACTCAAATTCTATCCAATCACATCCTATAATCGGATTTAAAAATAAAATTGCTAAATGCATTTATATAATCACATTTTTATTCTGATATTATGCAATTACGATTATTACAATAACGAATAGTAAAATTATGTTTAGTAACCATTGCACTAAGCTCAGCTTCAAATAATTTCCAATCAATTAAAGGCTTTAGTCACGAAGAAGGGGACACAGATTCCTTTACCTTGAAGCTCTATCATGTGAGCTGTGAGTTGGAGGTGTCAAACACCTAAACCAATAATAGATAAAATAGTACAAAATTTTTAGTAGTTTGCTGGATTTTTTTAAGCCTTTGTGTCTCCTTCTCCTCCTTTTTTTTTCATTTTTTTTGCAATTTCCAGGTTGAAGGGGAAAATTATTAGGATAAGCACTACATTGGATTTGGATCTTCGAGTAGAGGAAAAGTGGACCCAAAATTTTCCCACTATTGAAACTCAAAGGGAAGAAAGTAGAGGCTTGCAATTAGAGAGCGTGTAATGATTTCCTCAATTCAAAAGGAAGAAAGTGAGATAAGGAAACCCCAAAAAAAAAAAAAAAGATTAAGCAGGAAAAAAGGAAGTTGGTGTTAAAAGATTGCTTTTTTCCTTTTTCCCATGTAGAGGTTTGCTAGAGAGAAGGAGATTCTAACAGCAAAAGCTGGGGAAAGGAGAAGCTCAACTAACATTAATAGTGATAATTAAACTGCTGCATCAGATTTGCTATCACTTGTTTCACATCAGTTCATACTTCATACGAGTGTTTTATTCCACCAATGTCCAATCATCAGATTTTGTATATTCCTATTATATTTTAGTAATAATAATATTATTACATCTGTCTGTCTCACAAGAGTACAACGATTATGTCCGTAATTAGACAGCATTAGAAAATAAGGCGCAGAGCTACCTCAGTTGTTGCTGCCAAACGTAACCTAAAGAGAGTAGGGATCAAATTCTGGAAGTATAAGGTAAGGAAGTAGAGAGAGAGAGAGAGAGAGAGAGAGAGAGAGAGAAAAAGCAAAGGATGCCGGGCGATGGACCAATCTTTGCTAAAATCCAAAAGCCCACCAGCAGAACCAAACGGCTCCCGGAATATGTTTCTTTGAATTTATTAGGTGATAGGGATCCATTCCCTTGTTTGCCCGCAATTTATTAATTATTGGAGTGTCGTACTAAACAGACGATTTGCTCGTTTAGAATGTAGGAGAAGAGCTCTTCTTTCATTATTCAATAATGACCGAAAATCTTGAAAAATCCAGGGAGGTTTCGAGGGGCAAAAAGGTTGGGACATGTCATATGCGAATCCAAAATTCAACAAACGTGCAAATTGTAGCAATATATATATAGGTGTTATATATTATAAAAATATAACTATTTCTTTCTTGTAACTCTAAATTTTTTATCTTAATTTCTTATAATTTTTAATTAGTTAGAATGATTTTTAATTTATTAAAATAAATTTAAAATATTTATCTTTATTATTTTATTTAACCTAATATCTTAATTTAAACTAAATTTATTAAACCTAAATTTTTAATTTATAAATTAAATTTAATTTTAAATTATGTATATTAAGTTATTTTATAAAAGTATGAGACTTTAATTATTACTTTGAAAATTTTGTAAAGCTACTTATATATTTTGAATTTCATATTTTTTGAATGAAATTAAAGTTTGTATATTCAATTACTTTGTAAAAGTAAAACTTTAATTATTTAATAGTTGTCACCAAACATGAATTTAGTTGTTCTTGGGTACATAGATCACAAGCTTCAAAGCCTAAAATTTTACATTTGATTTTCTACTCCATTAGTTTACCTATTATGTATTTTTTTAATATTCTACCTTTACTTTTTAATTAGTATTTAAAAATTTTGATTGGTTAGGATCATGTTTAATCTATTAAAATAACTTTAAACTACTTATCTTTATCATTTTTGTTTAACACAATCTCTTAATTTAAATTAAATTTATTAAAGGTAAACTTCTAAATTATATATTAATTTTAATTTTAAATTTTATATATTAAGTTACTTTGTAAAAACAAGAGACTTTAGTTAATATTTTAAAATTTTTGTAAAACTACTTATATATTAACTTGAATTTTAAATTCTGTATATTCACTTTATAAAAGTAAAATTTTAATTATTCAATAGTTGTGAACAAATATGAATTTAGTTATTCTTGAGTACTTTGATTTCAGACTTTAAAGTCTAAAATTTTACATTAGATTTCCTACTATATTATTTTGTATATTCTGTATTTTTTCTAATATTTTGTCTTCTTTTGTTTGGTAGTACCACAATGGCATGACTCATAATATTTGCTTATGATATTCTTCTAGTATTTTGAGGAACAAAGGAAATTGAAATCATATATTAAGAGTCTAAGATGAGAGAAGAGGTTTTGGATGCTTTTAAACTAATAAAATTTTAATGTTATGTGTGATTTGATTTTTTTATAAACATATACATTTTGAAAGATAAAAAAAATCTCTTTAAATACTTATTTTAAAATATAATTTTAATATTTTTAAATTTAAAAACATATCCGTGTATCACACGTATTTAGGTTAGTTCGAAATGAATATTATGTTGAGGTGTTGTGATATATATCTTCTTTTGATATATTGAGATGATGGACACGTGTTTCAAATCAAAATCTATCATCTTCTGATAAATATTATTTTTATATATTTTTTTCTTTTTAAAATATATAACATATTCTTGATTTTTAATATTTTTAATAAATTTTATAAAAAATAAAAATATTTAAAATATCCTTTTTATTTTTTTAAATTAATAGTAATCAATTTTACTAATTTATTCTATTTTAAAAAATCAATATTTTTTAATTAAAAATTTAAAATTTAACATTAGGATTGGTGTCTTGAAATGAAAAACCAAAAAGAATACTTTCGTCTTTGCTGGATGTAAAGGTTAAAGCATAGTTGGTTGGAGGAGGAGGGGTTTGGGCCGGTCCAATTGAAGGTGTGGATGTTTGAGATCTCCTATTTGAGAGTAATAATTTTACTTTTTGAAGATTTGTTTTGTAAAATTATTTTACTAGATTAAATAACAGTGTCATAAACTGACAGGCTTCAAATTCTTGAACGAGATGCAAACCCATGTCGGTCCTTGTTTTGGAGAGAGAATAGAAAAAAGAGAGAGAGAGAGAGAGAGATGTAGAGTGTGATATTCGCACTTCTCTCTTAACTTTTTATACTATTTTTTCATTTTAAATGAAAAAATTTTAATATTTATAATTAATTTTGAGATTAATTTTTAGAATTCTTTTTTTTTAGGTGCGAAGGTGTTTTCAAAAAAGGAGAGTGTAAAGAATTGAAAAAGAGAGAAAATATCAATTCCCGAAAATGGAAGAAGGCGAAACTTTGGTCTCAAACTCAGCATCATGTGGTGCTGGTCATAGATGGAGTACAATTTCTCACATTTTCTTCTTGAAAAAAAAAAATCGGATAAATGTTACTGTTGTGCATGATTTGCAGAAGGGCTTGGCCCAATGTTTTGAAAAGAAAATTTATCAAATTACCTGCTTTATTAAACCAAAAATAGCCCAATTTGTGAAAAGAAGGAGAATTTTGGGTTTATGCTAATCTACAGCATATGGTGCTGATAAGACATTCGGATGAAATGAGGACATACCTCCAAGTAAAAAAAATTGGTTGGGCTTTGAAGTAAAAGGCTTCTTGGGCTCGCCTTTGGGTATGGGATATCCGGACCCAATCTAGGCACCACACTCTCAAGAGTGGCGCCAAGTCCAACCCCTTTTTCTTTTTCTATTTTATTTTTGTTTCTTATTTATTTATTTTTTAGAAAGTAATAAAAATTTATTATCAATAATTATTAAATGTTAAAAATATCAAAAATTATTATGCATTAATAAAATAATTTTTTATTTAACAAACTTCTTTTTTAATGGTCTTGGTCTTTAATTTTCTTGGTTTTTTTTTTTTTGCTACGTAACGGTATAATTACTTGTATTAATATCCCAATCCAGACCATACAAAATAGTCTTTGTTCCCCGATCACAGATATACTTTCTTTTGCTTTTACATATTTTTGGAGGAGCATATAAATAAGTAAATAGTACTTTGAGCTCAAGCTCTGACTGACTGAGTAGATTAGTGACAAATTGTTTAGTTAAGCAGTGTATAACTAGCAAAGAAACAGTTATATATATATAATCAAAATAAAAAAATTTCAAATTGAAAAACAACGAACCTGCGGCTTAA
This sequence comes from Rauvolfia tetraphylla, assembly GCA_030512225.1. Classification (NCBI taxonomy): domain Eukaryota; kingdom Viridiplantae; phylum Streptophyta; class Magnoliopsida; order Gentianales; family Apocynaceae; genus Rauvolfia; species Rauvolfia tetraphylla. The sequence continues at coordinate 7,366,125 of JAJQKT010000045.1, read as the reverse complement.
TTTAAGAAGGTTATGATGTATTCGGATTGAAATTCACAATGAAAAATTATTAGACCCTTTTAATTTTAATATGCTTCATGTTTCACTTTTACAGAGAAGAAATAGAATTTATTAAAGGTGTTATTATTTGGTGCAATCTGAAAAATCGAACTGAAATATACTTTTAGGTTCAGATTTTCGATTTTTTGGTTCAATTCTGTTCGGTTTTTTGGTTGGAATTAAATTCAGTTTGATTTTTTATTTTTATTCTGAAAATCGAACCGAAAATTTGAATTTAAAAAAAAATTATATACGAACGCATTTTGATAATGCGTTCTTTGATAAAAATTAATTTTTTAAAAATAAAATTATCTTAAGAACTCATTACCGAAATGTATTCTTTGATAAAAATTAATTTTTTAAAAATAAAATTATCTTAATAACGCATTACCAAAATGCGTTCTTTTCTATTTTGTTTTTCAATTTCGGTTTTAACAGAATCGAAATAATATTCAGTTCGATTTTTTAAAAATTTTGATTCAGCTCAGTTTTGTAAATTTTTTAAAAATTGAACCGAAAACTAAATTATCCCACCAAAACAGAACCGAATAACCGAATGAACACCCCTAGAATTTATAGTGAAAAGAAAAAGCCAACTTATATTTGGATTGATACTCTACCCTTAAACATAAATATGCTTCCCAAGAATGAAAACCTGCTCCAAAGTTTTAAAATTTCTCCGGTTTGGTTTGGACCACAGGATATTACTCCAAGCAAAAATTGTTCCTAAATTAGATCCTCAATTGTCATCCCCTCCTTCCCTCTTCATTCTGATGTTTCTATTTTAGGCATCCCAATTGTAGCATTTTTCTTTTTTTTTTCCCGGGGGTGGGAAATTGCATTCCTTGTTAGTTGGTGTAAAATGGGAGAAAAAGTCCATGAAAAAGACTCAAAAAGAGGAAACTAGAATTTAAAGAAAAAAGGAAAGAACAAAAGACAGCCCCTGCAGGCCTTCACTCGCAACTTGTGAGCATCTGGATCAGAATCATATATGCTAACTAATGTATGGCTCATTGGTTTCCACGACCCTTGAGAAAATATATTATCTTCAAATTTTGTTTGGATCCCAAAACAAAATTTCCTCTGTTTTTGCTCTACTTCACGCTCTTCCCCCACATTTCTCACTCAAAACCCATGCTTAAACCTTCTCCAACTTCAAAGGAACCACAAACCCCTCCTCTTACTTCTTTGGTTTCACTTTCTTGATCGACTGTAACAATGACTTCTATCTCAAGATGTGTTTCCAAGGACTTCAAGTTGCAGTCTTGTGATGTTCCTCAAAGACCAAGTTGTGGTCTCTCGGTGTGGAGACTTCAGAACAATTTGTGTATGCATTTTTTTTCTTGTGTTTTTTAGGTCTGTTTAGACTTTGGATATCATATATTGATTGTTCTGTGCTATTAGGCTGTCGTAAATTTTGTTTCTTTATGTAATCCATGTCTTCGCTGTTTGTTATATATCGACATTTCATTGATTTAGGATTCTTCATCAAAGCCATGTTTTTTATATAATTTTTAGGTGTAAGAGGTGGAATTACTGTACCTGAGGCCGGGATATGTAATTTGACAGTCCGTGATAAGGCACGGAATCCAGTTGTTGCAGTCTCAGTTCCTTCCTTATTGAAGGATACGTCTGAGTCCAGGTTTGTTGCTATTTGATTCATGGAGGTTGACTCGCTTATATAAGAATTGTCTGTTGCTTAATCCCTTACTGTTCACAATGTCATGGACATATTTTGAGTGATTGAGCTCTGTGAATTGTGTTCTTGGTGCAGCATAAGCTTCTTGACAAACTTGGCTTTAGCTCTACTTCTCATCTTTTCTTTCCTATCGTTTGTTAGAATGTATGATATAATTTACTACTTTGTTTATTTAAGAAAGTTGAGGAACGCTGTAGAAAAGAAAAACCATCTTTCATGTGCCTTAGCGAACAGGATATATGGCCTCTGCTTGGTAATAGACAAGCTGCAGTTCTGTACTCTGCAACCCCCACCCCCCCTTTTTTTTTTTTTTTCAATCACTTCATTTGGCTTCAGCTTTCAGATAATAACAGATAGGACACTGTATGCCTCTTTTCTTTAGTTTCTTAGGTTGAGACAAGGACGAATTCGTTGATATTGCTACGGTTTGAAAATTTAGATTATTGAAAAATTTTGTTATCACTTAGTTTGGCATATCCTCAGCTCAATTTATATGGCAGCTTTGTTCTGTTCTGTTACTTATATATTTTGATTGTTTCCCGTGCTGATCATGGCGCACTGTTCACCCACTTCTGTAGGAATGCAAGGTTTTATTGCAATGCAGCAGCAAATGTATCTGGAGATCTTCCCGGCAGCAATTCTAGTGGAATAAGCCAATATGAGAAAATAATTGAAACACTGACAACTCTTTTCCTCTTTGGGTAGGATTTAGCAATTCTTTGCAATGGCTGAACTTTATCCTGATGCTTGGTGTTCTCCATTTTCTCATCTGAAGCTATTCATCATTCCTTAAACAGAAATGGATACTCTTTTGGGATACTCACTTTATATCTATCCGTCTCACAGGTTATATTGGGTACAATAATTGGCATCTACAAACCCTCTGCTGTAAATCCTCCATTCTCTTAGCCTAATGTTTCTGTAGATGACATACACATTTTCTCTGACACATTGTTATCATACAGGTAACTTGGTTGCAGACAGATCTCTTCACTGTTGGATTGGGTTTCCTCATGCTTTCAATGGGATTAACATTGACATTTGAGGATTTTAGACGCTGTTTAAGGAACCCATGGACTGTCAGTAGCATTTTTTTTTGGTTCATTTTTATCCCTTGAGCTACAGGAAGTTATAATATTGCGAGCCTTTCTCCTTTTCATCTGACAAACATAATGGTGGTTTGTGTTGCAGGTGGGAGTAGGGTTCTTGGCTCAGTATTTAATAAAGCCCCTGCTAGGCTTCTTAATTCAGAGGGTAATTCTTTTCTTCTGTCTTGACGCGGGATGAGTGGTTTGTTTTTCGCTAGGGTTCAATATTTTAAGGATATACTACAATAGCATCAGTGAGTTTTTCATCTGTTGCCTGTAAACAGTGTGTATTTAATGTATGATTTTGCCTGGTGGGAAAATCGAATTAACTTGATCAGTATACTTGTGCATCGGTATCTCTAACAAGGATTATGTTTGACTTAAAAAGAAATCGAAGGCCATATTTGGAACATCACCTGATTAGCTCAGCACTATAGCTATAAGCCTAAATATGAAGTAGGGATTAGTGAAATGTCTTAAGCATTCTCACCCTGTCTCTAGCAAGATGCCTTTTATTCCTGGGTTCTAGGTGTTAAGGCTGTGAAGTAAGACATACTGTTAGCTATTAGTTGTGAGGATCAAGATGTAAGACAAATTTTGCTAACTTCTTTGTTTTATTTACAGACTCTCAAACTATCTGCTCCTCTGGCGACGGGTCTTATTTTGGTTTCTTGCTGTCCTGGAGGTCAGGCATCAAATGTTGCGACTTACATATCTAGAGGCAATGTGGCACTTTCTGTTCTCATGACAACGTAAGCATGTTTTCTTCTTCATCTTGTTTTTCCTCCCCTCCCACCCCCCTCTTCTTTTTTCCCTCTTTCTATTTGGGGCTGGAGGAGGCTCCTTTTGATATATATCTCTGATTCCTTCTTTCCCCTAAGTAGCACAAGATCCCAGAATAGGCCAAAACTACTGCACTGCAAATGATACCTGTGCCTGAGGCCAAAACTACAGCACTGCAAATAAGTTTATTTAGTTTCTGCTGTAGAAGGGGAGTGGAAGGTTGGGTTGGGAAGGTGTCAAATGATAAGGGAGGTGATGTGAGGAGGGTGTATTCTCATGTTGCATCTCTGTTTGTTACTATGGTGAGAAATGAAAGAGAAAAGGGGATTCTTGTTGGACAAAAACGCTTACCTGTAACCAAGCCATCATCACTTTCTATCTTCCAATTTGTGCTTGGAATATGGCAAGCTAAATGAGAAGTGTATAACAACAAAGAATCTTTATCACCTTCATTAATGTAATTGAGTTGCTCTTGACTTGAAAGGGATTAAAAATCATTGAGACATTTGTTCCACCCAATTTGATCTTTTCCTTCTTCAAAAGAAGCCTGCCTATTATAATGATAGCAGCTATTAAATTTTCTTTAACTCCTTTGGTGGTATTCGTGAGGAACATCTAAGCATTTCTTTGGGATCATTGCAGGTGTTCTACTATTGGAGCTATTGTGATGACTCCACTCCTAACTAAGCTTCTTGCTGGTCAACTTGTCCCTGTCGATGCGGCTGTAAGTCTCTACATGCTTAATCGTTTATGAGTGTCAACTACTTTCCTACTTAATATGCAACAGAGCATCCTGGTAAAATGACAAACCGATGCAAGCCATAGACATAGCATGGGGGAACTAATAACATCAGCAATATATTTTAACATTCTTGTGGTCAATATTCCAAACCTATGGTATATTGGTCATCTAAAAGGAAAAAGAAGGATCATGGATAGGCTTGTTCCTGTAATTGCTAAATCTTTTGGTTGTTGATCCAATTTACTTTTGTGCTTGTGCTGCCTATTCACTGAATTCCTTAGCTCTTAATCTTACTGGGAAGAGCAAAATTTTCTTTCAAATATACTGCTAACACTTATGTTCCCTGTTCGTCAGGGTCTTGCGATCAGCACTTTTCAGGTTGTCTTAGTTCCGACAGTTATTGGAGGTATCTTGAAATGATCTCTAATGAACGAAATGAAATTGCTGACAGCTGACAGAAAATTTCTTTTGTTTCTCTTGATCTCTCTTGGATTTCATATGAATAATAACACAAATTGAGTTCTAAATTGAACCCTGTTTTGTTTGGCAGTGTTGTCAAATGAGTTCTTTCCCAAGTTCACTTCCAAGATAGTAACTGTTACACCTTTGATTGGGGTTATTCTGACCACCCTTCTTTGTGCTAGTCCTGTAAGTTCTCAGAGATACTTGTTTTCAGCAATAAATTTGATTTGGTGGCTTGGTTCCTTTCTTTTAATGTTCTTCATTAACAGAAAACCTGTTTATGCTCTTGGTTTTGAAGATTGGTCAAGTTTCAGAAGTCCTGAAAACTCAGGGAGCACAATTACTATTTCCTGTGGCTCTGCTACATGCTGCAGCATTTTTTCTGGGTTATTGGATTTCAAAAATATCATTTGGTGAATCAACTTCAAGAACTATTTCCATTGAATGTGGGATGCAGGTAGATATCCTTTCCATTGGGATATTAACATATATGATTTTGAATTTATTGAATATAATAATTTCATTGAGAGCATGTCTATTTGTCTGACATTGTATGTTTCCTGCAGATGTATTATGGAATAATCAAATCAGGATACCTGTTTGTGTGGTGCCCTAAATCATACTTTTCTCATTTATTGAATTCTTAGTGTTTTAGGGAATGGATTAGTTCTATAAATTATGTTGTACTGATTACTTTAGATTGTTTCTTTTCTGTTTATCAGCAAGGCCAACCTCCTCAGTTTTTTACTCTATCTAGTGGTTGAAGACACGTAAACATAACTCCTTCCATGGATCTTTCGATACTTAATGCAGAGATCTTAATTCATCTCTTACTGGCATTTCTTGTCTTGGTGTAATGCTTGTGGCACTGAAAACATGTTTTGAATGGCACTTCCTTTATTGCTCAATTTGGAGAATAGACACCATGTCTACCATTCAAACTTATGTTGTTGTCCTTATGTATCATTTTTTGGGTTCTTTTCTTTGGATGCTTACGCTTTGCATCATAGATGGAAACAGAACTTTGACTTGGGAGGGGGGAAGGGGGCGAGATTCTATATAACCTATATAAAGAAATTTCTAAAAATGTTAGGGGGAAGCGAATTTTTTTTTAAAAAAAATGTGAATAAAAAGTTAAGAATTAATACTATAAAAGATGTGTTAATAATATTGGGGGCGGCTGCCACACCCTTTTTGGATCCATGCGTGCTTTGCATTGTCAATCACTATAGGAGTAAACGGATATTAGTGTTTTTCTTTTCTTCCCAATTTAGAAGTATGTATTGGATGGTTATGACCAACTGTTTAACTCCAATACGTTGCTCCCTTCCCTTCCTTGCTAAAAGGGCCTGACTTACTGATGGAGGGCGGGAGGTAGGGGCAAAGAGCTCCTCATTGTTGTAGTTTAAGTATTTGCAACCATTAGTTTTGCTGATAAACTTAACTTGCTACAGTATTATTAAAATGTTTTCCCTGCCTGAACTTTGTCATTAATTTGTGGGTACGCTTTATTACTTAACCATCATGTTCTGCTGAAGTGACTTTTTTGCCTTATCCCTTACTAGTTATATTTGAAGTGTAGAGATAGCGAATTGGCGCTCTCTGGATTATTCCTCATAAACATTTTGCGATCTTGATCTGATACTCTCATTAATAATCCTGCCCTTTATCTGTTACAGAGCTCTGCACTTGGATTCTTACTTGCCCAAAGGCATTTCACAAACCCTCTGGTAGCAGTGCCCTCTGCTGTAAGCGTGGTCTGCATGGCGGTACATCCCTTTTTTCCTTTTGAGATACCTTTTCATTTGCATTCTCTCTCATACCTGCCTTAATATTCTATTAGATCCGTTCTAATTTCAACTATATCATCTTTACAGCTTGGCGGAAGTGCTATAGCTGTCTTCTGGAGGAACAGGCCTATTCAAGTAGATGACAAGGATGATTTCAAGGAATAGAAATCAGCTAATGGAGAAGTTAGCATGTCTAAAGGTGTTTAGGCTGAATTTTTTAGCAGTTTTTTTTCTTTTTTCTGACTAAGCAGTTGTTATTCATAGCTTCGTTTTCAGATTGAATGGAAGCAAAGTTTTGGACTTAAATACTCTATTGCCGTGTCTGCTATAGATCATTTGGGCATGGAAACATTCAAGAGTTGGCTTGTAATTCAGGAATAAGGATCATAGAAATGGGTGATTAGAGAATTGCGAAAACAGTTTAGTGCTAGATCTAATTCTTATTTAGATGCTTTGCCATTCTATTTTGGAATATGGCTTTTCCTGTCTCCACTCTTCATTTCTCTTCTCTTGTTTGTATTTGGGCAGGAATTCAACAAAAATTGGGTTTCAAATCTTTTAGTGCATCTTCGGAAACAATAATGAAATTGCTTCAAATGTAGTAACATCGTTGGATTAAAGAAAGTTGAGGAGTTTAAAATTTTATACCAACGCATTAACATGTAAAGCAATTGCATTGGTCTGCTAGACAATATATTAGAAGATATAAGGAAAATCATGGTTGGTTACTCCCTTTGCTTTTTAGTCATCGAACAAAAGTATAAATAGTCCATTTTCCTATGACTATTTTTTTGGGGGAGGCGAGGGGGACGGAAGCCTACGCCCTTTTCTTCACCAAGGTTAAATATCCTTTTTCCTCAACCGTCAAGGTAGCTGGACCAGAGGCCACAAGAGATTCGGTTATGGGCCTTTTTATAGAGCCCATTCTTTGTTTCTGTCACAACCCAATTTCCCTGTAGTAAATGAGTCAATAACCTCATTCATCAAAAATGGAAAAAGGGAAAAAGAGTGAATAACCTCAGAGAATCGCGTCGTGTCTAGGGCTGTCAATTTTGCCCGTTTATCCGGACCCGGCCCGATAACTCCGGGTCCGGAACAATGGTCATACTCATTTACCCGGATCCGGACCCGGACCCGATAATATATCTTCTAATAGGGTCCGGGTACGGGAGAGGGTATTCTGGACCCGATTACCCGATTACCCGATTTAAATTTTAAATAATAAATATTTTATATATTTAAATTTTTTATAACCGTTAGATGTGTTTGATCAACGGTCAATTATTTATAAATTTATATTAAAATTTTTATCGGGTCTACCCGGACCCGGCCCGAGACCCTATAGGGTAGGGTCCGGGTCCATCTTATTTGGACCCGTCGGGTAATCGGGTCCGGGTCCGGAACCATTAATGTCAATCGGGTCCGGGTCCGGGACAGGGTGTCCCGGACCCATTTGGACCCGTTGACAGCCCTAGTCGTGTCCTTTCCTTCTTTTCTGAGGGTCAAGTGTTGGGTCTGAAAAAAGTCGCATTGTCACTTTTCTTTAAAAAATTTCTATACAATGGCGATGATTTTTCTTAAATGATAAATCACGCACTTCATTGAGATTTAATAATTTTTAATTTTTTCTTATGATATCAAGCAATATAAATCGTCAAAAATTAAATGTTTATTTTTCTATTAGTTTTGATAGAAAAGTTAAATTATTTAGCAAATGAATTTGATGAAAAAGTTAACGTGTTATAAAATTCGGTTGCAATCGATACAAAAACTAACTATAAAATGAAAACAAAGAAAACTTTTAACTATAGCAAAAAAGAGAAAGAGTGAACACAAGAAATGTGAAAAATAGAATTTTATTAAGAGTTTTTCACCATACATCTATACTTTTACAAGCTTCTATTTATAAAGTTAGAAGTGACCCATCATAAGTTATTAGTACCATTCTCTATAACTAACATACTTAACTTTCATGGTCTTCCATGTTTTCTAAGATAATGCAAGTAATATAGATAGTAGTTTGTAAAGAATAGATGATGTAACTCATAACTTTTTATATTCTATAACTTAGAAGAATTATCTCTTGGAATAATATATATTCATAATATTTCATAATAATTCTCCTTGGATGTCCATTACATAAAAAACATGTCTTGTTAAAACCTTACTAGATAGAAAAAACTTAGTGAAAAAACTCTAGTAAAGAAAAAAGAGTACACTGCTCTTTATGTCATTGTTACTCCCCCTAATAAGATAATCCTTTAAGATTATTTAATCGACGCATTTCAATTTTGTTCACTAATTTCTTAAATGTTACTATCGGTAATATCTTAGTGAATAAATTTGCCAGATTATCACATGATCTAATTTGTTACACATCAATTTTTCCACTCTTCTAGAGTTCATGAGTAAAGAAAAATTTTGGTGATATATGCTTTGTCATATCTTCTTTGAAATATCCTCATTTTAATTAAGCTATACAAACTGCATTATCCTCATGTAGAAGAGTTAGAATTTTATTTCCAAAGGATAATCCACAATTCTCTTGAATATAATAGATTATAGATGTCAACCATATACATTCTCGACTTGCCTCATGAAAGGTTATAATTTCAAAATGATTATATGAGGTAGCTATCATGGATTGTTTCGCAAAACGCCACGAAATAGTAGTATCACCATAGGTAAATACGTAATCAGTTTGAGAACGTATTTTATGTGGATCGGATAAATGTCCAGCATCAGCATAACCAATCAACTTCGGATTGATTTTATTCGAATAAAGTAATCTGAGATTTATTGTATCTTGAAGATATCTAAGGATATGCTTACCACCATTCCAATGTCGTCTTGTGGGAGAAGAACTATATCTTACTAATAAGTTCATAGAAAATAATATATTAGATCTTGTATTATTAGTAAGATACATCAGTACACAAATTGCGCTAAGATAAGGCACTTCAGGATCAAGTAGTTCTTTGCCATCCTCCTGAAGTCGAAAAATATTTTTATTCACATCTAGTGATCTAATAACCATTAAAATACTCAATGGATGCTATTTATCTAGATAGCTTATTTGAAATATCAGCATCCGTGATATTTTATCTGCATAATTTTTACAATCTTTGATGTATGAAAAGTTGAGAATGTTTGCTCTAACATATCAGCATTAGTGATATTTTCTCCGCATAATTTTAATTGAGAGGTAATTTTAAACATTGTAGAGTTATACTCACTTACAAATTTAAAGTGTTGTAGCAGTAAGTGCACCTAATTATACGTAGCTTTCGAAAGAATGATCATCTTCTAGTGGTCAAATCTTTCTTTTAGATCATTCCACAAAACAAATGGATATCTCATACTAAGATATCCTGTCTTTAGATCTCTATGGAGATGATGACAGAGAAAGATCATGACTTTTGTCCGATTTTGGAAAGATGACGAATTATTTTCAATAAAGGTGTCTGCCAGATCCATTACATCTAGATGAATTTGAGAATCTAGTGTCCATGACAGATAGTTCTTTCAAAAAATATCAAGAATAAAATATTCGAGTTTTGTCAGGTTTGCCATAAAAATCCAAAGATAGAAAAATTCCTCCTATTTGTCTTGAATAAACTTCAAAACTCCAGTGATAGAGACTCATGTTGATAATGTGTAGTAAAATTTATCCATAATAGACACAAAAATTAATATAAAATAACAACAAAGAAGACTTTTTACTACAATAAAAAAGAGAAATGTAGAAAAAGAGAATACAAGAAATGTAAAAATTAGAATTTTATTAAGAGTTTTTCACCATACATTCACACTTTTACAAGCTCCTATTTATAGGGTTGAAAGCGACCATTCCCACAATAGATCATTAATAATCTTTTCTATAACTTACATAACTTACATTCTATAATCTCATTATTCTCTAAGATAATAAATGTAATATGAATAGTAGTAGTCTATAAAGTGAATGTTATAACTTTAGTTGTAACTTATAATCTTTCATATTTCATAACTTAAAAGAATTATTTATTAGAATAATAAATATTTATAATATTTAATAATAAAACAAGTGTATTTAGATTAATTTTCACTATGAAACTTAATTTAAAATATTTTAATTTTATAATCACCTCTTCTCTAAAAGGTAATTAATTTTGTGAAATCTAAAATAGAATATTTAAAATTAAAATTTTATCTAATTACAAACAATAAAGAACTATTTTAACAAAATTGATAGCAAGTTCCTTAAATATATAATATTGGTCAAAAAATAAATCATCCTGCCAACCTGTAACCTCCTCCATAGTTGTTCTTTTGAAAAAAAAGAAAAAGAAAAAAGAAAGTGAGTTTTGTGATGATAAACATTATAAATGTCGCTTCTCTGGAAACCCGAAAAACATTATTGGCGTGGGAACGCGACTCTCCATTCTCCAACTCCATTAATGTTTTTTGTCATTTTCACAAAAAAGGAAAAAGGAAAAAATAAGAAAAGGGAAGATGGATGCACCAGACGACAAAGTAAAAGAAAAGGACGTGTCTCAATTACCTCCTTGTTCCGAGTCACGTGAAGCACGAGTCTTTTTATTTTTTATTTTTTTGTTTCTTGCGTTCCACGATTTCAATTTTGCGAAATTCAGATAATACTTTTTTGATTGGGGCTTTGACATTGAGGCAGACAACTTTCCCCCTTTCTAATACAGTTGTCACACTCCTCCGATAAGACAAGATTCGCAGCTTTTCATCTCCCTATTTACCAAACCGAAAGAGAGGGAAAAAAAAAAAAAAACTTTTCATGTGCCAACCGGAAAGTATTACGTATGTTTGGATCGAATGTTTTTATTTAAGTTATATTAAAAATTATAAAAATTAATTATTATTTTTAAAAAATTAAAAATAAAAATAAAAATAAAAAAATATTTTTTAATTCAAAAACTAATCTAAATATATGCATAGTATTTGAATTGAGTTTGTTTTTAATTTTTTAATTATACTATCTGAATTATAATTTTTTATTTAAAATTAAATTTTAACTTTTTATATATTTATATATTTTATTTAAATATTTATTAATAATTTTTTAATTTTAAAAAATACATTTTATTAACACAATGAGCTCACTACTAATTTATTTAACATTTTTAATTTATAAAATCTAAATTTTACTATCATGTAAATCTTTAAATTAACCTCTTTAATTAATTATGATATCATAGTAATTTTTTATAGTCAAATTACTCTTCTTAACATTAAGCTGAATTAAAATATAATATTTAATTTTAGACATAATGAATATTTAATTTTAATTTTTTTCTTTACATTAAGTAAAAAGTGATTGTGTTTATTTATTTACTCGCTTTTTGAATCCTTCTACCTAACACAAATAATCCGAATTCAAATTTAATTTGAAAATTTTAGCCTAGATAGATTGTGTATAATTATCTAAACAGACAAAAAAGATTGTGCATAGGAGAATATTACCACTCTCTTCATCTAAAAAAGTATAGGTCATTTTGGCACAAGAATTAAGAGTTTTTAAAATAAGAAAAGTCTTGAAACAAAATATCTTCTATACTCTTTAATAAATAGTGAGAGAGATAAAGAGAAAGAGAATGAGAAAGAAATAAGGGAGCAAAAGGAGATAAAACTAAGAAAATAATAATAAATACTCTTTAAAAGCTATAAAGTGACTTATATTATGAACTAACTCCTTCTATTTAAAATTATTTATATTTTAAAATAAAGAAAATAATTTCATAATAAACGTGCATTGAAATGCACCGGCAAAAACCGTTAAACAAGGTAGGAGAAGGATACGGATTGAGTTTAAAACCGTTTAATTTGCCACCCCGATGTTCTTCGCGTATCGTATACGCAGATTTGGAGACTCCGATGTTGGGCACATTAAAAAATAATTCTTAATTATTTGGCAGATACGGACATGAATATAAAACTAGTACACCTATTCTTTGTCATATCCCCTTGAAATAACATTATCATTAATCTATTCTATATCTATATCTACTTATTACTAATGAAGGATTTCATTGATTTTGCTTTTTCTATATTGGAAGCGAATCTGTCCCCTGATCAGGGAGTGGAAGACTAAGATTTCTTAATTGAGCAGTTGTTGAATAATGTCAATTTTTGTGTTCTTGATTTCAAAATATATAATCTATTTTTTTTATCAGTGTGTCAATATTTTAGTATATTTAAAGATATTTAATTTATATGTAACTCTTCAATAGTTATTAAAGATTTTTTTTGGTATAGCACATTGCAAGAATTACATTATTGTAATTGTTTTGACTTTTTGTATGTTTCACTTCAAAATATATGATCTGTTTTTTATACGTGTGTCAAAACTTTACTATATATTTTAAAAACAATTCCAGTTACATGTAATTATGCAATTCTTCTATGTATAAAATTAATTGCTATACACTATGTGTATTATTATTTTAATAAATTTTATAAAAAAATTTATTTATGTGTGTTTTGTAAAAATAATAGGTTATTAGATCAAATTTAAATTTAAATTTATATATTTGTGTTACAAATAGTTTGTTAAAAATTTGATGAATTTTTAAAAATAAAATCATTTCAATAATAATTACTTTAAGATCATGATAAAATTAAAAAATTAAAAATTAAAAATTTTATTTTAAAAAATATGTATATGTACAAATAAATTAAAATAAAAAGTATAGCACATATTTTGAAATGAGTATAACAACATACTTAAATATACAACACATTGTAAGAATTCTTTTGTGACAATTATTTTGACTTTTTATATACTTAATTTCAAAATATGTTATTTATTTTTTTACCTATGTGTCAATATTTTAGTATATATTTTAAAATATATTTAATTTATATGTAATTCTACAATGGTTGTTGAATACTAAAATGACTAACTCATTACAAATAAATAAAAATCCCAAACCAATATATCCAACGTAGATGAAGAATCTTTATAGACTACATAAACCTTGCAAATGAAAATCAACAAAGTTTGAACATTCACATAAAAAAAGATGCAACAAGTTCTACATGCAATAAGAACTTCTACATTTACGACTCAAAATAAAGTCAACATAGGAGACTACATCTTCTTTTGAGTACAAAGATTACGATACATACAAAATAACAATGTTTAGGGTAGATTTTTGTGGGAAGGCACCACCTACAAATCTTCAAAAAAATTAAAAATAGAAGAATCAACAAACAATACAAGCAGTAGCAAGTAAAATTATTAACAGAATGAGTTATGCTTGCATATTATTAGTTATGTTTCTTTTATATTTCGCCATCTTCACATTATCTTTTTATATATTTAGTTAAACATAACTATCCATAAACATTACTCTATCTTTACTTATTTTATATTACAATATATACTCTATCATAAAACATAATACAAATACAACATAAATTACTCAAAATATAAAATTCAACAACGATGCCCGGGCAATCAAGTAGTATATTCTATTCCTCTCAACATACAAGACTTTGTATCTATTTTTTTCTTTCTCAAATTAAAGATTATTTTAAAAAAGTTATATTAACTATAAATATAATTATTACATTCTTTATTATATTAGTAAAATTAATTAGATATATAATAGAAAATATTCCTTATTTTATTTCTCTTAATTTATGTAAAAAAAATAACAAAAGGTCTTATATTTTGAAATGGAGAAAATAATAAATACTGCCATAACTATTGACATGCTTGAAGCAATTCTAGCATCTTTATGAACTGCTACTTGCCCAAAATAGTGTTATAATTAATTATAGAGTTCATATTTGATATTTTATATGTTGGGTTTCATAAAAATAAATTGTTTGTGAGATAAATATTAAAATATAAAGTGAAAATTTTGTATTGAATTATGTAACAAATCCAATCCAAATACACTCTAATTATACATCAATATTGAACTCGCGTAACACTATTTCTAACATGCTCCAGAAATTTAATATTCTGTTTGTGATGTGATTTAAAATAAGATACGAAGATCATAGATATTTTTATTCAAAGAATACTGTAAGAAATAACATAGAAATCTTTCCTTTAAAAAAAAATCAATAAAGAGATGCGAATCAAACCAAAACCTTTTTTAAGTGAAAGACGATATTAACTTGTTGCTACTATAAACATAACTATTCAAGAATTGTGAACTCAAATTTGGTTCCTTATCTATAATTGAGATATTTTTCACACTTATACTTTGTCAAATTCATGATGCAATATATAAATTAAATTCAAGGATTTATGAATCCACAAAAATGATCATAGATAGTCAGAAGAAATTCTTCATTTAAAAAAAAAATGTATATAGAGGCAAAAAAAAAAAAAAAACAACAAAGCATGTCACGACAATTAGGTGAGACATATGCATATTAACTATGTGATTTGATAGAGTTTGGATTTAATATTTTTTATTTTAAATTTTATAAAAATAAATTATTTATAAGAGAATGAATATGACTCAAAAAAAAAAATTGTATTGAGTTTCGCAACAAAACCTAATCCAAATACACAATACGATTGCAAGACCTAATAACACCTAGCACTGCGAGTAGTATTGTGTGTCCTCTATAATGTCATTTGTAATATTTTTATTATAAATTTTAGAGTTTAAGAAAAATTTATAAAAATATTGCAAATATTTTTATTATGATTAAGCTTCAGGGATGAAACTTTTGACTCTAAACGTTACGGTGAGAATGTCACAAAAGATTGCATTAAGCATGTTAAAAAATGCAATTTGTATCATTAGTTCATTTTCTAATTTCTATCACCATTTATGGGTGTCAATATTAATAAAGAAATATAAAGAACATACAAAAAAAATCTTTAATTTTTTCTTTAAGAAAAATAACAGTCACGTGACAATTTGAGGGTAGTGGACCGAGACATTTGGGACCATCTCGAGGGCTCTAATCAAACAGTCTTATTCACCATTGTTTCATGATGATCCTAATTTTTTTTTATTGGAAGATGTTAAATGCTACTATGACTACATATAATGGGAAAATCATTTTTTTGTTGAATGGATTGTGGTGAAATCTTTCTCGTGATTTCTTTTATTTTCTGGTTAAGTTTTGGCATTTAATGAGAGAGAGAGAGAGTACCGCACTACTTTGGTACTTCCAGTTGAAGCCTCCTTGTCCAAGTACTTTTGATCCTCCTGGGTCAGCTTCCAAGACTCGAAAGAAGTGTTTCTACGAATTTAAAATCAAGGGGTTTGAGAACATTCTTCTTCTTCACAGTTCTTGAGGTGTTGGAGAGATTGTCATCATGGCTCAACAGAATATGGAAGCTGATAAAATGTGCGTTCTTTTTCTTATTATTCGACCCAAACCAATCGTTTTGGCTGCGCGTTTGGACGTTTTCTGCAAACCATTTTGTATGTTGTTTGACTTGATCAGTGGAGGGGATAGGTTATGGATGGTTTTATTTCATTCAAGAGTGCCCTTCCCCCAAAAGAGAAAAGGAAAAAATGTTGGAAGAAAACGAAAAACAGCTAAAGGGTTATCTTTTGACATAAGCTTTTATCTAATAATGTTCTTGTTCTTTTAAGTTATAATTTCGTTTGGGTCCGGATTTTGTTCTGATGTGTACAACTTTATCTCGTGATGATGAAGTTGCTCTATTCTGTTCCCATTTGGGCTCGGTGTATGGGCAAACTTTTTACAAGAGAAGTCATGCAACTATTGTTGTCGTGGACATTATGTTTGTAGATTCCTCTTTTCTTCACCTTGGATAGTACTTCTAGTACTATTGCTTCTGGTATTAGGTTGGTGACTGATTTTGGTTATGAGAGTTGCTGTTTTTTGAATTGTTGCGCGTTAATAGCATTGCTTTTTTAATTCATGGAATAAACTAATGTACAGAGGTTTTATTTGATTTGTGATTTTGTAAGCTTCCTGTGGCTGTCATAGGATGATCATCTTTTTATTGCTTTCATGATTTAATTTTTCTACGATAGTGGTTGCTTCTTCTTGTTACGATATAATTTCTTGATCAAATTTTTGTTGTAGGGCTCAGTGCCACAAATTTTTCTGACTTTTATTGCGGTTGCCTCCAGATTCTTTTATCTGATAGTTTGTAACGATGGGAACAGGTTGGATATGTACATTTATGATTATCTCGTGAAGAGAAAATACAGCAATTCTGCCAAGACATTTCAAGCAGAAGCAGAGATACGTACTAAACCTTCAGGTAAGATGATTTAAATCCTGGTGAAATCACAATTGATATAATCTTTCTTCTTTTTTTTTTTTGTGTCTTAAGGCATTATAGAGGAACGTTCTCTAGTTTTGTCTATTAATTCATGTTTTACCATTGGTTTTCAGCAATAGATGCTCCGGATGGATTTCTCTTTGAGTGGTGGTCAGTCTTTTGGGATGTGTTCATTGCTAGATACAGGCCAAGTTCTAAGAATGAAGTACGTATAAATATATGCCTCCAGATTCTTTAATTCTTTTATTGTTTCTGTACTTCCAAATCCTCGTCTATTGGTCTCTGACTGGTTTTACGAACATCAAAGCTTTTAACTTCTGTTGCATACTTATTCATAAGTTTATGCATTTTGGCTACCAACCTCTGCATTTTGTCATACATAACATTTTGTCATATATGATGTTGTAGCTCTTGGTTAAAATGATAGCTCTGAAATGGTGATCTAACTACCTTATCTGCGTTTGGTTGTCAATGAAAAGCTACATGGATCAAGTTCCCATCAGACAAGCGTACTACAGAATCTGTTACCATGGTCATAATTTGGAAAATTTTACCTAGTTATCAATTGAGTCACTCATCTTGAGGCTGGGATATGTCTGAAGTTCCCCTTTGTTCTACGTGTTTGTCATCTTAGTTTTAAGCTGGAAGATGGTTGTGCTTTTGACTCACTGTAAACACAGACACATTTTAGACTTCGTAAAGACTCTAGGAAATTACAGGAGCAGCTGCAGCAACAGAAACTACAGCAGAGTTCCCAACAGCAGTGGCTGGAGCAGATGCAGTTGCAGCTTATCCTTCAAAAACATATTGAACAGCAGAAGCAGCAAAGAGGTGAGCTCCAGCTTCAATCTAGCGGTGCCAACAACAACATTTCCAGGCAAAACCTTGGTGTCACAAATGCCTTGGCCAGTAAGGTACTATGAGGCATGCTCAAAGCATGTTATTTGGAATACTATTTCAGCTAATGCAGAAATGCAGGCCATCCTTCTATTAACTGCTATCATATGAATATCTACAATATTTAAATGTCAAATGTACACAATGCAGATTATGCTGCCACAGAAAATTCTGCAACCAATGAGCAGTGAGAATGTTGGCCAGCTTGCTGACGCAACTCATGCCACATCACTAAGATCAGCTGGGAGTGGCAGCCAGGTTCCCCGGTATTTTCTTGGGTTTTGGCTATACCTTTTTGATTCCTAAGTTTGATTGCAATTGATACTTCACTTTTCAGGCAATTACCGTATGGTGCAACTCTGAGCAATTTAAGATATTTCCAAGCAATGAAAAATCTGAAGCAGCAAACTTTGACATCTCAAGTATTTATCTTTTCCTTTCTTCCCCTAAGAAGGAAAAAGCTAGAACAGAAATAATTTTGATAAGTATTCTGTGATTATTTTCTTATACTCTTTTCTCTTTTGCATGCTGGAACTCAAAGAGTTTGATTACTCCTGCAACCTACCTCAGAATACCAAGTTCAGATGGTTCATTAGACAGAGTCACTGGTACGCTTGCTATCCTGTCTTGAACATGTCTTACTATAGTATATCTGCTAATCTCTAGTTTTTGTGTTAGTTTCATCCTCTAAATCCACTTTTCACGTCCTCAATTTATTATGACAGCTAGAAAATTATCTCATTTAACCTATATGGTAGGTTTTGGTATCAAAGATCTTTCAGAAAGAGATTTTGGTGGGAAAAAATTTGCAAACGTTAGTAGTTTTGGGCATTTCATTGGATATCAAGAGTTGGATCTCAAATCTCATGGTCTCTGTAGCATTTTAATTGAAGTTTGATTAGTGAATCAAAGTCTAAATATAAAGGAAATGTAAATGCTGGTTACTTGGTCTCTTTATCTTATTCTCAGTTTTGTTATCTGAAAAGTTTGTCTTTTGATCAATTTACTGTTTGTGGTTCAAAGAGATCAAGCCTGGATTTATCATGACCGCGAGAGATTTATCTCAATTAACCTATATGGTAGGTTTTGATATCGAAGATCATTAAAAAAGAGTCTTTGGTGGAAATAAATTTGCAAACATCAGTAGTTTTCAAGCATTTCATTGGATATCAAGAGTTGGATGTCATAATCTTATGGCTTCTGTAGTAATTTAGTTGAAGTTTGATTAGTGAATCAAAGTCTAAACATAAGTGAAATGTAAATGCTGGTTACTTGATCTCTTTATCTGATTCTTATGTTTGTTTTCTGAAAAGTTTGTCCTTGATCAATATACTGCTTTTGGTTCAAATATTTTCCAAAGCATGATACTTCTACCAGAATACAGAAACTAATTTGTATCCCACATTGTCCAAAGGTCAACTTCCTAGTTAACAAGGAACATGGTTTGCCTAGACAGGTTAGCTATATAGGCCAGCCGTTGCATCTCCATTTTGTTTGTTGTTGCTATATGTGGCTTTTGGACAATAGCTATGCTCAATCTAGAAAATCCTTGAGGAAGGAATCCTCCAAAAAGAAGCTTATACTGAGCAGCATGTTGAATCCATAATAGTTATCCATTTTGTATGATATGGAAGTTAAACCTGGTGGTCTGGTGGTGTTTCAGAATCAGATCAGGCTGCAAACAACTTACCATTGGAAGGATGGCCACTTTCGGTAAGTTGACAAACTTTTTGAACATCATGGTAATGTAAATAGGTGAACAAAATATCGCACGGTGCTTCCCTTAATGAAATGAAAATACATTTAAAGGAAATTCCTAATGTACAATCTAACATTATCATGATTGCCCTTATTCAATTATAAATTTTTTGCAGTAAAGAAGGGTGATGGTGTGTGAATATTGATTTTTTGAATAATACATAGAAATGATTCATCTAATACATAGTGTTTGATTATCTGTTTCTCCCATTTTCTCCTACCTAATAAATGCTAGTACCTTCTGGGTGTCTGTCTAAATCTGCTTAGACATAACATGGATGGCAAGTCATGGATGCACAAAACCATTTAGTAGCTTTTATATCTGCGCAATTAGAAGAAGGCAAAAGGTTATACAATAAAAACTATCCCATGTCCACTAAGAAATACCGTTTAGAAAGTATCAACTTTCTTTTCTTCTTTGATTTGAGGTAATGGTGATTTATCAGCAAGCTGTGCAGAAGAAGCTAAAATCATACTGATGGAACCCTTCACTAAGCTAAAATGATACTGATGGAATACTTCACTTCTCAATCATTTCAATGCTTCACTTGATTCCTTGACAGCAATCCAGTTAATCTTTCAATCATAAAGCATCTAAGGAAATATTATCTATTTCCTATTTGGGGCATCGAAAACTTTCAAAGAGAAAGTGTTGATTGGGATAATTATTGTTCTCCTTTTTGGTTTCACATGCACATATTAATATTTTATTTGTGTCCAATTTGTTTCTTTTCTCTCTTGTTAAGACCTGGTTGAAATTATGTGTGTAAATATGAAGACTAGGGAATTTGTAGCTAATGAATCATTGATATTTTCTGGTCTAAGCTCTGCTTGGTTTTTGCTCTTCTTGCTGAACCATTATTTGTTTCCCATGGAAGTAGTTCCTAGAATAGCTACAACATGGTGTTTTCTGCATGCTGAGCATTGCACTTTCTTCTGCAACCCTCCTTACTATTTCTGTTACATCTGCAAATGAGAATTCTTCTTAATGACAAAAATCCTATTAAAAGACCATTGCAAATATGACCAGCCAAATCTCACTGGCTAGGCTGTTCTAGAAGATGTTTGAAGCCTCAAGTTTTTCTCTGTATTGTCTAAATACCAGCCAATATTCCTTAATTTTCTTTCACTTTTTCCATCCTCTTACTTATCTTAATTATGATATTTAGTTATGCCTGGATTTGGGTGGTTCTCAGGTGGGCCAGCAGTTTGAAAAGCCAAACTACCAATGTCAACTGCCAGATAAAATGGATGCTTCCGGCAGCAATACCACCTGTGCTGCCATTTCGAACACCTCTGGAGATTATAGTCAGGTATACAGATTATCCAGTTGCTATTTTCATCAATAGGTCCTTTTTTAGCTTTGCAAAGGCTTGAAACTGCCTAGTATGTACATAGTCAAGCATATGCTGCTCAAATCCATTAGGGGAATGATGAGATATTTCTATACTCTGGAGCAAAGAAAACCAAGCTCCCAGGCACGTTTGCTCACAACTCCTGATGGCAATATGATACTTCTCAATTTAGTTCCTTAGTTCTGTCTATGTTCTCTCTATCTTGCATCGGAGTAGCCTTTTTGTGGCAAGGGTTCATTTAAAGAGCTTGAAATATTGGTACTACAAATGTAATCCCTTTCACTAATCATTTCTAATTCTGTATGCTTAGGCTATAGAGAATCAGATTCTGAGGAAAAGAAAGCAGCAAATTTCATCCTTGGATCCTGCCAACAGCTCAGTATCTGGAAATACCGGTGGATCAAAAAAATCAACCTCAATGCAGTCGATGAACAAAATAGGGCCTCACGGAGATAGTTCCTCTGATACACATTTATTCCTCGCCAGTAGTTTTGGGCCACAAACATCAGGGGCTAATCAATTGGTGAGGGACATTACCTCATCTAACTTATCTATTTAAGTTTGAGAAACTGTATGCAACACAGTTTTTACAATCAGAAGGTGGTTCTCATCCAAAAGTTTCCCTGGAAGATTAATCTATTTAACGTTATGTAATTTGGTATTAATCTACTTAATAAATTCTGATTTGATATCTGAAAGACTATTTCTTGTTTCTGTACCATTTAACTTATACCATCTTTTGCTACTACTAGAAAAGTGGTGTAATCTAAGTTGTTTTACTTGCCAGCAAATCTTAATTTGGTCATAATGATGCCGAAATTGTGAATATCCTTGAAAGTGAAATTGCAAAAATGCAAAAGTTAATGTTTATACTGCAGGAGGTTTGTTGAGTGGATCTAAAGTGTTTCAAGACTTAAAGTTTTTAAGAGCTCCCTGAACTATGTGAAAAGTCAGTTTTTACTTTATTATGAATCTGCATTAATTAGAGATTGCTTCTTCTGGGCTGAAGATCTTCTAATTTCAGTTTCAAGTGGCAGGCAGATATTTTCTATATAATATACCATATCAAATTATTTTAGGATCAATTTTTGTAGAGTAAGTCAAATTTTAAAACTAGGAGCTGCTGTTTACAACTACTGTCTAATCAGAAGCATTAAGCTTTCTTAAAACCACTATTTACTTGTAAAAGGATTCTAGGTGATGCATATGTTTGCTTCTAAGTCTCTGCCAAAGGATACTAACTTTAACATTTCTTGCAGGCTGATTCAGATAACAATGGATCTTTGGCTGACAATGTCGATTCTGTTCTATCTTTTTCGAATCCTGGAAAGGAAAATACAACTGCTGTATGCTTGGGAGTCAGCCAAGGTATAACCAATGCAATATTCTTGCCTTTGTTATATATATCATTGATGTGATGTTGGTCTGTTATGTTTTTCTTATTTTGATCTTTGGATAATTCTTGCCGTGAAAAATAGATATAACATTCTCAGAAGTTGGGATTATTCATGCAAATTTAGTGAATCACTGTGATTTCTCATCTGATGGAAAGCTTTTTGCCACTAATGGTGACGATGAAAAGGTAAAGAATGTATCATATCAAACAAATTGTTTTGTAGATTATGTGCCACATGCAATTAGTGCAGTGGGAGTTTCAATTCTCTTGTTCTTGATTTCTCCTTTCTTTTTTTTCTTGGTGGAATGTCATTCCTTTTCCTGGTTCTCTTATTGTAGGTCATGCTATGGTGTGTAGACACAAGAGAGCAAAAGTGCACGATAGAAGAACATTCTGATGTAATTACAGATATTCGTTTCAGTCCAAGGTTGCCAAGGATTGCTACATCTTCTTTTGACAAGACTGTCAAGATATGGAATGTCAATAACGTAATCTAAGCTCCTTTTTCTTTTGTTTTCCTTGTCTACACATTCCTCTGCACATATGTGATCTGAACACTAATTTGATCCATATACTCAATCAATTCAGGTTCTAGAGAAATTAGCATGAATTTCAGCAGATCTGGTTCTTGTTTGTTTTTTCATGTAAACTTCTTGACAGAAAATGCGCCTCATAGATGTAGTAGTGTCCGGTTCGTAGAGGTCACTTGTGGTATTCTGTGTTCCTTTACTGCTGACATGTACCTCTTTAGTGCTGACATTTACCTGTATCGTTCCGTGCCTTGAAAATGATAGTTGATTGTTATATTTAAGACAGAAGGTGATAGGTAAAATTGCAACGAAACTTCCATAGCTATTAAGAAGATCATTATTTGATCTTCTCCTTATTTGAAGTAGCATCTACGGCAACTGCTGCACATTTTTCTTGTTGCATCACTTATTACAGAAAAAAAAGAATAGTATATTGCCTTTGCATTTCTTGAAAGCAGAAGGTGATATTGGAAGTTGAATGGTTGACAGCAGTCTATCCTCTAAACCTGTAAATCTGCTTGTGGACTTGAAAATATATGTTACTTATAGACAGCTTCTCTGTACAGCCAGACCATTCTCTAAAATCTTTTGTTGGTCACTCTGCTCCTGTTATGTCTCTGGACTTTCATCCAAAGAAGGAGGACCTTATCTGCTCTTGTGATGATGCTACTGCAATTCGTTACTGGAGTATGAAGTCTGGTGGTTGTACTGGAGTTTCCAAGGTACAAAATCTTGAAGAATTTTTTATGTGTCCATGCTATCCCTGGCCACGTGAAGAGGCACATGAAAGTCCTTTTTCTTGCATAAAATACTTTGTTCCTATGTTCATCATATATTTTTTTTGGGTTAATTTTCACTGGAAATTTTCAGGCTGATGCAACTCAGGTGAGGTTTCAACCTGTCCATGGGAGATACCTTGCAGCTGCTGATCGGAACGGTGTATCCATTATTGATGTTGAGACAGCCCAAACTTATGGCTATCCTCTTAAGGTTGGTCGTTCTTCTTGATGTCTTTTCGGCGGACAATCTTTTTTACCCAGTTTTATGTGAATTTTTTTGGAGAGTAAATAGTTTGAATTGCTAGAAGCCCAAGGGGATTGCTTTCCTTTTTGCTCAACTTCTAGGAAATAGGAAATGAGAGAGACATCTTGTTTTGTCTTTCTCTTCAGTGCTTCTAAACCTAGATATCCCTCATTTATTCTTCAAAACAATGGAAGCCTGCTACTTAATATTTGTTCTGAAACCCTAGAATTAATGTTTCTTAGTTAACCCTAAATGTCAGAGTCGAAAACAATACAAAAATTAATGTGTATTCTCATCTGAACATTTCCATATATGTAGTCACACGTCATTCATGTTCATACTTGAGATGCACCACCATCAGAAAGCAGTCTCCTAAACTCCCCACCTCCCACGCAAAAAAAAAAAAAAAAAAAAAAAGAATGCAGTGCATTGATTTTCTAAAAGACCCCACTTTTCGCAAGTGCCTGAGAGGGGAGAGAGACACACAGAGACAGCATATTAGAGAATGAGCACATGTTATTGATTGATATAATGCTATTATTCGATATTTGGACTTCCTTTTTCATCCAACCTATGGCTTTCTTCATGCTTATACTCTGTTGTGGGAGAATGAACTCATAAGTTTATACATGTGACCAGTCAAAATACTGAATAGAGTTGAGTTCTATCATAAGACATTATGCTTATTTATTTTCTTTTTGATTCTTTTCATCATGAAGGGTCATGCAACGAATGTTATTTCTGTATGCTGGAATTCGTCTGGCCAATACCTGGCTTCGTTAAGCGAGGATTTGATTAGGGTCTGGAAGATTGGGTCTGGGGAAGTGCAAGACTGCATACATGAGTTAAGCATCAGCAGCAAAAAAATCCATTGCTGTGTATTCCATCCCTGCTATCCTTCCTTGCTAGTCGTTGGTTTCAATCAGGCGAGACATTCCCTCTTCATAGTCAATGCATATTCTTTGTGCAAAACAATTTTCTAGTTATCAGAGGCTATGCAACATTTGATAGGTAATAGGACCTGTTACTTGCAATCCTTTTAAGCGTATGAGATGCCTTTTTGCTTGTTGATAAGAAACTTGTCCCACATATATAAAGACCAAAAAATACTCCGTTAGCTTTTGTTTGTTGTCGTATCCTGAATTTCATCTTTATCCTAGCCCCTTATAAGTAAAGTTGAGGAAGAACCTCTCCAAATCGTAATGCCTTCACTAAGCATGCAGAAATACAGAAACTGTAGGAGGTTTAATGGCACTTGTTTTGCTTGTAATTTCTATTCACTTATTCATGCTTATGCTCATGAGTCTGCTTCTCTTTTTCAGTCTCTGGAACTCTGGCACATGGCTGAGAACAAGATGATAACTGTGCTTGAACAGCCAATAAATGCCTTGGCAGTATCACAACGAATGGGTTTGGTAGCTTCAGCTGGTGATGAAAATCTTATCAAGATCTGGAAATGAATCTGTTTTGAAGTCGGTTTTTGCGGTGGATGATATTTTGGTTCGGAAGTACTGAACTGAGAAGGTTTATGGATCTTGTATCTGTTTCCTGACAAAGTCAAGAGTACTGATGATAGGCTCATATACGAAATAGAATATATTTTGTTCATACGGAGAAGTTATAATACCTTATCTATGTGACTGTTGGCTGGAAAAACTTAAAGAGCCATGTCAATGTTACTGAGAAACTTTTAGATATCAGCAAGGCCTGAAAAGAAATGATCTTCGTTTTGATCCTTTGCAGTTTCTCTGAAAAGGTTTTAGTTTTATTTGATTGGAAGCATGTTAGAATTTAAGGTTGAATTCTGCTCTCCTTCGCTGTTGAGTTAAGCCGGTCCCGGGCCTAAGCAGCCTGTTCCTTACTAAACTAACTTATTTGAAAAATGAAAGAATTCTATTCTTTTGTACATATAAAGAGTTAGAATTTTAGTTGGTTAAAAGTATTTTTTATGAAATAATATATTATTTGATTTATATTTTATCGTATTATATAAAGAAAAAAATTGTCAACTGAGTTGACTTTTAATTATTCTTTTTTCATTGGACTAGGAAGGGGATGCAAACCTAAAATCATACAAATATAATGAAATTTTGCCTTAACCCTCGCACACTAGCACAAAAGGGTAAAAGGAAAACAAGAAGAGGAGGAAGAAGAAGAAAACACATTCTACATCCTCAAAGCAGGACTTAAATTCTTTTTTTTTGGGATAAGTGCAGACTTAATTTCTGGCTTTAAGTGGATCACAACGAATAATATGTACGGCCCTGTTGAAACAAACGGCCTTCGCATTGAGGTACTCTTTCCACGTAGCTCGGCGATAGAGAGGGAGCTGCCCTTGTACCAGCAGCCTCATGGGCGGAGATATCTCGACATCCTTTGGTGGGCCGTAAAAAGTTGCAACCGAGATGCGATGCTGGGACTTATTCACTACGCCCCGATGCAGTGCTCTCTTGAAAAGGCCGTTGGAGAGGATCTGCAAAAGATCGCCAATATTAACCACAAGCGCACCACTAATGGGCTCAACTGTGATCCAACCCATGTGATCTCGGAACACTTGTAGACCTCTGGTGTTGCTCTGGTGCAACAAAGTGATTAGAGATGAGTCGGTGTGAGGGGCCAGACCCTTAGCCAGATCCGGATCCGGGCACATTGGGTAGGAGTTGAGTTGAAGCATGGGTTGAGTGGACTTGGAGAATGAATTGGGTCCGAACCATTTCACATCGTCATGGGTTAAGCCCAATGATATCAGCATCGTATCCAATATCTTTTGGCATAGCTCCTTTTGCGCCTCTTGGTAGTCATTAATCACTTTGCTGATCCAGAATCACAAGAAACAACAACTCGTCAGATGCAAAAGGAAGTCCAACATGGAGTTAGGCATTAAACTCCTATTACTAACACTTTAACGATGAAGATTTCTATTTTGTCTTTCTGCATCAGGAGCACAGACGAATTCAATATCTATAGCTGGACAAAGAATACTTTTAATTAATTGAATTACCTCTTTAATACTAAGAATTGCTATTATGCATATATACATATATTTTTAATATATTAAAATCCTCTTATTATACAACGATAAATTTATAAATCTTATTCACATTATACCTATTCAATAAATACATATAGAAAACAAGAAAAGTACGTGATCTTGATTTATTCAATATAATAATCCAAATCAAAGATAAGCGACAACCAAAAAGAAGCTACTTCAATTGAGACTCTAATTATTAAAAGGTAGAAGAACAAATTAGATGTGTGTGTCAAAGGATGATCCAAAAGAATATTGTTCGGCTTCAAGAGCGATTGGACCGATGATAAATTGCTTTATATACCTAGTACTACAAACTAAGATAGAATCACCGGCCGCAGCCAGACACCGCATTGACCAAGTATTAAAACAAAGATAGCGCAGGCTAAGGGCTACTAACGTATAAGCTCAGGACACCGCCGCTCGTCCAGAGGAAAATATCTGCGACGGCACCGCTACTCCACCTTGAATCTTTACCAACATTTATGGATAGTAATGGTTCTTTGTATTTTGCATGGCGTTAAAAGGTTGACACCATCGTCTAGATGAAGGGCTCATATATATAGGGCACCTTTTTATTTGGTTTGAATGTTCTATAATTAATTTTGTTTCTTTTTCTATTCTACTGCTAGTGAGTTACCACATGAAAAAGGAAATATATAAATCAACAAGAAATAGAAAGAATTCTAAAGCATTTATATTTTCTTCTTCTTCTTCCTTTTTTTTTTCTTTTTTTGAGGACATGGAGCAACTTTCTGGAAATGCGAGAAGGTGAGAGAGAGCGAGACACTCAACATAGAAAGCATTTTGTTTGCATTTTAATTTATAGAACTAAGGGGAAAAGTGAAACATGTTATAATGTTCTTTTGAAATGCGGTGGAGGAAGGAGCAGAGGCTGAGACAGAGATAATGTCAAATAAGAAAATGAATTCCTTTAGAAAAAGAAAAAGAAAAAGGAAGGAAAATGAATTAACGGCCACATGCACATACCAGAAGGTGGCAACGTTAACGGTAGAGTCTTGTGGCCAAAGCAAGAGGGCATGCTCCAAAGGTGAACCCTGAATGGTGAATCCTTCCGACCACATTTGCTTTGTGAAAAACGGTGAAATCCTCGGGAGGCCGTAGCCGATAAGAGCGTTAGGCGATCGCAGAGCTCTCAGCTTTTGCTCAGCAGGCAGAGCAAACAATTTCCTGGTGTGATCCTCCACTTGTTGAAGAAGTTCCATTGCTATGCCGTGATTAATGATCTGAAACATCCCCCATTCTTCACTTGCCTTCTTCATAAGGTGCATAGCGTTTGGGTCATTCATGTCTATCACCGGAACAGAATTTGCTGGTGATGTTGAAGCGGCGGGGTCGACATGAGTACTTGACCCGCGCCAGGTGTGTGAGTCAGGTAATTTCAGCACACTCTTGAAGTCTATTGGAATAGTATGGTGAAGACTGATGGGGTGCCTCTCACAAAATTCTGTTCTGCTTCTCATGCTTTTGCTTATGAGCTTCTCAAGAATGATGGGGTCCCTCCCTTATAAAGAAAAACAATATATAATAACTATTGAAAATTCGAGTAGTCTATAAATTATCAAAAGCATAAAAGAATAAAGTTATATAACATGTCATCACTTTACCTATAGGAGATTGGATTAGAGTCAATCTCCTTAAATCTCAAATTGAAATTTTACATTTTACATTATTATTTACTCATATACAATATTTACTTACAAAATAAGAAGAAGAAAACCTAATATATTAGTTTAAGAGGCACGTAACTTAATTATGTATATCTCAAATAAATTACTATCTGCCCTAAATCCTTGCTCAATATTAGTTATTCCACTCTAAGTCCTAGTCTGGGAGTAGAGCAGTGGGGAGCGAAGAAAGGATTTGGGCAGAAGTGGCAAAGGGGGTTGGGTTGGGTTGGAGGTATTTGGGAGGTTTTTGTGGGAAGAAGAGAAGAAATGGGCAGATGAGAGATGTGTCCAAATGCCCAAATCCTTCCTCGCCAAAAGTAGAGAGAAAAAGACGGATTTGGCTCTCTTTTTTTAAATCATCAATTAAAATGCCAACACTGTCTTTAAAAATGATAGTGAAACACTATTATCAAATGTTGTCCTTCTTTATTTAAAAAGGTAATTTTTGTGCAAGAATCCTTTATTATATAGTCTTTCTTTCCACTCCTTTCCAAAGTCACAAATGAAAAATAAGTACTTTTATTTTCCATCCAAGACTTTCACCTTCTATTATTTTCTTTTCTAAAATTTCTCCTGTTTTCTCTTTTTTCCTAAACTCCCAGGCCTAGTTTGGATGGAGAGATTTGAAGAAAAGAGAAATGATTTGAAGAGAAAGGGAGTCCAAACCTCTTCTTTGCAAAATTTTTCAAAGTATATTTAGATTGTATTTGGTTGGAAAAATTTTTGCCTTGAATTTTGAAAAAATAATTTTTTTATAAAATAAGAAATAAAACCCAATTATATATTTAATTGAGAAAGTTACAATCCAAATCAACCTCAGTTTTCTTCTGAGATGAAAGAGACGGATGAACTGATGGTTTCATGATATACACACCGCACGTACTGTTGCAGGAAAACAGAACTTCATGCATTGTCAAATTGTAGAAAACAACCTCAATGACAGGGAAGCAAACCAACTTTAACTCTTAGCTTCAGAACATGATTACATTTCAGTATGCCTAGGACACACTTCTTTGCATTAACCAGTAACTTCTTTTTAAGTAAACAGAAAAAACGGAAAAAGAAGCCCTTATTCTCTTGTATTTCAAAGAATGAAAAATGTCTAGATATATACCGCACATCAAAGTGCCTATACAGTAAATAGCATTTCCAGTTCTCTGAGGGAGGATTATGATGTACACATCACCAATGCATCTCTTCGAGGAAACAAAGGAGGTTCTGAGGTAAACAAGCAAATCATCATCTCTTCATGAAGTTAAAAGATTTTATTGCAAAAGCAAAGATCACCGCAAAAAAGACGGCGAAACCAGCCACCATAATTCCGGCAATGCCGACAAAATCGTGCCTAAACCCGAAAACATTCTTGACTAAAACCCTTGCAGGAAGTGAATGAATTCCATCTGAAAGCTGTATTGGTTTATCACTGTCAGAATACTGTGAAGCAACAAGGCCATAAAGACTCCATGCAACAGGATTTGCCCAGTAATACCATCTCCACCATATTGGAATCCTCTGTATAATGAAAATATATATGTAAAAGAAACATCATTAAGAGGTGTTCTTCTTGTCCTATTTTGATCTATCCAAAATGTCAAGAATTGTACGGAAAACAGTAATTACGTTATAGAAAACATTGAAAAATGAAAGACTACATTTAAATCTGGACTGCTTTTTTACCTTCCTCAATGTGGGGACTTGGGAGGAAAGCACAGAGAAAGAGTTAGGACTACTTTACATGGAACAGAATATTAAACCTAAATAAGAATGTTAATTTTTTTCATTACCTTGTGAGGTATCATAAATCCGGAGAAAAGATTCCAAAGCATGTAAAAAGGAGCAGAAATGATTGCAGCCACGTTGTGATTTGGTGTGACAGCAGTTGTCATCATCCCATAAAAGGTGAAGTACTGCATAGTGAAATACATGAAGAAAATATACCAAAGGAATTTTGAAGTAGTCCACTCAAAGGAAGCCATGGAATAGAATATTCCAGAGTAAATTAGTGATTGCGCGAGCACATACGGGAGCTCAATAGCTACCTGCAACCAAGGAGTATTGCTGACTTCCTAAGAGAAGAAAGCAAAGGAAAAAAAGTAACATCACATATTAGAAATAAACCTGAGCAAATGCAAACGGCAAAGCTGAATACATTCCTGCAGCTCTTTCTCGGTATGAAACAAATCTTTCAACAGAAACAACAGGTTGAACAGCAGTTCCATTGGTGATTCCAATGAAAAGCACAGCTATATACATTGATCCCATAGCATTGAATATATCCTGCTGCTTGTCCCTGTAAGATTTACAAACTTAAGATTATCAACGGCACGACGCTTAAGAACCCCTCAGTTAAGAATCAGCTGAAGCTGATGCGTGTGAAGCAAAGCTTAAGCTGCAAAACTAAACAAAAAATGGGAAGGAAGCCAGGGTATGGGGGTGGAGGGCATGTGAATGTCGTTTGCTCTCCACTTTTGCCTATAGTAGCTTTGTTGGGTTGCCCTCCCTTCCAGGAACACACGTTCAGCTAAAAGGAACTCATCCTGTTAATCCAACAATCACAAAAAAAGAGAGGCCATCTTGCTATAGCTATGGGTATTTGAACTTGTTAAGAATACAATCTTGAAAAGTCTTTTGATTTTGGCTTCATTTTGGAAAAATAATTCTCTTATAATCATGTTAACTTGAAGCACTTTAAATAAACGAGGTGGCCATTATGTTCTACCAGCTTCCATATCGTACGCTTAGCTCTTCTGAAAACTTTGGAGCAGACCTGAGGACCTCCTTTGGTAGAAACATCATCTAGCTTCCTATTTCCTAAATAAAATGCTATGCTTTCTTCATTTGGGGAGGTATATTAACTATTCTATGCAAACACTTTAAAAAGCACTGTCCATACTAGATACTGGCAACAAAAAAAAGTATTGAATCAATGAGCCTACTGTCCACGGAACAACTCTAGGTCAATACCCTGATTCCAAGAATCAAGATGACCAAGGTCCTATTAATGAAAAGTCAAGAACTTCACAAGCAAAACTTACTCAGCATTTCAGAGGGGCATCTGAGATAATCCACAATGAAAAATGTCAATCTGATGTAATTGTTAGTTTAGGTAGTTTGATGTTCTAGTGAGTGCCATTCAATGATTAAATAAACCCTTTAGTTGCCAAAGTTCTAAAAAGATTTTTGCAACGGAATCCATGAATAGCAGCTTCTGCCGATAATATGAATAGGAAACTGACTATTAAATTAATCTAAGAGTAACTAGAGACCAATTTTTGACAAATGTCGAACCTTTTAGAGCCAAATCTCCAACATATACTCCCCAGCATCAATGAGATAATTACAGTGTAGAAGAAGCGAACTGCAGTGTATTGTGGGTTTCGCCAGTAAGAGAGGTTTTGCTTCCACAGACAAGCCAGAAACTGGTCAAAAAATGATTGAGAATACTTGGTTGGAAAACTCAAGTCTTTTGAATCACCATTTGGTTTACTAAGCCTTTCAACCAACTCCTTATTCCGTCTGCAACAGAAAAAGAAACAAAGTTAATTGCGAAAACAATATCCAAATAAGAAGTCGCTGAAGGAAAATAAGAATAATGTTGATATATGTTCACCTAAATAAATCTGATCTTCGGTAAACTTCTGCAAAATCAACGCCAATACGATTTTCTTCGGCTGATGAAGTAATTTCTAACATCCATGTAGCAGGATTATAACCGGGTCTTATCCTTTGTACTCCTTCAATTGCCTACAAACAAAATGAAAAAGAAAGGAAAACCTAAATCTTGCAAGTATTAACATGAAGTTTGATGCAAATAAGAACTTTTAACTTTTCAACCTCAAAATAGTCGATCAATTTGCAAGATTTTGGCCCCAAAGGACCAGCATATATGAGCTCTCCTCCTCGTTTCATAAATAAAAGCTGGAATATCACAAATACCAAAAATAATCAGCTGACAAGGTAATATAATGTCTTAAAAAAAGGCAAACACAGCAATGAGCATGGACCAAATTCAGAAACTTGTCAGCCAGGTGGAAATCTTTGTCCATCAGACAAAATGAAAAAGTGACAGTTGTACACAAGAAAAATCTAATGCACAAATATTGAGGTTTGTATTTTTATCAAAGAAAGCTACAAAATGTTTCTATATGCACAAACTCTTTTATCAAAGACACACAAGGACACAAATTGAGGAAGGTTCCGCATAGTGTTCATTCTACAGAAAAGTTACAAATGAAAAAGGTTGGCATTGGGAGTCAATCAAACTATAATGTCATCCATTAAACAAATTTAACATTAAATGGATGCTCCAGTTGATGAACTGGGCAACAGAAAGCTAGACACCTCTCAGGAACTATTTTCCAAGTTGGTAACTTACTTGAACGACTCAGTACTTCTGAAAAAGCCCTGAACACTAGTAAATTTTATTTGTGTGTTTTATTTAATTGAAGCTGTATGGCTCTCTTCCCTTCCTCTTGTTGTTAACATTGTCGTTCAATACTTTTTTCCACATTGAAAGCGTAAAGAAGGTTACAGAGAGGAATTTAAAAGCAAAAAGGTCCGGTTTCATAAATCAAATGTCATTAATGAACATGCGAATCCAAGAAACTGAAAATGGAGAAAATGCGAAAAATTAACAGCACTATAGGATAAATATTCAATATGTTACATTTTATGTCACGCGCTATAGCAGTCTTCATGAAATGAAATCTAGTAAAGGTAAATCTAGCACATGAATGAAGGTAGAGAAGACCTCATCAAAGGATTCAAAGATGTCTATGCTGGGCTGATGTATGGTGCAAACAATTGTTCTGCCAGTGTTCACTATATTCCTCACAGTCCTCATCACGATGGCCGCAGCCCTTGCATCTAACCCTGATGTGGGTTCATCCATGAATACGATAGAAGGATTAGCTACCAGTTCAATGGCGATAGTGAGCCGTTTTCTTTGTTCTGTGGACAGTCCATCTACTCCTGGTATACCAACCAAAGCTCCTTTTAGTTGTGTGAGCTCAACAAGTTCCATCACCTCCTCAACAAAGGCCTGAAAGCACAGTTATTGATTGTTTATCTCATGCCCAAATTGTTGCAAATACAAACAAAATGTGTAACTTACCTTTTGTGTTTCCAAGTCAACTTCTGATGATAGTCGCAGCCAAGCAGAGAAAAGAAGCGATTCAAGAACGGTTAAGCAAGGAGAATGGATATCGTTCTGCTCACAGTAGCCTGATATTCGAGCAAATGTTTCTTGCCTTTTTGGATAACCAGATATATGGATGCTTCCTTCTATAACACCACCTGTTTTCCTACCAGCCAGTACATCCATAAGAGTGGTTTTCCCAGCACCACTTACTCCAACCAATGCTGTAAGCACACCAGGCCTAAAGGCACCAGTAATGTTAACCAAAAATTGCAGTCTGTCTTCCAAAATTCCTTGCTGCTTCAGTTCCTGACATGATTGCAGGAGATAAATTTTTCTTTAAATATTTTCATACTAATTGCAGATAACAAAGTTGTCCTTACCATGGGTACATCTACATAGTAATTGATATTACTGAAAGACATCGAAAGCCGCTGAAATGGAAGGACCATGCCTTTCTGTTTGAAGCTTTTCCCTGAGGAAACAAGCAAAGATGAAGTAAACAGATGATTTTAGAATGCGCCCCCCCCCCCCCCCCCCCCCCAAAAAAAAAGATAGAAAAAACTGAACACCTAAATGCAGACATTTCCTAGTTCATGCCATAGAGACATGCACAGAGCAAGCTTATAAAAAATGCTATATTTCTTACGAGCAAGTGAGCCTGAAAACTTCAAATAATCTCTTAGCTGAATAACAACAGGTTCTCCATTAGTCGTGATATCTTTCTCTTGAAGATCTTCTGAAACAACAGCTTGACGCTTTCCCAAGGCTGCACAATGCATTTCACAAAAGCAGAATAGAAAGATCAAAGAATGGAAATATAATGAGTTTTTCCACTCTTGGCATGCTTGACCATTCCAGTTTTGCTGGAGAATGAAAATGCATGTTTAGGGGGTAATGAAAGTAGATAACTTACGGTTAAGGAAGGTCAGGAAGAAAGTGAACAGGAAATTGAATAACACTGTAAAACCAAATAGAGCACCAACACCAATCCAGTACCAGAAGCTCTGTGGGAACAGACTCCATGCCTTCAGTATTGCCTCGCCTAATGGAAATTCAGAGTTCTGACCAATTTTCTGCATGAACACATAGGCAGTTATAAATATGAGATAATGAAAACTGTCCATGAAGTTTATGATGATTTATTTTACTTCACAAATACTGAAAATTTTCTTTTGAGTAGCACAACAACCAATCCCTTTATGAAGATATAAAAGCTGTTTAAGTTTTTAAAGGAAGACATAAAGGGTTATTGTAGAGAGTTACAAAACAGAATTGCAAACAGTTTCACGATGCAGTTGAATAAAATGTTTGGGATGCTTGCTGCTTAATTAAAAACTACTTTATCTTGCCTTAAATGAAGTTCCCAATGAACTCACAAGTAAAACAGGTAGGAGCAAAGTAGTTTGACCTCCTTCCTGATAAAGAGGGGAAAGAACTGCTTATAATAGGTCCACTGTACTGTCTTTTGACAAGGCAAGCCAACAGTCCACTCTAGAATGTCTTCATTATACCCATAAAAATATACACATACCCACAACTCACTTCTAAAGCATGGAATCTTTCTGATTCAACCTCCAAGATACTATTCTTCTTTGTATATGTTTGTTTTCCTACTTAAGTTTCTAAACTTTACTTGAACCATACATTTATGCAGTGCCACTGAGTATAAGTATTTACCTTATCCCAAGAATTCCCAAGAAATTCATTCACAGAAGCAGCATTCTGAGCATACATCAAAGGTGAAATCCAGAAACCCCAAATCCACCATCGTGGAATCCTGTCTGTAAATAGTATCAAAATAAAAGGACATGCTCTACGGTTACTCCAGAAAGAAGAGAAAGAAGGAGAGGTAATAAAAGCCATAAATGGGATCAAATTGTTTAGTTACCTCTTGAAATTACATATCCTCCGAGACCCATAACAATTAACAAAGCAAAAGATCCAAAAGTATTTGCAACAATCATATTTCGGCCCAAGGAACCCATCAGGCGGAAAAGCGCTATGGACATCTGGTGGAGAAAGAAAAATACGAGGAATTGTTGAAAGAACCTGCAAGGTAGGAAATTAGATACAGTCTCTGAGGTAGAAATATCAATTTATGCAATGCAAGTTAACTAGGATTACCTTATAACATTGGGATCATATCCAATCACATAGTAGGTGACAGCTACCCAGAAACCAGATTCAATCACTGAAGTTGGAATGCTTAACAACCAAGAAGGAAGTGTATATGCCCAGCAAGGGTAGAAGTGCAAATCCCTATGCTTATAGAGTACAGGAAGCTTGGCCACCAGCATCGAGACCTCGGTAAATCCATTAAAAAGAATAATCACCATCGAAAAATAAAGTGCCCCAAGATAGAGACCTCCATCATCAATCGTATCATGGTGCAGTCTTGTCCGGAAAAAAACACTCATGGTGATCAGAGCAACAAAAAGAAGCTGAAATATGGGAATGCATATGTCAGAACAAGTCTGGTTAGATGCTTTACACCTTCACAATGTTAAACAAACTCTTAAATTAATTTAGGGTGATTCTTCCAAAAACCTCTTCAACAGGGTAAGAATATTTCTTGACTACTTCCTCAAGATATGTAGTGACAACTTACCTGAATAAACTTAAAAACATAGATAAAGGAATTCCTTTTCATTAGAAGCAATTGCCAATCAAAGTTGGTCTTAAGAAGTTCGCTCTTCTTCACCCCATACTGAGAAGTAGACAAAGCTGCTGGATGATTATAGCGTCTGTCAAATGGAATATTCATCTCTTCGGTTAAGTTCTTGCCGACTCTGTATGAGTGGAAAGATTCTGCAAACTTCCGTACTGGTATATATCGATAAGGGCGATCAGGAACAACCCAATACTGCTGCTGGTCCTTTCTTGACACAACCTACACAGACAGTATGTGACTTGAAGAAAAACCTGAGGAGAGTATTAACTTAAACTCCAAAAGAAACTACAACTTACTTCTTGAAGGAAGTCTGCAACATTCTTTCTCTGTGGACATTGGAATCCCATAAATGCAAAGAAATCAACAGCAGCTTCTCTGGGCCCTTGGTATACAATATGGCCCTCAGACAAGAGTATGATATCATCAAATAACTCATAAGTCTCAGGAGCTGGTTGAAGTAGAGAAATAACTGTGGTTCCATCAAGTGCATGGGTTGAATGCCTTAGATACTTCATGATTTGGTAGGTGGTTGAACTGTCAAGTCCATTTGATATTTCATCCATGAGTAGCACTCTCGATGGACCAACTAATAACTCACCTACAGTGTACATGTCGACATCAGCGTGATAACATAATTCACAGTCCACGATCCAGTAAGAAAAATGCTAAAGCATTTACCCGTTGTAAGCCGCTTCTTTTGGCCCCCTGATATCCCCTTCAGCATTTCATCTCCCACCAGAGTATCCGCACAAATTTCCAACCCTAGAATCTTTGTGCTATATATTTTAGTACTTAATTAAAGCAAGATAATGTGATAAATATTGGTTTATACAACAGCAGCAAGATAATTATGGTTTTCAAGTCAAATATCATGTTTATTACTGTGTTAATTTCCTAAATAACTTTCCTATTTCATTTCCCAGAGCTGAGAAGTGGATGTGTTTCCATTGGACTATGCTATGAGAAAGAATCTCTCCCCCTCCCCCCCCCCCAGGGCAATGCAGGTACTCCAGAACACTGTATGGCTTTACCAAAAATCTTGTTGCTTGTAATCCAAAATTAAAACAGAAAACCATCAGAATGGTCTCAAAACTGGGTATAGTCTCTCTAACCTCCAATCAACCTTATAAGCCAAATTTTTTTAATTTTTTCTCTCTTCCCGAATTCAAATTTTGTGGATGGAGATAGCCTGTAACAGTGAGATAACAGAATATCACAGGCAATCAATAGTGAGCAGAATCTACCAAGTACCTTCAAAATGTACTCCACCACAAGCCCCGTCTCCTTCCCCTCCAAAGCCATTGCCTTTAAGCAGAACAAATTTTAAATTAGTTAGAATAAACTCAAGTAATAAATATCAATTAAAAATAGTTTACCTTCATGAATATATCAAGATCTTCATCCGGCTTTACTCCAGCAGTTTTTTCTCTTCTTGAAAGTTCCAAAAGCATATCTGGTTAAAGGTTTCGCAGTTCAGCATCCATGTGATTTTAACAGTCAACCAAGAAAAAAAAAATTGTGAGCCTTACCATATTTTGTTCCAACACCCTGCCAACGTGCTGAGAAGTCCAGAGTTTCCCTCACGGTCATCTCAGCCGCATGCCAATCTTGTTGACTGATGTAAGCAGCTGTCCTTTGAGGAACAAACTCTTTGAAATCATGTCCATTGTAAGTAATTTTACCTGACATCTTCAAAGAAATCAAGGTTTGGTGGATATAGTTCAAAGTAAGAGATCCATCAAAAAATTCTGTACTTGTGAGGGTTAGTGGAATGATTATTGAAGCATGAGCAGATGTTTTTTACATAATTTTGAGTTTCAGTACCTGCAAATCAGATTTTATAAGTCCAGCAAGGGCCAGCAGCAATGTTGTCTTCCCAGAGCTTGGAGGACCTAATAGAAGTGTTAACCTGCAAATTGATTTCTTCAGATAACATATCCAAACTCTAGTAGCTAAATCAAAAAAGCAAAGTTGGTAGTACCTGGAAGGTCTAATTATTCCACTAATATCATTTAGAATTGTCAACTTTCTCCTCTTGCCGGAATATATCCTAAGCTGCCTTAAGAAAGTCTTGATATGCAAAAAGGGGGATGGAAATAAGAATAAACAAAAGTACAGGATAGACTAAGAACATTTTACAGAATATCATTACAACTTCAACAAATGAATGAAACTAGAAGTACCTCAGTCATGTTGAAAATGAAATTTGGAATGGTAGGCAATGCTCTACTACCAACATGAACGAAACATTCAACCCTCAAGTGCTGAAATTTGACCTCAATCTTCGGAAAATCCAAATCAACCCTGGAATTCCCAGTGGAAAAGTATGCATAAGTGCCCAAACAAAACTCCAGCTGAGTAAATTACTTAAGAAGTCACCAAGGAAGTTGATGATGCACCATCCGGGGAAATTATATGAAAAGTTAACAGTCTCCTTCATCGTTGAAGCTCCTATTATTTGTTACTATAAAAATCCAAATGTTTTTCTCTATTTTCCATCTGCATAATACTTGAAACTGAGCTTGACATAGCGAATTCCGTATCAAGATAAATACTCCGATGTTCCAAAATCTAATTAATTGTTGCGTGCCAATGAGTATAGCCCTATGCACTTTCATTTTTCAAGATTCTGTTGAACTGTTACAATGTGAGACCCTAAGATCTTTAAACAGAAAAAATTTACTGCCGCTTCATTCTTTTTCCATATCTTCCTAAGCTTTCTTGGAAACCACATGGTCATAATAAAATGATAATGGCACCCGAAACAAAATGAAAAGATACTGAATTGCCCTAATGCGCCCAATTCAACAAGTATCAGCCACCAATTCCCCGAAGAATAGAAGCTTGAAAGCAACATCCCTTTCTGTTTTTATTTTTCACTAACCAAATAACCAAAACACAAGCAAAATAGGGAACAACTAAGACCAACATTAAGTTAAAAAACACAAGATGAGAAAATGAACCTATCGAAACGGCGCCGCATGCGGTCGAAGAAGTTCTCCCAATCAGCATCAGCAGAATTGACAAGGCGATCCAACACAACTTTTCTCTCCTGAACTTGAAGTTGATCCACGTCGATCTCCATTCTATCACCCAAAACATTCCTAAAAATCCCTTTCCTCACTCTATTATACGTCGGAAGCCGCTCCAGCGCCGCCCACCGCAATGCCTCCTCGTCGTCTCCGTCCTCCCTGAACGACGCCGACCGCACCGACAAATTCTCCGCCGAATTCCACATTTTTACAGCCAAAATCAAAAGTACTTCAAAAGAAATGAAGTGAATAATCCAGAGTCAGAAGCTCGGAATCAAAAAGTTTTGAGGAGTGCAGATACAGCGGCCATTACACTGGTAAGAGTAATTTAGAGTTGGCATTTGTAGTTGAGAGGCTTATAACAACGCAGCAACGTATGACTGTCTCTGTGTGTGTGTAAGAGAAAGAGAGAACGTGTGTGTTTCAATTCAACCACTTGGTACTGGTGGTTGAGCGTTTCATTAATGGCGGTCTGGTCTGCTCTCCATGGATTTGAAGGCCAGGCTTAATATTATCTCTTTTTTTTTTCTTTTTAACAAACAATGAAGGTGATTGGAATCTTTTATTGAGAGCTTGTGCTCGCCCTTCTGTTGCTGTAATTCATTGTACCGTGTCTGTTTGTGTGAACAGTGTTGCAGGAGGAGAATTAAATGCTGCGGGAAAAAGAGCAATGGCGGGGCTTTATGGGTGCTGGGTGAGGAATCATCACTCGTAGATGCATCAAAAGATGTCGTACTCGCTATGCATGGTCGACGCGTGTATCACGGGGGATTAGCGCGAGTGGGAGGGGAATTATTGCGGTGATTTGAATGTAACGGTTGGGTAGTGCATGTGTGTTCCCTTTCCGGGAGGAAGAGAGATAAAAGACGGCTGGCTTTTTATGGATTGTTTGGATGGAGTTGAACTTGAGCTAAGAAACGTGGATAGCGATCAAATGCAGGAGCGAAACGGCATAACCGAAATGGGTTTTAGTATTTCACACGTAACGTGAGCTTTTGGCGGTAAAAGACTTTGCGCGAGTGTTTCTTCCACCGATCAAAAAGTCCTGTAACTCTTTTCTTTTTTATTATTAGAGGGAAGGTTTTAACTTAATTGATAAATTTTTTTTCATTCATTAAAATCTATTGACTTTTTTTCCTCAAAATATTTTTTAATTTAAAAAATTATTTTTTAAAAATTATCCTCATAATAAATATAATTCTATCATTCTTTATTATATATTTATACCTGAAATAATCAAAAAATGTTATTTATTTTCTTCTTTTTTACTTTATATAAAAAAGTCAAAAAAAATTTATATTTTAAAATAAAAGAAGTAATTTTTATTTTTTATTTTTATATATTCCCTCATCTCGTGATAGGGGGTGATATCTTTAGCAACATAGAGGAGAGGAAAAAGAACTATGAATGGAGTTGTTCATCAATGAAGAGGTAAGAGGCTACTAACCTTATTCTATTTTGTGTTGAAGAAAGTGTTTGAATTTGATATTTACCATGGATTTAGACACTGTCCTTTAGCTTATAGAATCATATACTTGACCAATGAAATAGTTTCAAAGCATGTTGATTTTAGTTAAAGAAAAATGAAAGGTAAAATGATCCATATATCTGATCTTATCATGTGAACATTGCTATAAAAAGTCTTTTCATATTTACAAAATTAGCTGGAGACCTAAAGACTTGTAAAAATATCAATCTCATTACCACCATCCCACAAAGTATATAAAATATCCCGCGGAGGTCTAATTATTTTGATTGTTCGTGGTTCAATTTAAATAGTTTTTCATTTGTTTTCAAAAAGTCAACTCTTGACTCTTTGCCCCCACCCCCCACCCCCGGCGTAAAAAACAACATAACTCTAAAAATAAAAGAATATGAAAATTTTCGACTTGAATTACAATCCAAGTACAGGATTAGTCAGTTTCAACCATTTTGTTGGTCCGCTAAAGTAATTAACGTTGTATATTTAGGGATGTTTTAAGTGTGTATTTAGATTTGTTCTCTTTTAAAATTTAAAACAATTAAATATCACTTTTTTTCTTATAAAAAATTTACTTTATGAAATGTAAAATAAAAAAATATCAAATTCAAATATAAGCATATAGCTTTCTTCATCAATTTCTTTTTCTGGTAAATACTATGACCTGTTGATTATTGCAACTCAATATTGTTGTTTCTGATGAGAGAGTGGAAGGCAAGAAATAAGAGGAAATTTTGCTCTTCTTACTTAAATAAAGATAAATGCCAACCTAATTAAGTAGTAGTAGTATTTACACGTTTTGACGGTTAAATTTGCATAGTAACTGTGACAGTTACAAGACCTTGTATTTTATTTGTTCTTAGTCTTTTTTTTTAAAAAAATTATTTGCTTTCATTATTGGTCTCCATAGTTAGTTACTTAGTTATTGTATACTATGACTAAATATGGCCAATAAGTGCATTATTTCTCCATTCCTAAATAATGTAGCTATTGACTGTGATATCGTAAATTCTCATGACCAAATTGGCTCAAATTAGAATGTCGTGAAACATGATTATTGCTTCTTTTGATTGCTACGTGAAAATACGTAATAACCAAATTTCTTTTGATTTTCATTGAAATGCTCTACTTACGTGCAAATTGAGTATTTCTAACTAGTCATTAAAAATGGTAATGACCACATTAACCATTAATGTGGTAATTTAGTGATAACCAATTAAATTTTTACTTTAAAAGCCTAGATTTTGTAGTACGTGTCCACAATGGGATGAATTTCCCTCAACCTATCCTTTTTTTAGAAAAAAAAAAGAAACTTACTTGGTATTTCCTTTTTACATAATAAGGGGAACGCTCATCTTTAAAGCCTAGTTTGGTTCGCAAAGATAAGGAGAAAGGAAAGAGGCACATTTTATTTTTTTAAGGGGAAATATTTGTGACGTATTTATATTTACTTTAGTTTTGTTTGGTATGAGAGAAAAGAAAATAAATTATAAATATTTCATCTTATTTAGTTGTACCGAAAAGTTAAAGGAAAGGGAAGTATATTTTATTGTGTGTTACAATTTTACCGTCCCTTTAATTCTTCAATTGTAATAAAATTAGAATGTAAGAGCATAATAATATTTTTAAAATTAAATACCTCCCAATTCTTTCACTTCTAGGCATATTGGTTTTGTTGATGTAAAGAGAAAGAGCTCTCTTTCCACATTTAAGCTCCTTCTTCTCTCTTTTTACCAATCGAAGTAAAATACCCATTTACTTTATCTTTTACTTCTTTCCTTTTCATCCCTCTTTTCCTCCCAACCAAACTAGGTCTAAAGATTTCCCTTGTTCTTTTTTTTTTTTGATAAAATAGTGAACAACTATATATAGCATGACCATCCAAGTACTTTTTAAGTCTTCTAGATCTAACTCATCATATTTATCTAAGATGGTGAACGGTCAACTTTAGAGTTGATAAAGGTGAACTTGATTGATAACCTACAAACAATAATTTTTCACAAGGAGAAATTTTTCTGCCTAAAATGAGTTACTATCATCCATTCCCCACTTTCGCTACAAGGCCACTTGAGCTGCCTATAAACGATTAAGTATTAAAAACAATAGCCATCGAGTTGATGATAATATTTTACAGTCAAGGATGCTCCTATTTTGTCTCGATTTGCCCTACATTAGTATTACAACAAAGAAACAATGAGAAACATATATTGAAGTGCAAAAATCTAGTCAGAAAATTGTGTTAATGTAGTAATTTAATTGGTAAAAATATATTTTTATTGAATTATAAATTTAGAGTTTGAGTCACAATTATAAAAATATATTTCTTCACAATTTAGGGTTTAAATTTATATTTTAATTTTTACAAAAATAATTTTTATTACAAAGAAAATAAAATTTACATATATATCACAATTTACTTATATGTGTGTGTGTGTGTGAATTAATTAACCGCCAATTGGCTACTCAAACCATCACCTCATATTCCTACCAAAATCTTCTTTGAAATGTTCCACGTCTCCTTCAAATCTACTTTGAACTTTGCGGAACGCGATCTCCATTCATTTCCTCTCAACATCGAACCACATCAGTATTGGGAAGGAATGTAAAAGCTTGGGGAAAGTCGTTGGGCGATTG
This sequence comes from Rauvolfia tetraphylla, assembly GCA_030512225.1. Classification (NCBI taxonomy): domain Eukaryota; kingdom Viridiplantae; phylum Streptophyta; class Magnoliopsida; order Gentianales; family Apocynaceae; genus Rauvolfia; species Rauvolfia tetraphylla. The sequence goes on along the minus strand of JAJQKT010000045.1, from coordinate 7,322,635 downwards.
AAGGATTACACACTCAAATTTCAAGCCAGAAAGAAGCCGAGGAAAGAAGAAATGAAGGTAAATGACATTCAACATATATTTGAGTCAAGTTTTATTATAAAATTTAATATAAAATTTTTATTTTAAAATTTTATTTTTATAAAATTTAAATTTTTTACTTTAAGTGACTGTTTTCGCATTTATAAGGAATGGAGGAGCACGGTGCACTTTGTCTTTGTGTCAGGCATTCCTACGTTACTCAAGTCTCTGGGACCCATCTTATAAAATTAAATGCATGTTTCACAAATAAAGGCTAATTCATATGTGGTTCAAATTTTTTTAGGAGGAACTAGAAAATATCAATGCATTAATTAAGCGCCAAAGCGGCTTGACTTACTTCAAAAAGAGAATGAAGGCCAAATTCAGTTTAAAATATGTAATTAGAATATTTAATGCTCTCTTTGTTTTGAAATATATAATATATTTTTCTTTTATACGCAATAATTTAAAATTTTGTAAAAACTTTGATAGATATTTAAAAATTTTTTATTTAAAAATAATTAATTAGTATGTCAAATTTAAATTTAGTGATATTAAGTATTGATGTTTTAAATTATTAGTAAGAAAATTAATAATTTTTTAAAAATATAAATGCTTAAATAGTTATTTGGTAAAAAAAGATAAAATTAAAAATTAAATAATACTTTATCCGTTTTAAAATATAAGATTTTTTAATCTTTTTTTATTATCAAAATATTTGGCCTTTTGAAAAATTTAAAATTTTTTAAAATTATTTATACCATAAATACAATTCTCTCATTCTCTATTATATTAATAGAATTAGTTAAGAATATAATAAAAAAATATTATTTAATTTTTTCTTAATATATATAAAAATAGCCAAAAAATATTATATTTTAAAATAGATTGAGTAAAATAAAAATATGATATATATTTTGAAACAAACTAAAAAATATATATATGACATATATTTCATAAAATTAGATATTGCGATACTTAGGTGCACAGATATTAATATAAACATTAATATGGTATAAAAACTAAAAAACAATTTATTTTTTAGTTGTTTAGAAATATCTTTTACTCGGCGACGAATGAGATTTGTTTCGCATTCAGGCATCACTACGGTTGAAGTCTTTGATCAAGATTGGCCACAGCTAGTCTCCCTAACTGATGTGGAGCCAAAGTTTGCCGGAAGAATTGCAAGTTCCAAGTCAAGTCTGATTTACTCCTTTTTTTATTATTATTATGTAAATTTCTAGTAATTTATATTATAAACCATAAACAAATTCCCGTAATAAATAAATAGGCAGTTAAATAGTTTTATTTTTTTTCTCTGAACTTGTATGGTCATACATTTTATAGTTTTTTTTCCCTTTTATGAGGGAAGAATTTCTTGCTTGGTTAGGATTGAAAAAATAAGAGCAAGTAAGAGCAACAATCTCCCATCACATCATCATTTCTTTTGAAATTAGAGGGATTGGGGAGACGAAAAGCTTCCAAAAACTATAGAATGTATTAATGAAGAGATTATCTTCATTTGTTATCTTAAAATACGATTAAAAAGAAAAATAAATTAAGTAAATATCCATATATTTTCTTCTCTCCCTCACATTAAACAAAAATAAGATAAATAGATAAATATTTCCCCCCTTTCAAGTTTCGCAAGCCAAATTATAACTAAAATAGAATTTCTTATAGGCTAATTCAATATACACCCATTCAGTCATTCACCCCCCTGTAAGTTGCTTTAAATTGGGAAAGTACATTGAAGTATCCGGACACTGCTTCGCGCCGAAAATTGGTTAAGACTCTTCCACTGCTTCAACACCATATGTAGGAATCTCGCTGTAAGAAGTAATGGCATGTTGAGAAGTGGCTACACTTAAAAAAGATTTTATTTTAAAATTTTAAGTGTGATACTTATATTTTTTATAAATAATTTAATATTTATAAAATTTAAAATACAATTTTAAAATTAAACTATATCGGTGTGGTCTCATTTGCTATGGTGTACTATAGTATTTTCTTAGTTTTGTTTTAAAGTATAAGATCTTTTAATTTTTTTTACGTAGATTAAAGTTGAAAAAGTTAAAATTTTTTACTATACTACTATTTACATTTTAAAAAATAAGATTTGTTAGTACTTTTTGTATAAATTAAGAAAATAAAAAATAAATTATAATTTTATTTTATCTTTAACTAATTTAATTATTTTCTATTAATATAAGAGAAAATAGAAGTATTATTTTTATAATTGAAGATAATTTTAAAAAATAATATTTAAAATTTATAAAATATTAAATATTTTGAGAAGGAATAAATGCTTAAAAAATCTAGTATTTTGAAATGGAGAAACTAATTTAATTTTAATTTTAAAAAGTCAAACGGTCCTTCCTTTGTTATTGTGGCTTTTGTTCGTTGGGCTATGCCGTAACCATAATTAGATTATGACCTCAGAGAACAACACTGCTCGGTCTTGAAACTCGTTGGCCGTCGTGGTCGTTAGTTACCTTCTTATTTTGTTTTCTTTTCTTTCTTTTTTGTTTTTTTTTTTTACCTTCCTGTTTGGTGCAGTTCTCAATTTAGGCCTACATTAGGTGGAGTGGAAAGTGAATACAAAAAGGGTGGGGAAATTACTTTAAAAAAAGGAAAATAAATATAACCGAAAATAAAAGAGTTAAGTTATTTGGTTAGAATTTAAAGATAGAAAAAAATATTATTTTTTAATAAATTTTTTATTTTAAATTTTATTTTTTTATAAATAAATAAATTTTATAAACTTAACATAAAAAATCTCAAACTCTATCTTTTAATCAACGATAGAACTCTTGCCGGGGCACTTGGAAACTGGATCGACGGCAGAATAGTTGGCTCTGGCCAAGGAGTAAGGCAATGGACAACAACTCTTTAAGAGTAAAAAGATCGGGCATCGGCAGCCCAAAAATCTCCATGGTCAGCTAGCCGAAGCCGAGTTCGTTCTCTTCTTGCTTTCCATCTTTTTTGATATTTAACTACCGTCTAACATGCTGGAGGACCGAAACAATTAAAAGCCCAAAAAGGCCCATTTGGATCCCGAGGAGTTTCCACTTCTCCTCCCATTCAAGAGTTTTTAATCTGTTTGGCCGCTCCGCAAAAAGTCCTAACGCGTAATTGCTATGCGTTTCCTAGTTTGAGCGCATAATATCTCCTTGGGGAAAACACCTCACAATTGTTCCTAAACTTTTGTCATATTTTAGTTTTTGGGATCAATTTTAAATTAAAAATTATTAAATCTATACTTTTACAAGGTGATAGATATTACTTAATTTTCCTATTATCCTATAACAATATATTTTCATATGATCTGTATTCTTCTCATACCAACAATTACAAAATGAGATAGGATAAAAATCAAGAAATTCATTCATTAGTATTAATTACTAATCAATCACATCAATTTATATTGATTCTTTATAAGAAATTTGAAGTTATGACCAACTGGGTAATCTTTGGAGTAAGAAAAGAAATAGATTTGATAGATTAGGTAAATTGAATTTTTTTCTATTTATAAAAAATAAAAAAAAAGTATTGTGACATAAGTTTTCATATACTTATTCAGTATTTATATGTAATAAAATTTATATTTATTTTAAAATTATATAATTTGTACTTCTAAAAATACCTTCACGTAACAATATATCATCATGAAATAACAGAGATATTAGATATATGGGATAAATTTTACCACCCATAAGTATAAAGTCAATAAATTTTTATTTTAAAATTAAAGAGCAAAAATCAAAATCTGATAAAAGTTGAAGGGCAACCCCAGTATTTTGCCTATCTTCTTTCAAAAAATAGGATATACACTTAACGCAATACTTCAGTTTGTTCATGGTTATATTTTTTGCCACAAAATGGAATTTATGAAGCTTTGCACAAAAGCAGGTCAGACGCGTCAAGAATTCCCTATTCAATTCCTACTCAGAGTTCAAACAACAAACACTAAGCAGGCGCCAAACCTGAAACTGAGTAACGAGTAGAATGGAAATCTCATCTTCTTCTTCATCATCTGCCACAGAATCTCTGCTGAAAGCCCTATTTAGCCGCGGCTGGCGCTTCAAAGATGTCGATCACGTCAAAGATCTAATCACGGCCCAATTATCTTCTCATGGCAAGGCCTGCACTGTTGATTCGGTGGAATCACAACTTCTCAACTTCGATTTGCTAGTCATCGGAGGAAAATCTTTACCTGAACCTTCCCGTATCCGGCAAACCTCTCATCTTCAAGGCCCCAAAGTCCTTCAAGTAAACGCTCTCTCTCTCTCTCTCTCTCTCCCCCTTCCTTTTGGGTACAGAACCATCTTATACATCAGCATACTTCCAAAATAAAAGAGCATTCTCTCTTCGAAACAGATAGCTTCTGTAAGAGATATTTCACGGAGTAATATCACCGAGAGTTCTGGAAATTCGGGTAAGAGGCGTTTGCTCAGGTTGAAGCTAACTGATGGACTGTCTGAAATAACTGCTATAGAGTACTCTCATATACCAGCAATTTCGGATGATGTAGTTCCTGGCACCAAGGTAGTCTTGAAGTTTTATGGATATTTGTTATATGAATGACGTTTAAATCTCTGGGTTTTGCTGAATCAATTGGCCTAGACTTCAAGTTCTTACAGGATTTCCACACCAATACTCCATCGTGCTTCCTGTTATTCCTGTAATTTCAGAATTCATCCATGCTTAGGCTTCCAATCAATCTGCTCACTTTTGTAACAATAAGAAAGGAAGGAATCGGGTAATTTGATTAGAAATTTAAGGGCCAAACTCCATCGGGCTTTGATGAAGGAAAAGGAAAATGGTTTTCGTCCCATTTTGTCACATATTAAAATAGAATTCGTAATTTGAGAATCAGAAGATTCTTAACTATTGCATTGTCTTAGGTTTGGTTCTAAGTCAATTCCCTTCCTTTATTAGAAGCCACACAAATAAAAAAGAACATATTTTTCTTATGAAGCTTCACTCTTTCTTTTCAGTTGAACATTCTATTTTCATTTTGATCGATAAAACTTGTGTTCTCTGAGCCTTGGCCTTTCGCATGGCTTATTATCTGTTTTTTTTTGTTTCTTTCTTCTTTAGTGCTTTTTTTTTCCTTTTCCCTAAATGTTGTTTGAATTTACCATCCTTCCCCATTTGTCAGGTCCGTTTGGAAAATAAAGCTGCAATATATAGCGGGATTGTGTGTTTAAATGCCAAAACAGTAACGCTGTTAGGAGGTCTAGTTCAATCACTTTATGAAGAATGGGAAATGAACCAAAAATATTCAGGCTTTTCACGTCCATCTGTGGGACCGTCGAATGACAGTGGAGCTAATTGTCCTCCACCCTTCGAGAAGTTTCAAGTCAGTTCATCTCTGCCACAGCAGAGCAGATCCTCCCATCAGTATCAGATCATCCTCTTTTTCCTTCTTAATATGTTTTCTTTTCCTTTTTTTCTTCCTAACAAGATTGGTCACCGTGGAGAATGATCCAAAAAGAAATCTCTTGATACAGAGCAATAAAAAAGGAAAATCAGAAAGTAATTTATGTTTCAAGTTACAATATTTTTCTTTATTGCAGAGCACGCGAGACTATTGTCTAAGAGCATGGGGGACACTCTTACTGGTGCAGGTGAAAGTTCCACATCAAGGAAGAAAAGTGAATTTCAGAGCCATGGTGGGACAGTGGATGGCAGGCTAACTGATGTGCTGCCACCTGCTTCTGTTGAAGATACTGAAGAAAGGCGAACTAATTCTGATGCAAGACCAAAAGAAGGTTCGACATTTACTTCATACAAATATTTTGTGAGAATTAAAATATCTGGCTTGATTTTTATCTAAATGGATGATGGATGTTGATTGATGAAGTTTCTTTCCTGACAAACAATGCATGTTACAAGTGTAAGAATTTCGTCCTTTGGATTTAAGGATCTAAATAGTGATCTGGTAATGAATATTCGTAAGAAGTAATGAGTCTTACAATGTGTAGCAATTAAGACTGACATAAGGAAATTAAAGATGAGCTTTAAAGGGCTTTCAGTTATTGCTCTAATATCAGAGGTTTTAGATCCTTCGTATTCAAAAGTTTTTAGAGTCAAGACAAAAGTGTTTCAGGTTTTGAAATGATGAAGAAGAAGAAGGAGGGAGAAATATAACTGGAAATCACTTTGAGATAAATTAACCATCGAACCTACAGGTTGGAAATGCATAAAAGTGGTGACATTTGCTAGAAATTTTGAATGTTCTTAAAATTTTGCTAAACTACCTAACTAGCCTTTCAAGTGAATATGGAATAAATGGAAATGATAAGAGCTAAAAATTCGAAACCATGATTGGACACCTGACCAATAGCCTTGTCCCTGGGTTTTGTGCAAGATTTTGAAAGTACCTCTGGACAATCTGAACCAAAAAACAAGCAATCTGAAAGAAAGAAAGAGTAAAGTTGAAAAAAATAGACATTTTGATAAACACTTATGCTGTGTGCTCCGTAAATGGTTCCGCCGCAGGTTCAGCAAAGTTCCCTAGTCCAATGAAATCATATGAGACCTCATTATGGGCCATCCTTTTCCTCAACCACATGGTGCAATTAAGGTCATTACAATTATTTTCAATTTCTTGTCTTACTCTGGAGGTTCATGTGGTGCTTTTATCAGTATGTTTTTGCATCTTAGGTAATATCTTTCTTATGTTGGGACCCCATAACCAAACTAACCGATCTTTTGTCTTTCACAGTTGCTGAAGCAGTTCCTGTTCAAAATCAAGCAGCTGCTCAAAAGCTCCTCCAGAAAATGACTCATCCAACTCGCGGTGGTCAGAACTCTCGAGGTCGAAGGCATAGGGGGAAGGGAAAAGAGGAAGAGCCAGCAGTCCTCACTTTAGATGAATGGGAAATGAAAAAAACTGGGATTAACACTTCAACAGCACACAACTTTCCAGATGTTAGCCGAGATGAGGACCTTGCGCGAGAGCTTCAAGAGAAATTTGATTTGGAAGACGTTCATGTAAGCTTGTGTTATATCAAAACTATCCTTCTCATGCTAAGAGGGACTGTTACCGAAAGCTGCATCTAAAATCATATATCTGTTGAACGCAAAACATTCTTGAGTCCTTGTCATGAAAAAGTTCACACACCCTATTATTAGTGGAGGATTGTATCACTTTTTGAGGCATACACTGTAGACAAACAGATCGAAAGATGTTCATGTGGTAGTTCATTTGTTGGCTTATTGGATGAGTGCATGCTTGATCTTCGCCATTTTCTTTTACGTGCAATGAGATAAACTGACTGCAAATAAAACTTGTTTGCTCATTAACATTCTTGAGATTGCCTTACTAAAGTTTGGTTAATGGGAGTATTTTTCTTCACTTGCATGTATGATATTTATCCTGGAAACAAAGTGGAAAAAGGTTTGTATAAACCTCAGAGAGAACATTTTCATCATGTTTGACTGTAAGCTATGGTCATTAGAGGAGTTAGCAATATTTTCTCTTCTGCACTTAACACCATTTCTTTTCTGTTCATTCAGACAAAAAAGAGTACTCAAGTTTCAGAGGCAGAGAACATAAGGATGGGCATGTTTAGTTTTGAAAGAGATGATTCTAGAGCCCCTGGGAGGTCAGGATTTCGAGGCAGAGGTAAAGGGAGGGGAAGGAGAGGAGGTAGGGGAAGGGGTTGACTTCGCTTATATTCGGCCTGTTTGGAAGTTTTTGCAGATCACTTTTATTATTGGAGATTAATCTGCGGCAGTGTCTTGGTTTCTTTGCTGTTGCTTCTAATTTTCACTTGGATTTTAGCTTAGTATTTGAAACAAGAGTCTCTTTGTTTGAGGAGTACAGCCTTCCTGTTTCCAAAGGTAAGATTTCAGTGAAATTCTATGCTTAAGTATGATTTACTATCTGACTTTTAAAGTCCTTCTGCAAAATTGTCATAGTATCCGCATTATGTGCTCCATTTATTGCCATATCTGAAGCCAGTATTTTAGTGTGTATCGATATACACATGCATGAGTTTTAACATGAAAATGAAAAACCTCAGAAGAGTAGTTGTTCTTAAATATATTTTTTGCTTTGTTCGTAAAGATGCTATTATTAGCAGCAATCTGAGAATCTGCTTTGGTATTTGAGGGAAAGGAAGAGAAGTATTTCAGAAGGACATCATGCGCTAAAAACAAGTTTTGTCTTTGATTAACCTTTTCTTTGATGTAGTAATACTTTTTTCTGCCTTGATTTTCTGCTTAGTATATGGTTTACTATGATTAGGTCGCCGATAATCAGAATATTGGAGGGAACAGCAGTCTGAGAGAGATTTTCAATACATATCCTTGAGATAGTGGTGTTTTGACGGTTAGTTGCTTACCCTATGTAATTTCTGTCCGGTATCCGTTACATGGATTCACTATTTGCTCTAATTTTTTAGTTGCTTCGTACTCCCTTTTCATGAATGAAGTAGGCAGAAGTAGGAAAATTAAATTATTTCTATACTTATTTACTTAGTATTAGCTTGTTCCAGTCTTTTATATATGTTCTTAAGCATTGCTGCTTTTCCTTTGGCAGGGAGAAAAGGTTCCTGCACTTTTCATGGCTTGACCTCGCTTACGGAATGGGTTGAGCTGAGAATTATGGCTATTTACCCTCGGTTTTTACGCTTTGAAGAACTATAAATGAATATCAAGTTGTTATGAACAGAGGGGTGCCATTGTCTGTCCGCGTTTATTCTGTCACAATTGTAGTTTGCTTTGATGCTCTATAGATTTTGAGCGATTTCTCGTTTCACATGGCTTCTCCAATGATACCAAAATCCTGGAATTCTGGCTCAATTGGGAGAAGGCTTTGAAGATATCCGGGTGTCTACTAAATCAAGATTATGAACTTTTTGTCTTCTATTGCTCCTCTTTTTTCTTTTGGATTTGTATATTCTCCAGTGATAATATATTTCCATTCCTTCTTTCCTCTTTATTTATTTTTTTCCCCGGTCAAATTGGGCGCCTACGACCCCATGGTTTGGTGGGGATTGAAATGGAATACGAGATTTGAGCAAATAGATAGAAGACAGCACGCCAGTGATTCTTTCATATACTAGATTTTACTGTAGTGCTATCAAAAACGGTTTTAGCCCGTGTTTTGGATTGTTTTAGTGGGTTTAAATTTAGTATGTTTAAATTTGTTTAAATGTGAATTTTTTTGCTCGTTCTGTTTAGCCCGTGGGTCGGAGAGGATCGAATGCGGATTAGTTCGTTTTTTTAATTTTATTCAAATTTTTTTTAAAAAATAAATTGTTTTAATTTTTAAAAAATTAAAAATTTTATTTTTTATAAGACGTCTGTTATTTTAAAATTTTTTAATAAAACGATATCGTTTTATTTAACCTGTGAGTTGGTTATCACGAATTGCACATTAAGGATTTTTAACCTGTTTCGATCTGTTTTCATGGTTAGTCCTTGCAGATCGGACCGGATTGACACGTTTGACCGCACTAGATTTCAGCACCCTCCTGTCTGAAGATGCAAATAGAAAGACCAAAGAAAGAGAAATACCAAAAAAAAATACAAGTAGGACTACAAAAAGAACCATAACCATTGGCATCTCGACCCGAAACACCAAGGCAGTTTGTCATTCGCTTGCTGTGTTCTTGCCAACTGAAGTGGGCAACATCGACTTCCTCACTGCTTGGATTCGGAGGACGTTCCCCTACAAATGAAGTTGAAAAATAGAAGCGAACCCAATTCCTCTCCACTCTAGAATTGCTGCCTTCATCCTCTTTCTCCCAGTCGAGAAAGTCAGAAATATCAGAAATGGAGAAGCATATGATCCAAGCCGTCGTGGGTGTACTGGTTTCGTCAGTAATTGCAGCGAGAGCCTACAGAAGAAAGTCCCTTGACCTCTCCGGAGCTCTGGCGGGCTTCATTGTTCTGACGATTCATATTTCTCTTAATTACAGGCAGGTGCCTAACTCTCAATTTAACCGTTTGCAGTGAACTTGAACTGGTGTCATGGATGTTCTTGATTCTCTTTTTAATTGTAACTGATGAATTTGTAGGTTCGGGGCTACGTTACTTGCTTTCTTTTTCTCATCTTCGAAGCTCACCAAGGTTGGAGAGGAGAAAAAGCGAAAACTTGATGCGGAATTTAAGGAGGGAGGTCAACGCAACTGGTAAGTTTCTTCTGCAACTTTTACGCACCTATCCACTCATTTACGCAGAATCGTCTGCTCTTCTTATTCGTGCTAAGTTCATCAGATAACTTAAGTTTTCAAGACTTCTAAGCAACAATGATGTGCTTGCGACACCGTGGAGAAGAAACACGCTATTGGCATACTGATTCATGAACTGTGGGACTGATAGGTGCAAAAACCAAAGAAAAGGGCAAATGTTTGCGATTAAGTCCATTAGAAATCCTAGATAGTAGATTTTCCATTTAACCTCAATCACTTGAACAACTTAAAGGGTGTCATACTAGTGCTGAATTTATGATAGTCCTAACATAAATAGGCCCCTTGGTTGAGGTGCAAATGTTATATGAAACATTTATGGAAGGTACACTTAATTTTCAAGTAGAAAGGTAAAAGGTATCGGAGCAGAAGGCAAAATGTAATATTGACTTTTATGAAAAGCTCTTGCTAAAAAGAAAACCTGAGAAAGGGTTTACCTGCATCACTGATTTGGACTGTACTCTTTGTATGCATGGTTATCATGAATTCCCAGCCCACTATCAGTTCTCATTCTGCTCTTATACAAGGTTATTATGCGGAAGACATGTTCCATTGTCTTCCACAGGTTGTCTTGTGGAAACTGAAATGCAAGAAATGTAGAGATTACAATGCGAATAGAGTGTTCTTGTGCTTGTAAAGCATTAACAAACAACAGTTTTTAGAGGTTCCAAATATAAAGTATGAAACCTGTGGTAGTGTTTTTATAAAATAACTCCTACATCCCTCATTGTCTGTTGCAGGATCCAAGTTCTATTTAACAGTGGTATAGCAAGCCTTTTGGTTATAATTGCCTGGAAGTTGACAGGATCACAGGACAAATGTCTGGATTCTAAAGAATCTGGCCTTTTGACAGCTCTGGCTGGTGGTATAATTGGCCACTATTGCTGCTGCAATGGAGATACATGGTCTTCAGAGCTTGGGATATTGAGTGATGAGCAGCCTCGGTTGATCACAACCTTCAAGGTGGATGATCTTTCTAGAAGTTTCCTTAGTATTTTATTCTTAACCTGATTTCAGCCTCTATTCAGACTGTTGATTAATAATTCAGTTTAAGCTACTAACCAATAGGCTTCATTCATTTGGGTATTGCTCCTGCCTCCTGATGTGAAACTATTTCTTTCCTTTTAAAAAAAAAAAAAAAAACTCGTTGTCCTTGTTATTCTTAGTTAATTGGCCTATCTGCTTCATTTGTCTATTTTGTGCATGTATTCAAAAAAATGGAATTGAAAATTATCCTATTTGTTTCTGTTAGTATTTCTCTTGTGTGTTCCAAGGTGAACTGCTTTTGAGGATTTGTGCTGACAGGTTCTTGTATAAGCCTTGACTTCTCCCAATTCCCTGACCTCTTTTTTAATCTTTGAACTTGAGGAAATAGACATATCTACCAGCAAAATTTACTTTTATGAATCATACAAAACGGTTGAAGTTTATAAATTCACCGTATCTTTATATTATTTATTTATTTATTTTTATCACCTTTTATCAGCCAGTTCGGAGGGGTACAAATGGTGGTGTGACAAAAGCTGGACTTCTGGCAGCTGCTGCTGGGGGCAGTGTCATTGGATTGGCATTTGTTCTAGTGGGCTTTTTAACAACAACATGCACATTTGACGTAGCTCTAAAGCAGCTATTGGTGATACCACTATCTACTCTAGCAGGGGTATGTGGAAGTGCCATAGATTCTTTGCTTGGAGCAACATTGCAGTTCAGTGGTTTTTGCAGTGTTCGTAACAAGGTAAACTTCTTGATAATCTTACAGACTTAGTTTACGAGCTCTGGATGTGGATATTATCCCTCAAAAGCATTGGAGTGAGATTAGTCACAATCAAAATTGAAAATGCTTACCCAATATTTCTCCGTTAGACCAATCAACCATCTTATATAAAAGAAATGGTCCTTTTCAAGAATCACAAAAACAAGTTTCATGACCATAAGCTGCCAAGCACAACCTGCCTAGTGCCATTGAATTGGCCTTTGCTTGCTTTTCTGTAGGGGAATCCTTCAACATCTCTCGGCACTGTGGTTGAAGCAGTTGCAATTTAGAGTTGAAGTTCTGGTGTGGCATTCGGATATGAAAAATTTTCAGAATTTTTCTGCTGAAATTAATTAAAGTTAGAAACCAAGCAGTCTGTTTGTGTGCATGAGCATATATCAGGAGTACTTCTCCATGACAACCTAAGTAAACAAGGAGAATGAGACCAGGCAACTAGGGCAAAAGACCCATCGTGCCTTATATCATATGTAGTAAAAAAGAGGTCCGCATAATGAATTTGGAAATATATTAGCTGTACGTAATGCCTCAGGAGCTGCCCCCCGGTGAAGCTCTAGTATCTATTTTCTGTGTTCTGCAAATCTAATTTTTGAAACCGTATAATTCACGGGTAGATGGTTAATGTTGGATCAGATTAGTTTTTGCTGCAATGGAAGTCAATTTTGGCTTAATTTCTTCTCTATATCATCACTTTAATTTGGAACTGTCCTATTTCCTTGAAATTTACTGTGAATTTTGAAGAAATCTGAATTTGCTGGATTGATACTTGCTTCTGCAGGTTGTCGGGAAACCAGGACCTACAGTTAAGAAGATTTCAGGTCTTAGCATCTTGGATAACAATGCTGTGAACCTCGTCTCAGTATTCCTGACCACCGTGCTGACTTCCTTTGCTTGTTTATACATCTTCTGAAACCCACTACTGGCTTGTTCTTGCTATGTTTTGGGAGTTTGGGTCGTTTAGCCCGAGGGGACATCAGGGACTGGTTCCCAGCTTCCAATTTCTAGAAGAGTTGCTCTTTGAACAACGCAGCCTTTGAAAGCTGCATGCTGTTAGCAGCCGAGAAGCTCCAATCCATGTTGTATGTCATTAGGCCATTTGGATCTTAAAGTTTGGGCAACTGAATAAAATTAACTGTTGTACGTAGCGTAACTTTGCTCCTCTTGGAAAGAATAAACAGTAAGTTGATGGAACTATGAATGGGCATGGTATTTTCTTTGAGTTGAATCTGGCCATTGATTATCTATCTTAATTTTTGGGTGTATGTGGAGCGCTTCTTTGCTGTTTGAAATTCTTCTTCTCTTTTGTGAAGTTCAGAGCTGGTGATTGTGGGAGAAGATGTAACATTTTCAAGAGTTGCCATTAATAGACAAAAAAAATAAGAAAAATTTCTGGGTTCAGAAAACCAACCAAACCAAAAGAGCAGGATTCTCATGACAAAAGGTGCACAATCACGATCGCTCTTTCACATGTGAGAACTGGAAACAATAAATTAGACAATACAAATATGCATGTACATGTGATAAAGTGCTCAAAAAGAAGAAAAAAGAAAATACAGCCAAGACTTTTTTTTTTTTAATGGGTAGCCAAGACATAATTTTAGCCAAGACTCTTACGCAGCAATTTCCATACTCCATCCCATACACTCGACCATATTTGTAAAAAGTCAACTTATTTAAGGATCAGATTTGTTTGACAGACAACCTTCGTCGAATGATGGATCAATTGCAGCAACAGCAGAGGCAGTCCAAGCAGCATTCACAAGTCTCAAAGCAGCAGAAGCAGCAGCACAAAGCGAAAAGGCTGCAAATTTTCAGACACATAAATCAATTAAATGAAGTTCAACAAAACCAAAATTCAGATCAAAAAATCAAGTGAATAGTAACTGAAAAGGAAAAAATCACTGGGAAAATTGATAAGGAAAAAAGGATCAGGGACTTTTTGCTGCTTTTGGTGATGAGGGTGTGGGATGGGACAGGGAGCGGGGTGTTTGCATTAACAATGAAAAAGCAATATAACGAACCAAGCGTAAAAGAAGCCCTTTTCTTCATGGCGTCTCCTGACGTGCTCACCGTAGGACATCTCCTGATACTGCGGTGGTACTGGTGAGTACATTTTCCTTCCTCTTTTTCTTTCTGGGCCTTTCTGCAACTTCAAATCAATAAAGAAGAAGTAGAGGGAGCAGGACAAGTACAGAGTAGCTATAAATGAAAGGGAAATGAAGTGGTTGTCTTGGGAGGATTTGACCGGGCAGACGTTGGATGGAAACTTCCCTTCCTTTTTTTATAGTACCGCTGTCTCCAAATAATTATTTATGTTTGGACAAAATACGTAGGTTAAGGTCTTGAAAAAATTCTAACAAAATTATCTAAAAATGTTAAAATAATCTTATTAAAAAAGGAGATTAATTTTTTTAAAAAAAGTGAAAAGATTTGACTCTAATATTAGACAATACTGAGGGGTGAAAAGAAAAGGAAAAAAAATAAACATGTTATAAAAAAGTAATATTAATAAACATTTTAAATTAACGATTAAATCAGAAAGAATACATGAGAAGGGATATCTGAATCAAATTCAAAAGGTTTCATCTAATAAGAAGCGTTTATAAAATTAAAGTATTATCTTGTTTAGAAAAGTAGGGTTGTTTAGCGGTATAAATTTCTCTGTCTTCTCTCCCACGTTCTGTGCTGATGCTTACAAAAAAGTTGAATTATGGGCGTTAAAGTAACAGCTCATAGTAGACGTCCCAATTATTTGCTCTATTTTCTTCCCCCACCCCACACCCCCGACGCGTTGGTAGGTTTCCCTAATTTAATGGCGATATTGACTTTTAAATTTTTTAAAAATTATTTTTTTATTTTTAATATTTATTTTTTTTGCACTAATAATTTATTATTTTTAATATAATTTAACTAAAAAATATTTTATGATAGCTTACACACCGTCATTCTTGATTGACTTTTTGTCACAGCCACCACGCTTCACGGGATTGTGTGTGGGCTCCTCTAGGACTGTTAATTGAGTTAGGCTAATCCGAGCTCGGCTCGACTCGACCTATTTTTTTAGAGTTGAGCTTTTTTCGGGTTAAGGTTGAGCCGGGCTAGAGTCTGAATTTTCGGCTCGTTTGTAAATCGGGCCGAGTTTGGGCTTGGCTAAGCTCGGCCCGATTATATATTTAATAATAATTTATAATTATATATTATAATTTCTTGATATAATAAAAAATTTTTGTGTATAATACTATATTAATGTCATCATAACTATATAGATTAAAATTTTATGTGTTTTGATATAAATAAATTTGTTTATATTTCACTTTCAAAAAAATTTAGTGTGTAAAATTTTCACTTTTAACACTTTAAAATTATATTTTAGAAAAGTAATGTGGTTTAATAGTTTTAATTCTTAGCAGATTTGGCAACAATATGCATGTTATTCAATCATAGAGTCTATTTATGAGATTGAACTACTTATTGAGCTTATCATAATTCTAAGGATATTAAGTATTAACACAGTAAATGCTTAGGTATGAATATTATTACATTTACTAACACGAGAAATATAAATCATATGAAAGAAGAAGATAAGATTTTAGCATAGTCTTCCAATTGATTTTTGCACTTGTAATTTAGAATATTCCAAAGTAAATATTTAGTTTTATAAAATAATATATTCTACATATTCTCTTTCGTAATTAGTATATTTAACTAATTTCACAAAATATAATTTTTTTCACTTCTCAACATAAATTTAGAAAGAGAAGAGGAAAAATTATCAATTACTTAATGGTTAATACTTATATTATATAACTTATAAGGTGATTAGTAAAGTGATTAGTAAACTTTAGTATTAGCCCAATATCTTTTTTAAAAATCAATATTTATTATTAGGGCACATTAGAAAATTATTTTTTGTGTATTAATAACTTAATATGCATTCAAAATATTAAATTGCTTACTATACAGCAAACTCAGTGGTGTATGCTGCAAATTTAGTTGATTCTCTATACAGCAAATACAGTGGTGGTGTGTTTTAGTGCTTTGGTGCCTAGTTTCATCGTTGGAAATTCACTGATTTCTGGAGTTATAGCCTATAGGATCATTCTTTCTCTTTTCCGGTTACTTCATATTGAAGCACGATATACCAGATTATTAGATTTTAATACATTATATATCTCTGTTTAAATATCCATTTGAAAGGTTCTTGATCAATAAATTCTCAGACTCTGGTAGTTTGGTGCTCCACTTTTGTTGATTTGTCTTGGTTGGAATTTAATGTGGTTGAGATATTGCTACAATACTTTATTTTGCTATGATAGTTTGTTTTTGTTGATTTTCAGATAGACGTTTGCTTAGTTTCTAGAGATATTGTTTAATAATATATGCAAATTAGTTGAAAGTCATTGTTAGACAAGTATTAAGAGATTAATTTGTGAATGCAATCATAATTTATAGTGAGAGGATAATTTGTGAGAACAATAAAAAATGAATATATATATTTCGGGCTTAGTCCGAGCTCGGGCTCAACATTTGTGAGCCCGTTCGGACTGAACCCGAGGGCTCAATATGATGTTACTCGGGCTGAGCCCGAGCTTAGGTAAATTCTTCGAAATTTCATCCCCATGGTGCAGTGGATTGACTGGTAATTCTTTGAAATTACATTTTATTGTTTGGTCTGTCATTCCTTTTAAGAAGAAAAAGCATCGTCTGCATAGCATGGACCTTTTCAGAAGTACAAAAGAGAAAGGTGAATGCGCTGCAGAATCTGTAACCAGTTTCAATGCTAGTTTGAAAACTCAAGCGTTTAACCAAAAAAAAAAAAAAAGAGCACACAGATAGATATTCACTTTCGCCATCGCCACCAGCTATGCGAATACCATCTGAGTTTCTTGCACAGAGAGAGGGAAATGCCAAGGTCAAGAACCAAAACAAGACCAAATACAGCATCCGAACTTGCCCACATTTTCTGCTGAAAATTTCTGTTTCACAAGAAGTTGAGCAAAGCAGTAGAACACTTGACCATCATCAGATAGATAAAATTACATGCAATCTTGTCTCCATCTTTTGGTTGCATTCCATGAATACTCTCTCTTCATTTCTTGTACCAGACTACCGCTTCCACTATACCAGAATGGATATGGAATATCTAGCAGGAAGCAGAACAACCTTAGAAACTAATATGAAGTGAGTAGACCACAGCATAATAGATTAAGCACTTGATATGTTGCTTTCATACCCTAAAAGGGGCTACAAACACTCAAACATTGCTCTAATTCTGAGGAAGATTACACGCCCCCCCAACTTCTTGGAGAGAGGAAGGGAGCTTGAGACAGACCCTTACTGGTGTTTTGCATTAGATTGGTACGTGATGGCGAAGTACAAGGAGCTTCAAAGACGTGCTATTCCAGCCAAGGGACATCTCCGCCTCCAAAGCCGAAAGCAGTCCAGAAGGAAGCAATATCATCCTTCAGATAGCTTCAGTAGAAATTAAGACACAGGCACAACCTCGTAACATCCTATACACATTAAAATTAGAGGGTCACATTTTGTACTGCAACACATGTACCAAATTATCTTTTATCCCTCAAATCCAATAAAAAATATAGGACCAGGACTTCCTAGCAGTTAACAGCACAAGCGGCAGATTCTGTCACACCTGAAATTTTACTAGCCGAGGGTTGACAGCTAGCAGCTGCTTCTAGGCGCTCCCAGTTCAATCTCCGCTTCTCTGCTGCCATGCTTGATTTTGAGTTTTCCTCCTCAACCTTACTTTGGCAGGCAAGGGCCAATTCTTCGTCCATCTCAGAGAACACTTTCCTCACATTCTGTGTCAGGTTGAGAACTGCCTTGTTCCAGTGGTTCTGACTGTTCCATTCTAAAGCTGAAAAGATCATAGGCATGATAACTTGCCTGTGTTGCATAACAAGATTAAGGATGTGATCATTGTTCCACAAAAAATGTGCTCTCTCAGCTACCTGAACACCATCACAAAGAAATAAACAAGCTCAGTCAGATTTGCCAGAAACCTGCTTTTCAACATTTTGACAAGATTCATATTATTGAAATGTAAGTACATATTTTCAATGTAACATATTATACTCAGACTTGGACAAGTACATAAAATAAGGATTCAATAACATGCATTAATTGATTCCAGAGACACCAGCCCTTGTGGATACTTGAAGATTCTTCACGTCAGTTGATCAACAACAACACGGTACTGGCAGAGGATTATAGATATGTTGCTGCGTAACATGCATTGTACCATCATTCACTTACTCACCTTTGAAACTACCAAATCATCTATTATTCTGTGCTTCAGAATGTTGAAGAGGAAACTTCTAGCATAATGAGACGCTATAGCAGCTGTTACAAGTTTCAGGATCTGTCAGAGCGAGATAGTTTACCAGGGTAGATAAGACTAGCGACCACTCAACTCGTGGATGTAGTAGACGAGATCAAATTAAGCTAGAAGGATGAATATCGTCCTTTTTTATAATTTATCCTCAAAAAGAAATGAAATTTTCATATGATACTGTAGATATTCTGTAGCGATACTTTTTTTTCCAAACAGTGAATTCTGGAATCTACATCTTCTCTCACAGCAGTCACCCACAAAAATTAAAATTTTTTGAAAACAGAAACCAAATATGAAATGTTGGAAACAAACAAATCAGGAATTAAAGGTCTGGTAATTATGAATTTTATTTTGGCAACACACTTAACCGGCTTAAGAAAATCATCATGGGAAAGACTTTATTCTATGAAATAGGCGATAGGAGCTTCATTCATTACTTTCTTAACAACACAAGTGTCACAATGAGCTGGTACTATTCTGGACATTTTGATATATGATAGGGTATAAAATGGGGAAAATGTGGAAGCCTACCTAATATACAATTTTGTTCTTTAGATGCCTTCTTAAATTGGGGAAGCAAAAATTTAAACATCTCATTTTGAGATTTTGGAAGAAGTGAGATGAAAAAATTAGAAATTTAATGTATGATGAGTCAATTCATATTAGCAGTTCTTTCCTTAATCAATTTTTTCGTTTTTTCTCCGTTTTGGTGGTCCCATCCCCAAAATCCCAGGGTTTATTTTCTGCAAGAAAACAGAAGCGCTAAAATACATTTTCATGTAACAGACCTGCAGTTCACACTACCATCCTAGGAATTTTTGCACTTATCTAGGAAAGAAAAAGAGAGTGAGAGAAGACATGCAAACAACACTATGGCTCTGCAATGTAACAACCTTTGTTTTATGGCAATAACTAATTAATTCAGGAAAAGATACCTGAAAATGGGAGCTATTGAGGCAACATGCCATGCGCCGAAACAGGGGCATCATGATCTTTTCAAACTCAGACATGTTAGTCATTTCCAAAAGCTCTTCCAACTCACTTAAAAACATCAATTCTTTCTGGCTATTTGTTACGGGCCAGTACTTCAGAAGCCCCTTAATTACAATACTAGCCAACTTTTGCTCCTTTTCAACAAACTGCACAACACAATATGCTAACTGTTGATGATAAACACCCAGTGATTTTGGTTTATGTAAAGGAATCAAAGCCCTTGACAAGAAAATCTTGTGCTCCTCCTTCAATGGTAAAGCAAAGCCACTGATTACACTCCCAAAAACCTCCAATAACTCAGAAATTCCATTATGCCGTTCAGTTTCAAAAACAAAGCAGTAAAATACATTGCTAACAGCCTTCCTGATAAAAGGCCTGTGCATCATGAACTTTCCATAAAGTCGATGCAGAATTGACTTCAAGCAATCTCTTTCCCTTGGGTCCTCAGAGTTAAATAGTTCAAGTATCCTCAATATGAAAGAATGATCAATATACTTCTTAGCTAGCTTCGCATCAAGAGAGCTTTGGTTCAGGCATCGGAGAAGTAGGTCATACACAAGTTGCAAATGGGACCAAGCTGGATCAAATAATGGCTCTTCATCTTCACTTTCGCTGCGTGGAATATGAGAGTGATACTTGGGTGGAAAGTCTCTAAAGAGGTTAACAGCACACATTTTACAAACAGCAGCAATTGCTGAGTCGGTGAATTTTGCAGATCCTGATGCAACAAAATCACATAGTTCTACTAAAGTTTGATGTTTAAGATCTTTTTCTGATGAGTTCTTACTTGAATCAGTGAAATCATAGACCACACAGCATAAATTCAACTTGCTCAAAAGCAAGCTCTGTTTGTCCGAATTTGAAACATCCTTAAAAGGAGTATGGGGCTCCACCAAGTCACCCCCAGATGCTATGCTCGCAGGAAAAATTGCCCAGGACTTCCTTTTCACCACACTCAATCTGCTCGATATCACATTGCAAGTGCTGGTAAATTGGATCCTGTTTTCTGGGTTTGCTGTACTATTGCAAGGATCACTCCCAAGAGAATCTAGTGTATCAGATTTTGCTGACTTCCTAGGGAGTTTAGCTAAAATTTGCTTAAGCATAGTCGCAATTCCCCAATCTGCAAGGATTATACTAAGCCAATAAGACGCTAACAATGATCAAGAGAAACTGAAGAAGAAATTAAAGTCCAACTGTGTAAATATCCAGGAAAAGATGCAAAAGCAAGGATCTATAGATGAAGATATAGAAAATATAGGAACCACGCTTTGCTCTTTGCAAACAGATAAAAATTCATTCCAAACAAGTGATGAGCTACCCAGTCATTCCTGGCATCATATAGACCAAAGTTCAGACAATGCTACGCTATCATTGTATTTGGGTAATTCCTGCCTCCTTTTGCATCTGATACTTGGTTAAATTCTTTTCTAAATTATGGAACAACATGTGCTCGTCTGACCTTTTCTCACAGATTGGCTTACCACATTTCACCCACAGGCTCTGTTCATACAACAAAACAAAAATCAAGAAATGGTGAACAAAGTATTATACATTACCCAAGTGGGAGGTGAAAATTCAAGATCAGGATCTATCCAACAAGATTCTTCATATATATCTCCAGCTATTTAGATACTTGTACATCTCTAAGTTACAGATCTGCGACAAGGTCGGCAAGAAGGATTCAACTGAACAGATCCAATTCTCTCCAACACAAAAGGTGAAAAGTTTAAAGAAGAAGAAGAGATCCTAGAACACAAACTGCAAAAGAAGACGACAATCATTCCCCACTTCCAGAAAGAAGGAAAAGAAGATATTTTTTTGCAGTAGGTGATAGTGTAAATGGTTTGGTTAGATATATAGTTCAAGCCAACAACCTAAAAACCCACAGCCAATCCTCCCAACCAAAAGAGGAGTGAAAGAAAATTGCAAACTTGAGCATTCAGCAAAGCTTTAAAGCAAATGTTAGATTGAAAGAAAAGGTATCACAACTAAAGAAAAAGGAAAAAATAGGGAAAAAATCTAGAGGGTGAAGAGAGAAAGAACCTGGGCCTTGTGGGTCTGTCTGGAATCTGAGAGAGCAAAAAAGAATCACGGATGGACTAAGAATAAGATTCCTGGGGGAATTTGCAGCCGCGAAGAGATAGAAATGAGCAGCGGCGTCTGTGCTGCTACTGCTAACATGGAAAAAGTAGGAAATGGCAATCAATAGTTGAATTTTCTCCTATTCTTTTTCTCCTTTAGCAGCAGCAGTAGAAGAAGTAGTAGTAGTACAGATGCTGGTTTGGTTTGTGATCAAAGACATAATAATGGGTATGGAGGACCCATAATTGGGTACCAAGGAAACATTGTGTGTTTTTCAGTTTTTCGTTTGATTATAAGGTTCTTTGTCTGCTTTCAGCTTGGATTCATGTTCTAAGAAGCAAGAACTCTAAAAAATACTACTACTATTACAGGGCAGTAGGATGGGGGTGGGCGAGGACCGGAGAGCAAGTCCTCGATTCAAGTGCTGAGCATGAGGGAGAGCCAGGCCGGCGTTACTCAGAAATTACAGGCACTATTTTTTCATTGGTTTCTGTAGTTTCCCATTTTTCTGTCTTGATTTCAGGTTTTTCACCATTTGTGACCAAAATATAGATCGTTAAGTCTTCTCAAAATATAAATTATTTAATATATTTATAAGTAATTTTTTCCTCATAGTGTTACCTCTCCTTATTTTGATCATGATGAGAGAAACAGGACAAGAGAAAAAAGGTATTTTAGATATACTTTAAAGAAACAAATAATTATTTTGTTTTTAATAATATTAATATATGTATACACATCCAAAACGATAGTAACCCAGCAAAAAAAAAGTCTAAAACGATAGTATATCTTTTGAAACAAAGGAAGCATTAATTTCTTTCTCTTCTTTTCTTTGGCTTGGAATCTTAGAATTCAAAGTTTTAAAAATTTATTTAAATATCCACTCCTACGTACAAATGCAGTTGATCTACATTTATTGGAATATTATTCGATTTCAATGTGACATCTTTTTGGGCCGATTTCAGCACTTAATTATGGAGGAACAAAATTAGGGTTGAAGATACCAAAAGAAGCAATGCTCTTCAATGTATAAAATGATTAATTTGAAGATTGCTTCACATCTCAAATGATTGATGGAATTCTCAAGAAGATGTTGGGGGCATATGCACATTGTAATGTTATTTTCTTTGAGGCCAGGGGTATACTCCCAACAAGTGATGTACCATTTTTCATTTACGGTGTATTTAGATTGTGTTTAGTTAGGAGAGTTTCTATTTTGAATTTTGAAAGAATAAAGTTATTGAGATAAAGTAGTGGAATCTAATTATATATTTAGTTGAATCAAATATTATTTAAATAAACTTTAATTTTTTTTTCAATAGGTTGGAATCCTATGTAAGATCTTATATGACATCATTCATATAACTTTTTTTAATAAAATTTTTAAATTATAATTATACTATAAAAAGAATGTTACAAGGGATATTTGAGAGGATCAGACGCTTCGTCGCCATTCTTTGATACAATCTGCAAATTACATGAATTTCAAACTCATATATATACTACTAATGAACTCATCGAAAAGAAAATTGTGAAGTAGACATTCTACTTTTATTGGTACAAGGTAGGTGTATCTCAAGCAATTAAATTACATTTACTTTTTACCAAAAAAATTACTTTTATTTATTCGGTTGATAACCGGGTGGCGGTGGGTTAAGGTCAAAGATAAGAATGGTTACCGACTTACTTGGGGGAAATACTCCTGTGCGGTGAGTTACGGTCAAAGATAGCGGTAAGTTTGTCAGATGAGCGTAAAGTTCCAGTGCTGCACGTGCTGTAGTGCAGCACGTCCTCGACGAGATTTGGACCGTTGGATCTGCATGAAAATTTGATCCAACGATTCATATTTTTTGACCCCATGCATGTATTTTTTTAAAAAAATTAATAAATTTTCTCAGCCGTCGGATCAGATTTGAGAGATGATCCGACGACTGTTAATCCGTTCAGCACGTGCTGCACAGTAACCGGACCCGATGAGCGTAAAGTTTCAGTGCTGCACGCGCTGTCGTGCAGCACGTCCACGACTCCACGTGCAATACAGTAACCGGACCCGATGATGACCAATACGTTCTTCTTCTGACTTCCAAGGGTATGTACTATGCAGTAAAAAAAAACAACGAAAAGAAGAGACGGAGAGACAGAGAGAGAGAGAGAATTCTAAATGCATACCTGTTTTCATGGCTTCACATTCATAGTAGTGGACTGGTAACTAATTTGAACCTTTTTATTATTAATAAAGATTAAAATTGTAATTGTTCCTGTTTATAGAATCAAAACAAATGCTCTTCACCTAATTTCGGTATAAGCACACTTCTAGCTCATAGGGTTATTCTTGTTTTAAGGTGAAATTAGATATTGTTTTAGTTTGAGATTTTTTATTATGAGTTTTGAATGAAAATTTATTTATGAAAAAAGAAATATAATTTAAAATAAAAAAATGATTATTTTTAAAAAATATTTATTTTAAAATAAATTTGAAATAAAATATAAATATTAAATTCTGAATTATGAATAGTAAGTTTATCTGGTGGAGTCAAAAGTAATGATTTTGGCATGCTCTAAATAGCTAAAGCACATCATGGATTAAACACAAAAACAATATGGTTTAAAAGCCATATTTTGTGAAGCTTTTGTTGTTGTTGTCGTCGTCTTCTTTCGAATAACTAGGGCCGATTAAATGAATTTCGAACCCTAATTATCACCGGAAACACGCTGTTTTTAAGAAATGATGATTGAACTGCCTCCAAAAGTCTCCAATAAATGGAGCAGCGTCCATCACAACTATGAGGGTTGCCATTACCGAAAGTGAAAAAGAAACAAAAATGGTCGAAATTTTATGATTGCCTTGCTTTTCAAAGAGCCGTAATGAATTGAAGAAGGTCCAGCAATTATTCATCTGCCCATCAAATCAAATGAAAAAAAAGCATACTTCCTACTACCCAGGGTAAGATTATCATTTTGGGGACAAGTGTCTTCATCCTGGGCGGGGAATAGTTGTGGTCACAATTTCTTTTCCCTTCTTTTTTCACTGACCATCACAATAAGTATATTTGCACAACATTTTATTACGTAACACAATATAAAATTTTTATTTTTGAATCTTATTTTTATTTTTATAAATAATTTTTTCTCTCTTAATTTTTTAAAATAAAAAATTTAAAACTAAAATATTATTTAATCCCACCCGAATATAATTAGATAGAATTTAATTTTAAAATTTTTATTTTATATTTTATAAAAATTAAATTATTTATAAGAAAAAATATATACTTACAATTTTAATTTTAATTTTAAATTTAATAATATCCAATTCCATAATATTCTATAATAGTAATCTATAATAGCGGTAACTTTTTATATTTGTGACCCTCATTGTATATATAAAAAAAAAAAGAGTAGACTTGCGTTTCAAATATTAAATAAATCTCAGCGTTACCCCACAAGCACGAAATGTCGAGTCAATGCAACCTTTTCACTCCTTAATGCTAAGTTTAATTGGGGTAAAAAGTAAACGTAAAAAATGAGAGCCATAATTGTTTTATTAGGGTGGTAAAGAATAAGGAAAGTAAACAAGAAGGCGGCGAAATTAACATTTCTTTCCCTCCCAAAATGGAGCATTGAAAAAGAAAAAATGAGTTAAGAACATTAATTACAATTCTAACCTTATTTTTTAGCAATAAAAATTAAATAAAAGAGAAAATGAGTAGTAAAGAAGTAAAGCAAATTAATAATTCTCTTCCTCCCCCCTTGCCACTCAAACGAAAAGAATGCAGAAGAAAAAAAATCTTCCCTATGTGAAGTATTTGCTGTCTCTCCCTCCTATTTCACCCAAAAAAAAAAAAAAAACCAAGCCTAAAATCTAAAGCGTAATATTGAGACTATCATAAATACTCGGAGGGGTAAAACAACAGTTTTGTAAAAGAACGTTAGAGTTGTAGGAGTAGTAACCTTTAAAAGGGTAAAATTGGAACTTTGATAAAGATTAAAGTATAATTTCAAAAACCAAAATGCCTGAACAAGAAGTTGGTCAAAGATTCTTCGTATTATTTCTTGTGTATTCAGAATTTTATCTTTACGAGTTACGGCCCAAATAATTGATTCTTTTTAAACACGTACAAATTTGCCATATCTATCTAATTGTTCAACTTAAATTCTTAATTATTAACATTTATTATTTTCTATATATATATATTTAAACTTCGATATCTACCTTCCTATTTACAAGTATTATTTTGAAACCCAGAAAGCAAAGTCTTGGCTGTCTCTACCAAGAAACCAAAAGCAGAGAGGTCCTCTTCCTCGCTACCTACGGTTGGTCCCTGGGATCCTTTCCAAAGTGGGAAGACATTTTCACACACCTATGATTGTGGTCCTATTAGATCCTAAATCTCAAGCCCTTAAACCTTACTTGAAGAATGACTCAGTGCTAATGATATGCTGTTAAACCAAAAATGGAATTGGAATAAACTCTCATTTCATTTACCAACCCCACTTAAACATCTAGTTACTTAGGAACATGAACATCTTCAATCACGGTAAGACTCTGCATCTTGATTTTTTATCAAATCATTCGTGATGGTATAGATTTGTTGGACTCTCCCTCTCATGAGGATACGGTGCATCTGGGTAAGGGAGGAGTTGGAGGAATATTTAGAAATTCTTCAGGTAATTGGTTGCTTGGATTTCAACAGAAATTTTTATATTGTACTAACATTCTTGCTGAATTAATAGTACTATTGCTATTTCGTCAGGAATCCAAAAGTTGGAAATCAATTCAAATTCCGTTGTAGCTATTCAGTTAATTCATAACTCAGTTTGCCTAAATATGCAAGTCTATTATTTGATTGTAAGTCACTACTGCAGAAGATCCCTCACTGGAAACTAACTCACGCACTGAGAGAGGGAAACCAAGTATAGTCTGATACTCTGGCTAAGGAAGCGGTGGATTTAGAAGAATATAGCATATTATTGTATATATCACCCCAGAAAATCTTCTTTCTATTTTGCTCTCTGATAATATGGGCACCCAAGACAATGTTCGTTGGCTTTTGTTACATAATAGGGTTGCTTTGTGTTTTGACTTCTTATATGATACTACTTCCTTAACTTTACCCAAAAAAAAAAAAAAAAGAGTTGTCTGGTTTTCTTTTGGGTAATATCACGAAATTGAATCCCCGCCACAAGAAAATGGACAAAAATGCTTGTCAAAATTCATAAGTTATACAAGCAAGATTGGCACACATTATTATTCGGTTGCATGTGAGGATTGCTCTGAAACAAGCAAATGGCATGTGATCAAAGCTTCCACCATTTTCTTCCCTAGAAAAAAAATATAAAAAAAAACTTTCTGCATTTTATGTTCTCTCTCAATCAATATTGCATCGACGTTTGCCTCTAATCATGTGATATCCCATACCTGCATTAATCAAAGTTTGCCAGCAGCTAAGCAATCGTCTTAGGGCTTATTAGTTAGTACTTGTACGTGTGTAGATGTTCTAATAATAATTCCTTATAGATGGCTTATATAGGGTCTTTTCCATTTTCTTCTTTAGTGAAATGAGTAGGTCTTTGAAATTTTACCTCCTACTAATAAGTAATAATTCATCATGTACCGATTATTGGTTCTTCTCCTTTTTGTTCTTAATGAAGGGAGTAGGACTCGGAACTCTTACCGACCAGCACTACAAAATTTTGCTTCTTTTTAACTCACTTCATTTTAAAATATAAGTCACCTTATCTTTCTACACAAGAATTAAAAGTTATAAAACAATGAAACGTTTGTAAACAAAATACTTTCTACATCCTTACAAAACACAGAGAGAGAGAGAGAGAAATAAATTAAAAGAAAGAGGGAATAGAATTGAAATAAACATTGATAAATACTCCATAAAAAATAAAAAATAACTTATATTATGAAACAATTTCTTCCATCTAAAATGATTTAATTAAAACCAAGAGAGTATTATGAAACATTTATCTGAATTGACAACAAAAACAATTGGAATTGATCTCTCTAAGCTCTGGCGTTGCAAGAGA
Organism: Rauvolfia tetraphylla; assembly: GCA_030512225.1. Classification (NCBI taxonomy): domain Eukaryota; kingdom Viridiplantae; phylum Streptophyta; class Magnoliopsida; order Gentianales; family Apocynaceae; genus Rauvolfia; species Rauvolfia tetraphylla. The sequence goes on along the minus strand of JAJQKT010000045.1, from coordinate 7,295,169 downwards.
ATCCATTCGACCGTGGAAGTACAATACTAGCGTTTAGGTCTTTTGCCTCTTTTTCATTCTTAATAATTAACACCAATAAGTGAAAACGAACACTAGAGCGAAGATTCCAATAGAGTATGCAAATCACAGCATTAGCCCACAGATCACATTTCAATACTTGAAAGAGGGTCAAGATTGACGCCTTAAAGAACAAGGAAAGAAAGAAACAAGAACCAAAAGGAAATTGGTAAAGATAATGCTGACCAAACTCTGCGAACACTTATTGGAAGTCCACATTTGGTAATCAATGGCCTTCATTATTGTTTTCCTTTATGTAGATTCTATCGTCCTTCTCAGTATTCTCATCACTATTTGAGAATCATTGCAGCAAAAATTAGTTCAGTATTTAATCCTAACAATGAATAATTGAACTCATCAAAGAGCCGGAACAATTGCACTACGGACCACATGCCCCTGAGAAATAATTTCACTATAAATAATAAAAAATTGCCTTAAGGAAGAATATGCATCATTTGTCACATTCATGAATGCCACCCAGCTGGAACCTCCAAGGCAGCTAGAGGGGGAGGCGAGGAGGCAAGAGGAACTTAACTCACTATACTTACAATGCTTAGAAATTTTCCTATCTCTCGCCAAGAGGAAAAACAAAAAAAAAAAGGAAAAGCAAAATGTAGATAGAGCGGATATATATATAGGGTGGTGAAAGTATAGAAGCTTAGAGAGCACGAGAGGATACTACATAGAAACTGTGACAAACAGCCAAAACACTACCAACCGCTGTAAAGAACCGGCACTAGGTGCTTTCTGCTGGAAGCTCACCAACGCTTCCAATCCTTTTCGCATATTTGGGCCTCCACTCAGTCCTTCCCTTAACAATCTCCGCCCCGCTTTCGAGACGAAGCAAGTGCTGGCACTCAACAAAACCAGCATTAGCCAAGTTACCAACATCATTGCCCAGTACAGAAGTCAGGGACTGCACCACACAGTCCCTGAGGCACTCCCTCCTGTACTCCAGAGTCAATGCAGCAAGCTCATGAGTCTCCAACAAAGAAGCTGGAGCACTCTGCAACATCATAACAGCATCTTCCTTAGGTTGCAACCATGCAAATTTAATCAAGAAGGGCCAGAAATTCTAATTTAGTAGTACTATAATAAGCCTCTCTGCATTCAAGAGTCAATCATGATCTCATTCTAGTGTATCACGAGTTCCTCCAATAAGAAAACCCAGTAGAAATTTGAGGGAGAAAGGAAAAGGAGGCAAGACTAGGTAGACGATTTCAACTGCATTCTAGCACTGCAGCTGAAAACTATATATTCCTGATAGCTTAATTAATCCATCACAAATAAGTGATGCATCCCTATTCCCTTGCCGAACCTCACATATCCAATTCACCATAGTTTGGTATTATAAACATGCTAATAAAATTATTGATTTGGTATTATAACAATAAGATACTTTTATCAATTTGAAAATACCAAACCTCAGCTCTTATTTGAAAATTAATGAAGGTGGGCCTAAAACTCCTGGAAGTTGAATCTACTTTTAAGCTCATTTACAAGAGTTCAGATAAGAAATGTTGAATGACCTTTAAAGTCAAATGTCCCAGAAGCAATTGATCCACTAAAATTTGGAGATTGTAAAAAATGGAGTTTTCTCATAACAAAGAGACCACAAAAGGGAGAATAAAAATAATAAGGGAAAAAATGCTTACCTCCAGGATCCAGCCAACATATTTCACATTATTCACATGAAGGTTCACATCTAAGTCGCTCCATCTTGGCTGCAAGAATTTAAACAACAGCCATTTAATAAACAGTGAATCAGAGAGGAGGACCGCTAAAGGAGATGACAAGGAATCATCAACCAGAAAGAATGGGCTCTTACGGTTAAACCGGAACGAATGTAGTCAGCTGATTTGTCATCAAGTTTTGGTAGCTTCCTGCTGTCTTCGTCCACAACAGGGGGTGAATCCACAAAGTAGCTTGATATTTCTGCTCGAACCTCATCTGGAATTTTAGCCAATCTCCTTGTCTCTTTATTCATCATCACCCATAGACTGTAGTAAAAATAGATCATTCATTAGGGAAGTTTAGAGGTTATCAATAATTGAAGTGCAAAACATGCTGGCAACAATAACCAAAGGCCCATAATTCTAATAGAGAGAGAAAGAAAGAAAGATGATAATATCGGTATAACTTTTATGAAATCAAAATGCAAATTATCATAAAATACTAAACCTACCTAGAAGCTCTTGTTAATATTTCACCCGTTTGACTATCTCGGACAAGCCAATCTCGACGCATTCCATTCTTCCCAGATGCTGCTACCCAAGTGTCCACTTGAACAACATCACCCCTGTAAAAATAATACAACAACTGAGACTATCTTCCCCTCTAATTTAAATCACATGTATGCATTTAGACTTATTATCCGGTCATCCTAGAGGCAAGATGACCTACCAAAACCAAGGGGTCAAAAAGAAAGTTCCCAGCTGATGATACTGCTAGCCATTCAAATGGCATTGATTCCAGAAACAAATCAGGCAGTACATTGCAACAAGAACATGCATCCATATGCTTTTCATGTGCAAATCCACTTATACACGCACATATAGTGAGGGGAAATAGAGGGGAAAACAATGAGATTTACACAGCGAGAACACAGATCAAGGAGAATTTGAGGAAAGAACAATTATAACCGACTGTTTATATTCTTGTCAACCAGAGGTAAGAAAAGCCCATTGCATGTCCTGGCATTGAGGAACTAAAGGAACAGCTCCAAGTGATGACCCAGAGTTACATTTTTCAACTCAAGCAAGTAACTTCTTCTTTTTAACAAAAAAAGCATATAGATAGATCACCAATATAAATCAAGCCACTTACAATGAAATGCAACCATGGATATAATTGCCATCCATAGATGTGCATGTCAACACTCGATGAACAATTTACAAATTAATCAAATAAAACAGCTATGTGGTTTTCAATGACATATAAGAATCCAACTCACCAAGTAGGATAACGGTCCACCAGAACCTGCATTTTGGACACCACCCAAATTAAATTCCGTTTGGACATCTCTGGTGTCGAACCAAAGCCACCATCAAGCAGTCCAGCAGTTTTTACATGGTTAAGTGCAGTTTCCTGTAGAAACATCTAAATATTGTAAACAGGGAACAGCAAAGACAAGCCACACAGTAAACTTCTAGCATAATAACTACCATTCGTTTCAAAACTTGGAAAAACAGAACTCTGAGAAAATCATTTTATTACCTGCAGATGATTCATTACTGTTTCTATAGACGCAGTCCGATCAGCACCTATTTCATACGATCTGATGCTGAAATTTTGGCGGAAAACAAGCCCATCCTGCACAATCCTGCCTATGCCAAAAGGATCCACAAGCACATCAGGCCGCTTGGGCTTCCAATCAAGCATCATCCACTGTTTCTCAGCTGCCAAGAAAATAGTAGTAATAGCAGCAAGAAGCATGCTCCAATCAGGCAACGTATTGATAAAAGTCCTTGGTGGAGGGGATGATATCACCTCATCATCATTCTTATGGCCTTCCATGACGCCAACCTTGGTTCCATTGACCTTGGAAGGAGCATGTGCATTGGCCTTCACTTGGAAATTGCCAGCAGAGGTTGATTTTGACTTAATCCCACGGGCATCCACACTAGCAGGTATGCTTCCCCCAATCTTTCCAGAGGATTTGGCACCCGGCTCAGGAGCCACAGGAAAAAATGCAGAAGTAGCAGCAATAGCAACCATGATTAAAAGTTTTCAAACTACCAAGATGTTCAGTTTATATAGGAGATCAAAATACTGAATATTTGAACTTTTTGCAAATTGGAAGAGTTAAGCAAGAACGGTCCGAGGGTCAACTAGATGCACCAGAAAGTGGCATGTCTCGCCTGCATAGGCAATAATAAACACATCAGAAAACAGGTAAATATTCTACTTAATTTCCGGAATAAATCTGAGAAACAGCAAACAAACATTCCACTTCGGACTATCAAAGCTCAGTGAAGATATCAGACGTAAATTATGGCAAAAATATATAAACTACAGAGATTAAAAGGAAAAAAAAGGAAAGAAGAAAGAGAGACCACATCGCAGTGTCTCTAGACAAGAAAATGCAGGAAATAAGCAAACTTCAAAATACGCAATGCTCAGTTAAAATAGTCGACAACAAAATTTTTAAAAAAAAATTAATTGAATCTTCGTCTAAAAAACTATAAAAGAAACGCGTTTTTGAAAATAATAGTAAATAAATCAATAATGCAGACAAGTAACCCACCGCTAAGCAAGTCAAATTTTCTAGAAACAAAACGAAAACATACGAAAACGCTCTGATTAACGAAAGAAAAACAAGAAGAGCAGATCTGAGCATTCAATGGCGAAAAACGGACCAGTAACAGCACCGCATTACTTCCAAACTCCAAAAAAACACACTCACCAGTATACCCCTCCATCTTCTTCCATACCGCACCATAACCCAGCAGAATACCCCGAATCTTCCAGATCAATAAATTTGAATTCAAACGAATACAAAATTCGAATATTGGAGAAGAACATAACAAAAGAACTAACCTTTTCCACTCGGAAGCCTCCAGAGACAACAATGAGAATAATAATCAATGTCTCTGAGAATATACTTTACAGAAGGAAAAAACTTTAAAAAACAAGGCATCCATCTGTGATCTACAAACCCGTTCTAGGAGATTCTCTCGGTTGCTAGGGTTTGCGAATCGTATACAAATGGCGATTCTCCTCTATAAGTATTTTTCCTCTTTTTTGAGAGTTTCGGAAATTCACTAATTTATTTTTAATTTTTTGAGGTTTTTTGGAAACAGCTAGGAAATGTAGAGAGAGAAAGCGAAGAGGAGAAAAGGCAGGGGCCAGCGGATTTTAAGTGGTAGAGCTGTGGCGTCGAGCGACTCCATTTTATAGTATCCACCTGGCCTCCCGCCTCTCATTTCAATCTCAACATTCCCACCCTGCTCAGGAGTTTATTTTCGATCCTGCCCCCTACATTTTCCACCAGTTTTTGTTTGCTCCTTTTTCTAATTTTTCTTTTATCTCGTAGTAGTATTTTATTAGGAATCTTTCTGTGGCTTTCGTCCGAACTGCCAGGATGGATATGCAACGAAGCACAAAGTACACGTATTTCTGGGGGGGAGGGGAGTGGCATTTAAGACTTGGGTTCATTAAGTTCACTAGAAGTAGGGAAACAAACAGGAGATAAAATTTGTTGATTTTCAGCAATCTAATGCGAGTATTAATTAATTTTTTAAGTTAGGAGTTTTGTAACAAGTCAAATATTCGATTCTTAAGATTTATATTAAGAAAAATCGAATTAATCTTTTCTGGGTCATGTACTATCTGATATACTTTTAATATGAGATTAGATAGAGTTTAATTAAGAATATTATCTAAATTAGATTATACCACTTTTTTTTTTGCTAAGTTAGATTATACCACCTTTAGTATACTAAAGATTATTTTTCCTCTAAATGAGCCGATACATAAAATATTGTTCTTTATTTATCGTGATAATTAAGTGATTTATCAATTTAATTACTTCTTTACATTTTTTATAACACTATGTTTGGTCGGGGGTGGGAGGAGAGAATAAATAGGAAGAGAAAATAAATATGGAGGTATTTTAATAAATACAATTGTTTGGTTAGAGTATTATAAGGAAGATGAGTAAATATAGAGGCAAAGCCACATCCACATTAGCCAAATTAACCCCTCAAAAAGTAGAGGGGTTGAAAAATATTTAGTAAGTAAAGATCAAATAGTTCTTGAAATTGTTAACAAATTAATAATAATACATATATAATGGGTAAATAATAAAATTATCACAATTTCATTCATTTTTTACTTCAATCAAAACAGAAGAAATATTAATAATTTAATTTCCTCCTATTCATACAAAAAATTAAAATAAATATATTACTTTTTCAAGTAAAGTAAATTGTGCCACTCCTTTTTTCCTTTCCCGCCTTCTCTCCGAACCAAACAGACCCCAAGTACAAAGGACATAGAATCTTGATAAGATAATACAACATAGAATTTTGATGCCATTTTGGGCCTAAAGCGTTCAAAAATTATGTAACGCATACTTATAGAAGGGGCAAGCTATAGTAAGTATAATATTTTATTATTAATTTATTTATGGTTCATTTAGGCTATATAGATTCAACAATACAGTATAGGCCATAAACCTCTACATGCATAAACCAAAAAAAAAAGGGAAAAGAAAAGGCATAGACCATTATTTTATTTTCTTTCTTTTTAGTCAAATAGGGAATACAAGCCGTTCACTCATATTTTTCGTTTTTTTTCTTTTTTGGCTGAAATGGGTCGCATCTTATTGGCAATAAGCAATTGGCATCATATTTCCATAGAAACAGGTAGTAGGTGGCGGTTGCTAGTAAACAACACCAGACTTTTCTGGTGATTTTCACAGGCTGCGGGTTCTATTCAACTTTTTCTTTTGCTTCTTCTTGTGGGCTTCCACTACACATCAAAAAAGGAAAAAAAGAAAAAGAAAAAGTGGGTTCTACTTCATTTTAAAGTCAATTTCCTGATAACCAAGAAAATTTCTATATTTCTTTGACTGGGAGCCCCCACCATGTTAAACCGTAGTGGTGGTACATGCCCTCCTCTGCATGGGAAACCTTGGCTTGGACATCAGAACCATGGATTAAAGGGCAACTAAACAATCACTAGGAGTAAAGTACAAGTGTTATTCTTATTACAAATTATGATTAAAAAATAAATTCTTCTTATTACAAAAAAAAAACTTTATGTTAACTAGTCAGAGATTTAACTTCCTAGTTAAAAAGTCTCAATTTTTATTACTCAAAAAAAACATTATCAGCGATTATACATGTGTTCTTAACATAGCTAATATTTGTTTCAAATTCTGCTTTTACCTCTCCTTTTATCACTGTAACAAATCCTCCAATCATTTTTTCACTTTTTTCTTTGTGTACTATTTTATTTTAAATTTATTGACATTCAATTTATTGATAGATAGATTCTCAATTTACCTCAATTACACTTCCTGCACTCTGAAAGAGGTAAATAATTTACCTCAACATTAATCGATTAATTTTGGTTACTACAACGATATTAACCTAAAAGATGTGCAACGATCACGAAGCTATTGATTTCATTTTTTATTACAAAATATCAAAAATATTGAATCTAACAAATCCCCAACTACAAGAACATAAACATATCTGCTAAGTACAACCTCGTGTACACATTTTTCAGTATTGCGGACCTTTACAGTGCACAAAATATCAAAATGATTTCTTTTTTCCTGACACATTAGCTCATCAATTATGAGCATCAAATTCATAATCTATTAACTGATGAAGAGAGTTACTTTTTTTTTAATACAAAGAGAGTTTCTAAGTAATTCAATTTTTAAGTTATTACAAAATTATACGCACTAAATAGTGGGTGATTATTATAAATAAGACATAATAACCGCTATTTTAACACTAATTTAATGACAAAAAAATTAAATATTCTTTTTAGATGAAGAAGATGAAAATTCTACCAATAATAAAATTTGGTGTTGCAAATGCAAGGAAATAACAGGTTTTCTTTACCAATAATATGCAACAATTAATAAGTAAATGGAATTTTTTTCTTACGAGCGATATATATATATTTGCTGAATAGAGATTTAGCCTTTTATTCCATCTAAGTCAAGTTCGGAGAAACAACAGAAGTGCCACCCTTATAGAAGAGTGCGGCTGGGGTAGAAGGGATGGGGGAAGAAGCCCAGTACTTGTATTGTGCCTTGCCCATTTTGCAAGGTTATGGGTATTCCAATTACAATTCCTATGCACATAGTTGACCTTCCAATTAGGATTTCTATGCTCCGACTATCATCAATCTGTTACATTCCCATCCATTATTCTGCAGTGGATATGCCTGGAAGAGCTTGGATCACATTAAATGAGTCACCTTCGATATGACTTTTGAGTAGTGACTATCATCAGCTATTGAACGAGCAAGAACCGCCGCCTTTGCTTCTGCCTCAAATTTTGATCTGGCATGGCTTCTTTCGATCCAAGCTCCAGTTATATTGCCATCAGATACCAGCTTGGAAGTTCCGTAATCCAGCGTTGGATTTCCCATGCTTTGAATGCTTCCATTCGCACCTGCCAAAATGAACCAAACCATATAAAAAAAATGAGAGGGCATTTAATGAGTAAATGCTCCAAAGTTTCAGCTTCCCCATCACAGATTATACAACTGGCGTCCTCTAAGTTAAGGAATTTGTCAAGTCTAGTTTTGGTAGGAATTGTATCTGCCAGTATTCTCCACAACTTAAGAGCTCCCGAGATTCTTCCACACCTTCCTGCAAATAGGAGAATTTGCAATGAATTTCAGATACGTAAGTTTGATTTTCAGATATGAAAGTTGACCGAGAATTTTCCTAACTTGGAGGGTAGCCATATCGGGTAGTTGAAAAAAATCCCTTCTCCGCAGTGTCTTTACGTGCAAGTATGTCTGCCCATATCCAGGGGACTGAGTTGGTGCTTTTTTAACATCCCATTGTCTTTTCCGTCTAAGTTATTGGATATGATTTGAGTTCCTAACTTTTATTTTAAATTTTATAAAAATAAATTAATTATAAAAAAATATAATTTAAAATAAAAATTTTATATTAAATGTATATTTAGATTGGGTTCCGTAACGAAACCTAATACAAATTTCTCACATGAGCCTCACTTTTTTTTTCTCACAAAAAATTCTCTTTCCCGAAACTCAAAATAAAAAATTTCAAAATAAAACACTATACAATCTTATCTTAATTATGTAAAAAAATTCAATCTAAATACATTTGGATGATAATAGAGATGCTATCTATAGAAGTGAACCATCCTACGCAATACTTGTACTTCCCTACCTACTTATCCTATTATTCATGCATGTCGAGTCTTTTTTTTTTTTTCCCTTCAAATTTTGTTTTTCCCTTTAATTTCATGTTTACGGGGGTAATTTTGAGTATTTATTACGATCGACTTGCATGTGAAGAGGCACTTCAATTTTTAGTTCTCTTGTGCAAAGGGGCCGAAGTATTTAATTTAAGGATACTACAAGGACATAGTGAGGGGCCATATAGCGGTACTAGCTATTATTTTCTGTACAAAATTTGGGCCACTCATGAAAAATAAGAAGCTAACGTCAATGTCAAAATTTATTTAGACAAAAGAAAATTAATACAACATGATTTGAACTATATATGTAACAAAATTCTATAAAAAGAAATAATAATATTATCTAATAAAAAGAGAAAAATTCTTCATAAATTAAGAATTAAACTCCTAACTTGTATCAACACTTACCACTCGAGTAAAGCATTGCGGCTTTGCAAATGTAAATTGTTTTTAAATTTGAGTAGATTGGAGATCCTTTGGTTTCTTCCTTCTGCTGCCTTGATGAGGCGTTAAGTGGTCACAGTTTTGCTTGGCATTTTTAGTGGTAGCCTCTGATCAACCTGAAGTCTCCCCTGCATGCTTGCATTTCAAAGTTGTATTGAATATCAAATTCAGACTTTGAGGATCGTTCATAATTTATTTTTCACAGTATTCGAGTACTCTCAAGCTATTTTGTCTTAAAAAATAATGGAATTAAGCAATTAATTGATAGTTTAACAATCCAATCGTTTACTCGTTGTTCAGAAGGTTAATGATTCAAAACCTTTTTAATATCTCAAGCTGTTTTGAATGAGATATGAGTAGTAAGAGAGTTGAAGCTTTTAACTTTTTCCTAACATTGGGTTTATTATTCGTTTTTTATGGGTAATACTCCTACTTTACTATAGTCTAATTGTAATTTTGAGTTGTACTTAAAATCCAATGTTTACATTTAATTTAATAGTTAAGTACCTTAAAATAAGTTTAAGTTTGGCATCAGGATAAGTGTTTCTTTTTTCTTTTTTTAGTAAATCTTAGACTATTATTATAAAAGGGTATAAAAAAGTTATAGATATTTGCTTTGATCCACAGCTTTCCAAATTGGTAAATATTTTTTAATACTGTCTATATGAGTAGTAGGATGATGGGATAATTATTTTCTCCATCTCATTTCTAATGTTATATTAAAATATCTTTAAATAATTAACACTTTTTATAAAAAATTATAATATATTATATATCATCAATCAATCAGTTACATCACTATATATTACTTTTATATATTAAATATATATTATATATTAATCTATATATTTTTATTTTTATTATATTATATTATTTTTATGATATAATTTAAATTTTTCTATTCAAATTAATTATTATCAAAAGAAAAAAAATAAAAATACATAATTTTATATAATATAATTTAATTAATATATTAAATAATATTTAAAAAATATAAGGCGTGGAAAAGGTGGGAATTTCCTGTGTAGCTCTTGGCTAAGCCTAGTCTGGCACGCTGCTGGAGAGATTTTGGAAACCCACGGGGAGGAGCCAGAGCACGTGTCGGTGTGGCAGTCTCGTCATTTGAGCATCCTGCAACGACATTCGAGTAATTTCGTTGTAGGTTGGCGGGCAGTGCCGATGAATTAATTACGGAATCAATCTTGTCGTAGGTGGCGCTGCCAACTGACGTCCCCCTGTAAGACCTCTTCTCCAGCTGGCGTCATTTCGCTCTTCACACAATGGATAATAGATTAATTATTCTTTGTTATCCTAATAAAAAATGTTTTGGTGCTAATTTTAATCAAGCTTGTCTAAAATGAGATCTAGGAAGATATTATAATACTTAGTACGAATTACTTGTAATTTTTTAACACACTATAAATTGCATTTTGCTCCAATTGTGATAAGAGGGATAACTTATAAGGTTTAATTTAGACAAAGTTTTATTTCAAAATTATCCTTAAAATTTTAAATGCGAGATTCTTATCTCATTTCACAAATAATTATAATTTTATAAAATTTAAGATAAAAATTTAAAATCAAACTCTATCTAAACATACATTCAATAATTGGTTACTTCTATAAGATATACTAAATCAATAAAATATGCAACATAATTTTATTTAGTTTTCAGTTCAAAATTTTAATTTTTTATTTAGTTTTAATTTTTTAAGATAATCAAATCGAACTATAATTTTAATAAAATCGAATAGATCAAATCGATATTTTTTTTGGTTCGTTTGAATTGAATTTTTTTGAGCCTTGACTTAATTAAAATTTAATCAAATTTTTATGGTTTAGTTGTTATTATTTGAGTTTATTTTACCTAATTTATTTCTTGTCTAATCCAAAACATTATCTAAAACTTAGTTAAACTAAACATAAACTAAGGATTAATGAACATAATAAAATAAAATTGATTTTTCAGATCAATTTTCGATTTCAAATCTAAGACAAAAATAGAACCAATTTACACAATCTATATACAAATTGAACTGAGCCAATTTGTCAAAAAAATCAAACTAAAATTAGAAATTGGGTTCAAATTTTCGATTTGAATTGAATAGTAAGCACCTACTCTGACTTATTAACTACTCCTTAAACAATACTAGACTATAGTTTCTAGAGTTTTCAAGAGCAGCATAATTATGCACAATTATCATTCCAATGGTGGGAGCGGAGGAGTACTTTGGAATTCTGTAATATCTTTAACCATTCAATTTGTTAGAAAGGTCTTCATAAATTTTATTCTATTGTCTTTGCAAACACTTTTTCAAAAATTTCATAAGATTATTTCATTAAATATGTTTTTGTCTAAAATTAAATATTCATTTTATTGTTCATAATAAATAAAAAATAAATATCTACTTTTAAATAAAAAAAATCTTCTTATAATTTATAGGAATTCAAGTTGCCGGTTCCACTTACTCCTACATCTGACTCTGAGTAGTCTTATTTTGGAATAAATACAGACCAAGACATCAAACATGTGAGAGTGTCACTGTCCCATCGCTTTTGGGTCTATTTATTAATTTAGGATGTATTTAGAAAGTATTTTATTTTAAAATTTAAATAAAATTTTAAGAATTTTTATTTTTAAAAAATAATTAATTTTAAATTTAAAAAACTAAAATTAAATTCTATTATTTGTTAGCTTAATTATTTATTACAAGGCAATTGATTTGGCCTAATGACGTCACAAGGTACGTAAAGAAAAAATGTGGCCCGTCAGGTGCTATTACTCTTTTGCGATTTCGCATCTGCCTGGCCTACCCGTAGAGCTTCCATCAGTCCTTTGCCCCGCGTTATTGGGACCGCAAGCCATGAGATTTTTCTCCCCTCACGTCAATACAAGTTCGCCTTTTGTTCCTTTCTTCGTCTTCAGCACATCAGTCTTCTGTTGTTTCGAAGTTTGATGTTATAGTATATTTATCTTTGACATGATATTATTGCTTATCTACCTATATATTAAATAGCTTATTGAAGATTTACTTTATCTTTATCCGAAAATAAAATTGGATCGTTAGATTGTGAAATGGATGGATGAGATGAGATCTCTCAATTCAGCCGCGAATTAACAGTGCAATTTTGCTTTGTCTTTATCTGAATTGAAATTGGACCGTTGGATTATAGAATGAATGGCTGAGATCTCTCAATTCAGCCGCGAATAGACAGTACAATTATGAACAGTGAAATTAGACTTCTTTGGTGATTCTTGGACCGTTAGATTGTGGAATGGATGGTTGAGATCTCTCAATTCAGCCATGAACAGTACAATTATTTACAAATAGTTTGCTAAAAATTTGATGAATTTTAAAGAATTAAATTATTTCAATAATAATTACTTTGAGCTCATGATAAAATTAAAAATTAATTTTATTTTTAAAAATTAGTATATAATATAATGCAAGAATTTTTTTGTGATAATTGTTTTGATTTTTTGTGTGTTTTACTTCAAAATATACTATTTATATTTTTATACGTCTGTTCGAATTTTATTATTTATGTTAAAAATAATTTAATTTACATGTAATTATGTAATTTTTTTATATAATTAATTTACATGTAATTATGTTAAAAATAATTTACTAATTAATTGTAATATAAAAAAGACAATGCAAATCGATATTGCGTTTTAGCTGAGAATTCAAAAAATTAGAATGCATTTAGAAATTGAGTCATTGAGGATACACAAGTCCATGTTACTTTCCTCTGTGCACTTTGGAGCATTTCATCAAGATGATTGTTTTTACCCAAAAAAAAATCATGAATATGATTGTGAGATAATTATATGAATTTTTCTGAACTTTTAATATAAAAATAATATGTTGTTGTATCAAATTGAAATTTAACATTAATTAAATATTTGTGTTACAAATAGTTTGCTAAAAAATTGATGAATTTTAAAGAATTAAATTATTTCAATAATAATTACTTTGAGGTCATGATAAAATTAAAAATTAAATTTTATTTTAAAAATGAGTATATATATAAATAAATTAAAATAAAAAATAAAATACATATTTAAAAACACATATTATTATAACAATATATTTAATTTTTTTCTAACTTATGATAAGTATACAACATAATGCAAGAATTATTTTGTGATAATTGTTTTTATTTTTTGTGTGTTTTACTTCAAAATATACTATTTATATTTTTATACGTCTGTCTGAATTTTATTATATATGTTAAAATAATTTAATTTACATGTAATTATGTAATTTTTCTATATATAATTAATTATTATTCGTTGTGTGTATTATGATTTTGATAAATTTTATTTATGTGTTTTGTATAAAAAATAGGTTACTGTATCAAATTTAAATTGAATATTAAATATTGATGTTGCAAATAATTTATTAAAAATTTGATGAATTTTGAGAAATAAAATTGTTTAATTAATGATTGCTTTGAGACCATAAAAATTTTAAAATAAAATAAAAAATAAATATTTTAGTTTAAAAAGTACATATATGTACAAATAAATGAAAATGAAAATTATAACATATATTTTGAAGTGATGAGATTGATGGCTTAGATTTGACAATTGATCCATCAATAAACAGTAAGGATTTGTGAATTAATTAATTGGCTTAACGAGAATCTGTATTGATTTTGGTTTGTCTGTGAGAATAAAATTAGACAGTTGGATAATGAGTTCGATGGCTTAGATTTATCAATTGATAAGCATTGGATATGAGGATTTCGATTGATTATGGTTTGTCTATGAAGACAAAATGCGACCGTCGGATGCTGAGATCTACGGTTGCGAGTTGTCAATTGATGCACATATCAACAGTGTGGATTGATGGCTTAATGCAATTTGTTCATGCGTTGAGTTTGGATGCTAGAAACAGCCACTAAAGAACGCAATTAGCATATGCGTTCAATAAATTAAAAATCACTGGTCGTGATCTGCATATGTGTTCAGTTTGCGAAGTGATAGTAAAAAAAATTAAGAGGCAATGTTACATTGTGTTCTGAGCAAAACGTTTGTTTGTTTGGATGGTAGATATATCTAGAGTATTTCAAGGATTCAATATTTATTATTTGATTAGACTAAAAAAAATAGAACAGTTGAACACTTGTAGATTTTATTCAACAAAATGCTAGATATTTCTTTATTAATTAATTAAGATAATCAATATATAGGTGGAAAAAACAAGAACATAAGACACTTGTAAAATTTATGCAAAGACTAGCATGAAAATAGGATACTTGGCTATCTTCTTCAATCATCTACACTCTACATAAAAGATATATATTTATTTGGTTCATAATCATTTGTTATCAACAAAAAGAGGAAGCTGTTTCTTTCTTCTACAAATGTTCAGCAGCAACAAGTATATTTCCTCATGCTTTGCATGTTGCATTTATGTGAATTTTTTCATGGATGATGACTGAATATTCTTTCTTCTAGATGTTATTGACATACTACTTTCTTCAGTAAACAAGAACTTCACTTCACTTGTAGCTTGATAATTCATGTTCTGCCTTGTTTATTTTCACTGTTTTACTGCATCCATTTTTTTATTTTGCAATCCTGGTCCTAAATCATCTTTCTGCTGTAGCCATTTCTCTATTTTAATGCATGTATTTTTTTTTTACTTTGTATTGCTGATTCATTAAACTTACTGATTGCACTAATGTATCATTGTAGTAATGACTTTTAGTGTGCTGTGTTATACATCATAATGTCTCTTTGTGTCTTGTGTAATCCAATTGAATGTTTCCCTCCTCTTTAATCTGGCCTTCAAACCAGTTGTGTTCATAACATAGGCAAAGTTACAAGACCACCTAGACTCACAACATTCTAGACAAAATCATTGAATCTTGTAACAATTAAATTTCCTATTTGTTTCATTGTAATAAATTGTATGAAAATGTCATATTATAATTATGTACATAGGTAATACACAAATAGAAAAAATAAAAAATGTTTTCTTACCGGTATTGTAAAATGCTGATCATGCTAGATAGGCCTAATGAAACCACACAGATTATTCATGTTTTGTATATAATTTCTAATAACTGCAATGTATATATGAGGAACTACTGAACTCAATCACTTGCTGCCGTTACTCTTCAGTTTTCTGTTAGGGTCTATCCTGTAGAGGTACTCAAATTGGATTAGTGATCGATTTCTAGGTTTCGTCGTAAACCTAATTGGTTACTTCCAATTACGTAAATCAATAGTTCAAACCGCACTCAAAGGTAGGGCATTTCCCATTTTTATAGGAACTTCTGTACCAGAAACAATGGTATCTCCAATTATAGCCCCTCTGGGATGTAAAATATATCTCTTCTCACCATCCCCATAATGTATGAGACAAATGTATGCATTTCGATTAGGGAAAATAAAAATGAAAATATAAATACTAGATCAAATTGCTGAAATAAAAAATTATAAAAACATATGAGCAAACATAAAAATACAAATTAAAAATACAAATACAAGATTTCACCACAATGTGAAAACATAGCAAAAAATCCTACAAACAGGAAAAAAAATCAATAGAAGCATGTTTTTATTTTTACTGAAATCATTAAAAATAATTATAATACATACAGAATAAACATTACATCATCATAGTTAACCTGAAAAATAATATTCAATAGCAATTTTGACAGAATCTGTTAATGAAATGCCAAGCTTTTTTACAGATCTAATGATTTTGAGCTCACTTTCAAAAATTTGTCTCAGATTATTAAAATATAAACACAAGATTTCACCACAATGCGAAAACATAGCAAGAGAATTCGATAAACAAAAGAATTAAAATGAGTACAAAGATGTTCTGATTTCTACTAAAATCACTAAAAATATTGCAGTTGAGCATGTTAAACAAATAATTACAATGCATACAAAATGAAGATCAAATGGTCCCAGTTTTTAGCTCTGTTACATATTCAACGATTTTGAGCTCACTTTGCAAGATCCGACTCATATTACTTGTTTGCAAAATTTTTACGCGTAGATCGTGTACCTTTCTCTCCTGTCTGAGTTTCTTTTGCAGTGGAAAGAGAAGTGCAACTTGTTTTCTGTAAAGCTCTCTGGCTGAAAGTTCATTCCATGTGGCAGTGTCCATGGCTGGTGAGTGTTTCCGGCTTTATTATTTGGACTTCTATTGTGCTATAAATGCTGTCCTGATTCCAACTTCATGATTTGGGCTTTTAGTGCCTCATAAATGTTGTGGCTATGACTAAATTTTATGCCTTGTCTATTTACTTATTGTAACTAACCAATACATAATGTATTTTTAATATTTTTTGTATGTAAACTATAGCAAAAAAAATACACAGGATAGGAATAAAATTTATTTGTTTACTTGAAAATATTTTATTCAAAACATGTTTCAAAGTAGATTGAATAAAAATTAAAAAATGTTTAATCATGAAAAATATACTAAACATCAAATTAAAATCCATTAATTATAAAAATCTCACCAAACAAAATACCCGCGCATCGCGCGGGCATATAAACTAGTTTGCATAGAAAAGGAACAATCTTTCTGAGTCTCCCTTATTTCACCAAATAAAGCAAAATATATATGGCATTGGATCTTTTTGCAATAAAAAAAGGAATTAAGAAAAGGGACAATACTTTCTTAGGCTCATTAAAATTATTCACTTTAGAAGAAGTTTCCATTCATTAGAACATGCAACTTTTTCATTGTAAATTACAAGTAAAATACATTTTTAGATCTTCTTTCTTCGAGGGACAAAGAAGAAGGAAGGTGGGTTTTGTGTTGGTTGGCAGTTGGGTGCCCGGAACATACCAGAGGCCCGGCAAAGGTCATAACTCATAAGAAATACCAAAATTATTGGCAAACTATCTTACATCAATCATTTAATTCTTGTAAGTTTATTGTAGAACTTGCCAACCCCAAATTTCGGCATTGGGAGGCTCTACATCATTTTCTCATTGATTGGCATTGGGCGCCATTTTCTCATTAATTTTAATTTTCAAAATTATGAGTTAAATATTTAAGGTGGAACGAAATAGAGTTTGAATTTAAAATTTTTTATTTTGAACTCTATAAAAATAAATTATTTTGTAAGAAAGTAAGTAAGATTAAAAAAATATATTAAGCTCTGTAATTAAAATGAATCTAAAAATACTCTTAAATGATACTACTAAACCAAATTTTACTTTTCCCTATCTAAATCACGAAAAGCTCAATCATAAATTGCCTTAACTACAAGCTTTTCCTTTCCCCACCAGAGGGGAGAACGGTAGGTGGTGGCGTATTGGCATTGAGATTTGCCATATCCGTCTTTAAAATATCAATTCAGGTTGCTTGGATAACCTTCCTATTAGAGGAAAAGAATTTAGTTAAACCATACATAAACCCTTTGCTTAATTAAATCACAAAGAGAAAATGGTCAAATTTCGTGTGCCCTCCTCCGCCTCCATCACAGGGTCAACGGAATGGCCGGCTAGTTGGCAGTCGCCTGTTCAGAAATTGGTCCACGGGATAAACATATCCGTCATGGCGAATGGTCTGGCCTTTATTTGGACACCAACTTATTCGAAAAACTAATATAAAATTGATATGCATCAGTTTAGCTAGAGGAGGGATCTGACTTGGGAACTTGGTTGAGTATGGGAGTCTGAGTAAATTAAAGAAATTTTTTTGGATATATTAGGGGGAAAATAAAGATTTTATGAATCAAGTGTCCACAAAAGCAGCCAACGGTACATTGTTCAACAAAATTATTAAGGGGATGCTCGCGTTGATTTTTTTATAAAAAATTATTTTTTAATTTTCACTTTAAATTTTACTTTTTTTAACAGATATTTTATTTTTATAATTTCTAATATAATTCAACTAAAACAAATCAATCCAATCTCACTCTAAACCAAACAAAAGAAGAATAAACCTTCCACACTCCAAGCCCTAGTTTATTCTAATCTCTATTATCATTTTTTCTTTTCCTCTTAAATGGGTTTACTGGTTTTTATTTTGCTTTTGGGAAATAAAATAGTCCAATCAAGAGCTACACTTGTCAAATAAGATGCCATGGCCATTTGGATTGAATTTCTCTATGAAACTTAATACACATTTTCACTTTGAGTCCCGTTCTTTCTCTTATAAAAAATTCTTTCTAAAAAATTCAAAATAAAAAATCTCAAATAAAAAAACTATCTAATCCAATTTTTCTTAAGTGATCCTCTTTTTATTTTTAAAAAAATCAAAATATAATCTAAATAAGAATTTGTATCAAATTCAATATATTTTGCCTCACAAGGAACGTTTTTTAGTACTAAAACTAGTATGTGTCATGCCTTTTGTTTATACCTTTATTCAATCATGAATACTGTAAAGCAGTTATTCTACTTTTGCAAGAAATCCAATTAAAGGTCACTTGGAAATCGTATAGTTAGATTAGCGCTTGTTATCTGTGAGAGCCGTGAAACCGTCAAAGTTGCCGAAGATTGAGCCCATATTTCTGGTTAAAGGTACATATTCCTAAATTATTTTAATAAGTTAATGAATATATTGCTCATATATTTACAGTTTGACTATAATACAAATAATTTTTTTGAGTATGTGTTGAACAAAATTTTAATTACTATATTTTAATTTGAAGGTTAAAAATTCACACGTTATAAATAATTACTCACTCCATAATTGAATAATTATTTTACTAGTAATAAATAATTATTTACTTAAATTTTTAATCGTTGAATCAAAATCTAAAACCTAAAATCTATTCAACATGAATTAAAAATAATAATATGACCGGTATATTTAGGTGTTTGCTTTCAAACTTCTAAAATTTTCAATCCGCTACATCAGGTGGGATCTAACTAAATGCTCGTCTGACTTGTAGTCTAGGAGACCAGTGGTCTGGCAACTTAAAAAATCAAAAAGAAAAAGAAAAAATCTAATGGATGTGAGTTTCTTCAAAACTAACCAATAGAATTGACTATTAACAGCTCTATTCAGCATATCTATATATATATATATATATATATATATATATATATATATATATATATATATATATATATATAAAGTCATCTCTTTCATTTATAAGTATAAAGTGATAACTTATTTATAATCATATATATTTTGTACATTTACGTCAAATGAGAAAATGGGCCACTTGGTCCCCAAAGTACGGAACAAAGTCTTTTATATCCTTAATATATTTTTTTTCAGTTAGAACAATCTCCAATATATTTAAGATTAGCAGAAAAGAGTACTACCATCACTCATTGATTTGCTTTCTAGTCATTAAGTATGCAATGATCAAGTGCTCAATTTTTAAGGATAAAATTGTCACCCCATCAAGATCCATAACTGTTAATAGAAATAGGAAATATAATTTTTGGATATTGATTTTGAATTGCTTGCTTGCTTGAAATGAACTTTCAGTTGATCATTTTCCTACTAATTCATACAATTCGAATGCAAATTATGACCATTTCAACACTAACGATAATTACAGTGACAATTTTACTTCTAAAAGTTAAGTGTATGATCGGAGCTAAGAAGAATAAGTGGTAGTTTTTCTGTCACTCCTAAAACATTACTATGTTGGTTGATAAAAAAAATTGAAAATGTAAAAAAATTTTGTTTTATACTTTGAGGACCAAGTGAGCCATTTTTTCTTAAATTAAAATAATATATTCAACTGTAAATAGAAAAGTACATCAAGAAAATTAGGGTGTATTTGGATTGGGTTACACTACGGAACCAAATACAAATTTCTCATCTTGAATATCATTTTTTTTTTCACAAAAAATTATCTTTCTTAGAACTTAAGGCAAAAAATCTCAAAACAAAATGTTATCCAATCTCACTCTTATCCTGTTTAATTAGGATGGTGCAAACGAGTATTTCCACTTGAATCTGGTGCTCCGAATTAGATGCGATTTCCTAAGCCCCAGGAACTGCTAAGAAGTAGAGGGCAGCAAAAATTTGTGCAAAAGCTTTTAATCAAGCATAATCTATTTCGCATGGACCGGAAAGTTTGATGCCAAAACTAACATCAGAATAGGTTGTTGCCTAAATATTTTTGTCTTGATTGTTTTTTAAACTAAATTACTTTTGAAAAGAAAGAAAATAGATAAAAGACCTTATGTTTTGAAACAAAAAGTTGTTTGAACGAAATTAAATTCTATGTAACATGTTGAGATATTTCACATTGGTTATATAAGAATTAATTTCTCCTTTCTCTCCTAAGTTACTTTTTAGGAGTGGAGTTAAATTTAAGTTTAATTTTTCAATATAGTATCAGAGTAATGTTGATACTTTTTGGGAGTGGATTCAAGATTAATTTTTCAATATGATATTAGAGTAATATTAGATCACTGATCAATTTCCAAACTTTACATCACAACACATACAATCCTGATTGTAAAAGGAGGCATTGTTGGAAGTGGAGTTTGATTCAAATTCAATTTTTCAACATAAAAGGAAAATTATTAGTTTTAGAAGCACAAGTGATTAATGTTGTCCTTGGAAAGTAACTCAACCTGAAAAAAATTTATTTTAGCAACTCAACTTGAAAAAATATATATATTTTTTAAATCTATTGACTCTGCGTTTTATTTCACAAAACAATTCACTCTTATAATTTTTAACACATACTCAATTTAAAACAAACCACAATCCAAAACACTAAACAAAAAATGCGTTTTATGTGTTCTGTGTGGGGTGGGGGAGGGGGCGTCGTATGTCGGTTTTCCCTTCCCCTCATCTTTGTCCCTGTTTTCTTCGTGTCCTTTTAAAAAGAAGGTGAAGGAAGAAAGGAGCCCCGAAAATTGATTTTGGGCTTTTCCTTTTCTTAACGAAGATTGCGTAGATTAATGTAAAGTGGGAAACATTTTTCATGAAGGAGGAGCCTTCTATTAATTTTGATTGGTTTTCTTTTGAGATTTTTTATTTTGAAAATAAAAAATTTGAGTT
Organism: Rauvolfia tetraphylla; assembly: GCA_030512225.1. Classification (NCBI taxonomy): domain Eukaryota; kingdom Viridiplantae; phylum Streptophyta; class Magnoliopsida; order Gentianales; family Apocynaceae; genus Rauvolfia; species Rauvolfia tetraphylla. The sequence continues at coordinate 7,273,778 of JAJQKT010000045.1, read as the reverse complement.
AGTATAGAAGTAGAGATGTGAGATCAAGAGTGAAAAAAGTGCAAAAAATATTTTTTTTTACTATTTTGTAAAAAAGGAAAATAAAATCAATATTAGACTATCAATATAAAATTTTTTCCACAGGTATATGGAGTTATATCTAAATCCCGTAATCATAAATTAATAAACATTTAATTTAAATTGGAGACAGCAACAGACTCATTCGGGTCGCCTAAGAAATAAGATTGGATATGTTTCAAATCAGTTTTGTCACATTTATACTTCAAAGAAAAAGTTTTACAAGCTATTGACAACTGCAATAACTTCTTCAGGTTCCTATTAAATCAAGTTTCATCTTTATCCCTGCCGTTGGACAACTTGCAATACTAGATATACTAATAAGAGATATATGCATTGTATCTCAATCCTAAACCTAATCACTTTGGGCTCGATACTTCTTTTCACGAATAATTTATTTTTTCAAAATTCTTGCTAAATATATTTTAGTTGATGCTAGTTTTTGCAACACTTGGATGGGAGCGTGGGTTGCGTTTCTATTTGAAAATTTTATAAGGGGAGAATAAATGAATTCTAAATCTAAAATTTTGCTTTAGTTTTTAAATTGAAATGACATCTAATTTCACCCTAAACACAATCTTACTATACAAAGTTGTATAGTTCTAAACAAGCTTGGAGTTTTTTTCCTTGGTTGATGAATAAGCTTGCAATTGACGAGAAACTTTCTAACTAAGCTATTTTCTTCGACATAATGATGAGGGCTCCGTTGACAATACATTTTGCAATCTGAAAAGTAACCTAGCTATTGACTTAAAAAAAAACTAGCTACTATTGTTCCATCGAAGGAGTTGGGAACTAATGCAGCCAGAAAAAAGTATAGCTTGACATGGGATGGCCTAAACGCATTAGCTAGCTCTGTTTGATATCTATAATTGCCCTCTAAATCAAAGGCATCATTTTCACAAGAAATAAAAAAGAGAGAGAAAATCAAAGGCAGCCTTCAATCAAGGTCCTATCATTCAAAAAAGATTTAGTCCGAATCTAGTAGAATAATCAAGAATAGTAATTCAATATAAATTACATATTGACTATGAACTTACTCTCGCTAACCTTTGTCCGTGTTCCTTACGCATCGCTGGGATAATGCTATTTCCTCTTGAAAATCGTCTGAAAATAGACATGGAGGAGGACCAAATGCCTAAAGTTTCATTACAAACTTGAAGACATTAAAGCACCTGCATCCGTCAAAAGTATAAATGCCACAAAATTAGGTCTTGAAGCTCTACTCTTAGGTGAGGCAAGCAATCAATCAATACTTTCGGTGGCTGTTAATGCATTAATATTAATATGATGTTAGGACTGCCCTTGTCTGGAGAACTGTTCCATGCATTTTGCTGTTGACTTGGCTTCTCTAAGAAGCTTTACACCAATGTTGATATGACTAGAGACACCAATTAGGAAGCAGAGTAAAGACGTGGCAAATTTAGCATTCTTAAAATAGTATCTGATTCTGTCGGTTTGCTTAATCGTCTCTCGACGCATGAAAGACTTTTTTCTACAAAAAAGAAAAACATTTTCTTCTCGTTAGTTTTTAGGTATAATAGGGATTCAACATTCTAAAATTTTGATTAAAAAATTTATACGAAATAATTCTAGTTCGCAAATTATATGAGAAATGACCTATGTGTAGAGGTGTCAAACAGAGCGGACGGGCTTTAAACGGGTCAGAATGGGCTGGTCTATTTAATCACAACCTTAAAATCCCTAATTTATAGCTCTAATGACCAGCTCGTAAACTAATGTATTTTTTAAAATTTTTAATATATAAATTCTATTAACTTTTAAATATTAAAAGGAAGAAATGCGATAAAATGACATTGTTTTGAAGAAATATTTTTTAAAAAATATTAAAAAATATGAACTTGCTCGTAAGGTAAACGGAGTAGGTTAAAAAATTTTGCATTAAAACTCCGTTCGTTTGCTTAAGCTCGTAGACTAGCCCGCGGACTTAACAGTGATACGTATGTGATATATTCATATCATAGTAGTGATTTGATCCTTGGTGGGGAGTATGAAATTTTACCAATGCTTCACGGACCAATTCCATTTGACTTGTAATTAGTGAACTATATGATTTTTTTAATTTTTTTGGGTGTATACTGAACTAGTTCTCTCACTTCCGTAATGTGGGGATCTTTTCGATCCAAATAATTACTTGAATTGATAAAGAGCCGGGCCCTCGTATTTTCCCTATGATTTGCGAGGCCCAGAAAAGGCTCCAAACCATTTTACAGTGGACACAAAAATGAGTGACAGCTATGATAATGACGACATTAGTCTCCAAAATTGTCAGCCAAACATAGGATAAGAAGAATAATACTGAAAGCCTAGTAGTATTAGATTGTGGTTAAACAAATGCGCCCAATTGTTGCGGCAGTCCGAGTTGGGTTTCTTTCTTGGGCTGAAATGGTTTACTCGACCTGTAATAGTCTTGTAATGGCCCAAAGCAAATGTCAGAATGTCACTCTTCAGGAAGCCAAGATTCAAGATTCTCTAGTTACCCACCAAAAACCAACATTTAATGATCGAATTACAATTACTTGGTTTTTTTTTTTAAACAAAAAAAAAAGTAATTAGTTACTAAGAAATATCAGCAACTACACTGCAATTACAAAGAAGCCAAAGCAGCAAATTTAACCAAGAGACAACATCTATGAACATGTCTAAGCATCAAACATCCAGAGTCTTGCAACATCTCCCAAATTCTAGTAATAAAAATCCCTACATAAGATAAATTTAGACCCTCTCCCTGCACATCTGAAACAATGCTTTCTTCAGTGGAATAGAAGCAGATGGAATCACCTGACCCAAATGATTCCTCATAATCAAACTACTCCACTATCAAGTATCCATGATCTTTTGGCCTCCATAAACTCACGCAGTAGAGTGAAAACTCTATGCACAACAGCTGCTACACATGGCTGCTGGCGTCTAAATACCATAGCATTTCGTGCCTCCCAATTACCCCAGCGAAGTGAGACAAAATTTTCCAGCCATCCTTCTTCTTTTCCATCACCAACACCATTCAGTTTTAAGTGCAAATCCAACCATGATGTAGTTCCTATTCTCCAGAACTGAACATCAAACCCAACTCCCTCTCGAATTGAGTTTGCAAAGGTACAGTCTACAATACCATGGACGTCTCTCTCCTTTTCTTCCCCACAAAAAAGACATAAAAAATTAATAGCACCCAGCCTCTTAGAACATCATTACATTTAGTAGCCAAAATGCCACAGCACAACATCCAAAACAAATGTTTAATTCTTGGAAACAGGTTCAAATTCCAGATGCATGTCCAAGCTTTCTTATATCCCATTCCCGAAGATTCAGCTTGCTAACTCCAATTCTCCATAAATTTTCTGCCCGCCCTATACCCTGATTTAACTGTGTATTTCCTATCCTTAGCATATTGCCACACCACCCTCTCTTCTCCGCCACCAATACAGATAGCAATCTGCCTTATCAGATCAATATTCCTTGTACAAAAAAGAACATCAAGAATCTGCATATTCCAGGAACCATTATCTGCACGAATCAAGTCCGAAACCGTCATTATCAGGTCATGTCCCCTAAGGCTTTAGGGGACATGATCGGACTCATTTAAAACTTCTAAATGAACATACACCAAAAGATGGTTTTTTTTTTTTTTTTTGGTTTCTTGAAGAAGGGTGTGATTATTTTTTTTTTCCTCTCAAGAAAAAATATATAATTTTAAATAAACGATAACAGAAATATGCAATTTTTTTATTTTGTTGAAAACAAAATGTTAACATAAATTTCAAATAGATTTGCAAAGTTAAGTAAATAAATTATAAGTTCAACGTATAATTGATTTTTTTTACTGAAAAAAATTAGTAATTGAATTACTAGAAAAAAACGAAACATTCAAGAGCGCACAATTTAATTAGGGGATAAACAAATTTAAAAAATAATCATTTTATGACAGCGTAAGAGATCACGTGCGTTTCAGGTGCAGGGGACTCGGATTCTGCCGGATTTTATTTATTTATTTATTTTGGCTAAGTAAAAGGATTCTGCCGGAGTTATCAACGTATTTCTCCGTCCTCACTCGCCTACCAAGCAAAGGCGGACACAGACTTTCCTTCCAAACCTGTCGAGGCTGTCCTTGTAATAAACGTTTTACTAGTACATTTCATTATTATTTTTTTCATTCATAATTCTATATATTTCTCTCTTCAACCTTTCCTCTTCTCTTCTCCCAACGACAACAACAAAAATTTCACACGGACATATCGATATATTTGCATTTCCACTAGACAATTAAACTTTTTTGAATTATCTTTCGATGCCCTTTATGTTACTGTTTTGAATATTTTTATCTGTTTTGCGTTCCTGTGTCGACGAACGAGTCGGCAAAGTGGTTCTTGATGATCGCTGACGTTTGTCACCGGAGAAGAAAAATAATATAAGCTAAAGGGAACAAATACAGAAAGGAACCCATCAAATTTCGCCGCATGGTTGCTGGTAATTGATTATCCGATTTTTTATTTTTTAGTTTTTGTGGTTTATTTCGTTTTTCATCAACTTATAGTTGGGATTTTTCTGAGGTGATTTACTGTGTATGGATGATTGTATTATCATGTGCAATTAGGTTTTTCTTTGTCTTGGACGTTTTAGGATTTTGTATGGTATTTGGGTTTTCATTTCTTGCTACTTTTGGTTTGGGATTGTTACCTTCTCTGCGTAGCTAGTTAGAAATTCTAGGAAAGAGGAAGGTTTTTGAATGCAGATGATTGTGTTGTTTGGCCTTCTGTTTGAGCTGATTTTCCCTATGTTTTCTTGTTGTTAGATATGTGTTTATTATTGCTCAATCGAGTAAATGTTTATGGATGCTTTTTGTTTTTCTTGCTCGGTTCAGTTAATATGTTTAATGGGTTTTAACATAGAATAGGATAGAAGATTAATGATTCAATTTATATGCTATTAGGTTTTAGTTCAATCTAGTGCCTTGTCTTTTCTTTTTTAATTTTCAAGGACATCTTTCTTTGTAATTGTTTAGCTGAGAAAAGATTTTGTTGGTAATTAATTGATTAAGGAAGGAGGTCATCCTTACTTGTTCCCCAACGTTTTGGTGGTGCTAGGCTTGAGATTCAGTTGAAATTAAGGGATTGCTTTGGGGGCTTTGTTGTTCTATGTGAATATGATATTGATATGCTTTGCTTCATGTTTAAGAAATTGCATCTTAAAGTTATCTGTATGATAGCTAACTCAATCTGATATTTTAGTTGATTGACATATTCAGACATTTTACTGAAAGGAAAGGCATCTTTTGAACTTTTGGTATTCAGCAGGTACCAGTTTTTACTTAAGGTTTCACATTTTTCTTTCTTTCTGAACAGAAGCTATGTAATTTTTTTTTTAAACAAAAACCATATAAATTTTTGCTGGAAGAATGTCATACATTTGCTTGGGGAAAAGCAGAAGATTTATGTATCGCCTAACGCCTATGTCTAATATAATTGTCAAACGGGAGTAGTTTTATTATTTTGCAGTGTACTATTCCTCACTTCCTCTTCTTCTTTCAACATGACAGATTTCTGTGTTGTTTAGCATGTTTCTGAAGGAGAGGCTGACATGACTTTTCTCTGTTTTCAGGTACATAACATATGCCTACCGGATATGATCTCAGGTCCGAAGAATCTGTTGCTATTGTTACTCATATAATTCAACAGAATATAGAGATACATTTATGTTGATACTTGAGAGGACCTGAAAGAGGCAGCACTAGAAATAGCTAAAAGTTTTTTTTTTTTTTGGGCGGGGGCTATTGATTCTAGTGGACTGAATGGCTGTTACATCTCAAGAGTCAAGTCAGGAGAACTCTGCTGATAGATTCCCTTTGCTCATGGAGCGGTCGGGAAATAATGAAAGCAATGACCATGTTATTGACGTCGACGTCGAGCAGGCTGTTGATGGCCCTTCCTCAAGCACATCTCGTGATAGTTCTCCTCGAGGCCCAAGTGCTCCACATCATGAAGGTGGACAATCAAATGTTGATCAGCTGCCTGAGACTCAATCTCCCTCGTCTTCTTCTAATGGTTCAAACTTGAGAAGTTCCTCAGTTTCAAGGAGAAGTGAAGGTTTTGGTCGGCGGTGGAGCCCATTTAACACCGCGTTATGGATTTCCCTTGAGTTGGTATTCACTTTTGGCCAAATTGTTGCAGCGATTGTTGTTTTATACCTTTCGAGACATGAGAACCCCCAAACACCGTTGTTTGCTTGGGTTGTGGGTTATGCAGCTGGTTGTGCTTTAAGTCTTCCTCTCTACTACTGGCGATATCTTCACAGTAACTGGATGATTGATCAAAGGTCTGCTCACTTACGTCAAAGTTCACCACGGGGGAACCCTGTTTCAGAGCCTAATTCTTACATAACTATCTCACTTACTCGATCCTCTGATGAGGAAGATGGTCGTAATGCTTCTATAAGTGCTTGGAATGGTCAGAATATCGGACACCAGCATGCTAGGTAACTACTTGTGTAATGCTTATTTTATCTTGTATTGGAACTCTAATTTCTCCCCTGCCAAGTTTGATACATAGTTATGTGTTTAAATTTTTTCATCTACTTGTTTGTTTTGTATTGTTTTTAACTGTTCAAGTTTGAAGAAAATATAAGTTACTGCTGCAAAACAGGGTGCCTATGGGGGGTGGTTGAGGTTCTTTCTTCAGATCCTTTTGTACAGTGTACTTTTGTTAGAAGTCACCCTGCAGCTTATGGACAGATCAAATACAAAAGGTTTGCTTTTAGTATTATCTCTACCAGGCACTGAAGTTGGCAAGTAGCTCAAAAGTTGAGCTGAATTTCAGGTTTTCTCCAAAGGTTCCATTGATTACTTTGACCTTCATGAACCAGAATGTTCTAAAACATATGGTTTTTGAGACCTCTAGGCTGAAGCTGAGAGAAACTTGGCTTCTTCTTTTTCTTCTTCTTCTTTTTTTTTTTTTTTTTTTGGCCGTGGGGGGGGGGGTGCTTCTTAGTGATACTAAAACAAAATTTGATGCAACTTATTCACATGGATCTGTGCAGACTATAAATGTAATCAAAGTTTCAAAGCTGATAAGAAATTTGCAACAGGAGCCTACCTTTTACTCTGTTTGTCACAGTTCTTTCATTGGAAGATGGAAACTTGCACAATGGGTCAAACTAACATGGCTAGACTTCTCTTTTATTGGACAATATTTTGTCAAACCTGGGGCTAAGTGCATTTTCAAATGTTTTCATAATATTTTGTTAGTTAGGTTACTAGGTTCTCAATTTCATGTTGCCAGAATTGGAGCACTGGTTGAACACTTCAAGATGGCCTTGGACTGTTTTTTCGCTGTTTGGTTCGTAGTTGGTAATGTTTGGATATTTGGAGGGCATTCATCTTCTTCCGATGCTCCCAATTTGTACAGGTATGAGTTGCTATTCTCTGAGTACGTTGATCTTTTACATGTTTTCTTCTGGGTCTCAATTGTTTCCTCAACTCTTTTGCAGGTTATGTATAGTATTTCTCACATTTAGTTGTATTGGGTATGCCATGCCTTTTATTTTGTGTGCAACGATATGCTGCTGCCTGCCGTGCATCATATCTATGCTTGGTGTTCGTGAGGATATGAATGGAACTAGGGGAGCCACTGAGGAATCCATAAACTCTCTGCCAACCCACAAGTTTAAGGTAAGGAGGGAACAAAGCGGCAGTGGTAGAGACAGTTCCGGAGATGAGGAAGGTGGATTTATAGCTGCAGGAACAGAAAAGGAGCGGGCCGTCTCTGGGGAAGATGCGGTAAGTCTAGGTTGTCTCAAGACTTTCAGAACTCGTAATAATATAACACAATATTGTCTTGTCTGAAGATATCCTTTGCTATTTAATGCAGAAAAGCTGCTTTATAAATACTGTAAAAACAGACTGTGTTTTACCAGTATTCCTGCTCATTTTACTCTTCAAAAGAGTATTCCATTGTTGATGCACATAAACTGTACTTAGACTTTCTAGTCTTGCAGTAAAGAAGCAGAATCATGGATCTTCAATTACATATACGGTAGGAGTAATAATTATGCTTTGAAACTGGTGCAGGTTTGTTGCATTTGCCTAACAAAGTACGAGGACGATGATGAATTGAGAGAACTGCCTTGCTGTCATTTCTTCCACACAGAATGTGTGGATAAGTGGCTCAAGATAAACGCTTCCTGTCCCCTCTGTAAATCTGAAATTGGTGGTGGCAGCAGCAGAGACGAGAATTCACCTGCCGTGGTAGACTCCAGTCGACCAGCATGAGGTATAATCATGGACAACCTAAGTAATGAGACCTCAGTCAATGAGTTCGCCCTTCAGATGAGAATCATATCATACTATTGCATCTTCTATTCTTTTGCAATCAAGATCCTGGTTGTTCAGTGGAGTTCCTCAAGAATCTGTTTATAGGCTCATCTGGCAAACAGAAATGTCCAGACAGGAGCATGTAATCCAGACATCACGATTTTGGATGTTAGAAAAATCTATTACGCGTTCCTTACACGAGTTATGAATTATCAATTGTCTGAAATTAACCATTGTTGTTCTGTCTAGTATTTAGTTCTATGCATCCCTTAAACTTACTACATTGAACTAATCTTTTTTTAGCTGTTTTTTTGTTTTTTTTCTTGAAATTCATCTTTTAGCCGTTAATCTGCTATACTTGAGGATCTTTGATGCCCTTCTTTTGCTGTTTGCTATATTGAAAACTGCAAGAATTCTTGAACCCCTTTGTCAATGCCATTTGAATCATGCAAGCAATCCCTTAAAAATGGTACGTACCTGCCCTCAAACACTGGAAAGTCGAGCAAACTAATCTGGTTAAACACAAAATTTCCTTTGGTGCTCGTTAGACGGTGTCTTCCTAAATCTAGTATGTTTAAGAATTATTGTTCTTTTGCAAGGTATAAAATACAGGAAGTACGAGTTTCTAATACAATAGTCATGGAAACTGAATTTATGCCAGTATTTACGCGCGTATGTTTTAGGTCTTGGCAATTGGGTTTGAGAATTTCCCTATGGTTTACGCAAGTTTTTACCGTGTTTCTTACCCATTGTGGAAAGTCTTGGTAATTGAATATGAGAATTTCCCAAGTTTATGCACCGTCTCAAATTGAAAATCCGAGAATTGCCTCCCTTTGACGCATAACATTATTTCTTCAATCAAACATCAAACTAAAATTTCTCGGATATAAATTGGACTTAACAAATACAAAAGATATATTTGGATTGAATTTTATTGCGAGATAAAAATGCAACTTAAAATAATTTTATAAAGTTGCGATAAAGTTAAATATAAATATACTCTATACAAATTCAAAGCGCCAGGGAGCTAACGCCTTTTACACTTGCTTTGAATTCATTTATCATTCTCAAATTTCTCCTTGTTGGAAACGGACTAACTGCCATAACATCAAATTTCCAATAGAAATACCTTTTGGTGGACTTTACAGTAAACTTTACTTCCACAATTAATTTATTAATTGCGTACCGAGTGTTTTCTTTTACTCTGTTTTTAATTCTAATACTGAAAACGGCAGAAAGAGTTCAACAACAAAAAAAAGGAAACAAAACTGTTCAAAGAGAGAATCATCATTTTTATTCTCCAATGGTGAGAAAAAAGTAGCAAAGCAAATACACCACTTTAAAAAATGGTAAATGAAAAAAGTAAAGTTTGTGCTTTGACTTGGGGGACTCGGTTGGTGACTTTAGGTGAAAATTTTTCACTTGGAAAACCTCCAAAATTGTGACTTAAAAGTTTAGGGTGCACATGGTTTTTGTTTGAAATCCAAGTGGATCCTTAATAAGTACTTGATCCCGTACGAGATTTTTTCTTTTAAATCGAAATGGCAAATGCTTGTCCCTAATTTTCTGCACTCGCAAGCATTAGTGCTGGCATGCATAAATTTTATGAAATAATTACATTTTTAACCTTGAAGTTTGTTTAAATTATAAAATAAATATATTTGTTTAAAAAATTAAATATTTATACTTTAGGTTGTTCTAAAATTATAAATTTACCCTTTAGTTTCTAAATTATATAGTATTTTAATTCTTATCATTAATCAATTAATTATTGGTTGATGAAGTATGTAAGTATGGTAACAATTGAGAGTTTGATTCTTGTATAATGTAGAATTTTTTATTAGCTTTATTTTATAGCTCTTAATATATGTAATCATCATAAGTAATATGGTACTTCTTGCAAAACTTAAATAAAATTATTGGTAGATGAATCTCCTATAAAATTAATTTTAAAGTTCAAAATTACTTGTATAAAATTTATAAAAGTTATTTATTCACTATATTTATTTTGTTATTTTACCAAAATATTTACATAGCTTTTCTTTTGTTTTCATAAAAATTTTTATAAAATTAAAAAATTTGTAAAGTATGATGTTATTTTAATAAATAAATATATTTATAAACAATATAATAGCTTTTATAAATATTAAAAGTCTAATTTTAAACTTTAATGTTAATTTTGTAAAAATCAGTCAATTATTAATTAATTCATAATAAGGATTAAATTATTAGTATATAATTTATGAATTAAACAGTAAACTTGTAATTTTTTAAACAGCTTGAAGGATAGATGCATAATTTTTTTAAAAAGGAGGTTTATTTCATAATTTGGACAAACTCTAAAGATAAAAGTGTAATTAAATTAAAGGAAATAAGAAAAAGAAAAAAAAGAAACCGGCCGTTATCCAAGAACTGAAATGCACCCCCAAGTGAACCAAATCTGGTTTTCTTCCCACCACGACCTCCGACGCCACAAGCAAACATAGGTCTCCAGAAGTTACACTCTGTCCTCTCTGCAGTTCTCCTTCTCTAACCCAACCCTAAACGTAACCGACCATACCCCCCACATCCCAGTCCCCATCTTCGCCTATCTCCATCCTCTTTCAACCCAGAAAAAAGAACAAAGAAAAAAGGCACGGCCTTTTCTGTTCCAATCCTTTTCCCTTCACTCACTCTGTCTCTCACGATTCATTTATAGACTGGTAGAGATAAAGAATTCCTGACCTTTTTACCAGTTTAGATTTTGTGGTATTTTGATAATCTGAGTTGGTTTTCAGAGGACCCTCTTTGAGATCAATTGAAAATATTCTGTTATCCGAAAATGGTGGGAGGTGGAAACAGGAAGGACGATTTGGCGATAAGCAACAGTAACGTTTTTGCGGCGTTGGGAACTCTAAGGAAGAAAAAGAAGCCTTCGGATAAGGATTCCAAGTGCAAGAGCTCTTCTGCAGGTTCATCTTCTGCCAAAAAGGAGGAACAGAAGGAACCCGAGCCTCAGGTTTTCTGGGCCCCTGCGCCACTGACGGCCAAATCATGGGCTGATGTGGATGACGAGGATGATGACGATTATTACGCAACCACCGCCCCTCCCCAATCTGTTTGGGGTGCTTCTGGTGGGGAAGCGGAACACCAGCCCCAGCATAAAGAGAGCTCCACTCCGGTTGAGGTGTGAAGTTTGCTGTTTACCCTTTTCCATCTTAATCTTTTTACTGTAAAAATTTTGAACTCAGCGTGTTTCATTATTGAATGTCTTTTTTTCCCCCTTTTTTTTGTGGGTTTTTTTTGCTGTTATGACTTTTTTCTCTAATAAGCTTTACTCCTTGCTTTTTATTTGTTTTGCTGGAACAATTGCTTAGTGATTCGTGAGGTGATCTTTACATCTCAAAATTATCTATGAAAATTATACAGAAAAATGGTGGATGAATAGTGTGGAGAACAATGAGAAAGAGGTTCAGTAATTCAGTTGATGGTGAAAGTCTTTGTGTGCGCCGCACGGGTGCTAAGCTTGGCTGACTATTGAACCTGTGTTATCTGCATACTAGAGCTCAGGTGGCAGCTAGCATATGTTGATTGTTTGACTACCGGCTGATATAATTACCTTCTCTTATTATTGTATTTGAGGTTACAGGAAACTGGTGTTCCTTTATGGAATGTCATACATTGTTCTTTTCCATAGCATGGCTTCTTACATTTGCATTTAATACTCCCCTCTTAAACTTGAAAGATTTTAGTGGCATCTTTCATTTCTTTATCAACTTGGATACATTTGTGGAAAGATCCTAGCGATATCCTTCATTTTATGAGTAATTTGCGTACTTCTTTTGGTTTTGGCTGTCATGACATGTAATGGATAGCCTAGTCTAGCATTAATTATATGTTCTTGCTCTCTTCTCTGTATGAATAGTTTAATTCATCCACATCTCATCAGGTCACAAGATGGCTATTGCGTATATATGATTTATGTGTCTAATTTTTGTGTGCACTGCACATGATGGAATATACTTTATTCCTATCTTCAAAGGTTTGCAGGCAAGTGTACTATGCCAAAACCATGGCTCTTACAAACTTTTGACAACTGGACAATTGCAAGTGAATCACTTTTGTAGATTATATATGTGGTTCCGATAATATTGAGTGTTAATATTTTTCAATTGTTTAGTTAGGCAATGATCACTGGCACCTCCGTTATTGTTGGAGGTGGGTGTCTGTAATATCCTTTGAGGTGATGCCGCTGCTCAATTGTTGCCAAAGTTGTAGTGTTATCTGGTGTGGAAGATATGATAAGAGCCATGATGTTAATAACTCCACTTTGGTAAAAGAAAGAAAAATAAGGGCTGCGCATCTTTTGAAATACTTGAACCTGCATTGAGTGGATTCTAAGACTCTTTCTTGTGGGAGAGCTTTTGGGATGGTTCGCTTGGCTTGACATTAAATTTTAGAAGTCCTTTTACTCTGCTTAAGTTGTAGAAATTTAGCTAGACAGGATTTATGCTAAGTCAGTTGAAATACAACTTGGTGATTCATGATTTTCTTTTTCTTCTGGTGGATAAATGATCTTGTTTTGCTGATTTGATTGATCGATTATTTTTTGATGTCTCCATTGAGAGCTTATAATTTTCTTGGCTTGGCCTTAAAAACTTTCTTTTTCTTCTAATTATAACATTAAAGGTTCATATTCATATTAAGAGTTTTCATTAACATATTTTATCCCATCTATTTGCTGCATCCTAAGATTGCACATTCTGCCCGTTCTCTCCAGGATTTTCATGCTTCAATTTTTTCATTTGTTTCTTACACTTTTCTAGAAAACCTTTAGATCACTTTTCTTGCTCATCTGCATTCTTTCCTTGTAAACGTTGACCATTAGTGATCAAGTGGGGACTTATTGTTTCAGGAAAGTGAAAGTGAAGAAGAAGGTCTTGATGAACTGGATGATGATAACGAGGATGAACACTACCATGAACCTGAAACACCAGTGAAGGAGGAACCAGTAATCACGAAGCCTGCTGAAGTTGTAGCCAACAAGGAGGCAGAAAGGCAGCTATCGAAGAAGGAATTGAAGAAAAAGGAACTTGCTGAACTTGAAGCAATGCTTGCTCAATTTGGGTACAGCAAGACTGATGTTCAGGATACATCCCAAGGTAATCTTTTATTTCCTTTATGGTTCTTTGTCTGTCTCTTTTTTAATTTAAGAGTGATAGGGGTAGGTGAATTATTTTGAATAAATTGTGTGACCATCGTTTAATGTCTGAAGTCTTCCCTTAAGAGCAATGTTTGATTGGTACTAGTTTTGTGACAATCAGATGAACTAAATTTTTCTGAATATAGTTAATCTTATTTTTTAGTCTTTTGTTCATTTCAGTCTTTTTACTTGACTCTTGTTACATGCTTTGTTCTCTTTGTTGCGTGGCTTGGGCCTTGTCCTTTGAGATGATGTGAACATGCATTTGACTAGCAGGTAGATGGGCATGGATCATCTTGACCTTGAATGTCCTTGAATATTTCATTTTTCTTCTTCCATCCACTTGTATAACTTGTCTGTGATTTAATATGTTCAGGTGTCTCTCAAGATAAGAAGTTAGAAAATGCTGATAATGATGTGAACAAAAAAGAGAGCAATGCGCCAGGGGAAAGCAAAAGTGCAAAAAAGAAGAAGAAGAAGGATAAATCATCCAAGGAGTCCAAAGAACAGCAGGATGAGCCCAATGGCACTGAGGTTGTAGATGGAACTGAAGAAACCGTTGGAATTGATGATGCAGATGGAGCAACGATAGATGTGAAAGAGAAGATGAAGAAGGTAGCTTCTATGAAGAAGAAAAAGTCTAGCAAGGAGATGGATGCTGCTGCAAGAGCTGCAGCTAGTGAGGCTGCTGCAAGGAGTGCAAAGTTGGCTGCAGCAAAGAAAAAAGAGAAGAACCACTACAACCAGCAGCCCCAGCGGTAAATTTTTGTGTTGTCTGAGCTTGTATTCTCTTGTTCATTTGTTAAATGGTACAATAAACTTCAAAATCTTGTTCCATTCAAATGATTCTCGGATGTTACTCTTTGCTTTTGCTTTAACTGGAGGGGAGAGTTACTAATCTAAAATTAGTTATAATTAGATATCTATGTCAGTTTCTTAAGCTTGTTTCTTATTGTGGATAGTTCTATCCGTATCCGTATCACTGATATTACTAAATCTTGAAAATTTCCACTCACATTTTGTTGAGACGGTTCTGCTGCGCGGATGCTCAACCTTTGCTCTAGGATAATATATGATATGAACATATTATGAAATACCGTTGGTACGCATTGCCCTTGTTCCTGTGGGATGCGAGTAATGTGACTAATATATGAACTCATTCGAGTATTGAAACGACTTTGATATGCGTTCCCCGTTGTCTATTGTGACATGTATTTACGTAAAATTAATTGGCGCCAAGAATGCAATAGCTACTTGTCATGTGGGCACTTTGCAAGCTTAGCCTTGTTCGTTTATTCAAGTTAAAATAAAGAATCGCCGCTTAAAAATGTCTTGTCTGCCCCTGTAATCATGCTGCTCCAGATGAGGAATGACTTTGTTTGAATGATAAACAGTTGATGAACTTTTAAGTCTTCCAAATCTTCTTAGGTCGTCAAGATTATGTGCAAGTAAACAATCGTTAATATTTTGAGTAATCATGAAAGACCTAGCCCCCCCAAAAAAAGGCCAAACAAGGAGTAATCATGAACGGCATCAATATCAACTACCTCATACCAAAGAGATGCATTAAATACTCCGTTAAGGTAGTGTGGCATCTTTGCATGTCTGATTTTAACGAGAAACCACTTCTACAAATCCCACCAGTGCAGAAGTCCTATCCTTATACATTTGTCTTCATGGCGCCCCGGGTTGAACAGCTCCATTTCCCTGATCTTCACATTCCGGTAACTATAGACATTATTTCTTCGGTCCTGCCATCGGGTCCGACCCCGCCTGCCCATGGCAGTAGCCTTTACCTCTCAAACCTCGATGACATTGTTGGAGTGCGTGTTTTCACTCCCACTGTCTACTTTTATCCATCAAGTGGGTCGTCTGCCAACCAGAAACCTGCTCAAGCCCTCAAAGATGCTCTTGCCAGCCTTCTAGTACCTTATTATCCTTTCTCCGGTAGGTTGAGAGAGACCACAAATGGCAAGCTGGAAGTGTTTTTTGGTCCAAAACAAGGTGCCCTTTTTGTTGAAGCCCACTCGGACTTGGTCCTTGCCGATCTCGGAGATGTGACGGTGCCAAACCCTGCATGGACATCGCTGATCTACAGGTTCCCGAATGAGGAACAATACAAGGTTCTGGACATGCCATTGGTAATAGCACAGGTAACTCAATTCAGCTGCGGAGGCTTTAGCCTCGGGCTCAGGATTTGCCATTGTATTTGTGATGGGCTGGGGGCTATGCAATTCATCAGTGCATGGGCTGCTACAGCAAAAGCTGGTGCGTTGGTCATGAACCCCGAACCCTGTTGGGATCGTGAAGTTTTCCGGCCCAGAAGTCCTCCGAGGATAGAATTTCCACACACTGAATTCCGGAGTGTCAATGATGGTTCAACTCTAACGAAGAGTCTGTGGGAAGTCAAGCCCGCTCAGAAATGTTATCGGGTGAACCGTGAGTTTCTGGCCCATCTCAAAAGCTTGGCAAACTCATCCGGCAAATCGACATGCACAACCTTTGATGCAATGGCAGCTCATGTCTGGAGGTCCTTTGTCAAAGCCCTTGACATTCAGCCGCTGGACTATGGACTGCGGCTCACATTCTCCGTCAACGTGCGTCCGAAGCTTAAGAATCCACCGCTGAAAGATGGGTTTTTCGGCAATGCATTAAGCACGGCTTGTGCTACTTGCTCGGTTTCAGGGCTGACGGGAGGAACCCTTGCAGACGCAGCCCAGTTAGTACGTGAGGCTCGTGTAGTTGTGACCGAGGAGTATTTGAGATCAACGGTCGATTACATTGAGGTTAACAGACCCAAGAGGCTTGAATTTGGGGGGAAGTTGACAATAACCCAGTGGACTAGGTTTGGAATATATGAATCTGCTGATTTTGGTTGGGGAAGGCCCATTTATGCTGGCCCAATTGACCTGACCCCAACACCTCAGGTATGTGTTTTCTTACCTGAGGGAGGGATTGATTCTGATGGGGCAATGCTGTTGTGTATCTGCTTGCCGGAATCTGCTTCCGCTAGGTTTGCTGGGCTTTTGTCTCTCACCGGAATTTAATCGTGGTTTCCCGGGAAATGATAACCTGCAATCTTAAGATGCAGATGCACGGATCTCATTTCCTCTAATCAAATCTCTTCATTTGATCTTTTGAGAAGATACAGTTATACTACAAAAATTAGAAATTCAATGTAAGGGTGTTTATTATTTAGTGTAAAAATCAAATTAATATTTTAATTTCAATTCAAGTTTTTTATTATTTTGATTCATTTTATAAAAGTTTAGTTTGATTTCAATTTTAGTTTTCAAACCGAAAATTAAACTAGATAAATTTTTTAAAAATAACTATTTACAAACACGTTATAGAAATGCATTCACTCGAAAATCAAACTTTTTTAAAATGAATACATTATATAAAAGGGGGCCTTTTTATTCTTCATCTTCCCTCTTTTTCTCTTCTTTTCTTTTTCTCCTCCCAACCAAATTCGATTTCATACTGAATCAAATTAATTTACTTCGATTTGATTTAATTTGTTTAATTACAAAATTAAACCGAAAATTAAAAATGCCCACCAAACATGAACCATAATTTGAATGCAGATGCCTACTTAAATATCTTTAGTATGAATTTTCAACCTATCCAGTACACCCGTAACTCAACAGAACTACTGTTGGGATATTTGGTGCAATTTTATATTCTCATGTTTTAAAATACAAGATATTTTTAGTTTTTTTTATAAATTAAAGAATATATTTTTATTATATTTTTAATTAAATTTATTAATATACTGAATAATTAAATAATTATATTTATAATAAATATAATTTTATAAAATAAAATTTAAAATTTGTATTATAACAAATATTTTTTCAAAAAAATATCAAAACACTTTATATTTTTTAACAAAAGAGAGTCGTTGAGTTGATCAACATGTTTGAAATTAGCATCTAAAAATGAAATCACTTTTGAAGTTTGAACCATGAAAATTATAAGAAAATAAATAACAGAAGGACAATTCCTATAAACAATTTTGTATGGTTTTTCTTTCTTTGGGTATTAAGATGATCGTGTGTGACCTCCTTTACCCCCCTCTTTGTTTTTTGTTTTTTTTTTTTTTGGCAGGGGAGTAGTAGGAACCCTAGCTTTACCTTTTAGTGTTAATAACAATTTTAGCTTTTATACTTGCTTTAAAACTCGAACTCTTCTGTTGCAACTTTCTTAATAAGAATCCATTCAAATTTAGAATTATTATATAATAACTCAATTCGTTAAAAATATTTCTTACAAGTTCATAATTTCTTGTTGGATCCACACCTTCCAATCCCATATTTTTAGTGTCTACTATTATGTTTCTATTATATATTATTTGATTTGATTTATAGTGTGTACTGTTTTAATTTTATTTATTTTATTTTAAGACAAATTTTTATTAAAATCAACATCAACAGTTTTCAAAATAATTAATTAAAAGAAAACAATACTTTTATTTAATTTCTTACTCATTTTCATTCGTGATTTTTTTTATTTCACTATATACTTTAATTTAACTGCTTAAGTTAACATCTTCATAATCATAATATATAATCCCCCAAAACATATAGTTACATGAAAACTTATTGTTGACTGTGGTAGAATTAAGTACACTTTTCTTTATATATTCTCATCTAATATCTAGTGAATAAACAGAAAACAAAAAATTTCCTAAAAAATAATAAAGTATTTATTTTTTAGAAATAATTATTATCTTTATGAATTTATTACACAATATTTCACAAATGTAAAAGTCTAAAGTAGTTAAGTGATTCTATAGCAAGAAAGAACAAGCACTATCAATTCTCATAAATTAGCAATGTTACTTTTTTCTTTGATACTTACTTTTTGTCTCGAATTATAAATTTTTTTAACTATTTCATCTCTTTTTTTAAATATTTAATTTTTTATAAAATTTAAAAATTAAATTTCTAAAATTATCATAATCATAAAAATAATTATCTTATTTTTTATTATATTAATTAAATTAAATAATATATATAATAAAAATATTATTTATTAATTGTAATTTATGTAAAATGTGCTAAAAAACTTATATTTTGAAAAGAAAAGCGTAACTTTGGATTTTCAAGAAGCAAATTGACTAAGTAAAATGTCTTGAACTTGATTTATATTTTATGGAAAAAGAAAAGCACTTTAACAAAATATAACATGTAGTCAACAAAATGAATACAAAGAGATTTACTCACAAGAAAACAAAGAAAACAAAAATCACTTTTACTTGGATAAGCTGTAATTTCTGTTTTCCCTAAAAAAAGTAATTTTTTAAATTAAATTAAAGGGTAGGGCTAAAGATGATAGACCAATACCTCATTACCCAATATTCAAGTTTGTATATTCGTCTCGCAAATATATTAGACAAGTTGAATAACCAGCGCAAGTACTGACCCCGTCAAAATAACACCACAAAAGTTCAAGTAAGAAGAGGCCTGCCCCGTTAGATCAGTATTATGGGCTAATAATTCAGCGCAATTCGATAACACTCCTTTTGAGTAAAGGATTTTATGTCCTCATGTTCAAACCCTTAATATTCAAGATAGATGATAAAGCTCTAACCACTTGAACCAGCATTTCAGTAATTAAAAAAAAAGTAATTTCTGTTTCATAGAAAAAGTTTTTTCTCCCTTTTTCTACGGGACATCTCGCAGCGATGAGCGACCTGTGACAGGCAGGTAAGCATATCAGAAAAGCCTTTCCAGGTAAGGGAGGAAAAAAAAAAAGGAAAAAGTTTTTGGCATCTAAAAGCTGTACGTGACAAAAGCTCTCTTGAGCCTATTCTCACTAACTCTTATTCAATCTTTCTCTTCCCTCTTTCTCATGGAGCAACTCAATCCACGATACGATCGATCTTCGAATTAGCTTTGATCTTCCTTTCTGACGAGCTTTTCGAACGAATTTGTAATTTTAGACGGATATTTTGATGCTTATTTGATTGCAAGCTTCAGAATAATACGGGTGATTCTGCAAGTAAATTAAGCACTTGTCGATTGATTAAATAAATTGGTTTGATTAGGATTTCAGCTGATGCTCTCTGGAGGCTTTTTGGTTGGATTCTGCTGTTTTTCGGAGTTATTATCTGCTTTGCATTGACGGGAATTGTTGAAGAGTGGGTTTTTCGAATAATAATCATCAGTTAATTGTCGATGAGATATTCGGTTTTGATTGCTAGGGTTTTTCAATTGAGTTGTTGATCGGATTTATAACTATTTGAGGCAAAATACAATCTTGGAGCGCTGGGTGCGAATCAGTCTCGGCAGAGACCGCCGTCCCCGGCCGGTGGTTTACCACAATGGTTCTTCTTTCGCTCTAGTTCACCCCAGCCTTACTCTCTCCACTACCTTCCACAAATGGACTTTGTCAGCCGCCATGCCTCCTCTTCTTCTGCTACCGATAATCAACCACAATCCGCTCCGCCACCTCCATCAGAGTCCATCTCTTCCTCCTCCGCCCCTGCACATCCTCATGCTCCTGAAGAACCAGAGTACTTGGCCCGCTACATGGTTATTAAACATTCGTGGCGTGGGCGTTACAAGAGGATCTTATGCATTTCTAATTATACTTTGATTACTTTGGATCCAGGGACTTTATCTGTGACTAATTCGTATGATATCGTGACTGATTTTGAAGGGGCATCGCCAATTATAGGCAGGGATGAAAATTCGAATGAGTTTAATATCAGTGTGAGGACTGATGGGAAGGGGAAGTTCAAGGCTATTAAACTCTCATCCAGGTATAGAGCGAGTATATTGACTGAATTACACAGAGTTAGATGGAATAGGATTGCAGTTGTGGCTGAGTTCCCGGTGCTGCATCTTCTGAGAAGAACATCGGAGTGGATTCCTTATGTAAGTTCTAACCTTTTTCTTGTTTGATATTCATGAACATCAAATTTACGTTGTCTTTTGTGGGGTTTCTTTGTCTGTACTTATCATCAGTAATTTGTTTAGCAGTATGGTTTAAGGCTGTTATGCTTGATTGTCATTACAAAGCACATTCTAATACTGTTTTCTTTCTTGAGGATCTGAAAAGTGCCATTGGAGTCTTACAGAAACATGGTATCTGAAAA
Source organism: Rauvolfia tetraphylla (assembly GCA_030512225.1). NCBI lineage: Eukaryota > Viridiplantae > Streptophyta > Magnoliopsida > Gentianales > Apocynaceae > Rauvolfia > Rauvolfia tetraphylla. Next base: position 7,253,111 of record JAJQKT010000045.1, on the reverse strand, counting down.
TAGTTGCCTATCACTGCAAATGGGAACTCACGGATGTACATGTCCCATATATGTCAGGATATATCATCGTCAGAACATATTGGAATGATTGTAAGACATGAGATTATGATAAACAAAGATAAAGGAAATATCTTATCCATTAAATAATAGTTTTCTTTTTTGCATCTACTCACTCATCTTGTGGCATGGAAGTTTGATCAACTCTCGGTGCTATTGACTTATGAATTATTAGCTATAGGAGCTTCAGCTCTTCTCCTCCACGTTAGTAAATAAATTCCCTCCAAAAATGGAGGGATCAATAATTTATTCCTGTTCTACTCAAACTAAGCAAAATAGAAGTAAATGTATTTACTTCCACCAGCACTAGGGGAAGTAAATGTGCCACTTCCCCTCTGTAAACCAAACCAAACCAAACCAAACACGATTATGTCAGTCATTTTTTTAAAGATAAAAATTGTGAAATATTACATTACGCACCAATGGAAAATTTTCCATGTATATCCTATGGAGAGATTCCTTGTGGTCACTTTCCTTCATTTCCCTATAGAAAATGCTCTGTAGTTGATTATCACTGTCAGAAATACTGATGAGATGCTGCAAGGCCCTACCTTCCAAGGCTTTTAGTCTGGAGTTTTTGTTTTTCACTTGCAGAAGTCTCATTAGAGTAAAGACATTTTGTAGGTTGGGAGTTTAGAAGGGGCTTGTTCTGTTTATTTCCAGGATGCTAACATCGACGCTTATTGTTATTGATCCTGGAGATTAGGAGGAAGTAGTTTAAGGAAAGCTTCTTATTTAGAATGCTTAGTATAAGGCAGCATATTCTGCAAATAAGTGTGCACCTGACCTGGTTATCTTTTTTGGGTTGCTGATCTGGTTTTAACAGACTTCAATCTTTTCACCAAGTGCACTTTCCATTTCATTTCCTTTCTTTTTCCCCTTTCTCCTCTACTGGCTCTTCAACTTTGACTGTGTTCTGTGTTTTGGCATAGAGGAATTAAAAGAATTTTTATACAAAATGTTTTTATCATATTGTTCCCGTTTGAGAATACTTATTTGCTTTGCCTTTCCTTATGTTTTTCCTTTAATTAATAAATGGATTCCAATAATATCAAGTGTATAAGTGGTAGCTTTGTATGCTTCAGAATCCACTGATACAATGTGTGGCATGAGTGAATCTATGGTTTTGCTCTGTCACTTAACTTCATGTGAATTCTTAGCTTGCGATATTTTTTGAGCGATTGTTGATGTTGGAACTCCTTTTGTTGTAGAAACTAAAAGTCACTTCTGTCGGAGTTGAGCTCATTGATTTAAAATCTGGGGATCTTCGTTGGTGCTTGGACTTCAGAGATATGGACTCTCCTGCTGTTATTCTTCTATGCGATCCTTATGGGAAAAGGAACGTCGATCAGGGTGGTTTCGTTCTATGTCCTTTATACGGAAGAAAATCTAAAGCTTTCCATGCTGCTTCAGGGACTTCAAGTGCTGCTATAATATCAAATTTGGTCTGTTAGGCTTTTTTGCATCTATGATTACATTTTAAAAGGATTTTGTATCTGTTGGATAGGTTTTTCTCTTGAACCATGATCAAACTTACTATGTTGTTTTGATACTTTTTCAGCATTTTTGAAGTGTTCTGAAGCATGTAATAGTAATCTGTGTAAACACTGATATTCCTAAACATTCTTCTCCAGACAAAAACTGCTAAATCCATGGTTGGGTTGTCATTATCTGTCGAGAGTTCTCAATCATTGACCGTTGCTGAGTATATAAAGCGGAGGGGTAATTCTTATTATCAATAATTTAATCACTTCACCTCCTAATTGTTTCTTGCTCTCAGACTCACTTGTGACTGAGTTTATCATCTCTTTACTTTTGGATACATGACATTTGCAGCCAAAGAAGCTGTTGGGGCAGAAGAAACTCCTTGTGGCGGTTGGTCTGTCACAAGGTTGCGGTCTGCTGCTCACGGGACACTAAATTCTCTGGGTTTGAGTCTGGGAATTGGACCCAAAGGAGGACTTGGTGAAAATGGTGATGCTGTATCACGTCAGCTTATTCTTACAAAGGTCTCGCTTGTTGAAAGGCGCCCAGAGAACTATGAAGTATGTTGTTGATGCCCATATTCTATGGCTTTAGACAGATAATATGAACATATCATGCTTTTCAATTTAATAGTATCAAACAATTGGTCCACTTTATAAGTATGAGATCAAAAGATCTTTTTCTTCCTGGGGTGGGGGGTGGGGGTGGGGCATGCACTGGGAAAATATCAAAACTAATTTGTTAAATGTTTGAGTTTTATTATTCTGTGAACCAAATACGCTCTTAAGTATGTGATGAGTGTTGATTGTTTCTCCATCTGGCTCTTTCTTTGATGTTGTAGATTTTAGTTTGTTTGACTTTACATTCCTTGGGAATTATGGATTATTAAGTTATGAACTAATAGGCACTATTACTGCTTGCTTTATATACTGCTAGCTGTGAAGCACTGGTATGAACTGTATGATTGCTTTCTGAATGCCATTTTTAACCTGAAGTGGACATGCAACAACTGTGTATATTTGTATATGTATACCCAATGTATATACTGTCATGAAATGCAGATAACAATCTTGTAACCAGTTTTCTGATTTGAATTAGAAGTCCAAGTTAGTATTCTATATCTTGAAATGAGCATGCATGGATGAATAAATACAAAACTTGTAAATGCATTTAACAGAGAAAACACATGAGGATGTAGAATCCTGTGTTTTCATGAAATGATTGTAAAACAGATGAGTTAGCTTCTTGTATCTTGCGCTGGCTAAAGTCTGGTAAGGAATATAGTCAGAGAAGTGGCAAGACAATGTGGGAGATTGGTGGGTTTAGGTCTTATGTGTTGCTTAAGTTTCTGGTTTTGAAATGATTATAGAATTTGAAAATTGCAATCGCAGATCTTTCCCTACATGAATGTGGCTGCCATGTGGCCTACTTTCTCCTTGTTGAGTTTCACCTACTGTGCTCTATGTGTCTGCATTGATTGGCAAATCACATAAAAGTGGGCCCTCTACTGCTTTTCATTTATATCATGTTCTGTGTGTCTATTATGCGAGGGTTTTGCCAAGCGAAGAGAATTCTTCGCTTTTTTTGTCCCCTTTGTTGTCATTCTGATGGTATGCGTCGATTGCTTTGCGTGGGACCCAGCACCTTGCCTTCTCTCCTTCCCCTCCTTTTGGTTCGAGGGATTACTGTGGACTTTACAATGGCCAGCCACTGGGACAAATACATAGCTAACAAACCTGGATAGACTAGCAGCGCTTGCCTCAGTCAGCATGGGATAATTGGAGTATTTTGTTTGCTAGCTGGCTTTCGGCCTTACCTACAAATATCAAAGCACATTATTATCACTGAGCTGGACCATGAAGGGCATCTTGTTTAGCCTTCTTACTGGTGGCATTAACAGTATCTTACAGTTACTAATGTCTTGGCAATGCTTTTGAACTACAGTGATTTTTTCTTCTAAATAAGATCCTGTAGTTCTGTACTTAATTGGGTTTATTGTCTCAAAAAACGTATTGGAGAAGAGTCGATATGATGGAAAATCTTGGATCTCTCTGCAGTAGTTTGCCTTAAAAATCATGTACATCTTACTCCCCATCTAAACATTTGTTTGGAGGGGAGTGCGATATGTAATAATTAGAGTGATAAATTGGTTTAAACTATAATTACTTTTTCACTTGCTGTTGGATATGGCACAATGGACGGGTAAAAGTTTCTTTTGTTTAGTTGATCTTACTTTTCAGGGTATGTTTGTCATGTGACCATATTCCTACTTTTCCTTTTCTTGTGGCTATATCCAGTATTATGTCTTTTTTATTGATGCAGGCGGTTATTGTCCACCCTTTATCTGCTGTTAGTGCTCTCGTTCGATTTGCTGAGGAGCCCCAGATGTTTGCAATTGAATTCAATGATGGATGCCCTATTCATGTGAGGCTTGCACTTATTAACAGTGTCATCAACTACCTTGAAGATGTGAACTCTGAGATTTGTTGTCTTATTTCAGGTTTATGCTAGCACATCTCGTGATAGCTTGCTTGCTGCAGTTAGAGATGTGTTGCAATCAGAAGTAGGTAGATGTGCTCTCTCTTGGTTTATTCCCTTCCATTTGCCTTTCTTTTTATGCTTTAGGGGTTCGTTAATGTAGCTCTCTATTTTTTAGATTGTTATTGTAATAAAATTCACTTACCAGTATGAAATACTTTCCTCAATGTCTTGCAAAATTTTGTTTATGTATTAGTTCTACAATTTTGTTTCTTCAGGGTCAGTGTCCAGTACCTGTTTTGCCCAGACTCACAATGCCTGGCCATCGGATTGATCCTCCTTGTGGAAGATTTCATCTACAGATTAAGCAACTTCCTTCTACGCAACAGCATGCTGATATGGAAAATGCAACCATGCATTTGAAACACTTGGCAGCAGCTGCCAAAGATGCCGTAGCTGAAGGAGGCTCAATACCTGGATCAAGAGCTAAATTGTGGCGTCGAATAAGAGAATTTAATGCATGTGTACCATATTCCGGTGTTCCGCCCAATGTTGAAGTGCCTGAAGTGACTTTAATGGCCTTGATCACAATTCTTCCTGCTACACCTAATCTACCTCCAGAGTCACCTCCCTTGCCACCACCTTCTCCAAAAGCAGCTGCTACAGTAATGGGTTTTGTTGCATGCTTACGGCGGTTGCTTGCTTCTAGAAGTGCTGCCTCCCATGTGATGTCTTTTCCTGCTGCTGTTGGACGAATCATGGGATTACTCAGAAATGGTTCTGAGGGGGTTGCTGCTGAAACTGCAGGTCTTATTGCAGTACTTATTGGAGGTGGCCCTGGTGATACAAACACATTTAAAGATACAAAAGGAGAGCGGCACGCGACATTCATGCACACAAAATCTATATTATTTTCTAATCAGGATAGTCTTATAGTTCTAGTCAACAGGTTAAAACCTATGTCTTTGTCACCTCTGTTGTCAATGTCTGTCGTTGAGGTTCTTGAGGCCATGATTTGTGACCCACATGGTGAAACAACCCAGTATACGGTCTTTGTAGATTTATTACGTCTAGTTGCAGGTTTACGACGCCGCTTGTTTGCATTGTTTGGACATCCTGCTGAAAGTGTACGTGAAACTGTAGCTGTGATAATGCGTACAATTGCTGAAGAAGATGCCGTGGCAGCAGAATCAATGCGGGATGCTGCTTTGCGTGATGGTGCATTGCTAAGGCATTTACTGCATGCATTTTACCTTCCTGCTGGTGAGCGACGAGAGGTTAGCCGACAGCTTGTGGCTCTTTGGGCTGATTCTTATCAACCTGCACTGGATTTGTTATCAAGAGTATTACCACCTGGCCTTGTTGCTTATCTACACACACGTTCTGATGGAGTTTCAGTGGAAGATTTATCCAACCAGGAAGCATCTCTGATGAGTAGGAGACAAAGACGTTTACTCCAACAAAGGAGGAACCGTCCAGGAAGATCTGTGACATCTCAGGGACATTTGTCAGCCTCTGCTGATAATCTGGAGGCTGGTGATCAAGCAAAGCAGGCAAGTGCTGGGCTAGATAGTTATCCGAAAATTTCTCTAGATTTGAGGTCTGGACAGGTTCCTTCTGTTCCTTCTTCAGCAGCAAATACAGGTGATAATGTTCCAACCGAGTTGCCTGGCACAGGAATTAGACAAAGTGATTTGTCAGCAGCGGTTAATTCTCCTGATGTTCCTTATGATACAGTTGATTCTGGTGCTACTTCTGATGCTAATGCAGTTGGTAACCAGAATACGCCCCTACCTGGACCAGCTCAGGTTGTTGTGGAGAATGCTTCTGTAGGATGTGGACGGTTACTATTGAATTGGCCCGAATTTTGGCGTGCTTTCAGTCTTGATCACAATCGTGCAGATTTGGTCTGGAATGAGCGCACCAGACAGGAGTTACGAGAGGCTTTGCAGGCTGAGGTTCATCGATTAGATGTTGAAAAAGAACGCACTGAGGATATTGTTCCTGGAAGCACAGCTTCAGAGGCTGTCTCAGGGCAAGTTAGCGTGCCTCAGATTTCATGGAACTACACAGAGTTCTTTGTTCGATATCCTAGTTTATCGAAAGAAGTATGTGTTGGTCAATATTACCTTCGTCTACTGCTTGAGAGTGGCAGCAGTGCTAGGGCACAAGACTTTCCCTTGCGTGATCCTGTTGCTTTCTTTAGAGCACTATATCATCGATTTTTATGTGACGCAGACACCGGCCTTACCGTTGATGGTGCTGTTCCTGATGAGTTGGGCTCCTCTGATGATTGGTGTGATATGGGAAGATTGGATGGTTTTGGAGGCGGTGGTGGATCCTCTGTGAGGGAACTTTCTGCTAGGGCCATGGCTATTGTGTATGAGCAGCATTACAACACTGTAGGGCCATTTGAGGGCACTGCTCATATAACTGTTCTCCTGGATAGGACTGACGATAGAGCTTTAAGACATCGTCTTCTTCTTCTTTTAAAGGTATACCTGTATTTTGTTTCTTGCCTTTCCTGTGTGGTATTTACTTCTGATGTCAGGTTTTGAGAAAACTTTGACTCATTACCCTGGACTCAGGATTTCTCCAAATTGCTTGAGCATCTGAAAGATGATGATAAATTATATATTATCGGGTTTGATAATTTTGACAAAATATTTAGAAACAAAATGAAGAATAATGAATTATATATTCTCGGGTTTGGTAATTTTGACAAACTATTTAGAAACAAAATGAAGAGCTGTGTATACAATTTTGGTATTCTTTGTTCCTGAGATCACCTGATCAACAAAACTCGCCTTTTGGTTTAAGGCCTGAGCTGTTGTTCTGAGATGAGATTTTAGGAGTTGCCATCTGGTGTTTGCAACCTGGATGATTATGTGAAATAGTTAGGATCATGAGCTTGTCTTTTGAGGTTACCTTTTGTTTTATAATAATTGTTTTCTTAAATTAATATTCACGAACAAAATTTCAATTATTGAATATCTTAGGGCATTGTTTTGGGGAATTGTCTAGGTTCTTACATGTGAACTTTTGGTCTATATATTCTCTCAGGTGGAATTTTGGTCTCATGTGCCTTTTCTGTGGGCTATAATGAGCTCTTTAGTGGTAATCGAACGATCTCAGAAGAATGCTGAAGTGTGCTTGCTTTTTTTCTGGCCTTTTACTAAGCTAGTTGTTTCCAAGTTTTTGATTCTGTGCTGCATTGTGCAAGGATATTATGTGAATTGGCATGTGTAAAAAGTTTTTGTTAAAGCAAATGGTCTTTTCTTTTTGGTTAATAGTTGTGATGGATCAAAGGAACTTATCATTCTTCATGGAGAAGTCCAGATTTTAGGAAATAGGAATCTACTGAATAACATGAGATGTTTCTTCTGCTTGCAGCTTGAGCTACTGGTCCTTGAAATTGAGGGTTCAGTTCTCCAAGAATTATAAGCTTAATAACTCTCACTATTCTTCTGACAGTTTATAAAAATATCATTATTACCAACCTTCAGTCCATGTATCCAGTACTCTAATTTGACATCAAACTGTGTTATGAACCTCATGTGTTTCTATTCAGGCTTTGAAAAATAGAGGCAACCATTATTTCTATGCTTTTCGTTAAGATAACTGCTGCTTCTTGGCTGAAGAGATTTTTGTATTTGTGTTTTAATTATGATTATGCCTTTCCTGCTTGTTTAGGTTTTGATGAAGGTTTTGTCAAATATCGAGGCATGTGTCTTGGTTGGAGGTTGTGTCCTCGCGGTTGATTTACTGACAGTTGCTCATGAGGCTTCAGAAAGAACAGCTATACCTTTGCAGTCCAATTTAATTGCTGCTACTGCTTTTATGGAACCCTTGAAGGAATGGAAGTTTATTGACAATGATGGTAAACAAGTTGGACCAGTTGAGAAAGATGCTATAAGAAGGTTCTGCTCAAAGAAAGAAATAAATTGGACAACAAGGTGCTGGGCTTCTGGGATGCCTGACTGGAAGAGGTTGCGGGATATTCGTGAACTTCGATGGGCACTATCTCTCCGAGTACCAGTACTTACTCCTACTCAGGTACTGTGACATATGATGTGCGAAATTTTGAACTCCTTCATCTCAGTTCATATAACATTTCTATCTTGGGATGCCCAAATGTATATTATACTGTGTGAAAATGGTATATCCTTTTGTTGCGTAAAGACTAAACAATTTCTTTGATGAGTTTTATAACAATGTATTCAGGTTTTAGATATTGTAGCAAACTAAGTACTTGAATTGGACATGAGCTTAGCAATCTCTTCATATCCTACTATATATAACATGATATAAAAAAAGATAGTGGTTTACTGACAATATATGATGTTGGTTAAAAAGTGCTAAGAGCATATAGTGCATTCTTCTTTTCGGAAAAAATTTTCCTTAATTGGAGGTTTTCCTGCAAAGAAGAATGCCTGGAGTGACTTTAAGGTTCTTTTTTCCTTCTAATTATATGACATGGAATATCAGAAAAATTAGGTTTAATATGTATGTTCTCTTTCATGAGATATCTTACCGAATTAAATATTATGATAAGAAAATGGGAGACAGTGTGTGATGAATTATACTGGTGTTGTTGGCTCAATCTTCCATTTTGTCTGGAGTTTTATTGCTTTCATCTTTCAAAATGTGGCTGCTTGGTCATTTATTTGGTTAATAGGTTCAATTGCTTCACATTTTCTCATTCTCTTTGTTAAGAGGGAGAGAGAGAAAAAAAATACTGTGAGATATGTTAATCTCAGAATTCGTAACGGGGAAAACTGATATGATGAACTTTTACCATATGTTATGTGACTCTATCTCAGTCAAATTTAGCTTTCAATATTATGAGGTGTCTTAGGAGGTGAATACTGCATCAGGTAGGGGAGGCAGCGCTTTCCATATTGCACAGCATGGTAGCTGCACATTCAGATATTGATGACGCTGGAGAAATAGTTACACCAACACCTAGAGTAAAATGGATCTTATCAAGTCCACGATGTCTGCCACACATTGCACAGGTATTTTCATGCTTTTCAGCATTCAGATTCCCTACAATCTCTTTGTCCTGTCAAATTAGCTTTTAAATGGTTTTGTGGTCTGTTAATACAAAGATTTCTTTCATCAAGCAGTCTAAATTAGATATTGAAATGTTCAGCTGCATATGAGTCATATTTGCCAACAGATAAAAGGAGAAAAATCATATTTGAATGCTGGATATTTTTCAATCGGAAGTTTGTGTTAATGTATTTTGGTGGTGCTACTTTCATTTTAATGTTGTTGACACTGCAGTTGTGATCTTCAAATTCAAAGTCATTTGAATAACTTGCTTTAGTTTTGGTGTTCAAATCAATCTTCGTATTGGCTATCTCATGTTGCCTATTCACTTGCTTGAATTTGTTCTTAGGCTTCTTTGCTAGGTCCTTGTTCAGTCAATGGCATGAGATATTAGATATCAATCATTGGTTTAATTGGTATTACATGCTTTCCTATCGTGAGGATTTCTAGCTGTAACATGTTGATTTAGTGTCAAGCATCATTCTCATTCTGGGTGATGAGTAAATATCCTTTGCATCTATCCAAGTTTGTATTGGTTATTAAATTCCAAGTTCTTCCATATATGTTCTCAATTTTGTTTGCGTTTACCTTATACAAACTAAAATTAATTGTGTAATTATAGGCTATGCTTTCTGGTGAACCAACCATTGTTGAGGGGTCTGCTGCTTTGTTGAAGGCAGTTGTCACTAGGAATCCCAAGGCAATGATAAGATTATACAGCACCGGTGCATTTTATTTTGCCCTTGCATACCCTGGATCAAATCTTCTTTCAATTGCTGAGCTTTTCTCAGTGACTCATGTACATCAAGCTTTTCATGGTGGTGAAGAAGCTGCGGTGTCATCTTCTTTGCCTTTGGCAAAAAGGAGTGTTTTGGGTGGACTTTTGCCTGAATCATTGCTCTATGTCCTGGAACGTAGTGGTCCTGCTGCATTTGCTGCAGCAATGGTATCTGATTCTGATACTCCTGAGATTATATGGACGCACAAAATGAGAGCAGAAAATTTGATTCGTCAGGTTTGTTTAACCTCTATAGGATAAATTTCTGTAATTCTTTCTGCTTATACATTTTTCAAATTTATAAGTACGTCTGTAGTTGTTATGGCACATTCTTCATACAAGTATTATCTTGTATTTCTGTTTTCTCCAGGTTCTGCAGCATCTCGGAGATTTTCCTCAGAAGTTATCCCAGCATTGTCATTCATTATATGATTATGCTCCTATGCCACCAGTAACATATCCACAGCTGAAAGATGAAATGTGGTGTCACCGATATTACCTTCGAAACTTGTGTGACGAGATCAGGTTTCCGAATTGGCCCATTGTTGAACATGTTGAATTTTTGCAATCGTTGCTGGTAATGTGGCGGGAAGAATTGACAAGGAGACCTATGGATCTTTCTGAAGAAGAAGCTTGCAAAATACTGGAAATTTCTCTGGAGGATGTATCCAAAGATGATTCTCCTAAATCACAGGCTTCTGGATCAGCTGATGATATTTGTAACATATCAAAGCAAATTGAAAATATTGATGAAGAAAAACTTAAGCGACAGTACAGGAAACTTGCAATGAAATATCATCCGGACAAAAATCCTGAAGGGAGGGAGAAATTTCTTGCAGTGCAGAAAGCTTATGAGCGCTTACAGGTATGTTCTGGCTCCTGGTTGCAAATTTGTTTATTATTTCTGCTTATTAGCTTGTTAAGAGACCTTTGCATGTCTTCATGTTGTTCGAATGCACTTTACTGTTGTTTGTATATCTTGTAAAATGCAGCATGCAGAAGTTAGGTTCTAGTCTATCAGTCAGGAAATCATCAACTTTTTTCAGTATTGCTACCTTCTACTTTATTGAAGGATATGGAGGTCAACGAGGAAAAAGTGCATTTGTGCTTGGAAACTTTGCTGCTGATGCATGCGGCTTCTTAACATTGCACTTTCCAGAAATCTAGTCGAGTAGAACAGGAAAAGAGGCATACTTAGTTGAAGAAAATTACAATTTTACTGCACTCACATTTCTGTTTTCTTTTGAGTAGGATTAATCATCTTTGCAAGATGAGGTCGGAATTTTTAGTCTAATAGTCAATTTCTTATTTTGAAAGTTTTTGTTTCCCTATTTGAGCCAATTTCCAGAGGTGCGGATGTTTTTCGTAAGATCTCTGCATTACAACCATATATTTTATTTTTGAGGGTACTCAAGCTTGTGGAGTTTAACCTTTGGTGGTTCTCTTGTTGAATAATTTGAAGTGTATACTATGAAATGCCCTAGGTATCTTAGCATAATCCTTGGATGCTAAAATGTAGGATGACATGGTGTCAATATTGCTGCTGTATGCATAATTTGCTTGTATGCTTGAGGACAGTTCAGTATTATCAGCCTCCTATCTTCTCTTAATATACCCTTTGTTAAATTTACTTTAGGCTACGATGCAAGGACTCCAAGGTCCTCAACCTTGGAGGTTGCTGTTACTACTGAAGGGACAGTGCATCCTCTATCGACGCTATGGCGATGTACTGGAGCCATTTAAATATGCTGGGTATCCTATGTTATTGAATGCAGTTACGGTGGACAAGGATGACAACAATTTCCTTTCCTCTGATCGAGCACCACTTCTCGTTGCAGCTTCAGAACTTGTTTGGCTTACGTAAGTCTCATTGCAATTCTAATCCTGCTCTCCCATGCTTACTGAGCTTGATGAATATATTTTATAACTTGACTCAATTCATGTTTTCTCCTTGTATCAGGTGTGCATCTTCGTCATTAAATGGTGAAGAGCTTGTCAGGGATGGTGGAATACAACTCCTTGCAACTCTGCTTTCCCGCTGCATGTGTGTGGTTCAACCAACCACTCCAGCAAGCGAGCCATCCACCATTATTGTTACTAATGTCATGCGTACCTTCTCAATTCTGAGTCGATTTGAGAGTGCCAGAATTGAGGTGCTTGAATTTTCTGGCCTAGTTGAGGACATCGTGCATTGCACAGAACTTGAGCTTGTTCCGCCGGCTGTTGATGCTGCTCTTCAGACAATTGCTCATCTTTCTGTCTCGTCTGAGTTACAGGATGCCTTATTGAAGGCTGGTGTCTTATGGTAAGCAAGATTCTTGATGCTACCTTGTAATATGAAAGATTGGAAGTAAAGTAGAAAACTTATTTCTCTTATCCCCTCTATGGATTCTCTTCCTTCTTCTTTCCTTTCCTTCTTGTCTCTTGTATCATTCACCAACCTCTTTTCTGAAAGCATATTCTGCTATTATGTTTCTTCTCTTCTCCATCCCCTCCTGGTCTGTGCACTTTGTATGTATGACTTTCTCATCTGCCTAACTCCTCCCATTCCCCTGATTGACCGAAAAAACCAAATGACACTGCTGTGACTCATCAGACCTAGACACAATTTGTTAGGATGACCCAAGAATGACTTTTTTATGCGTGCCTTAAGGTAATATCAGTTAAAGTTAGTTTTGATACTTTTACCTTTCTGAATATATGCGGATCATTTACTTCGAAAATTATTTGTCTTGACATCAGAAATGATTGGTGCAGATACTTCTTTGTATCAATTAGTAATAGATATTGTTGTCATTTAGCAGAATTTGCCAGGTTGAATATTTGGAATTTGTAGAAACATCTAGTGCCACTAGTTATAATAGTTATGACCTTGTACGTATTAATATTCATTATATTCCGTACATTCCGTTCTTTATTTTCTGAAGATGTATCCATGTAATTTTTGGTATTTAATAAAAGTAGTTATTTTCTTAATCTCTTTATGTACTATAATGGCTTTTTGATGTTTGTTTTAGGTATCTATTGCCTTTGCTGCTTCAGTATGATTCAACCGCTGAGGAATCAGATAAGTCAGAGACACATGGTGTTGGAGCAAGTGTTCAAATTGCAAAAAATGCTCATGCTATGAGAGCATGTCAGGCCTTGTCGAGGCTCAGTGGCATTTCCACTGGTGAGGATAAAACACCATATAATCAGGCTGCATCTGATGCCCTTAAAGCCTTGCTAACCCCTAAAGTAGCAAGTTTGCTGAAAGATGAATTACCAAAAGACCTATTGGTAAAACTGAATTCAAACTTGGAGACTCCAGAGGTAAACGCTGCAGGACTACTCATTTAAATTGAAGTTTTCTATTCTGCATGAGCGTCAGCAGATTCTCTTCTCAATTTTACGGTGCATGCACTGTGTTTATTTTTCTGTTATAATTTCAGTTTAGGAGGATATTAATCATTCACGGTCCTTTCTATGTTAATAGTCCAGTGTTTTATTTTTTTACTTCTTTTTGAGGGCCTTCGTCAGACATCTTTTAACTGTTTGTTTTGTCTGATTCCTTAAAACCTTGATAAATAAGAATAATCAAAACTCTCATGCTGTTTGGTGTTTGGTTTTCCATCAAGCTATTACTACTGTTTCTTTGCTTGGTATCTTCCTGTAGGTTGAATCCAAGTGCTTTTACAGAAAACAAATCGCCTGGGGCTGTTCGTTCACAATTCTTCCTTTTTGCCATTCAATTCCATTTGATCAGGCTGCCTGAATATGTGCTTAGCTTGTCTAGGAAGCTTTATATTTTTTATTTTGACTGTTTGATCATAGTGCTGGTTGCGTCACCCATCACTTTCACTGAGACAATACTGGAAATAATGCTCTCTGTGTAATTAATCTTTTGTTTAAGTGCTCAAATTATTTATTTTCCAGGTTTTATGGTTCTGGTATCTGTTTGAATTTGAGATTATCATCTGATAGGTTCTCAAGCGATAATTGCTTCTCGTTGCAGATAATTTGGAACTCCTCAACCCGTGCAGAACTACTAAAATTTGTAGACCAGCAGCGAGCTAACCAGCGACCTGATGGTTCATATGATGTGAAAGATTCCCATTCCTTTGTATTTGAGGCATTATCAAAAGAACTCTTTATTGGCAATGTATATTTAAGAGTCTACAATGATCAACCAGACTTCGAGATCAGTGAACCTGAGGTCTTTTGTGTTGCTCTTGTCAACTTTATCTCACTTCTACTTCACAAACAATGGAACTGTGGTCCTGAAGCTCAAGTGAGTTTCTTATCGTCTGAGACATCAGAGCTTCAGACTGATACATCAAATGGGTCATCATCTGAAAATCCTACAGCGGATGGTTTATCGACACACACTGGTGGAGAAGTAATTGACAAAGAGGACATTGAATTGGTCAAGAATCTGCAATTTGCTCTAACTTCTCTTCAGGTAATAATTGGATTTCTTTATGGTATTTTTTTCTTTTTGGGTTGGAGATTGTAGAGTGGTTATATGGTGATAACAAAATCATTTTTTTCTCTCCCAATGTTTTTGTTTTCCAGCACTTGCTTACAAGTAATCCAAGTTTAGCTTCAGTATTCTCATCGAAAGAGAAGTTGTTGCCTCTGTTTGAGTGCTTTTCTGTGCCTGTTGCATCTGCTAGCAACATTCCTCAACTTTGTTTAAGAGTTCTCTCACGTTTGACCACATATGCTCCCTGCTTGGAAGCAATGGTTGCCGATGGTTCTAGTCTTCTTCTTCTATTGCAAATGCTTCACTCGTCACCTAGTTGTCATGAAGGGGCCCTTCACGTTCTTTATGCTCTGGCAAGCACACCAGAACTTGCCTGGGCAGCTGCCAAGCATGGTGGAGTGGTCTACATTCTTGAACTTATCTTGCCTCTACAAGGTAAAGTATTTCTTTGGATTTTCTTGTGTTCCTGCATGGAAAGCAAAAGAAAGAAACATGCTTATGGAATTGAGATAACCTTGCACAGAAGAAATTCCTCTACAACAACGAGCTGCTGCTGCTTCGTTATTGGGGAAGCTCGTCATGCAGCCAATGCATGGGCCTAGAGTGGCTATAACACTGGCTAGGTTTTTTCCAGATGGCCTGGTGTCTATTATTAGGGATGGACCTGGTGAAGCTGTTGTTAGTGCTCTTGATCAAACAACAGAAACTCCAGAACTTGTATGGACTCCAGCAATGGCTGCTTCTTTGTCTGCTCAAATTGCAACAATGGCATCAGACCTATATCGTGAACAGATGAAAGGACGTGTTGTTGATTGGGATGTTCCTGAGCAAGCTTCTGGTCAACAGGACATGAGAGACGAGCCTCAGGTACATTTATTGGTGAGCTGTTTACAAATTTGTTCAATAAAGGTTGGCTACTCATTGTTAGTGAATTTATTGTCCTGTAGGTTGGAGGTATATATGTCAGGTTGTTCTTGAAGGATCCTAAATTTCCTCTTAGAAATCCCAAGAGATTTTTGGAAGGACTGTTGGATCAGTATCTTTCATCCATTGCTGCAGCACATTATGATGACCTTGCTGTTGATCCTGAACTCCCCTTGCTCCTCTCTGCTGCATTGGTTTCTTTGTTGCGGGTACACCCTGCTCTTGCAGATCATGTTGGATATCTTGGGTATGTGCCCAAACTTGTCTCTGCTGTGGCCTATGAAGGAAGAAGGGAAGCAATGGCTTCTGAGGATACAAGAAATGGCAGCTATCCTGGTGAAACAAATGAAGCTGCGGGTGGGTCAATGCACCCAACTTCACCAACACCACAAGAACGTGTTCGTCTTAGTTGTCTACGTGTTTTACATCAACTTGCAGCAAGTACGATATGTGCGGAAGCTATGGCAGCCACCAGTGTGGGAACACCACAAGTATGCTTCTTCTGATATGGAATCTTTACCAGAGTCAGAGACATGATGGTTTTTGTTGTTTCTACATTGGAAATGAAATTCTCTCTTCCCTCAAGTTTTTGAAAGGTTAAGCAATAAGGTCCTTAATTTTCAAGTGCTTTACATTCGTCAGTCTTGCCTTCAGGTTGTTCCACTGTTGATGAAAGCTATTGGATGGCAAGGTGGAAGCATATTGGCTCTTGAAACACTAAAGCGTGTTGTGGTTGCTGGGAATCGAGCAAGGGATTCCCTGGTTGCACAAGGACTTAAGTAAGCATCAATATCCAATATTTCTACTTTGTTATTCTTGGGACATCTGTACTGCACGTTTAAGAGGCATGTGGTGTCTTTTTCTGGTTGATGTGTGCTGCTTCAAGCATATGGCATTTCATGATCGATATCTTTGTATAGCCAAGACTTAACTGTTAGTGGAAGGAGAGAGTAGTTCGCGTGGAAACCCTGTAAATACTGATTTTGCAGCACATACATATAATATGGGGTTTGATTGCAGGAGGACCTTTGGTATTGACAAGACAGTTTTGAGACCTCAATTGTATGAAAGCTGGCCATATCCCTTTGAAAGTAGGATTCTAATCTCATTTTCAACAACCGAAACCCCCCCAATCTGTTGAAACTAGTAAGCTAATTTCCTGCAAAATAAAAATTTGTTCCTTTATGCGAAACAAATAACTAAAATACGCAAATTGCTCTGTTCAGTGTTCAGCCTGGATGGCATTTACTTTTCTTTACCATGCTTTAGGCTTTTGAGTGTTTATCTTGCTTGCTTGCATCTTTTTGTGCTTTAAGAGAAACCATCCAGTTTGCAGGGAACTTCATTACATGGTTTTGTCTGTTTCTGTTTTGCGTTATTTCTTAATATCAAGTTTTGGAAATTGCAGGGTTGGTCTTGTAGAAGTACTGCTCGGTCTTCTTGATTGGAGGGCTGGGGGAAGAAATGGACTTTGCTCACAGATGAAGTGGAATGAATCAGAAGCATCTATTGGCCGGGTCCTCGCTGTTGAGGTTAAGACTGTTTCATGAACTATTGCAGAATCTATATACAACTTTCACAACATTTTTTGCTTTTCAGTTAGATTGACCCTGTATTAATTTATTATTATTTTCCCCTTTTCCTAAATAAAAATGGTGATGTACGCTTAGAATGTTTTGAGGATATTTTTGTGTTTAAACAAACAAACCACATTTCTCACTAATAGTTTTGAGCCTTGAATATATTTCTTGCCTATATAAAAGAGTTTTCACGCTATTGCTGCATTTAAAGAAGATATTTTAGTATGTAAGTAAATAGATTACATCTCTGATGAATATACTTAAGCTTGAAATAAAACTTTCTTACATGAAAGTGCTTTCATGATATTGCTTTATTAAAAGCATCAAGTCTGGAGACACAAGTAGCTAGTTATTGTGTCGAAACTTCAAAGATGATTTTATTCCTTTGCAATAGCTTACAGAGATGAGTTTATAATTCACAGATACAAAAATTTAGTGATGTTCTTTGTTTGTGCACTGGAATCATTATTCTTCTTTTCATTATGAAAGCTTAGAGATTGTGCTGATTCTGTTGGTGTTTAAAATGCATCTATTCTATATTTGGGTGGAGAGGTTCAGTTCTTCTGATGGTTTATGCATTTTAACTTGTTGTTTTCTAGGTTCTGCATGCCTTTGCAGCAGAAGGGGCACACTGTATTAAAGTGCGGGAAATCCTAAATGCTTCTGATGTAAGTTAAAACCCTGACTTCCAATCCTAAGTTTCATGGGATTATGCTAGATGTGATCAGCTGATACTTATGTTTTTTTCCTTATGGACTTTAACCTTTGTGGATATACTTGAAGCTTTAATGTTGTTCCTTTATGTGATCTACAAAGAATAGTAATGGCATCGCTCAGAAACATTGCATCAAACTTTTATTTATGGAATTTGGTTTATTAGCATTTGAAGGGATAGTAGGTATGATTGTTGTGAGTGAACTATTTACCCAAACTCTTAACATTAAATCACTGACTCTTATACTGGTGCTTGGTGCTCGAATAAGAGCTCTAAGTCATAGTTTGACAAAAGTAGGTTTAGCTGGACTATTATTGAATTGAACAGTTATTTGCCATTCCATGGTTGACTGAATGGAGACTGTGACTTGGAGTCAGAGAATGTATAATTACACATTTCTCTGCTGCCTAGGATGTTTGCTGCTAGCTTCTTCAATTTTAATATTTCACAGGCCATTGAATGAAACAAAATTGTACAATTTGCGAGTGAATTCTCTAGAATGTGCTGCTGACAGATAACTAAGAAGCTTCCATTGGAACCAATGTAAATATCTAGCTGTTCCAGAGTATTGATAGTCTCTGCATAATTTTACTTGGGAAAAAGCTGATGAACAAAGTATGTTAATACTTTCATATTGTTTTACACCTATAAAGGCTTCCTCAGCAGTTTTCGGTGACTGAAACTGCACTTCTGCTTACTGTTTCCTATCTTTTCTATGCCAAAGTTCCGTGTTTCACCAATTTTCACGTTTGTTGGCTGCATTGCTGAATTGAAAGTTTCTTAACAAGGAAATAATGGAGGGTGGGAAGGTTGACATAAATATGTGTTCATTCGTTTTTGAACCGATTTGAATACTTCCTTTCCTTACTATTGCTTTCTTTTCTTTCTTTTTTTTTTTGGCTGATAATAGAGTTTGAAGTAGTTCTTTTTTGTTTGGGTGTCAAAAGACTAGTTTGATCTTTAAAGAACATAAAAGACTAATTGGGTTGGGCAGGACAGTCTTTGTTATTGAAGAGATTGGTCTACATTGCTGTTTGCCACCGTGCACAAAATGTGATTGATGTTTCAGAATAGATTCTCCTAATGGACTTCATGCTTTTCTAACAGAAAATTGACATCATATTGCGTAGGTATTCTTATTGAATTTGTTAAATTATTGTTTATTCTCAACTTATACTGGTAGATTACTGCTGCTATGGCACCTAATAGAGCATTGGAAGCTTTGACGAATTATGTATTCAAAAGGTCCAATTCTCTGCTCATTATTCATTTATGGTTGACTTTCTTTTGGTAGGTTTGGGTTGCTTACAAGGATCAGAGACATGATCTATTCCTTCCCTCAAACGCACAATCTGCGGCTGCTGGAGTTGCTGGTTTGATTGAAAATTCTTCATCAAGGCTCACCTATGCACTAACAGCCCCCCCATCACAATCTAGTCAAGTGAAAGCTCCTGCTGCAGTTCCTGCTGATTCAAATGGAAATCATGATTACGGTTCATAGGTTCCTGCCACGAACGAATGAATTCACAGGGCGCTTTTGTGAATTGTTGATGGAAAACGGTTTCAATAGCAGAAGAAAGAGACAAATCTAGATCAGATATGATCAGGGTCGTTCAAATCTCATTTGTATAGAACAGTGTACAGTCTACATTTGCTGTTATTTCCCCCTACTCTTCGGATTTATGCTTCCTCCTTAGTACCATCCAAAAGAAAGTTGAAGGCAAAGAGTTAAAAGTTATGACTTACATTGTAAAGGCGGCTTCCAGTTCTTTGTATAGAATCTTTCTGTTGGACTCTCCTATAAATAGTTTAGTTTTTATGAATTTTTTATCCTTCCATAAATAGATTAGAAGTGTTTTGTGAGAGCTAAATTTTAACTACTTCCCTGTAAATCACTTATTAAGCAACGTTTAGTCAGTTTGAAGGCATTGGAAATTTGAGTTGGAACTTCCAAACTCCTTGCTCCTTTGATATATTTCCTTATTAAACTTGAAGCTGAGAGGTTCATTTTTTATTTTTTTTTTGGGGGGGGGGGGGAGGGGAGGGGAGAAAGAAGGTGGGTTTTGCTTAATTATTTCAGCAAACCCGCCTCACTACAGCCCTTCACCTTGGACTGGTGGGAAGATTAAGATGAGCGGGGCGTTGGAAGCTCTAAGAGGCCTCCGTCTTCCGAGTTAGAACGGACTTAAGGCAATCAACACCGTCGACTGACATGCGACATAGTAGTGAAAACTGAAACATGCTTTTAACGATTAAAAAGTCGGGCCTAGTAATCCAGGCTACATCTCTTGGCAGATGAAGTTGTGTGTACTCGTCTAGTTTATGGTTAGATGTTTTTCCGAGTATTGGTCTTGTTGCAACAAGTAAATGAGGAGATAAGAGCAATAGAAGATCTGAGAACACTTGTAGCAATCAAGAGCAAGGAGAAATTATTGATGCGTGGATGACATTCTTGTTCTTGAAAACCGAAAACCAATCTCGGATGGTAGTATTAATTGAGTTTTATCTTGCCTTGGAAAGAGGAATTACATTTTCCAAAGGTAGTATAAATGAAATTTATGTTATCTGCTTCCAAATTTTATATTGAATGCTCATACTTTGCCACTCAATTTCTCAAGTGCTCGTGAAGTGAGTATACGACGACATTTAGTATTAATAAGCAAGTAATAGCACAAGAACTGTGATCAAAGAATTCATGGCATGAAAATATAGCAATTACCAAAAAAGAAGCCCAAGTTAAGACTAATTTTCTACCTTTCAGAATGAGGTTTCCATTTTTCTCTCTTTTTTACTTTGGTTGTATTTTTTCCCTCACAAAATTCAAACATGTACCCCCTCCAAGGTTGGAAAAAGGCCCAAAAATCTTTCAGGTTGAGTTCTTTTCTTTTTTTTTTCTCTTATGAAATTTCACATTGAGTTCTAACAAAATGTTATCCAAATTGTAATTAGAAGTGACAATATGTGCACCCCCCTTGCACAGACATTCTATGGCACAGGTGAACCGAGGCTAGACTTGTATGAATCATTGCAATTGAGGCTCTGCACTCTGCAACAGCCTTTAAGAGTATCTCCCTATCTTTTCTTCAATTATGATCGGAATGGGCACTGAAAAAACAACAAATGACCAAATGTTACCAACTCTATATATACCGCAAACAGCTCCCCCTTGATACACGAAATCAAAACAAAACATCAACACTAGTAAGAACTGGTGCGTAGCACAAAAAGCAGCAAAAACAGACTACTACTCCTGTTAAAATCGATCATCAAATGGATAAGACAAAGCAGCAGTGTTTGGTTTACATTTTAGTGGCCTCTTTGGCAGTAATGGCAATGGCCACCATTGAAGATGATGAGAAAGATTGTGCAGACCAACTCACAAATCTTGCAGCTTGCATCCCATATGTGAGTGGCACTGCGAATAAGCCAACTCAAGAGTGCTGTGACGACACCAAGAAAGTCAGAAGTGCCAAGCCTAAATGCTTATGTGTGCTCATCAAAGAGAGCACTGACCCCTCTTTGGGCCTACCCATCAACACCTCTTTGGCTCTCCAAATGCCCACTGCTTGCAACATTGATGCAAAAGTCTCCGATTGCCCATGTAATAATTTCTAGAAATATGCAGTAATATTTCTTCTTTTGATCATCTTGGATCACCGTTTCTTTTGCTAATTCATTTTGGTGTTATCAAAATTGTTTTTTTATGCTTTTTTCAGCTATACTGAATCTGCCTCCAGATTCGCCCGATGCAAAGATTTTTAAGGTGGCAAGTGCAGATTCAAGCACAGGTTCCACAACCAGCTCCACACCGGCTTCTGCAGCGACTTCAACTGGATCATCAACGACGCCATCTTCTTCAAGCTCATCAACACCATCAACTTCAGATACTAAGACGACAACTTCAAGCACCAATAATGGGGAAAACTTGTGTCAAAACTTGCTACTGATGATTGGTTCAGCTGCCGTTGCACTGTTATTCCTTTAAGCAAAATTGAACCACGGCATTTAACACTTGTGCACGGAGTGGATGTTACCAGCCGAGGCCCCTACCAGGCGTGATCGGTCCTGTTTAGGCAGTAATTTCTTTATTTCCAGTGTTAAGGATTACTAGAATAAAAGTTGAGGACCGAGGCCTCACAAGTTTTCCGTAAACGTTTGTTATTAAGCAATTTGGCTTTCAAAAGGCCGCTTGAAATCATGAAGTTTAAATCATATTATTACCATAGTCATCTGATTATGGTTTATTCCTCTTTATGGATACAATGGGAAAAAGAGGGATACGTTATTATTACATCCTTTTTTTCCCCTACGGTATGAGGACAAGAGTAAGACGGTATGACATTCCTCACGTGCCAACTTCCCTTGATTTTTTTTTTTTTTTGTGCATTACCAGCTTTTAGTCCACTTTGCAATATCTTTCCAGGCCCCATGAGAATGTGAGAATTTCAACTAAAACCATCTACAAAATTTCTTCTTCACGACCAAATGAGAATGTGACGACAATTGCAAGCATTCATAGAATTGACCCACCAAGTATTTTGTGTCTTGCATTGCTATCAGGTACTCCCATGACTACCGCGAAGAAATCTCGTTGTTTAAGTCATCATTTCTTTTGTTCAAGTCGCAGACACACTCCATCTTTTAACATGTGTTATAATTTCATTTTATACAAAAAATCAAAGTATTAGTAAATTTATAAAAATTTTAATAGTCTCCTATTACTTCGTTTCAAATTTTAGATATCAGTGTTTTCAATATTTGGTTACAAAAATAGTGACTTCTAAACAACAAAAGCATTTTAAGCTTAAATAAATAAATAAACAAACACTATATATATAAAGAGAGAGAGAGAGAGCAAGTACTTTGAAAGAGACAAAAAACGAAAATTAGAACACATATTTCAAATACGGAGGAGTAATAATCAGATGCTATTTACCTAACTGCATATATCGATTTCATTTCGAAATAATGAGAAGAAAAGGTTTAGGATTTGCAAAGTTCCACGCCAAATCCACACCAACTTAGCCAACAGGAGCATGAAAGCACAGACATCAGAATCCACCGACCTAATTTTGAGATCCATATTCCTTTTTTTCCCCTTTTTTCTCTCTTTTTCCAGTTGAATGACAATGTAGAATGTCAGAGTGTCCTCTCCATGGAACTGATTCAGATATTTATTGTGCATTTAACAAATGAACGAGAAAAATACATGCTCTCTCCAGATTCAAAAAGGATTTATCGCAGAGGCTGCTGGTTGTAGTGGTTCTTTTCTTTTTTCTTTGCTGCAGCTAGCCTTGCATTCCTTGCAGCAGCCTCGCTAGCTGCTGCTTTCGCAGCAGCATCCATCTCCTTGCTGGACTTTTTCTTCTTGATGGATGCAACTTTCTTGATCTTCTCTTTCACATCAACTGAAGGTCCATTTTCTACCTTCTCTGTCACCATGTTCTCGTCAGTTCCGTTTCGGACCTCTGGCTCACTTGGGTAATCCTGTTGGTCTTTAGCCTCTTTTGATGTTTTGTCCTTCTTCTTCTTCTTTTTTGCACTTTTGCTCTCACCTGCAATGGTGGTCTCCTTTTTATTCACCTCCTCATTGGGATTCTCAACCTTCTTATCTTGTTGGTCTGAAATAGAAGAACAGTCAGATTAACGCATTTCTGAGTGCTCAAGAAGCAACTAAAAACAATGGAACATGAGAAAGAAATTCTGTCTGCCACGACCCCAGGTGCACATCATCTGTCTGTAGAAAGCTATCCTACAGAATAAGCAAACAAGATACTCCTTTAGCTTTCCTCGTGTTCCAAATAAAAAAGAATCATAAAAATCACCTTGAGAAACATCTTCACCATCAGGTTTGTTGTATCCAAATTGAGCAAGCATTTCTTCAAGCTCTGCAAGTTCCTTTTTCTTCAATTCCTTTTTTGACAACTGCCTTTCTGATTCCTTAGGCACAAAAACTTCAGCAGGCTTCTTAATGACAGGCTCCTTCTCTACTGACACTTCAGGTTCATGCTCATGTTCTTCCTCATTATCGTCATCTACTTCATCAAGCCCTTCTTCTTCACTCTCACTTTCCTGATATCCAAAGTTACCAGAATAAGTTATTCTATTAATCCCCTTTTTTGAGGAAGCTCGCAAGCTGAGAAAGCAAAATACTCAATTTCATAGTCTTTATTAGTGGGAACACGACAGCTAAGAAAACAGCTATAACATCCTCAAACAGAAGATGCAAGAAGCTCCTTTACAGTATCAGATGATCCCAACAAGCACAAAATATTTAGAGCTGCAGATAAAAGGCAAAATTTTGTGAATAAAAGAAATTAACAGTAAAATTTACAATTATTTATTCATTAGAAATGATGAACATCTCAATTAAAGGGCAGGGTGAAAGGAATAGGAAAAGAAGAGGGACTAAAACTCCAAATTCAAGACATAAATCAAATTAAGAAGCAAACAGAGCAACAAAAGTAAAAGAACAAATAAGCTCCAAGAAAACAATTTTCACATAACTAGCCTTGCAAGTTAACGAAGGAGATTCAAGGACTCATAATCTCCAACATAGATTACAGCTACAAAAACGAAACAGAAAAAGAGAGTGCCAGATGCCTGCATTACATTGTCCAGCTGAGAGGACCACTGTAAACCTTCCTTGAACTTAGAGCTCAGATATCATTAACAATAATCAACATAATCCACTTCAGGATAACTGAAATGAGATGAAACTGTCATCATAAGTTTGACACTACTAGCTTGCAGTGTTGTCCACTATAAAACAGACAAGCTACTCAACCAAACTATAATCATATCTCAAGAGGACTTTTCCCTTGTTTGCCATGTGCATAAAGTTCTGTGACTCAGTACTATCACAAGCAACCTAATTATCTGGATTTGCAATTGCAAAAGAGTATATTTTTCTAGTTATAAAAAAAGAAAACAAAACAAACGATAAGGAAAGAATAAAAAACCTATGAGAATGAAAGCCAAAACCAAGTTAACAGTGCTGGAGTACCGGACATGAGTAAACACAAAAAGACATTCTTCAAATTTCCTACAAAGTTATGGAGCATGGAACTATGACAATAAATCAAGAAATTAAACTGAATCTCCTACAGTGAGAACACATTTAATGTGGAAAAAAATTTTCAAGTTGATGCTTCCCAAAAATTATCAATTCGTAACACTCAATGCATGGCATCCCATAAAAAGGATGCAAAATCAGAACACACATATGTTACGGTTATTTCAAATCATCAAGTCACATCATTGATTAAAGGTGAGATATTCATGCAAAAAGGACAAAACAAAACATCTTGCAGTTCAAATCTTGGTTAGAGAAATTGACTGTTTAGATTGCCTCATAAAGCACATGTACCAATGTGTTAACATAAATGTCCTCTTTCTTGAGACCCTGACAACCACATTATGTACAATCCAAAAATGAAGCTAAATTGACAGAGCCATCATGACAAGGTAATCAAGGACATAATCCAAGCATCCTATCTTACTGGAAAAAGATCAAACCAAACAACCGTACAAATACACAAACTTAAATATTGAAAAAGATAAATAAGTCTAAAGTACAAGATCAATCTGTGCAGGAATCCAATTAAAAAACATCAGAAAATAGTTATAAAAATCCCACAAGCCCTCCATACCATAATAAAATCCCCAAAGATGCTAAGAACTTCTAACTCTACCCTTCTCTATTGTTAATACATAACCCCTTAGCATGCAATCGCTTAATGATGCATAATTTACACAAAATGGCTGGGCACGTTGCTATTTCATTAGCCAAACAGACATGGAAGGGAAACATAATCCACCAACGATTTTTGCAAAATGATGCTCAGACACCCTCTAGAGCTTACACCCCACACCATTTTCACGCTATAGGATATATATCTGTTTGTCATTGACTACTCTGCATTGGAAATAGATAACTGAATACAACAAAATAGACCAGAAACATGACAATCTATGTGAAGCCCAAAAAAGACAATTGAACATGCTAGCTCCAAGCTGGAGCGAGCTAGCACTGGATGCTCATAGCAGCAATTACATTTCGCATAGATAAACAGAGATTTTTTCTCAATTTCTATATCAAGCTGGTCCCTTTCTTTCTTGCTTCCAATTTAAGGTTATTGAGGAACAACTTCCTTATTTCCTCTAATCCTATCAAAGTATAATGTTTCTGAGTCATAATAATTGTCAATGATGTACACATTATAGTACGTGTACATATGTTTCCAGACTCATAGTAAATTGAAGCCATAAACTAGCCTAGAGAGTATTTATAGAAAAAAATCACAAATAAACATAATGCATAAGATGAAAACGCTAAAAGGAGCAGTAGCAATAAGATAACTGCACATTCACACCTCTAAAGGGAGGGTGCTTTCTTTGGTCTGGGACTGTTGCTCTGCAGCAACAGGAGCACCGCTCCAAACAGACTGGGGAGGGGCAGTGGTTGCATAATAATCGTCGTCATCTTCATCATCCACATCAGCCCATGATTTCACCGTCAAGGGTGCAGGAGCCCAGAAAACTTGAGGTTCGGGTTCCTTTTGTTCAGCCTTTTTGGCAGAAGATGAAGAAGAGCTCTTGCTCTTGGAATCCTTATCAGCAGACTTCTTCTTCTTCCTTAGGGTTCCCAAAGCAGCGAAAACGTTATTGTTGCTAATCACCAAGTCATCTTTTCTGTTTCCGCCTCCCACCATTTTCGCGCAACAGATTCAATCAACCCAAGAACAAAGCTTACAGAAACCAGAGCCAATTAGTTCAGAGAACTTATATTTTCAAAACCTGGCCTCCTTCACGCAGTTTAAGTTTTTCAAAATTATAAACGTCCCTCTGTCTCTGTATAAAATGTATAGATATAAAAAATCTCCTACAAATATGTACACAACTACGAACTTCAAAGCCGGGAATTTTACAGATCCCGATAAGGATCGACAAAGATCACAGCAACAAATGGACAAGAACCGATTAGATGAGATGGAAAAAGGCTGAATTTCACTCAAGGAGGTTTTAGAAATTCAAGAAAACAGATGGATAAGATTGAAACGGGTTCAATTTCAGAATCCTCAAGAAATTGAGATTGAAGAAGAATTATTTCCCACCGGAGGAAAATGAAAACGGAAAACGAGACGAAACCCAGACAAAAAAAAAAAACAGAAAAACTGATCGAATTGAAATGAAGAGATGTCTCAATTTCCTAAGAAAATCAGAAGTACTTCTTCCCAGGAAATCAAAGGAAGGAGATTATGAAAAGAATTCGTCCTCTGTAAACGGGGCGACAGAGAGAAAGGAGTAAATGGTAACGGCAAGAGAGACGAAACGGGCTTTATAGAAAACGGAAAGAGGAATGGATACGATCGTCGGTCACAGTAGTAGGCTTTCTAGGGTTGGGTTTGTTTGGGTTGAAGAGAATGGAAGACGAAGGCGAGCCACGGGGGGAGACACAGCAGCTCTGGAGGAGACCTATTTGTACTTTGCACTGTGGTTGCAAGATTTGGGATTTTGGGGTTAGATTTTGGAATTTTGGGTTAAATTGAGGGTCCAAATTTGGAAATCACTTTGGCATTTTCATTTCACGGGACTACCTGATCCTGATCCATGCCCTGCCCTTTCTTTGTGTTTTCTAGTCCTAATAACATTTTAGCCCCTTCAGAAAAGAAAAAGGAAAAATTATATTCCTTCTATTTTAAAATATAAATTTTTTTACTTATTTTATATAGATTAATAAAAAATAAAGAGCATTTTTATTATATTTTTAATTAATTTTACTAATATAATAAATAATGAGATAATTATATTTATAATAAGAATAATTTTAAAAAAAATAATCTTTAAAATCTTTTAAAAGCCAAACATTTTTAAAAAATAAAAAATAATAAAATGCTTTATATTTAAAAAGGTACGAAGTATTATTTCTGGGCGAAGGGGACATTCATCTTCTTAGAGCAAAGAAATGATTTCTCAAATAAAGTTATGAGTCCCATTATATTTATAATATTGTATGAGTCCTATAATAACTATAGTAGTATTTTTGTATTCTTATTATTGGTTTTGCAATTTCTTGAGACAAATTCCTTCCTTTTTTCATGGATGCACACTCCTAGGATTGAGTAAGTTTTGTGAAGGACAATTGTCATATATAATAGAGTATCATGTTAACTTATATACCTCAACAGAAAGTTATTTCTTATGTTCATCAAGGATGATTAACACCTACCGTCTATTTCAAGATATAAGACACTTTGATTATATTTGTTCTTCTTAAAATATTTATATTTTTTTATAAATTTTAAAGATTATTTTTTAAAATTATAATCATTATAAACATAATTCTTTCATTTTTTATTATTTTAATAGAATTAATTAAGAATAAAATAAAAAATATTTTTATTTTATTTTTAAATCTATATAAAAGGAATTAAAATATCTTATATTTTGAAAAAGAAGAGAGTATATAAGATGTAATGAAAGAGTATTGCTAGTTTTTTGTTACCCTTGTGCTTTTGAATCTTTTGCTTTCTCCAATGTTTTTCTCGAATTAATAGGGTGTGATTGGATAGAGTTTGGTTTTGAAATTTTTTGTCTTGAATTTCGGGAGAGAAAAATTTTTGTGAGACAAAAAGTAAAATGTGAAATTAAAAATTTACATTGGATTCCGTATATAACCCAATACAATCACACCCATAGTTTACAAACTAAAGCCAGAAACAGCATGGACGTCATACATGCGTTAATCTGCCTTTCTCATCGAAGAAATATGAAATTTGCACAATAAATTAAAGCAAACAATAAGTAATCCTCCCCCCCCCCCACCCCACCCCACCCCACCCCCTCCTCCCTTTTTTGAAGAAAATAATTTGTGTACGCCGGAGTTATTAATATTTTTCATTTTTGCTTTTGCTTATATTCTACTGTCCACTAAAAAAGTTATCTTGTAGTGTTTGTATCTAAAAACAAAATATTCTCAGTAAAGACAGTATTTTCTCTCTTTTCCTTTTCTTTTTCCTCATAAAATGTGCGAGTGATCTCTGCTTTCTCTTTATCATTTGTTCGGAAAATTTATGACCATTTAAAAATCAAAGAAGAAAATTATATTCAATCAGATATTTGTCAATCGGCACTTTTATGGAGAGCTCTTCTAAGATGAAATATAAAAATATCTGATGAAATGGTTGGTAGAATATTCGGCAAAAAAAAAAAGTAAAAAGGTTGGTAGAATAATATGAACCATCGGCCGAACTTTATAGCACTCCACCAAAACCACACATTACCAATATTAATTGAGACATGTTGAGGGCTATATACTTTATCAACTCTCTTGCATGTTGGTATGTACTGTTTTGTGATTTGATAACACATAGGCAAGAACGAGTCTGACCTATTTGTATTGTAATTTAATTTAAAATTTTTATTTTAAAAAATTTTCATTTTGAATTTCATATTATCAATTACAAAAATTAAAATAAATCTCACTTAAAATTAAAAAGAAATATGCAAAAATAGTTCCCAAATTATTTTAATTTAATTTCACAACTCATATTTTAATATTTATAATCTATTATATTTATATATTTCAATATTCACAATCTCAAACGCTATTAATATGTAAGATATAAATGAAGATATATACATGCATATCATGTTGGTAAAGGGCAAATTTATTTATTCAAGTGTTTTGTCTCTCAAAATTCATGGCACGTGTAACTAAAATTAAATTTTTTTTGTGAATTGAGTAAAATTGAATTAGACAAAAGAATGAGAGGAAAAAAGTTATTCCCGAAATCATGCAAGATTTACATTTATCCAAACAAAAATGGTGAATCTTATAAAACAAGAATTAGGATTTAGAAAATATGTATCATTTTTCCTCCTCTCATTCTTTTGTCCAACTCAGTTTTATTCTGTTCAATTAAAAAAATCAATTTTAATCACATGTGTCATAGATTTTGAGGAAAAAAGCTCTTAAATGGACGGATTTGTTTGACATCTCTAACCCCTTTACTAGGTTACACTGCAGTTGAATAAAGCACCAACGTACTTCTTGGCACTAACATATACTCCTTTTGCCCCATTTCATTTGACATTCTTACTATATTTGGATATCCTAAAACAATTGAAACTTTCTATAAAAGAAATTATTTTGATATATTTTATACTATCAATTAACTACTAATTCCATTATATATTACTTTTATATATTTAGATTTGACATAAAATACTCGCGGCCTATATGTTTTTTACTTTTTATTATACTATATTATTTTTATAATACAATTCAAATTTTTGCATAAAACTTTGAGCCTGGTCAAACACTGTCAAATGAAATGGGACGGAGGGAGTACAAGCAAAACTCGTGCCCGGAGAAAAAAATAAGAAATATAAATAATATGAAATATATTACAACACAACCAAATAGAACAACAATGAAAATTATATAAGTACGTAGGTAGATCTTTCAACCTTTATCTAAAAAGAGTGATAAAATAGGCATCTCTCTCGAGCTAGCGAGAGGTAACAAAAGATATACGATTCTTGAAACACACTCATTATATACATCAGTTAAAAATCTTCCAAAAGCTAACATTGGGGCTAAAGAGATGATCACTGTTCAGTTCCTTGGTTCATGTCACCTGAA
This sequence comes from Rauvolfia tetraphylla, assembly GCA_030512225.1. NCBI lineage: Eukaryota > Viridiplantae > Streptophyta > Magnoliopsida > Gentianales > Apocynaceae > Rauvolfia > Rauvolfia tetraphylla. Next base: position 7,222,925 of record JAJQKT010000045.1, on the reverse strand, counting down.
AATAAGTATTAAAACATGTAAGAGTTGGAAAGCTCAGTGAGTTCGAATGTGTGCTCGTGTTTTCAAAATTATAAGGGTGGATGCACATGCATGATAGATTTAAAAGTTCTCGGTATGCAAATAAGTTTCTTCTTTTTTCAAATAATGCACAAATTTTATGAAGGAATTTTAGACATAGTTGGAAAGTCTAAGCAAAAAAAGACATATCAAATCATATTACAAATTATACTTGGTCGGGACAGAGTTTTTATGCAAATTTTAAAATACAAAAGTCTTTCAAATTACCACTTAAAACGAATTCAAGTTCAAAACAAATTCAAATTAATAAATCACTCGTCAACCAATTTAAACATGAAAATGCATGTCTCACAAATATGCCATGATTTTTCAAAAAAAAAATGTAATAAAATATTTCCTGAAGTTTACTTGTATGTATGAAATTTGTCCAAAAATTATAATATTCTAAAATAAATAAAAACTACTTGGAGCACAACTCATATGTATTTTTAATGCACAAGTAAAACACATTGCAGAGAACCTCTCCAATTTAAAGAAACTTGCATGAGAAGTAACTAAAGCAAATTTTCAAATAACATAATAACACTTGTGAATACCAAATATTTTTGAAAATATTGATGGCACAAAAAATATGGTAAGTCTCGGTTTGTGAACTCACTTGGTTGCAAGAGCTAGTCACTTCTTCATGTAAATTGCAAATTTCTTACAACTTTCAAGTTACTCAAACTTAGTCAAAATCTATTAAGGTGATAAATTATAATTTATAGAGTGTGCCTACCTTGACACTCTAGGCATATTTCTACACCTAAACTTACAACTACATTGTCTATATTATTCAAACACACAATTCTTGTATTTTTTTCTTAATATATTCATATTTTAATATACACATGTTAATATGAAGTAAGGTATTTTTATATTTTATATTATATATTAATATAAGAAAGCTTTTCACATATCAAAATCCTTATTGTACAGGTAAATCCTTGTACAAATCACACAAAACATAATCACTTTCTCGAAAATATATAACTAAAACTCATTTATTTTTGTGAGAATAAAAAGATCAATTGGGCATGAAAATGATAATATTTGTATTAGCCAAGATAGCTAGTGTCTCTGGTGGCTTCTTCTGGTGGCTTCTTCTCCTTTATTTTCTTCTTTTTTTCTTTTTCTTTTTTTTTTCAAAATTCTCTCTTATTGGTACTCTTGTATTTGCATTAATTCGAACATTCTAATTGACTTTACTAATACACTAAGCACACACTTAACCTTAATAAGCTCAAATGAAATATTCATAACTTTACGAAAAATAAGTTTCACTCATGATCTTATGTATTCTAACTCAAAACGGTCATGCATAGAATGTATACAAGGTGGGTTGTTACAATTTGTCCCTCCATTGATAGGGCATATGAAATACATATAGATATCTTCATTGGTTTTCACTGCATTAATGGTGTTTGAAATTGTAAATATTGAAATATAAAAAGATAATGAAACAAAAATACTAAAATGTGAATTGTGAGACTAATTAAAACTTTTTGTGTAGATTATTCAAAATTTAAAAAGTAAAAATACTTTTCACTTTAAATTGCAATCTAAATAGGCTTCTTAGAGAAACCCCTCCTCACATTTGTTGTTCCTAAGGCAACTTAACCAACAAACGACTCTATTTTGATCCCTCCCCCTCCCTCCTCTTTATTTTACATAGTGAGAATTGAACATTTATTTGATAAGAGATGGAAAAGCTTATTTTGTGATTAGATCATTTATAATAATATGTGTCAAAGTGAAGTTAAATATTTTGATTATTATTCTTTTTTTAGTAACAATATGGGCCTAGAGATAGTGAACTAATAGGTCCTTACTACCCTATGTTCAATGGTGTGTAGCACCACAAAAATCCAAGCATAGACTTTCCTTATCGGATCACCACTATTTATGTGCAATCTCATATTACTCTTGTGTGGGAAGTATTATACGTCTTCAATAAAGTTTGAACCCTAGATATTCGAAGTAGTTGACAAAGTTTTAACTACTCAGAGTACCGTTCCGGTGGTATTATTCTTTTTCACATAGTGAGAGAAGAAATTAAAATTGAATTTTATCACGTAAGTGATATAACTTAAAAATGGCATATGCTATCTTTCTAACAGTAAAATATTAATATTTTGAAAATAAATAAGAAAGTGAGATTTAATTTTAACCTGTGAAGTAGTTTTTTTTCATGATTAAACCATTTATGGTACTCTCTCTATTTTAAAATATAAAAATTTTAATATTTTTTACATAAATTAATGAAGAAGAAAATAAAAAATATTTTTCTTATTTATTCACTACTAACAAAAAAGAAAATGAAAGAACTATATTTATAGTTGAAGATAATTTTAAAAAATAAAATTTAAAATTTATAAAAAGTGAAACATTTTAAAACGAGAAAAATAATGCAAAAGGCTTAATTTAAAATGGAAGGAGTAAAGTGCCAAAGCGCAAAGTTAAAGATTCGAAATGCGAGAAGGAAACATGGCAGCCTCTCTGCTTGGCATTTGGACTTCTTCCTAAACATAGATAACGAGCATGTTTTGGGTGTAAATTGCAACCAAATCCAAATGTCACTCTCATACTTGATCGGAACCAACAATACAACCTTTGATTTCTGCGAATTTGATTGGGCATACTATTTATATTGTACATCAAGATTCCATGGCGGACCTCAAAGAATTGAAAAGCATCTCCTAGGAATCAGGACAATTTACAGTGAAAACTGCAACCGCAATCTTTCCACCGAAATACATTGAAATGTCGGGAGAAAAATTTTAATGATGGCTTTGCTTTTTAAAAAACTGTTCCTTTGTCTACTAATATTAGTTTCGTGTGCACTTTTTATTTGGAGTATAATATTTAGTTTATTTATGATAACAATAGAAATTTGGATTGATTTTTTTTTTAAACTCAATGTAATTAGATTTTACTATTCATTTCATAAAAAATTTCACTTTGATGAAATTTAATATAAAAAATTTCAAACTCAAATCTAATCCAAATACATCTATCAAAAATTTTCAATCATATATTTCTTTAACTATTACTATTTTAATTTTTAAAGAAATAAATCCTTTTTATAGCGATTCCTGTTAATATGTTCTATAAAGAAAAAGAAAGTATGAATTTTTATTTTGAATATTATAGTTTAATTTATACAAAAAGTACAAATAGAACTAATACTATGGAAAAAAAAAAGAGCAAGTGCCAATAATCTTCTTGTAATAGAAAATTAAGAGATTTGAGTTGTCTGCTTATAAATTACTTGAGACAAAAGAGTTGGTGAAATTTTGAGGGCTTTTGTGATTCTGATTAGGGGCCCCTTTTCATGCTAGACCCCTAAAGGGATCACTTGGTGTGGACAACTAATTTCCCCTAAAAGGAGGCGGACCATCCCCTCCAGGAAATAAACCAGGAAAAGAAAGGGGAAAAGACAAAACGTATGGTCTTTGAAGTATTCTATCAAGGTTTTCAATTTCCAATCACCACAATTCATTTCCTGTGTCTGCGGCTCGAGATATTAACATATTGTCAATGGTTTGCACCATATTTAACCTCTTATCAGAGGACATAATTAGAAATGTTGATCCAGTACAATCCAGGGATACTATAATCACTGGTTTGATTATAGCTGTCTCTAACTGATTTTACAATAATTGCCCTAGTGCTAGAAACGAAAGAATAGAATTCTGGCATGCTGCATTTGGTTCGTTGACCAATTTAAGAAAGCACATCTTGGAAATACTGGGCCTGTTCTTTTACCTCTTTCCATGAGATGACCATCTCCGAAGTAAGCTGCCGCCGGAGATCGAAGGGATATTATGGGAAGCATGATGTTTTTTCTCTCCGACCATAGGCAAGCCCTGATGCAACAAGAAGAGACAAAAACATGTATGTACAAAATCCACTCAGTTAAGAGCCACCGAACCGTCATTCCAGCTACGTACGATGACACTGATTTTACCTTGGGAGATTGGGAGAAAAACTGCATTGGCAAATCAGACCAAGAAGCCAGATGATTCTGATCATTATACAACTTGATTGTCAAACAAATGGATTGAGAAACTCTGTCCTCAGGACACGGAAGCAGGGTACTGGATATCCCTTGTTTATCTGACGAAGGATGTAAAATTTATAAGTAGATAAATTCAAGGCGAAACCGAAGTACTCAAGGAAAAAATCCTCCTTATTGTTTGATAGATAACAGAAAATAAGGGAATCAAGATGAGTTCGTAGGTGTGGAATTTTCAACTGTTGTTCCCACATGCTGAATGACAAACCCATAGATCTTTCTTTTCAAGCGCTCTATCTTTTCTGATAGGAGTTCATCCCTTTTTGACACAACACGGTCCAACCAGTCGTTGACTCGCTTCAATTGTGAAAGGATTGCTGCTATGGGCCCACAGTTGAGACTCCCATTGGCAACGGATGAGCACTTCTCGAATACCCGAAAACCTGCATCCAGAGACTCCTCAACAAACTTCACAAACCACATTTGCATTTCCAACTGCAGTTTCTCAGCAAGCTCCGATGTCTCTTCCATCCCGTGGCCCCTTCTCCATGTTCCAGATATTGATGAAGAAACTGCAGCAGATTTCTTGGGAGGAGCAAATGTAGACTCTCTTTTGGATGAACTTTTCTCCAGTTTTGTTGGGGCTTCGAAATTCTGAGTAGTTAGGAGGGACACTACTTCCAGATCAGTTGCCAGAGCAGCTTCCACCCATAGTGAACTTGCTTTTGCATGCTCTGTTGGAATGACTTCATGAGTTTTGACTGAGCTATGACTGATAGCAACTGATTCGCCAACTTCTGATGCTTTGAGAACGTCTTCATAGATTGACATAAATCGGTCAATTGTAGGTAAAGGATTCTCTGGTTTAGACATCGAACATAGATCCGAAAACTTACTGCACAAAACATAATGGTTGCATTATAATGGAGCAGAATCTTCCAAGTTCTCTACTTGTGTTAGAGGTCACAATGATGTTATCCATAAATCTCTAGGAGCTGTATATTACATGACATGGTTAAATGCACACAGATTTACAGGACTACGTTTCACTGCTGAGACTTGGATTGGTTTTCTTTTAAGAATTCCTGTTTTGAGAATGAAAAAAGCACCGGACCAAAATCAGTATTAATCAGATCTTGGCAAACCATACTTTTATATTTGTTGATGAGGAAAGTACAAGTTTCTCTACCATCAAACAAGGATAAAACAAAATGCTGCGAGTTTGGGTGGAGGCGTTCCCCAAAGGGGAGGAGATGTAAGTATATCCATGTTCTTGCTTTCCAGAAAGACTCCTAATAGAGAAGTCACTTGGCATCACAAAAGAGGGCATCATGCTAAAAAGAAGTTTCTATTGACTATGCAATTGCTGCATTTCCTACTTTGGCATTAACAGTTATGGCGAGGAAGGGACAACAATTACCTCAAACTCCTCACAATTGACTCAGTGGCAATGGCCTCTTCTAAAGCTTCAGCTGCTGCAGTTGAAGCAATGATTCTTCTTTGCACAGCCTCCTGAACAATTGACTAGTGATCATCACTTTTTAGCTATGACTTTAAACCGAAACACTTGGGTTACTCTACCTTTTACTTAGTTAATATCTAAATTATATTAAATTACTAAATATCAGTAAGGCAAGCTTTGAAGGGTTATTAAACAATTCAGGAAACGTATTTCTGCAATTTTTACAAGCAAGTCCTGCAGCAATACCTTCCCAAGCCTTGCCAGGTGAGCAGTGACAGCATCCAGGGGAATGCTGCCATCAGTCCATTTCTTCTCATGTACTGGTATTACCGGAGCTGCGCCTGTTGATTTCTCGGACACTATTGAATCTTCAACTAGAATGTTTTCGTTGCATGTAAAATCATCCTGACCCGGTTCTCTGATGCTCACATCACTTAGCCGTCTAGATATGGCTGCCTGGAAAATAATGAAATGCATTGTCATTTCAGAACAACCTTAAAGAGATCTATTGAACTTTTCACGCTTCTGACTTGTCTTGCTGATCACTGACACAAGTTAACTAGAATAATTCTTATTAATGCTAATAAATAAGAAGATGCAATTAGAAGTTGGATCCTCCAAAGTAAAGTATAAGGTTCTTTGCTCATAAAACCACATATAATTCTTATTCTAACTCACCTGAGTCCTCAAAATTGCTTGCAGATCTGGCTTATTCTTTGTCCCAACCTTCTCTTTATCTGAAAGGCCAGCTGCCGCAGCTGGCCCTTCATCCCAACTCTTCCTACTCGGCCTTGCAGCTCCCACAAGAGCCTCGGAAACCTTAGAAATCCCAGCAGCAATTGTAGCCATCTTCTTCTTTCCACACGAATCAACTGCAGGTGAGACCTTGATTCCACCAGACAAGCGCCGTCCCGGAGACATTGACATCCGCCTGGCCACCACAGGACTCGCCTGTCGCCTGCCGGTAGTTGGCGATGGCTGCCGATATCTTGATGGAACAACGATTGCAGGCTCCTGTGCGGTTTTCCTGTTCTCCTCTTTCGCAGCAACCAGGCTCGGTACCACACACTTGGACGGCACTGGTGAAGCTGACCTCTTTACCTTCCCTGCAGGTGACGGATCCCTCTCGGGCCCTACATTCTTTTTCCCCACCGAAACCGACCTTTGCTTTGAAGCTGCAGGGGATGAAAACCGCTGCGGAGGCTTTTCAGAAGAGCCCTTGGAGTCATCAACTACAACATTAACATTCACATTTTCTTTGGGACCAGATATATTCCTTGTAGTTTTCCTCTTTTCAACATTCCTTTCGTTACTATTAAATTTGGCTTCACTCTCAACAAATTTTTCTTTTTTGCACAAGTAAGCTGCAAAGGGGTGATCAGAATCCGATGCAGGCTGAATCACAAAACCATTATTGGAAGGCGAAATACGAGCAATGAGGGGTTCAGGGGATCCAATGAAGGCTTGGCGGCCAGCAATAGGACGAAGGTTCACAGCACGCGGAACAGGAGGGGAGTCGAAAACGAAACGGTCGAGATGGACAAATTGGCCCAGCTGGAGACGATTAGTAAGAATAAGATCTGTGTCCTTCTCGGAGAGTGAGATATAAGTTGAGTTGAGTGAATCAGAGAGCTGCACGAAGAAACCGTGGTTAGGCCAGAGAGAGTCGGAATTGGATAGTGCCGGGACAATGCCGATGACTTGGAGGAGCGGAGAGCGGTGGTCTCCACTGACTCGAGTGTTGGTGTTCATGGTCTGGAGGAGCTTCAGGAGGATTCCGGGGGTTAGAGAAGCCATATCTTAATGTATAGGGACGGCGATGGGGGAGGGCGGTGGCCGAATGAGCTGAGATTATGGAGTTCTGGGGTTAACTTGGCGGAGGCGAGGAGGGAGTGGTACGATTAAACATGGTGGAGGAGAAGCTGGATTGGAGATGGGAAGAGAGAGAGAGGAGGATGTATAATTGGGGCCGTTACCAGAATTTGAAATTGAGATGCCCGCTATTTTTGCATCTCGGAGATTTTTGAAGTTTGAAATTTGGAGTTGGATGGTGGGGTCCGCCGAGAGAGACAGCGTGGATGTAACGGCTAAGGGATCCTCGATCGGATAATTGAAAAGCTTTTTTCTTCATTTAGCAAAAAAAGAAAAGATTTTTTTCCTATCTTTTTGGTTAAATAAAATTATTTTTGAAAGTTTTGCTAAATAGAATTAGTAATGGAAAGGCCACTTCTTGATTGCCATTTTTTTTAAGCTGGTGACAAAAAGGATTTTGGAAAATTTGTTTCTTAAAATTAAAATAATTTTTTACTTTTAATCTGAAAATACCTTCAAACCAACTTCTTAAAGTAACTTATAACTTAATTAAATTAAAATCAGTAAAAAAAAGTGCTAAAAATAACAATTAGAAACATACCCACAGTAAATGAGAGGATCAAGTTGATGAATGGTTTACTGCTATACTGCTAACCTGATACTTTCGAAAATTATTTTTTAAATTTAACAAAGTTAATTTAGGAACAGAAATAATTTCTCTGCTCACAAATCCTTAAGGAGGTGCAAGAAAGTCCACATATATCTTTCCACAATAGTTTCCCGTTGTCAAACAGTACCAGTTTAGGGCTGCTTAAGGAAAATAAGCAGTTCATTTCAAGCTACAAACGTAAAAGGGAAAGCAGTTTGAACATTTTGAACAGATGATGTAGCACAAAATTTCATTTAAAAGAAAAAAAAAGTGTCGAATTAGGTCTTCTTGGATTGAATTTTATTTTGAATTGTATTAAAAATCTTACAAATAAATTATTCGTGAAAGAAAATATGTGATTAAAAATAAAAAAAGTAATTTTTTTTTTGAATTAGAATCCCAATCCAAGAAGGCCCTTAAACTGTACAGAAATGAAGGTGCATGAATAGTTTACAACCGGCCTATCAAAGAATTGCAGAACGGCAGTCGTATACAATGGCAAAATCCCTCTAACGGTGTCAACCTGAATATCATCTCCTGTATCGCTATGTTTAACTAATGAATTTCATCTCCTGCATTTTTAAGCTTCAAGGAGACAGGTTTATAGTGCTGGCTAGCAGTTTGCGGGGGAAACAAAGCAGCTTTTCTTTTCTTTTGTGTACACGTTTATTAGAAAAGCTTATGCGACAAAGAACAAGAATATCATGAGAAATACAACTAATACAAAGAATATTTTGATCATCAACCATCGGTTTGATGATATGCTGTTGAAGTACCTCGTCAATTGGCTCTGTGCCCCTTCCACATTGCTGAGTGTATCAGCCATGTTTTCATCAATTCTGAAACCACAAGAGCTCAGAAGTGAATAAACATGAAACTTTAGTCCTCAAGTGTACAAATTATATTAAATATGAAATTGTGCACCCACGCTAAAGTTCAGATATAAACATTTGAATGGCTTCTTACATCTATTCCACAATAAGATGAGCACCTTTCAAGAATGTATCTTGCCAGGCTTCCAGACATGGATTTGCCCAAAAAATAAAAACAAAACAAGTGCACACTAGTGTATAACTGGTTATATAAAAGTGCTGCATGGTAAGAAACATTCACAAGTTGATGGTTGAAAAGCATTTCTAGGAACAGTTAACAGACCAACCTAATAGCAAGTTCGCCTTGCTGAGAAACCATGGTTGCCAACTGAGTGAAAATACTGCCAAGCTCATGAATTGTTGACTCAACACTGTGAAGGGCTTGTGCTCTGTTTTGCATGTAACTATCCTGCAATGGAACCACCTGCTGCTGCTGCTGATTTTGCTGCTGTTGTAGCAATGGTTGTGATTCAACATCAGTTTGGTTTCTGCCAAAAGCAAACAATGACTTGGCACGTCAAACATGTCAAGACTCAAGAACATTCTTCATCATAAACATTATGTCAAGCAGATTAAGCATGCTATTTCCTTCCTTTCCTTTCTTGATTAAAAAGAATCAGCATATCAGCCCAGTGCACCAGGGTACTTGATCTACAATTCAATTTATAAAAGATTGATATTGGACAATAATTCAATGAGTTATTTATATATTAGGAAAGTATTACTAGTTGAAAATTTTTCAGAAGGATTCCCATTTACTAAATTTCAGGAAAATTATGTCTTCCCTCAAGCAAAGAAAACCATACATGCTCATACAATATAACATCTACCTTGAAATTGACTGGGAAGAAGTACCAGAAGCACTAGCCCATGGAGGGGGAGATATCGCTGCAGTAGCAGCTGTTCTGGTAGCTAAGGGGCGCTGACGTATGAAAGGATTAGAAGATTCTTTTGAAGCAGCTGAAGAAAACAGCTGTCTTCGATTTTCATGAACCTTGATATTCTACAGCCAGAAAACTCGAAATTTTTATCAAGCAAAGGAAAAAATAATATAATGCTTCTCTTTAGAAAAAGAAAGTAGAACCCAAAATTTGCAAATTCACTAGAAATTCCATTCAGGGGATCTTATGCACCTCAGTCCGCATCGTGAGGACTTCTTTGAACTCTTTTGTTGTGCTCATCAAGCCATTCTTCAAATTATCAATGACTGTGGTTGAGTGAGCAGTGCTGTCGCTGGACAAACTTCCTTCATTCTGGGAATTGGACAAGAGCTGGAGCTCAACTACGGCAGAATTAAGTGCAGTAATATCTTGCTTGATTACAGCAGTCAACTCTTGGATTTCCTTGGTTGGATCATCAAAAACAGATGTTCTCTTTGCCACTAAATGCACACAGATCAAGTTAAGATCTTTTCCACTAAAATTATGAATTCATAATTAAACAAATCGACAAACTATCTTTACCTAGTTAGGGGTGATGCAAGCAGATAGGGTGAATGCAATCAAGTTAAGATTTTATTAGCAGTTGAGGGTAGAATCACATCTGGTTCATGCATGAGATGAAGTTACTCAGGAGCCATTGAACAATTAAGTTAAAGCAATTAACAAACCTAATAACATGAAATAGTAAAACCACGCCTCGCCTATGTATTAATCTGCATTATCTATCACTTAAAATCTACCACGGAAAAAACAGGTGAAAAAACCTGATCGTGCATGGATGTGAAAGAATTTCCAGGAATTTCAAGTCAATGATACCAAGTAGCAATGGTGTCTTCATTGCATGAACTCAAAATTGATTCCTTCCTAAAGGAGCACATACTTTATTTGCAGCACAAGTATACTATTACATACCCCGTATAAGTACTTCTAGAGTATATCTTACTTTATCCATGAGTAGATGGATTTTTAAGTCCCTTTTATACTGAATTCTTCATCCAACCTCTTCTATTTCATCAAATACTACAAAGTAGTAATATCATCGAAGACTACTCGTAGTTTAAGTATGCTAAGCGATATAAGTATGTTAGCAACAAAGGTAATGAACCAACATCCACAAATCAAGTATTTCCAGTGCACATGGCGCATATCTATAAACAATTTGCAAAACTAAACCATCAAAATAATCAAATTAAGCGAGAAAAGCGAAAACGTAGTTACTGACATTTGGCGAGCCTAGATAGCTTTTGAGAGGTCTGGTGGATCCCTAACGAGATCCTCGAAGCCTTCTTTTTGAATTCCGATTGAATTCGAGCAGCGGATTGCATGGGCTGAGCTGTGGAACTGGAGCTGCCATCGAAGCCGCCGGTGCTACTGCAAGACACATCTGAAGTGGATGATGGTGGAAAATGCTTCTTGAGCTTCTCGGCTACAATCTGAAACTCCTGCGTTCGATCTCTATAAGACGCCGGTTTCGTAGACATCGGAATTTAGCAACAAAACCTCCACGCCTAGAAATATGAACAGCGTCGCCCTGTGTGCATTCTCATAATTGAATACTTAATTGCAAAGCCGATTGGATCTGAGATGCGAAATTGCAAACGAGAGCCAACAAACTTTTCAGTATCAGAAACAAATTTTCCTTTTCTGGGTAATTTAAACCCTGGTTATTTATTTGGTGAACTTTTTCAGTTTCACTTTCCTCTTTTCTTTTTTTCCTTCCGCAGTTAGTCTTTTCTAAACCGTAGTTATTATTATTTTTTTGGTGAACTACAACACTTTTTATAAAATTCTTAAATATAAGTTTTTTATTTATATATCTTAAACTAAATAAAATAAATTTTATATTTTAAAAAATAAATCTTAAACATTAAATATATAATTTGTAGTGTATTAAAAAGTATATTAAAAAATTCAAAATCTTATCAAACGCTTTCGTTTTGGTTCTAATGTCATTGTTAACAAATTACCACATTTTTTATTTTTTAAAATAAGATTATGTATCTACATAAAGAGAATTTAATCATATTACAGTCATATTCTACAATTATTATCTATAAAGTTTTTGTGCAATATTAGCTTAAACTAATCATATTATTAGAGAAGTGTTTGGTTGAGCAATCATGTTAATTTTCTAAAACTAAAAAATACATATGAAAGAACGCTTCTTTATATATTGCAGTATTTAATAAATAAGTTTATCACTTAATAAAAATAAAAATAAATAAATTTATTATTATGTTCATGACGTAATACAATAAAATTATACTGTGAAACTCATCGAAAACATAAGTGAGAACATAAAAGAAAATATATAGAGAAATATTTAAAATATTATTTCTATTGATAAATTTATATTATCTCCACTTTATAAGAAATAGACATCCAATTAATAATGTATTGAGTAACTGAATCAATGTAAAATTCAAATATTTCCTCCTGGGAAAACATTGCCGGACAGTCCCTGCAAGCGGTGATGCTAAATATTTGCCGAGTATTTACGGATGTTTAACCATCCATTCAACACGATATCTAATTAATATATGGACTCGCCGGTCGCCGGTCTACTACTGTTACTGTTAGTGCCTTAATGGATTCGAGTTCGGAACCTAGTATTCCTGCCTCATTATAGATCTGTTTATAGCCCTAAATACTTTTTAACTTTTTTTGGGGGGGGGAAACAACTTTATGGATGTCTCCTTAGCTCCTTCTAAATGCCGTTAGACCGGCTTACATGGTATAAACTTCTAGATGCTGAGCTTATGGTTCCAGGCATTGGATACCATGCCAAAAGTCGCCGCACCGAAAATCCCCATTCATTTGTCCCCTCCAAAAAAAAAAAAAAGAAGAAAAGAAAACCTTTCATTCTTTTCCACAACCAAGAAAGACAAAAAATAAAAGGCAATAGGAAAAACATAAGAAAAAATTATATCCCTTCTGGTACAACAGCAAACTTGATCGTAAGATACAGATCGATACATCCTTTGTGAAGCTTCAAAACTCATTGATAGCCCACTGGTTTTTCATTTGCTTCTTCTCCCCCCTCTCTTTCTTTTGCTGCTGGGGAAATGGAGATTGGTTTAATATAAATCACCAAGCATCATAATGTTTTGTTTCATTTCCCAGTCGGACCAAGTTAAGGCGAAGAAGTTTATGATATATACACTCATGAATGGAAGTAGCAGAATATCTCCAAACTAAAGCAGATTCACATGTATAGACACATAATACAGTCGTTTGATTTGGAAGAACATGGATTGGCCACAAAAAACACTGAAAGTCACGAACCCAAATTTTGAACCTCAGGACTCCAGATCCAGCAAAATTGTGAAAAAATGGCACAGGTCTAGGAGGCACATGAACTGGCTGAATTCACCCTCACAATGGGTGCGCAGCCGAATGCCTCTTCCAACAATGGAAGACAATGTCCTGCGTCTTTTTCGAAGCAAAGAGACAGCCGAAAGCACAACTGGCTCAAGAATTGAGCGAAAAAGAATAGTGAAGCAGCTTTTCTTTCTATCAAATACTGATTTATTGGTAAATCTTAGGCAACAAAGAATAGAAAAATCATCAGGAATACAACTAATACAAAGAATATTTTGATCATCAGCCATCGGTTTGATGATATACTGTTCAAGTACCTCACCAACTGCCCTTGTGCACCTTCCACATTTGCTACGGTATCATCCATGTTTTCATCAATCCTGCCACCGACAAAAAAGAATGAGATAAGAATACCAACACTGAATAACAAATAAGATTATAGGCCTAGATTAATGTGCAAAAAGATTACAACGAAGGCTAAAACCTGCTTGCTTGATAGTTTATACAAGTTACTCCCATAATTTTTTAATGGTCAATGATAAAATCTTCTTTATCATGTAAGCAAGGTCTCTAAAGCAATAATTGTCAACAGCATATCCCTTTTTCCGCATCAGTTTTCTCAAATATCGGTTGACGGTTATCGGGCACAAATCTTTCTCTTTAGTCTGTCGAAGATATATAGAGCTTTTTACTAATATTTGAGGTATTAAGGTAACATTGGGTATTATGAAACTCATTAGTTTATATATGAATGTAGACAATAAACCATTAGTGGAACATAGACAATTAGCCATTATAGTGGAACATACCAAGTGCATAAACCCCCAAAACAAAGCTAATTCTGCATACTTAAAAAAAGAATAAAAGAATAAAAGAAGGAAAGGAAAGCAGTTCTGGTAATACCAGTGGTAACCAACCTAATAGCAAGTTCGCCTTGCTGAGAAACCATGGTAGCCAATTGAGTGAAGATATTGCTCAACTCGTGAATGGTTGACTCAACATTGTGGAGGGCTTCCGCTCTGCTTTGCATGTAAGTATCTTGCAAAGGAACCATCTGCTGCTGTTGTTGATTTTGTTGCTGGTGTAGCAATGGCTGTGATTCTCCATCTGCCTGGTTCCTGGAAGACAGACAATCCTAATAAGAATAGTGCCTAAGCATATAAAGTTCCTATATCTCCTACATCATAATTTGCATGCTAATGCTAAAGTTGAATGTTTACCATGAATATCAAGTTAACGCATTGGTTAGCTACAAGCACAGAAGCATAGCAAATGATTCCGTCGCTCACTGAGAACAGAGATAGCCCTTAAAGTAATTATTAAATAAGGATTTCTCATAAGAGAAGTGATGCCCAGGAACTTATACTAGAATTCCATGTGTATGCCTATGGGTAAGCTCTAATGTATTGTGTGTGTTAAGCAGCAGAAGGACTCACAACAATAAGCAACATAAGCGGTAAATGGGTCAAGAACCAGGTTTCAGTGATAGGAGAAAGGTAAAACTAAATAATTAAATATGCAAAACTTAATCATGGATCCAATAATACTGAATGTCAGGTCCTTCACATTCTTGATCAAAATTACTATTTCAAGCAATGACTTGATCTCATGGATAAAATGACTCGGAAAACTTTCACATTTAGAAAAGAATCGCATAATTTTTTCAATTCTTTGTCAACCTCCACAATCATATGATTACCACAACCAGATAGAGCTAAACTTAACACGAGACTCTTATATACCTTGGAAATAACTGAGACGAGGAACCAGAACTGCTAGCCCATGGAGGGGGAGATATTGTTGCATTATTAGCTGTTTTGGCAGCTAATGGGCGCTGGCGAACAAAAGGATTAGTAGGCTCTTTAGATGCAGATGAAGAAAACAACTGCCTTCGGTTTTCATGAACCTTGAGATTCTGCGGCCAATAAAACTCAAATTAAGCAAACAAACAAGAAGAAACAAAAGTAAGCAAAATGTTCCTAGCTGATTTAGAGTCAAATAATACACCTCTGTTCGTTTGGTCAGGACATCTTTAAACTCTTTTGTGGTGGTCATCAAGCTATTCTTCAGGTTATCAACAACTGTGGTGGAATGGGCTGCACTGTCGCTAGACAAAGTTCCATCATTTTCAGAATTACTCAGCATCTGGAGATCTACTATGGCTCCATTAAGTGCAGTGATATCCTGCTTGATCAAACCCGTCAATTCTTGAATCTCCAAAGTTGGATCATCAAAAACTGATGTCTGCTTTGCCACTAAAAGATAACGAATCATGTCAAGGCCCATTTCTTAAAAGAGGGTACTTGAAATATTCAAACAATAAAAGTTATGGACAAAAGATAAGCACAAATATACTTCCTATAAGCCATAAGTTGCTGCGTATATATAATTCCTCCAAATATTTCAAGCTTGTGACCATTAATCAGAATAAAACCAAGTTTCTCCATGTATCTAAAACTTGCATGAACTATAAGACGCATCATAAGCACAAACTGCATCATAAAATTCAAATAGATGGTCTCAGTTGACATAACCAAACCGCATTAGTATTTGGACTAGTTTTCATTATGAAAACCTAGGTACTTTTTTCTACTTTTCTTAACCTGGGTCCCACGTTTCCTCTCATAAACCATTTCACTCTTTTCATTCTCAAAACAAGAATTCTCAAAAGAAAACCAGTCCACATACATATAAGTCCTATATCAGAAACAGTAGTATACCAATACTGTTATCTGTTAGGTATGATTGCAATCCACCCAGTGTGAAAACATAAAGATTCCTTGAAAATGTAGTAATCATTGAAGAGGTATTAATGTGGATATGCTTGTCTATATATTCTTTTACACCAACACTTTGAAGGAAATATAGCATCCCTTGCTTTCTGTTTTACTTTATTAATCATTTATGACATCAGATAAAATTTTGCATAAACTCACTTCCCGAAGCAATCAATGTCATCTTAGAATATCCAATATAATTGCTATTCATTGTTTTCCAAAGACACAGGAAAAAGATAGCATGGGTGTCAGCTCCTAAAATTTCAAAACAAAACCACACTAGCTTTCATTTTAATAGATATTATCAGGTTACTTAGTCTGATTGGAGCTGCCACAAACTGTTTCAATAACCCTTCCCAATATCCACCTTTTTTGCTGTTCTGAGATGATGAATTTTCTCCAGAACAAGAATGTAAATGAAGATACACAAGTTTTACCTTTCTTCATACTACTCTTCTTTGTTTAAAAACAAAAGAAATGTCAATCGAAACTTTCAACCATATAAAAAAAAGGGTAAACCACTTCATTTTAACTGAAAAAAAGCATTATCATGGAAAACCTAGCAATCGGATTATTTAATAACTTAAACCACATGGGTATCTCGAGAAAAAATTGCTAGTAGAAAAAACAGATCAATTAAAATTACCCAAGATATAATATGCCGTAAACATGCAAAATCGTTCACAGAAGAAACGAAAATCCAATTGCAAGTTCAATGTTTGACGAATTAAAATAGCATAAATTACTCAAAATTCAACAGAAAACCCAGAAGAAAACGATAAAATTCAGAACAGAGAGAGAAAATTGAGTAATTACTGACATTGAGCAAGCTTAGAGAGCTTCTTAGACGTCTGGTGGATCCCCAACCCAATCCTGGCAGCTCTCCTGCTGAATTCCGATTGACTCGTGGCGGCAGATCGCGTCGGCTGAGCCGCGGAGATGGGGCCGCCGCCGCCACTACTACTCGGTCCATTAGCAACCGAGGACGAGGAGACAGACTTCTTCAGCCTCTCGGCAACATTCTGAAATTCCAACGTCCGATCTCTATACGATGTAGCTTTCACAGGCATTGTTTGGAATCAAACAATTGAATAAAGATCAATCTCCCAAGCTCCTCCAAACTTGCACGAATTTGGATAGTTCCAAATGATAGATCTGAGATTTGGAAGTGCGGAAACGCAGTGGCTTTAGCCTAGATTCGTGCAAATTTTGAGAGAGGAAGGATTTAGGAGTACGGAAGGGAAATGAAATCAGGTTCTTTCAAAAAATTTCTATGAGGAAGTCATTCTCTTCCCCCTTTCTCTGATCTGTATTTATGAGGAAAGGACGCGGGTGCGAGACTGGACTCCCGGCATCCCACAGAAGAAAAATGACCAGAATTGGGATTGGGAAAACCGCGCTTGTTATAGCTGCTATGTTAAAATGCGGGTGACCGAGCCAAAAAAAAAAAAATAACAGTTGGACTCGAGTCCCGTTTTGCTTCTTCTTCTTCTTCTTTTTTTTTTTATAGGTATGGGTCCGGGAGAGAGAGTACTATACTAATATTAGGAAAAAAGAAAATTTATTTATTTTATTTAAGTTAATGGTTTATTTATTTACTAATTAGTTTGAGATTTTTCTTATGTTAATTATTGAGAATTTATTTGTTTATTTTTTAGACAAAAAGAAGTATAATGTGAATCGAATTCACAACTTATTATCCCGTTAAAAATATATAGATTTAACTAATTAATAAATTATTATTTTACTACAAAATATTTGTAATATATTAAAAATTATAAATAATAAACAAGAAAAAATGTGTTAAGGAAAAAAGGAAGAAGTTAGTGGTGTTTTCCTTTTCCTGAACCAAAAAAATATTACTCGCATTGATTATAGAATATATTAGCAATTAAAATAACTTTAGTAAAACTTTAAGGGGTATTTAGACGATAATTCATTTTGAATTGAATTATTTAGAATTTGTAAAAGTAAATTATTTTGTGAAAAGAAAAATGAGGTTCATGTATTTTTTTTTTCAAGTTGAGTTATTATCCAAATACAATCTAAGGTATTCTTTAGGTAAAAAAAATTTTAAGGTTTACAGTAAGTAAAATAATGTTAAGGTCTTAGAAATTGAGAAAAAAAAATTCGTCTGCTTTTCTCCAAAAGAAGAAGAAACGAAATTTCATCGCCAAAATAGTCCATATCCCCAAATTTTGGAGCGCGAAGACTTCTTAACACCATAAGTTAAGCACTGGTATATACACATTGAATTGCATCGTTCCAGACTCACGCAAAGAATCTAGATTATGAACAACCTGCAGCTGAATCCAAATGTTCCAGAGCGCTTGATTTAGGAATCACAGTGTCTGAATTCCTCTGATCATCTAAGAGATGAGAAGCAGAATCACTATACATCCCTCAAGAATAGCCAGTAAAATGTTCACCAGATTCTTGTGCAACAGCACCACAGAATGGCCATAGGCAATCATCACCGGGAACCGACACTGATCATCTGAAGGATCTTCATCTGTCAACATAGCCAAGCCTGAAAAATCACAATCCCAGCCATTCTGGCCCTTGAATTGATAATACATGTTGAAGGCATAAGACGCGTTCCCACGAGCACTCAGATGATTGCAGGAAGAACCATAGCCCAGAGCAGTGCAATCTGAGAGACTACAGGCGTAATCAATATTCTTTGGCAAGTCCTCCAAATCTTTGACACGAGGGTTTAGAACACACCACCTCTTGACCATGTATATCACACCTTCTACTGCAACTAAGCCTTTGTTTTGCTGCGAACCGGACAGGTCTAGTTCGTACTTTGGCTTCCCATCAAACTCAAATATTCCCCAGTGCCTCTCGAAGCTACCTGGTTCAATGCTTTTAGCATTCTCATCAATGAGGCTAAACAGATATACATCTATTAAGCCTTTCCTGGCAGGTGTCCCTACACCACTCAAAGCATGCTGAAGCAATCCCTGATTAAATCTTTCCGCATTCGTGATATTGGCATTCTTGTCACCATCAGTTGGCCACCCCACTTCTCCAACAATGATCTTCATCTCAGGGTATCCAGCTTTCTTTAGTGACCAAACGAGCGTGTCAAAATTTGCATCAAACACGTTGGTGTAGACATAGTCACCATCTTTGATAGGCTTCTTTGATCCGTCAAAAAAGGCGAAGTCCAGAGGAAAGTAACTGTTGCCATAGAGACTGAGAAAAGGGTAGATGTTCACAACAAAAGGAGCATCATTAGAGTGTAGGTACTGAATTATTTCGATGGTGAGGTCGCGTATTTCAGGCCTAAAATCACCGGCAGAAGGGACTGGATTGGAGTCTGGAGAGTAATAAACATCAGCATTGAAGGGGATTGTAGCTTTGATATCTGCTCCGAGTCCGGCACGGTTGATGGCCTCCTGAATATTTTTGAGGGCCGGCAATGTGGTTTTCAAGTAACTGCCTTTGTAGCTCTGCAAGAATGGTTCATTTCCAACAGCAACGTATCTATATATGCATTGTTGAGAAGAATTTATCACAGTCAAGAACTCAAATATGTCAAAACCATTTACAGAACGCAATTTACAGAAAATTAGAACCGGGAGAGCCTGCCAAAGGTGATTTACAGAGTGGAGCATCACATTTCCAGTTAATCAAGAAAAGTTTCTATTCATGAAAAAGAATATGATTGTCCATCTAAACTTGGGCGTACAGAAACAGAACTGAAACTGAACAGACAAGTAAAAAGTTATGGATTACTGAACCTTATCTTTACCCCACCAGAGTAAAAATAGTTAGTCACGTTGGCGTCGACCCAAGAGGCCGCCGTATCAGGGTCCTGACTGATCTCCTGCAACATGTAATTTGGTATTCCAAGCATCACCTCAATATTGGTTCCAGCCAAGGCTTGCAAGATCTTGTCATCAGCCTCGAATAACTTCACCTTGTCAAATCCATTATCGATCATCATCTGAATCACACTTTCCGGTGGCAGCTGGTGCGATGCCATGGTACCCCAGTTCACTCCCACACTTGACCCCTTTGAAACTCTTGTAATGAGCAAAGTAAACAAAGCTAATAAATGGTAACCACTGCAGCTTTGTGTTGCTTCTTTCGTTTTCATCTCCTTTTCTTAGATATTCTTTCTAAATGTTTGCCCTTCTCGAATCAAGACAGATGAATAGATCTCTGAAAAAGCCGGAACTATTTTTGTGAAGTTAAAGATATAAAGAGGAAGAGAGGGTCTAACTCTTGTTAATTCGGATATATATGCAGACTAGATTTGAGGGGATGTGCATTAACATTTCACTCCCTTTGCTTTCTCCAATAAGTTTCATAGTGATTGGTTCATGCAAAACAAGGTCATTTTACTAAGGACGGGAGATTCCTTTCTTAAACAGTTTTCAGTTATGTAACAAACCATGCTATTTTGCGCCTCTACACCTGCCAGAGTCAAAACTACGGATAGTAGTTCCAACTGTCACTCACATTGCTACTGTCCCTACTAGGAAATATTGTTTGAAGTATATGTTGTACACATATGTTCCTTCTCTTCTACCTTCTACAAGAATATTTTCACATAAATTTTGTCTCTTTAAAATTTTAAGACACATGCCTTGTACAATTTTAAAAATTTTAGAGATTGGTCTCATAGAATATTTCTGATTTAATATGTTAAAGATCAAATAGTTCGATTTTACGATATTTGTTTTGAAAGGAATGTATCTCAAGCCCTGAGATACTTCCATCATTTCAATTTATAACTTCATTTTCTGTTTGTTGGTTCCATACGAGTGAAGGCTCATGACAGAAGTGTGAATCTGTGGAAACTGAAGATAAGGAGCTGGACCCTAGAACCTCTGACAGATTGTCATTTCTTGGTTAGTATAAAGCAGTGACTCCTTTTTTGAGAGAACAGTCGACCAAATCCCATAACTTTCCACTCAAAATCTACGTGTTTCATTGGCATGCAACCTTCATTTCATATTTTATTTTGCCCTTTTACCAAAGTTTTGAGCTTTTCTGGCTTTTGATCGTCACATAAAAGCTTGGCTCACAGGTCACAGCAATGGTGCAATTCCTAATAAGACGATATACATCACGAAAAAGATGTGCTTTGTGAAGTTCTTTTCCCCTTCTTTTTTCTTCGGAGTGGGGTTAGGACAAGTGGGAGAGGAGGCTCTGGGCTTAAGAAAACTCCTTACCCTATCATCAGTTTCCTGGCAGCTGAGAAAAGCTGTAAAGATTTTAAAAGATTTGGGGAAGTCATTCGGATTTGCACATTTCACAGTTATGTGTCACACTGATAGACAATTACTATGTTCTTCGTCGCTTAATTTAGCTATTTAGAGAACAAATAAATACTCCATATCAGTAGCAGATTTCATTTATGTCTCCTCCATCGTCATTGCAAATATGGAATTTTAAAGACTTCTGGTGGAAAGGATGAATTCTACTTTTTACTAGATAAGATAAAACTAATTTGGTAGAGATACAAACAATTATTCTTGTCAACTTTCTATAGCTTGTTAAGTAAGCTTATTGACCTTGACCTTACATTCTTCTTTTGCACGCCCTTTTGCCAGCTCCCAGTTGATGCAGGTGATATAAAATAGGTCTCGTTCTAATCTGAGGGAGGGATAGATATGAAAATGATGGGCGATGAGGCTCATAAACTCTGCTTGCAGAAAACTTCACTTTTCATACCAGCTGACCACCAAAATAGTATTATTTGTTACCCCGGGAAAGAAGGGCCAGGCAATCAGCATCATATTCTTCATTGGCAACAAACGATTTGCTGGTGCCGACAAAATCACCGGCACATGTTTCCTTTGCCAATCTAAAGCTTAAACAGAACATAGCCTACACAGTTTTGAAAAAGAAATTCTACTTGAAATTTGCCAAGATGAACAATAATATTAACGATAATATATCAAAATAAAGATGCATAATCAGAATAAAAGCACAATCCCTAATTTCTAGGTACCTTATTTGGAGCAACATCTCGAACCTTATGAAATTCTGGATCTTGTAGACTGGCTTTAAGTGCAGACTCTGCCACCTGTAGATTCACGAAAAAGCTGCTTAAATCATAATACAGAGGATAAATTTATGAACTGAGAAAAACAGTTCCACAATGTCAAATGTGCTATATTGAATGGACCAGCTGATCAAACCGTATACGAAGTTCACATTATGGATACACACAATCTGCTTCTGAAATGTTTCTTATTTGAGAGGCATTGCTTGCTGGAGACTCAAAGGAAAGAGAAGATGCCAAAAAGATGAAAAGACAGAATTCTAACTTTCTTTACAAAGATACTTACTGAAATAATAAATTCCTCTGTCTCACTTGACCGCATGAAACAATAGCAATGGACCAACGGTAATGATCCCTTCCAAAATCTCTTCTGGATCAAGCCTCTAAAGACATCTGCAGAAAATATTTAACTGTCATTTTTTTAAGCTCTTTCTACCAAAGAAAACAAGAAAGAGAATGATTGCCATACATCATTTTTCAGAAGATAACGGAAGACTCAAAATAGGGTGAAAAGATTTAGTTTGTCGGCTTTTCGTGGTTACTGGACCAAAGAAAAAACCAGTATCCAGAAACACAGGTGCTATCCTTGCCATGATATATGCTTAATGCGCAGCTGGCAAAAATAGAACTTTGGTGCAATTATAGTTTTATTTTGCTTGGTTCTTTAAACTCTGTCACAAAAGAAGAACCAATTGTACTGGGAACTGCATGAAATAGCCGATGGTTACAACTAACAAAGCAGAATGAATATGTGGCTATTTTGAAAGTAACTCCATGAGTCAGCTAGCAAAATATTCCTCTTTTCCCATTTTCAGGGTAACAAGTTTAATTTTCAATTCTATGTCACGTGCAACAAACCGAACCTAAATCCCACAATCCATTGGCTAAAAGTGTAGTTGGATGGCATTTAACTAAAGTCCTGCAAAAATTACTAAAATGCACATAAGACGCTAAGATGCCTCATCAAATTCAACTGTGTCAGAGAGAAATCATCTGATTTTTCTTGCATATCTTAATCCAATTCAATATAAATTCACCAATTCCAACATTCTATTCGAGACACAAAAAAATGGGTGGCCAAAGAGGTTCATAACTATATTCAGGCAGTTCTTCCTCTTCCAGCCTTAATATCCTTCGGAATCTTCAAATGTTTTTCTTCTCTTTGGTTTTGGTTTTCGTATTTGTACATGACCGCCTTTACAGATAACTGCTTTAATAAAGGAAGAAAGCTGAAGGGGCAAGAAGACAGATAAAAAATGTAGTAATTACCAAGAAATTCAAGAGCAGAGGCCGGCAGGTTCATTATGATATGATCAACATGCTCCCAGGGCTTTGACTTGAATGACTCAGAGCTTTTTATACGCTTGTTTGACCCTTTCTTTTTCCTTTGATTAGTAGAAACATCAGCAGCTACAAGTCCACTTTCTGCAGTAAATTGCAAGATAAAATTCAGCTAGTTATGTAAAGATGCGCTACAGATTCCAGCCAAGCATAACTTACAAGCTAAAAGCATCCACAAAGAGAGTAAGATATCCCCATTCCCAAGTAATCCCAAATTTGTGGACATTATTCTTTTGAACATGCCCTACCTGCACACGAACTTTCAAGACACCTTTTTGCAGTTCCTCCACATGCATTTTCCTGAGGACATGAATTCTCAATGGTCTTAAGATCGTTAAAATTTTCACCCTTGGCTTCTTTCATCTCATCTGATATAGTTTTAATGCAAAATAGTAAACAATCAGACAAATACTTTTAGCTGTCTAATTCTAGTACCGCTAATTCGAGACAAACACCTTACCTGTCACATGTCGGTCTTCCGCATTAATTTCTGCTTCTGCACTTGTTCTCTGTTGCCCAGATGATCCCTTATCACAACCATCACAATCAGCATTACTTGCAGGTGCTGCCATCAGTTGAGATATAAAGTTTCTAGCGTCCATATTGTAAGCATGAACTAGATCATCAACCTTGTTGACTTTTGCATTGATATTCAGAAAATGCACGCTATCTGGGTTTAAATCATTTGCATACACTAGGCATCCTTTCTGTGCTGCTGGAATAGCAAATGGGCCAATACCAGCAAACATGTCGCAGATTATCTCCCCCTCCCGGAACAAAGAAATAAGCCTT
Organism: Rauvolfia tetraphylla; assembly: GCA_030512225.1. Taxonomy (NCBI): domain Eukaryota; kingdom Viridiplantae; phylum Streptophyta; class Magnoliopsida; order Gentianales; family Apocynaceae; genus Rauvolfia; species Rauvolfia tetraphylla. The sequence continues at coordinate 7,198,858 of JAJQKT010000045.1, read as the reverse complement.
AAATGCTCATGTTCTAGTCTTGAGTTCCAATAGACTAACCTATAATCAAGCTTGAAAATTGCTCGGTACTGCTTCACTTCTGTGACCATATCATCTTTTCCAGCCAGTATTTCAAATTTTGGTACACGAAACTCATTCATAATTGTTCCAACCTTATTAACAACTGTCTGGATTCTGGGATAATTTTTCTGACATGAAATCACAAACAAATTAAACAAGACTGGAATTTTTATAGAAAAAAAATAAAAAGGAGCATTTTTTCTGTCCAGAAAGTAGAGTGCGATGACAATTAATACTTAGTCGCAATATAAATAATGTGTTAACTAAGGTATTGGAAGCAGCATCCTAATAAGAGCCACCCAAGTGGAAGAAACAAATTTAACTCTTTAAATTGCGATAAGGAAAAGATTAATCTCAAAAGTAGTTATGTCCTTAGGTTTCTCCTTCCCCTTGAAAATGATAAATATTAGTGCAGTTATGAAACAAAGAAATGCTACCAACTAATCATTCTACATTAGTATATATAACAAGCTATATTTCTAGATATGGAAGAGCTCCAGAATTCCTGATTGTAGGATTTTTCTTGGGCTGTAATTACCAACCTGAATCATCCGTAATAGATGGTTTAGAACAGCAGAATGGCTTACAATTTCTTCTCAGACAGGAGGATCCTTATCACTAGACTTAGAGATATTATTTCCCAACTAAGAAAAGATTTTGTTTTTGAAACACATCAGTTAATAGGGAATGCTATCTTCTCAAACCAAGAAAATTAGGTGTCATGCGATGTTACTTAATCATATACTACATAGTGAAGTGAAATAGTTTTAAGGCCTAGCAGTGTTAGACTGCCGTCACTAACCCAAGGCTTTATGCAATTCTATAGTATATGAGGGAAAGTAAATCTTTGATTTTTGTTGCAATTTAAATAAGAAACTGTGAAAGTCTCTGCTATGTGGAAATAAAGAGAGAAAGAGTTCTCCGGAATTTAAGTAATTGGCCAATAAACATTTTTTGCCCACCAATCCCTAGATGAAAATTTGACCTAAAGACTGGGAACAAGAAGAGAACAATGATAATGTAAGTGGTCAGGGAACTGTAATCAAGTAAAACATACATCGTAGATGACTTTTGCAATAACATCCTTGTAAGGAAGCAGTTCGTCAGTTATATTTAGATGGGCAACATGGCCTGCATAATAACAAATCAAAGTCAATCATGCAGGTAAGAAAGATAGTCTCAGAGAAGCTACACCATTAAAGACAAAGGATCAGTCATTCAGTCATAACTGAGGACACAGGAAAACATAGCAAGTGAAAGAGATAGTATAATGCAGGGATCATATCATCCATTTAAAAAGACAAAGGTAAAAGAAAAAAGAGGGGAATGAGAAGTTGCATCATCATCAGGGTACTTAACTATTGTCTCAAATGACGAAGGTACTTCCAGTCCAGGAGGCAGAATCTGCTTCAGTATCTGGTCTGAAATAGATTTAACAGTCAGAAAATACAGTGTTCAACGTATAAAGATCAACAGTATGTCAAGTAAGATTACATGAATATAATGCCCACAACCATGATGCCCCTGCATGGACAAGAGGATTAAACTCCAACTTGTAGGATATCAAACTCAATAGACTCCAGTATATGAGTAAATGTATGAGTCTCCCAGCATTTTAACTTCTAAGTAGATGGATAATGAAAATAAGGATATATTTGCAAAAACTGAAATAACTAGGATCATATAAGAACACCAAAAAACCAATCCTACCATAGAAATTATCTCTCCCTGCCAGAAAAAAAGCTCAATGGGCATCAATCACCCTCCTGATTTTCTTACAACAAAAAGGAGAGAGGTGGGAGACTCTTGCTTAACATTGGAAGAACTAACCACCGCGAAGACACAAGAAGCAATTCTAATGAACGATTAAACTAAATCATATACCAAAGCATTAAGTAGCCAAGTGTATAACCTGCAGTCCAGTAAGAATATCCAAGTGTCAGCGAATATGGAACAACTTCGATCTCAAACAGGTCTCTTAGTTCAGCAAGTTTTTGACCTGGAATATCAGACAAATCTGTTCCATGGGGACCAAAGAGTATCAGTAAGAATAATGTCATGTTGGCAGGAAAAGTAAGAAAATAATTCTGCGCAGGCAATAGTGAATCCTCAGAAAAATATTTTTGGAAAGCAAAGGCAGACCGGAATCTTAAGAACTTTCGACCCAGCCAACCACAAGCATGGCCACGTAAGTTACATTGCACCCAAATACATGCCCCAAGCTTCTTCCTGATACTTGCCAAATGCAAGTCTCGTCTAGGCAATAATAGATGAGCTGATAACCTAAACAACAAAAAGCAGAATATTTCAGCATAGATTACCTCTATTTTGGATCTTTTCTGATAATATCATGTAACGGTTCTTTTCACTTGTGGGATCTTCTGTAATAGGCTTAACACGAGGCCTATCAAGCAAGTACCTAAAACCAGGAGAAGGAGAATAAGAATTGCAACTGCAAGACAAAGTAAGAAAGGAAAAATTTACAGATGTTATCGCGCTAAACGAAATGAGATGCCATATACACACATTTTTACGTTTTCTTGGATATTGTATTTCCATCTAGGGTTGGAACCCCTTGGAAAACACACATGCACACATAAAACATTTTTAGTATGGAAATAAGACAGATTCATTGAAGCAACTTCTAATCTTTCACCAGCTATTATGTAATATATCAGAATGTCTTCCATCCCCATAAAGATTGCTATTAGAGGATGTTTTCCCACTTCCCAGGACAAGTTAAATCAATTAAGCAATGAGACTAAAAGATATGACATTGAAATTTCATATATGACATTGAAGTAAATGAGAGAAAGAAACAAGTAGGTCAGAAGATTCTAAACAAAACCTCTACACCTTATTGCTTCACCACATTCCCATTTTTATTAGTAATGAGTTCCAGGTAATGGAATTTGCATCTAAATTAAGCATTTGAAACTTATAAAATCAAAAGAATTGGAAGGTCACTTAAGTACCTTAAACACAAGATTAACCAAAATTAAGTACTAACTTCACTTCTCTTCTAATACACAATAACAACAATGCTATTAGCTGCATCTTCCTCGGCATAACTTAATAGCTATTCCACACATTCATGTAGTCAAACACAGGAAACCAAAACTTAAATTCGAAATCCCTCTACACTTCACTTCACATCACATCACATCAAAGGAACAATATAATGTTAGGAAAGCGGACAATTTTCTTTCTGCTAGACGAAAAGTAGTTTAAATCAATTACTGTACCCGTCAAGAATTCGAGTAGCGACCTTGCAATGCTCCCGGGGAATTCGAAGTGCCCACAACTTCAAGTGCAGATCAAATTTACTCTCGTCCAACGACATTTCCAGTTAATTTTGTAATTTCAATTTCTCTGCTATAAACAAGTAAGCTGCCAAACAAAAAGCACAAGCACTGCATCGTCAGCTTCATGTATTGCATTAATTGCATGACGCTAAACAGACTTGAAAAAGGAAACAGAAAAAGAAATGAATATTAATTTGAGATTGACTCGATTAAAGGAGTAAAATAACGAAGATAGCTTAGCGAATCATTTACTTACACTGACGTTAGGGTTTAAACTAGGGTTCTGCGTTAGAGCGGGAGAGAGAACGAAAGAGGATTTCTGACTTTTCTGACCGTGTTTTTATATGTTGGCATAATGATAGCCTGCACGCATTATGCTAATGTGTCAGTTGTCATAAAGAACCCATTACAGTCGCGAATCTGAACACCAGCCGAGCAGGATGAAAAGAAAAACTTCCAGGAGAAAGCGTGTCAGTTGTCATAAAGAACCCATTACAGTTGCGAATCTGAACACCAGCCGAGCAGGATGAAAAGAAAAACCTCCAGGAGAAAGCTAATTGAACGCCAGCAGTGGGCTAATTCGAGTGGAATATAATAGTATTTGGTTTGATAATTTTTTGTTTTGAATTTTGTAAAAAGTATATTATTTTTTAATGATATGTAAAATTGAATTAAAAATTTTTAATTATTTTCGACACAAAGTCTTATCTAAATGCACTCTTATCTTTTGAAATTATCAGTAATTACCATGTTATGGTGCAGGAAAAAAATTACTAGCATGAAAAATGTCCCCATAGAGGAAGTAGGAGGAGAAATTAAAAAAAGAACCTGCAAGGAAAACAGCAATAGATTTCCTTTTCTTTTCTAAATATATATGGTAATATAAATTAAATATAGGACGAGAAAATTTTAATATTTTATCTTTATCTTAAATATTTATAAAGTAATATTTAATATGTATTATTATCTTTTACTTCAAGAGAAAGACATCACATCACAATTTTTTTGTTAAAAAAATTTTAATTAGTGGTGTTTATGGACTAAAGCCCTTATAGACGGGCTTTTTTGGTCCTCTACGTTTAATTTGCGGGTCAGCGAGGGCCGAATACAGACCAGCTTATTTTTTTTGAAAAACTTTTCATTCAAAACGATATCGTTTTAATATTTTTTTAAATATTTTAAATATATATATTAAAATAATATTATTTTGCTATTTTTTAGTAAAACGGCATCGTTTTATAAAGTATGCGAGGTGACTATCGCAGGCTACAAACAATCCGCAGACTAAAATTTTTCAGTCCACGAAAAAACTAGCCAGTCCACTTCGTTCCGTTTCAAGAGCAGCCCGTGACGAGACTGAACGGGTTGGCTCGTTTGCCACTATTAATTTCAATATATCAACTACTTATAGTTTTCCCTAGAAACAAACTCTCACTCGCATAATTGTTTTGACACATTGATGTTATTTTTCATCCTACCATATCATGCCATCCCAGTTCATTAAAAAAAAGAAAAAGCAAAGATGAATGCCAAGTCATTGATTTAATTCCTGCCTATGTTGTATTTGATATGTGGTATAATATTTTTTTATTAAAAAAATATTGTAACATTTTTTGAATTAAAAAAATCTAATAGCAGCGCGATTGAGGCATTGGCATGGTAATCCTTCAAATCCGGCTGGGTCTGGTAAAAAAGTGAAGACATGCTCGCGAAAAAGTGCGGTTTCAAATTGATAATCCATTTTGTCATTGTGTCATTTATAGATTACCAAATGCTCGCTTGTGTAAAAATCATGAAATTTAAATTTGTGATTTTAATTTTGAAATTTTAATTTTAAATTTTATAAAAATTAAATTATTTATAATATATATTTTTTTTATATATTTAAAATTTTAAATTTAATTTTAAAATTAAATTCTATTGACGTAAGCCTTAGATTCTTAATCCACCTACCTCCGACCCAGTTCAAGACATTAGTATTATTCACACTTCTTGTATCCAGACATCCAATAACGTTTCTGCCTAAATATTATTCACCAGAAAAAAAAAACGTTTCTACATCAGTAATCGTTCGTTCTTTTGATTTCCTGCAACAGCTGGGCAAGAAATCATCATATGCATAATTTTCTGACCTTTCCAATCCCAAACAAACAAGTACAGCAAATCACTAATACTACTCCCAACACATTTTTTCACATAAAATTAGATGCCAAAAGTCATAATCCAAAACTCAAAAGTGGAAACTTCACTTCGAACCACTCATCCGTGTTTGGCAAGGGAAGAAATAGCTCTGCACTGAAAAAGGACTTTCTTTTCCCAATTTTATGCACAGCCTCCGTTGCGATTGCCTCTTCTTTCTCATGCAAAAAGCCATAAAACTTCGCTCGAACATTTTCTCGAACAAGACGTGTTCACATCTTCCGGCTGAATCTTTCATTGCCAGGGCTCATCAAATACTTGCCGAAGGAGACGCAACTCCGATTTTCAAAGACTACAGAACATCAATAGGCGAGGAATCAAGATCATCAAGAAGAACACAAGGTGGTCGTATCTGTTGTCCTGGCAAATTTCCACCGTCATCGAGTTTAAATGAAACGATGCTAATCTCTTCCGGCGTAATCGCGCCAACAGAGAAGCATAGTGACGCAGCGCCTAAGGATGTAGCATCTCGTTCTCTGCTGCTTTACCATCGTCAAACACCGCTTCCCGAAACTATCTTTTCGGCATCTTCTTCTCTGATGAGGTTTAGGGATCAGATGAGAAACGCTCATGGCTGCGATGATACTCCTACCGTAGAAGGAAGCCGATAGTTGACAAACGCAGGAGAAAAGAACTCGATCGTATCGAGCAGAGGAGGGGGTCACCTCTTATATAGAACCGTGTCGAGTCTCAGATTGTGTGCTGGTCCCATTTGTTTAGAGTTAGTGGTCAAGTCCAATTAGAATAGAAATTATCGAATGACGCAGTTACCCCTGATGTGCTTTGAACTACCCACCAGCAAAATAATCAAATTTATTATAACAAATACACTTAGGGTGTATTTGGATTGCTTCTCGGCACGGAATACGATACAAATATCTCACTTGGGTCTTATTTTTTTCTCTCACAAAAAAATTTCTCTCCCAAAACTTAAGACAAAAAATTTCAAAATAAAATACTATCCAATCACACTCTTATTTACACTACCAAACCAGTAATCACATTTATTATAGCTGAACTTATGACTTTTGGTTCACAGAGAATATTCTCTTTCTTCATAAATAAAATTTTATTAAATAAAAATTAATCAAAATACATCTTTTAACTTTTCATAATACTCAAAAAAATTAAAATATATTACATAATTTAGTAACATATGTTGTACTATTTTTTAATTAAATTTTAAAAAATTATTTATAATAAAATATGTAAAAAATTTTAATTAATTTTTAAAATAAATTTCAATTCAAGTACACATTTTCCCACTTACATTAGAATCCCTTCCTCAATACCATTGAGAATTCATGCCTTGCTATAACCCAAAAATGTTACTACTATTCATTCATGGATGTGGCGCACAAGAGTAGCCGTGTGGGAAGCTCGACGTAATAAAATACTCGTTAGTGGGGCACAAGGTAATATAACTCTAAGTCATAGATACAGCCCTCGAAGCACGTTTTATTTCCAAACAGGTTTTGTGTTCTCTGATTGCTTTTGTGTGTTTTTTTTTTTTAATGAATATGTGTCCTCTGCTTCTAGTAACTTTAAGAGAGAACGAATATGTGTACCCTGCTTCCTTCTTCTTCTTTTTTTTAAATTTTAAAGAATATGTGTACTCTGCTTCTAGTAACTTGATTGATTCCGTTTATACCAACCGCTCAGGCCCAGTGGCAAGACAACAACGCCAAATTCGTCCGCAGCTGCCAAAGTCCCAATACGCGGAGCCGACATGGTTGGACTTTCTACGAATGTCAGACAATTCTCGGAGGGGGAGGGTCTAGTAGTTGCGTCCGGATCCGGTCCTACACATCCTTTTTGCAAGACGTGCATGACCAAATATTGATCGTTGGATCAAATTCGAAATCTAATCCAACAGCTGCCGAAATTTTACAAATTTTAGAATTTTTAAAAATACATACAGGGGTCAAAATATATAGTCCGTTGGATCAGATTTGACATCTGATCCAACGGACCATATTTGGTCCTGCACGTCCTGCAAAAAAGACGTGCAGGACCGGATCCAAATTCCTAGTAGTTACTGTGCTGCACATCGTGTTTTTGCAGGACGTATAGAACTGATTCACAATCGTTAAATTAGATCTAAAATTTAATTCGATGGTGGTAAAAATTTATCAATTTTTTAAAAAAATACCTGCATAGAGTAAAAAATGTGATCCGTTTAATCAAATTTCATACAAATCCAACGAACCAAAACATGGTGATGCACGTGCTGTACCTAAACCAAACACGGAGGGGGAGGTAGAAACATTATTTTTACTAGGGTGCTGCACGTGGGTTTTTGCAGCACGTGCATCACCATGTTTTGGTCAGTTAAATCTGCATAAAATTTAATCTAACTGACTATATTTTTTATCCCATGCAGGTATTTTTTTGAAAAATTGATAAATATTCTCAGTCGTCGGATCATATCCGACGGCTACGGATTAGTGCTGTACGTGCTGCAAAAACCCACGTGCAGCACTGTAGAAATGCTCGAAACAATACTGGTGCACAATATGCCAAGTGCCAGTATATTTATGATTATCTCAAATTTAAATATTATTTAATATTATCTTAACTTAATATAAGAAAAAAAATTAATATATTATTTGTAAGAAAGTAGTATAGGGTGTATTATTTATTGAATATATATTTTTTAAAATATATTATAAAAAATCACTCAAGATTTATTATAAGAGTATCGAACCTAGTTTAACATATAAGGTTAATACCCTCCGTCATATCAATAGAAGAATACCACTTAATTTTCTGATATAAGAGCAACACTACTTATTGTGTATGAGACATGATTTTTTAAGAAAAATTATTGAATGATCATATCAACATAAAGTAATTAGTTAAATTAAGTAAATACTAATGAGATTACCAAATTTTTTATCAAAGAGTCAAATTAAATACGATAAAATTAAATAAAATTTAATTTTAATTTTTTTTATTTTAAATTTTATAAAAATAAATTATTTATACGAAAAGAGATGAAACACACAAAATTTTATTTTGAATTTTGGAGCTAAATAGTGTTCATGAATACCCTCAACACATATGGCTATTTTTCTTTTTTTTTTCTCCATAGATTTATTGAGAGAGAGAGAGAGATCGAAATATGAGTAATGTTTATATAATACTACTGTTTACAACGTGATAGAAAACAGGTATGAATTCATGATCATCTCTACCAGTTCATTACTGTCCCATTTATTTTCGTCTCACACTCAACAACAAACAGTACCAGACAAATATCACATCATATGGGGTCCATCTTATCTCCACTTACGTGGCAATGGTCTTCAATGTCCGGCGCATATCCTCCTCCGCTGTGAATCTTACGTAAGAAGATTTTGTCTCAATCTACCCACAAGACCAATGACAGACAATTTTGCTACAATACGCTTAAAGATATCACAACTTTTGGTAAATTACTAATGTATTATTTTATTGTGAACGGCTACTCAAACTAATCGATGACTTGAATGGATATTCATTGAATTAAACCGAACTTTAGAATTAAGAAAGGATGCATGAGCTCAGGGTTGACGACTTCTAAGAACTCTAGTGGTTTTACTTGAGACAAAAGTTTGCGGAATGGAACCTGCAATTTGTTAAAACCCATGGACGGCTTCTAGATGCATGCTATCAAGAAAACAAAAACCTTTATTTCTCGTTTTTTAAAAGGAAGATTTTGGCTGCCGAAAGTAGACTTTGTTTGCATGGATTATATGCATTAGCTGCTAATCATGGAAGATAAACGAAAACGACATCTACAAAAAAAGAAAAGATAATCATGGATTATTGGAGCACTAACCAATTGAATCCTGCGCCTTCGAATAATCATGACGTTACGTATCATCTAGGACAGCGTAGGACTTGATCTGAATTTCCAATGGACTCAATGCTCAGAGGTGGTAGTTTTGGAGGTTTCTTTCAACATTGATGTAAGTTTACATTTAGATTTTTTTTAATTATTTTAAATTTTATAAAAGCAAATTATTTATATAAAAAATTAAATTAATATAAATATTTTGTATTTTTTTATTCAATATATATACTTAATTTTAAATAAATTTAAAATTAAATATTTACTTTTTTAAAATAATATTTTAAATCTAAACTTTTATTGAGAATATTTTTAATTTAAGAGAATAAAATTATACTAATGCAATAAAATTATCATTAACTTATTTGATTCTCTTAATTTTAAAATTTTAAACTCTATTAACATAATATGACTCTACTACTAACCTCTTTGATTGATAAATATATTATAATAATTTAATTATAATAAAACTATTCTCTTTAATTTTCTGTGAACTCAAAATAAAATATTTAACTTCGAAGAAAATATTAAATTTTGTTATCAAATATATCTGTATAAACTTCGCATAAGAACCTACTTAAGGGATAAAAAGCACCTAAATAGCTCCACTGTTAGGTCATTATGTTCCAAACTTGTCAGGATAAATTGTATATTTAAACTTTTGTTCCTAACGAATGGGAAACACAAGTTTTCACCAATATATGTGCAAATAAATTCGAAAATATCACCTAGTGATCAATCCCTGAAAAAGCCAATTCTTTCCCAAACCAAACCGGTACCACCGTTCTTCCATCCCTCCGCCCCCACCCCACTCCACCCCAGAAAAATGAAAAAACAAACCACAAAAAAAATTTAAAAGAAAACAACCTTTTAATTGTGCACCGTCGAATAGGGGAGGAACACTCAAATATCAACTTCATTACGACTATACCACAAACCAAAAAAGTCACATTTTCGCTCAAGAAGTTGAGGTGAATCCTACCTCTTATCTTGCATAAAATCAGTTTTTCATTTTCCAAATTGAAAATAATAGGAACAAATCTTGCAAAGCAAACAAAAGCAGCTATACGACTGTAGTCTGTATCTGGCTAGACCAAACTGGAGAATATCAAATCTCATTGCAATATGCGAACTTCTGGAAAATTCAAGCAATATGACAGCGAAGACTCTGACTCATCATCAAGGAATCTCCTTCACTGGGTCCCTCTTTCAATCATCATTTGATAATCATTGTTTCTCATTTTATTTTTGGCTCCTTTAGATTTATCCCACATAAAGTTGTCTCTGGGAAGCTTTTAATTTTGCCAAATAAAAATTGTGGACACCAGAGAAATCATTGAAATGAGAAACTAAGTGAAATAATAAGTAAAACAGAACCATTGCACAGAGCAAGTTCAACCAACAAGGTTGAGTAAATTTTATCTATTATTAGATGTCAAGAGGTTGATTCAGCCAACAAAAAAAAAATAAAAATGTCAAGAGATTGAAACTATCATCATCTACATCTTGAGGTGGTAATACTTGTCAAGCAGCTTCTCTGTGTACTCTCCGAAAGTAAGAGACCCATTTGATGGAATCAGCTGGCATCAACCAAAAAAGAAAGAAAGACAAAAATGGTTAAGGCTTTTATTAACTATAAATTATATCTGTAATTGAAGTCCATGCAATATCACTCCAGAAGGTTCTCAGAGTGCAAGGTAGCCTTTACTTACTCTACAATTTGGTATCTTAACACTATCGATATTAGTTCTTCAAGAAGATAATATATACTCAGAAAACAGATCACCAATTATCGATGTCTGTTTCATATTGATTTAGAACGAAAAGCATACCTCTTGATGGATATGCACAACCTCTGGAAACTTAAGTTTTTCATCCCTATCATGAATATACATATTACAAACATTAGAAGCTCATTATTTTAATTAAAAAAAAGACGTATTAGAAGCTCCATGTAACAAAGGGAGCGAGGGAGATGCCAATTAGAGAGCGCCACATTTCAATTTTGTTCACCTATCTTCTTCACTAACCTCACTCCTTGACTGTCAGATGATTTTTGTCACCAGATGAGTAAATGACAAACAATAGACAAGACTCTAAAGGAAGGGATAACATTGAAAACCAGTAGAACCATAAGAACAACCAACATAAGGAAACCTAATGGATCCGTACGCATTGATAAAATGAAGCAGGCTGCATGAATGCCACAAATCTTCCAGATCAGGCACCCAATAAAAAATTTGTATAAATACACTACTAGACGTACCAATCAGGTTGCATGAATAATGCAAATGTTGAACGTTCAACCCCACTTGCTTCATCTCCCTTTGGTGCCTGAATATCAATTAAATGTTATAACCTCAAGCCGTGCAGGAAAGAGAAGCAAAGAACCTTAGGATTGAGATATCAGCAAGGTAGGCATGTATCCAGAAAAATGTGGATCTCTTTGCTGGTCAACATAGAATAGCTCAAGTATTCTTTTTCTCCATTTCCTTCTGAAGTATTCTTATTCTTCATGATATGCTCTATGTAGGTCCAGTAATTCCAAATATTAAGTCTGATATGCCACTCGAAAGAGCAATATGAAATTACTAAATAGTTATACAAATTTTGATGAGTGTGAAGGGGATAACTATGCCAAACATTATACGTGCATTACCCCATTTCTTTTAGTAGTTAAAGCATATAAATAAGACAAATGAGAAAAATCAAGGATAAGCTGAAAAGGCATCAGTTTCAGCTGGTAGTCAAGCCCAAGTCTTGACATGGGTGCCATCTTATTGAAAACAACAGGCTTGGACACATAACTCTAAGAATGGGAGAGGGACATGCAACAAAAGGATTATAGAATAATAAAGGATATAAAAAACACCGCTCTAGTGAAATAGATAAGAATTGAAGCCCAGGCTTAGCTACCAAAATTTGCGGAAAGCTAGTAAGGGTATCAATTTATTATATTAAGTCTACCAGGGAAAACCAGATTTTAGGAACTCAAGAAACACTTAGAAAGCATTGTGATTCTGTGAAGCAGGAAGCTGTCAAGTGACTGAGCATACAAAGAGGCCAAAACAGTCCATACAGAATATTGTAGAAGGACACAGCTGTGTTGTTAAATAAAATGCGAGAAAGAATAGAAAAAGTACCCGAACACAATGCGGTGTTGCACAGAGTCGACCTCTTGATAGTATTTCAGTTGTTTCGCCTACTTGGTAGGCTATCTCTCCTTCTCCATAAACCACCTAATTCAATTAGAGTGGTAGACTGAAATTTTCAAACCAATCTCAAGGAGAAAATTCATTTAAATTATATGTCATTAGCATGCACCGGATTGGGTAGCTAAATAAGGCTTTTAAAAAAAAAGATACTAGTTCACTTTTTTGAGGAAAGGAGAGGGATAGGGGCATGAGAACAAATAAATTTGTTAAAATGAGTCGTATGCAAACCTACTAAGGGATATGCACTTTTAGACTTTTCTGGATTTAAGTTTTTGGCTTCAGGGAGGGTAGGGGCTACTTGGTAGAGGCAGCAAGGGACTTAGCTAACAGCAGCAACCTAGAATTATTAATGCTCTTAGGTTGAGTTAATGGTACATTCTTCTGGAGCAGGAAGGGGGAGGAGAGAAAATCTGTTAAGTTATGCTTTTATCTTCTTCTTGTTCCTTCTTTTTTTTTTTTTTTTTCTCTCTCAAAGACATGATGAGCTCCATGTCATATATTAACACATTATGGCAAGACTATAAGGCAACTTGGATCACACATGAAACATGTGAAAGCACAAAAGTTTTTTATGACATTGAACTTCCCATTAGTTTCACTATGTGTATGAAAAATCAGAATGAAAAAAATGAACAGTGTTTCCAGCCTGCAAGTATTCCTTTCACTGCAGTTCACTATACAAAGTATTATTCCAGTGTCACTTTACGTAATACCTTTGCAGCTCTCCCACTAAAACAATGACAAACTAACTTATTTTGATTTAAAAATTTTAGATATCAATATAACCTTCATCCATGAAGTGCTTTAGTTCATAGCAGTATACAGAAACTGTAGGATTATTAAAAATTTAATTACATTATATAATTTTATTATTTATATATTTTATTTTTATTGATATTAATATATATATATATATATATATATATATATAATTTATATAATGTATATAAGTGCCAGAAAAAAATCTATCAATAGAAGTCTTTTTGTCCCTCTGAACGTATAATGGTGCCCGGATCTTTTTCTTTCCTTCAGATTTGGCTACAAATTCATTTGGAGTAGTACGAATATCCGATGCTCCAGCTCTTCAATACATAAAAACGTGTCTAGCCTAGTCTAGAGAAATATACTTTATATAAGAGTTTTTTTTTTCTTTGATAATTTATACTACTCCCAACGGGACTATTTGAAAGTTTTGGCACATCAAGATTCTCGGTCAAGAACGCCAACATTGGCCCGAAACAAAGAATAACTTTTTGGTGCAGAAATATTGGTCCAAAGTAGTGGAGTAGTAATTTTCATAATCACAAACAATAATTTACAGAACAACTATGACCCAACCTCCAATCCCTACTCTCACAACAAAAGACAAAACACCACAACGTACTCAAACTCAGAAGTCCAACACCTCCATAACCACAAATTTCTGCTACCAGCCAAAACAATCCCTTCTTCAAACTTCCAGTACAATCTCCTGGTTTTCATTGATACAAGGATTCTAATCCTCAAACCGACCTTCTTATTCTTTTGCTACCTTGAATTTACTGTTCTTTCTATTTCTGGTAATACTGGCTCTTACAGTAATATACTAAAGATTGTTTAAAGATTCAAGACTCTATCAAGAACCTGGAGGAACTGATCATGTGCAGTTAGCTGAGGGAAGTGGCCGTCGGTGTCGATGATCTCCACCGTTGTCTCTCCAGGGATTGTGTTGTGCATGTAGATGGGGACAGAGTCTGGGACAACGATGTCCTTGTTGGTATGAATGATGGTACACGGTGTCGTGAGCTGTTCGAGAATGGCTCTTTGGTCACTAAGGAAGACGGTTTTGGCTAAGGGAAGTGCAACTTCAGCTCCCATTCTTTGCAAGGATTTTGCGAAACTTTCAACTGAGGGACGATCGCTTCTTTCTATCGCGATTGAAGCGAATTCTGAAGCCCACTGATCATAGTTTGATTCCATGCTTTTGAAGAGCTGTTCGATGTCCGACATCTCGAAACCTCCCTCGTAGTCCTCCGAGTTTATGAACCTTTTTTGCATCAAATTGTTCCAAGTAGAAACAGTTAATTTCAGCAAAGAAATTTCTTCAGACAGTATATAGAGTGAATCATCGTGTGTAGATAGACCTTATCCTCATACTGTATGGAGTCTTGATGAGCAGACCAATAATAACAAACTGCATTCTTCCTTTGTTTTTTTTTTTCCTTCTCAAAAAGAGAAATTATCAAAGAAAATGAAAAAAGAATAGACGTCATCTCTGATAAATGTATCAGTGCTAGAGAACAAGAAAACTATGGATGTCCGTTCATACCCACAAATTATAGCCTAAAAGAAAAAGAAAAAGACAGAGAGAGAGAGAGAGAGAGAGAGAGAGGGGTCAAGGGCATTCTGACATTGTTTCATATATAAATTGTACTGCTAGGTGAATGAAAAGTCGAGAGAAGTGGATGCTTGGAAAAATTAAACCAAGACCAAGAAAAGTTAAATGGAAAACCTAAAAAAAAGTTTGTAACAGCAAACATAAATGTATGTGGTGAAGAAATTTTTGAGAAATCTGCTCGACAAGGGAAAGAAAAGTGGGAGGGGAACAGAAACACATGTATGTTTGTATCCAAGAATTTATCTGAACATAGTGAAATAAGGTCAAGGCAGAAGATAAAACCAGACCAGTTTGCAGAATATTTTAATACATCTAATATATAGTACTAATTAGCAGAAATTCAGGATATGCAGACACATGATTAAATACTAATTATGTAAGTATATGTGTATATGTATACCTGGGAGAAGATGAAACCATTATAAGCCTCCTGAAGAGATCAGGCCTTTTGACACAGGCAACGCATCCAATCATGCCGGACATGGAGTGTCCAACGAAGACGCAGGATTTCAAGTTCATCTCCTCCAAAAGGGCTATCAGGTCATCTGCAAAAGCATCATAAGAAGAATACTTGAAGGCATCAAAGAGGTTTGGGTCTTTTATGGCACCCGAAAAGCTCCAGTCAAAAACCAGAACTTGGAAAGACTGAGCCAAGGACGACAAAACCTTGTCCCAAACGGAATGGTCTCCGCCATAGCCGTGTGCAAGAACTATCGTTTCTTTCCCAGAACCGATTATCCTTGCGTTCATGGCTGCGGACAGGCTCTTATGCATGACCATCTTGGCTTTTAAGATTATTCTATAGAACTATAGTTGCAGATGAAGGAAGAAGGAGAGGAAATTAATGGTGAAGAAGAGGAAGAAGTGTATAAGCTTTTCCTTCTAGCTTGAGGTTTCACTATGATATGATATGCTTCTATGGCCTAGTATATATAGAGAAACACCGGAGGCTAACGAGGAAATGAACCAAGTGCGTTAACCTATTGCTGACGACATCAGGAGTGTTATAACCTAAGTACGCATTTTTTTCCTTGGTTAACAATTATTGTTGTCAAAAGGTATAGTTTAGGGGTTCAATTCTTAACTCTTACGTTTAGGAGATCAAATCCAGACAACTTTAAAAGAAAGAAGAAAAAACTGTTGTTGAGGGGAACAATCAAAACTTATTTTAACTAGGCCAAAAATTGATTATTTGTCATTGTATCATGGTGAGGCTAACATCACCTAAAATGAGTTTGGTTCTCTTTAGAGTTACTAAGGGTATATTTGGATTGAGTTTCATTAAGTAACTCAATACAAATTTTTTATTTTGAATTTTATTTTTTTTATAAAAAAATTCTCCTTCATGAAACTAAAAAGCAAAAAATATCAAATCAAAACACTATCCAATCTCACCCTAAATACAGTAAACTCTGCCATGTTTGCACGGTTAAGGACTTGATTTTGGTTGGTCTGTTCATTTTTGCCAAGTAAAGAATGTCGGCTAAGTAATTTAGTTTGTTCATTTTTGCTAAGTATGGCTAAGTAACTTAGTCAAATTAACAATTACGAAGTCATATTCTAGCGAGGTGAAATTATTATAGTTCATCAACACGTCTTAAATTTCAAGTTAAATTAATAATTTCTTCAAAAAAATTTACAATAAACAATAGTTCATGAACTAGACAATAGTAATTATGAGTACAAGATATTTAAAGAAGGTTACTATCCCAATGGCCCTCGGTATGTCTTGTCCCCCTTACTATGGCTCGCATCCACCAGACGAGAAACTAAATTCCTTTCATATTTTTGGCAAAATAAAAGATGTGGTCAAACTATTGATTTCAATCAAGGACATGATTCTTACTTTTAGTTGGTTCTTGCTTTCTGCGGCCGAAGGAGACAATTGCGCCACAATGCTAGCGTGGGATGAAATATGGATTTTGGATAACCTCCTTATTACTAGAAATTGCAGCAAAACAGATTTGGTGGTTGGGGGTCATTTATTGTTTTAAATATTAATATCTCTCTCTCTCTCTCTCTATATATATATAGATTAAGGGTAACCACATATTTTCAATGGCTTGCCTCATCACTAAGCATGTACAATTTTCTTACTGAAACTATTGCCTAATTATAACTTTTTAATTTGATTTTTTTTATTAATAATAAAACTCACTGTCACTATTTGAAGTCGTGCACTGAGTAAACCCTACCTCCGCAATAGCTTTTCAGTTTGATTTATATTAGAAAACTTTACCAAAAAGTCTTCAAAGAATAGTATTATGTCAATTTATGGGTCTTTTAAGCCCAAGATGGTTACAGTTTCTGTGATAATGAGGTTTAATTAGTCATTGTTGAATTATGACTGGAACTCCACATTCTAACTATTGTTAAGATTTGATTTAAAAATATAAAACCTGCGAATCTTTTCTTTAGTAGATATGATAGAATTGAATAACCTAATAGTGCGGTAGTGGAAAATACGTTTAGATCAACTAGGTTAAAATATTTCTAGAGAAGAGAAGATAAGGACCGGGGAGGAATTGGTCAATAGAGTCCGGAGAGATGAAAGGACGAGAGCCACATAGATGAAAATGGTGGGGCAGAATGAGGCGTACAGCAGAGCTTTGCTGTTCGGAATTTATTAATTTTTTAATTCATTAATTAAACTCCCAAAAGGTACCTTTTGTCGTTTTGTATTTACTGCGACTCTAGCGATACGTCCAACGCCCCGCTTTTCTTCATTATTAGGGCACGTTGGCCCACCGTGTTCTTCCTCTTAGACGAGAGGTCGCTTTCAAAGACCCTACTATTTAATTCAGTGGCTATGTGCTTTCCTTTTTTTTAAAAAAAAAAGGAAATTTTGATCTTGTCAGCGAGTATTAATCAAAAGGAAATTTCAAAAAAAGGATAATTAAAAGGAAGTTGCGGCTGTGTTACGCAGACAGTTACATTAACGAAGGTGTTATATGGGCAGTTGTATAGAGGGATAAGGTAATTTTTGCAAAAGAATTCTATATCACTTTTAAAAGAGTTTCGAATAGTTTTTCTGTAGAACAAAATTTTTAAAATTCATGTATAATTGAACAGGCATCGAAATAGTTCAATTAAATATACAATTAAGTTTTTTTTTTTAAAAAAAAATTATTTTTACGAAACTCAAGACAAAAATACTCATAATCAAATACAATTCAAATACACTCTATCCCTTGTTTGGTCCAACCAACTATCTCCCTTACCATTAAATTGTTACCTTGTCATAATATTTCTTAACAGTTAATTAATAGTTTTTTCTTGTCTTTCTTATATTCTCTTATTATAATATAGTGTAATATTATTCTTAAATTTCACGACCATCATACATACCATAAGAAATAAGCTCTCTCTCTCTCTCTCAAGAATCTTTTGCATTATGGAGAACTGCTATACCGAGTCAAATGGCAAAAAGGCCGTTTTTGTTTCTCTTGATTGGATATTTATCGATGGATGTCATAACTCATCAAACAATTTCCCAGTTGCCGGCATCCTATATTCCTCACACCTAATTAAACAACTATAAAAAGTGATTAATTGTTTTCTTCTTTCTCTCTTTTAAGGGTAACTCCTTAATTGAATAGATAGACCCATAATTTATAAACATTAACTTTCAATTTTTACAAATTTGAAAAGAAACATACATGTGTTTATATATCCATCTCAAGTACAAGAAGAAAATGACAAAAAATTATAGATTTTTTTAAAAGAAAATTTGTCAAGAAGAGGGAACCATAAATCACTGATAGGAATTGTAGCTTCTCAACTTGTTGATCACAAAAGGGAGGACCAATGGAGAAAGTGGAAGAACAATGAAAAAAGTCAGAATAGGATTGAATTGGTTCGTCCAATAGAGCTGCAAATGCAACTTTTGGTTTTAAAGGATCTTTGATTGGTGGTCCATTCTCAAATGGACATTCCTTACCTTATACTTTGGCCGAAGGATAACGAAGCGAGTCTGCCTTTTTGCTTCGATCGAAAAGGTTGAGCACAAGTTTCTTTTTCCTTCATAGATAGGGAAGCGATCCCGTTTGTCTCCAGTTTTTTGTCATTTTAGGAAAGAAAATATTCCAGAATTGACGAAGATTTTTTAAGTGTCAAACTTTGGAGTTTAACATTTGTAAATAATAATTTTTACTCATTTCGTTTCAATTTAAATATCAATATAAAATATGTGTTATTAAATAACATTTTTATTTTTATTTTTATTTACTCTCATAATAAAGTAATAAAATTTTGTATATTAAATAATAATATTTTTTGTGTTTCAATTTTCAATGAGAAAATAAAATATTTAATTAAGAACAAATTTGTGAATTTAATTAATATTTTAATATATAAAAAAATTTAAAATGACACTTAAATTAAAATAAAAAGAGTAATATTTAAATTTTAGAGTTATGAATACTCAAATAGAAACGATTAAATAATTGAAATAGCAATATGAGTACAAAAATATTAGTAGTGTTTTTAATCTAATTTTTTAAATTACAAATCAAGTACTGAATTATTAAACTATTTATCTAAATAGTGAAACAATTAAAATTGTTGACGTAATTGAGGCCAATATGAAAACTTAGATCAATGGTGAAGATTTTTTGTGTTATCAAACACAAAGAAGTGGGATATGAACCTCTATTTTTTCCCCCTTTTTTGTGGATAAGTTCATATTCAAGAAAACAAAAAGGTAAGGTGATGGTAAAACGTGTAGCTGTGTGGCTGCTATCAGAAAATATTGAGGGGCCGACAAGGAAAGATGGTTCCGGAAGTTTGAGATTGCAAAATGTGCCAACGAAGAAAAGTTATATTTTGGAAGATCCATTTTAGGTGGAAGAAATCTGGTTCTGAAAGCGATTCTTCAACAAGCTTCTCATTTTAGCAGCGATTTCTCTTTTAAAAGTGGGTCCATGGGGTCACGCCTTTCATATGCCTATAATTCTATATCAGCCTGTCCCTTTTATTTAACCACCTCCACACATAGACCAACCAAACAAAAGAATCACAAAACATAAAACGGGAACAACTTTCAATTTGCTCCCTTTTTTTTTTTTTTTTGCTATTTCTTTTGCAAACGTTATTTTAAAGATAAAAGAAAGAGTTTCTTTCGATTGATTGATCGTGCTTAAATATATACGTCAATAAATAGAATAAAAAATAATATAAAAATCTAAATAAATCAACTTTAAGAGATATATACAAATGAATCGACCACTATGATTGTTAATGACCTTATCGGTAGACAGCCATCCTAGGACTAAGGTGGTACCTAATCCAAAAGCAAGTTGGAGCAAAAGGTCAAAATATTTGGGAAAAGAAAATGGAAGCCTTCTCTTGAATAAAGGTAAAAAACATAAATATATATAAACTAAAAAGACACGAAAAAGTAAGCCATAAAGAATTATAAGAGCAATCCAATAGAAAGTACCTCAAGCAATTTGGATCAAATAAATTGAACCTTTGAAAAGCACATTAGGAGAGAAAATATTGTTCCAACCAAAACATCATCGGTAGACAACTTACCTAATTTTTGCAATTAGATACACATTACTAATCATAATCACTTCTACAAAAATAGTATATAAAAACAATTATATAGTATAGTATGTATCTAATATATTCTCTGTTTCAAAAATATATATATATTTTTTACAAAAAATTAATTTGTTGGTAAATTTAATAGAAAAATTTTACAGATGCCTAACATGCTCTTATTTAAAAAAGGTTAGTTAGTATATCAAATTTAAATTTAACATTAGAGATTAACATTTTAAGTGGTTTGTAAGAAAAATAATGATTTTTGAAAAATATATATTTAAATAATTAGTTGAAAAAAAAGAAAAATTTAAAATAAAATAATAAATAGTATCTTTATATAAAAAAAGATATATATTTTGAAACGAATAGAGTATTATATATATATATATATATATATATATATATATATATATATATATATATATATATATATATATAATTTAGAAATATTATCTTGGAACCAACCACTTTTATCATCGAAAGAATGTGCATAACAACAAAAGAGTAATTCTTTTTTTGCAAAAAATGATAACAAAATAATAGCATGTGTATATCATAATGAATTATTTTGTTAATATCTTAGAGTTTTTCATCTACAAGAATCCAATTCATAAATAATCTTTTTCATGGTAATTATGTTTATAACTTTTAACAGATGTAAAAAGGGTTAAAGCAAGAGATAAAAGGAAAAACCCATTGACTTACTCTATATGATAAAAAAAAATGGAAAGGGGAAAATCGAATCTCCTCTGAAGATTTTGGGTGGACAGTCAAACAAAAAAGCCAGAATTCTTGCAAGATCTATGTTGTAGTAAGAAAGAGAAATATGTGGTCGCCGGGCCGTTCGGAGATTCTCCCGAATTTTCTCAATTTTTAATTAAGATTTTTAAATTTATATAAAAAAATCAATTTAATCTAAAAAATTAAGTGTCTAACATATAATATTTTTTTTATTATTTTAGTCTCAAAAGTTAGGTGTCTAACATGTTATGATTCTTAATATTTTTTTCTACCATCATAATTCCGAAAGAATTTTGGAGTTACCAATAAAGTCTTATTACAGTTGCAGCTATTACTATTTTAGTCCCTAATGTCAGCTTGTGGTAGAACTTTATTAACAGTTCGAAATTTCTTTTAGAACTATAAGAGTAAAAAAATATTATAAATCATAATATGTTAAACAATTAATTTTCAGAACTAAATTAGTTATTTTTTAATTTATGCTCTGGAATTAATTAGTCATATATAACAGTTTAAATTTATTATAAATTATATAATATTTATTAATTTATAAAAATAAAATAATTATAATGAATTAGAAATTTAAACAATTAGTATATTTAATTTTTATTGATTTGTACGATTTGAACATAAGTTAGAAAAATCATTTCAATTAATATTGCTTCTGTATACATGTGAAATAAAAAAAATAAACAAAAAATGTTTGAGAGCCTACTCTGTGCCCCTACCAAGAACATGTTGTCTGCCGCCTTGCCGGCTCCTGTCTCGTACCTTTGCACTTCCCTCATTATTCTTTTTCCTGTAATTTTTTTTTTGCTGAATATTTTTTATTGTAAAATTAGGGCGTATATATAAATTAAATTTTTGTTTAAATTGAGTTATATTTAAAATTATAAAAGTGAATTATTTGTAAGAGAAGAAGTAGAGTCAATATGAAAAGAATAAAAAAATAAAAAAAAATAGATTGAAAAGTAATCCAAGTTAGCCCTTAATTATTATGACATTTTCACCTCTCCAATTTCAGAATTAAATATTCAGGATAGGATGTAGGGTGTACGATTTTGCCGTAAGGTTTCAACGAGCCTAACCTTCCTTCTTCTTCTTTTTATTTTCCTTATTGCATATTTTAAATTTTAAATTTTAGTTTTTCTAGATTATGTATATTTACCAAGAATAGAAAGAAAGCGCGTAGGTTTTAAGAACGTTTCTAATTCAATTACATCTAAGTAATTGAGAATGATGAATTTGCTGAGCAATGGATATTGTGGTCAAACATTCTTCATTTTTAAGGTGTCCACTCTACTTCTATCATGAAATTTATGGATATTGTTGTGTAAAAATTTTATTGATATACTAGTTAATGTACTATAGAATATATTAAAAGATTTAAAATCTCATAAAAAATAAAATTTTAAATTGATATATAATGTATGTTATAAGTTTTAAAAATATAAAATATTTTAATATTTATGATCACAAAGACTCAAATTTAAGAGAGAATCATACTACGGAAGCGGTGATCTGAGTGATAATATATGAGAGTATTATGAGATTATGCTCCAATTACCCGCTTATAGTACTATCTAACAGATTATGACTCTTTTTATAGGACTATTTTAAAAGAATTAATACTTGCACTTGTTATTCATCTTGTCCAAAATACTTGTGGAGTTATTGGTCTAAAATATCTTCAATTCCACCCTTTCATTTAACAAAAAAAAGACAAAATCATAAAAATTGTAATCTATTGTATACTGAATACTTTTCTTCTCGTTTCTTTTCTTTTTAATGAACTATTTTAAGGCAAGTAATTAGTAAATAGCATTAGAAGCATAAAATAATTATAAGGGGGAATGGTTTGAATAGCCAGTCCAACGACTTCCGTAGTTGATGGTGGCAGCATTAATTTAGATGTGGATCATCCTTGGAGCAACCGAAAAGGCACATCAAGGAAGATCTTTTTCCCCTTAATTGTTAATAGTATTCTTTTTTTCTGAAATTATGTGAGGAATACTGTAAGATACGTGGCGTTTTGTCAAAAGCTGCAGGTAAGAGGTTGCTACTATGCGCAGCAGTTTGACTACAATAATAAGTCTGTACCGAATTTATTTATGCTCGATTAATTTTTTTATTTAATAATTAAAGATATTTAAATATTTAAAAAATAATTATTTAGTTAATTATAAATAATTATTATATAAAATTAAATATTTATTTTAAAAAATATTTTAAACATCTCTAATTATTAAATAAAAAATTAATTGAATGATTTCAAATAAATCTTTAGTACAAAATATCCGCATACGCCGTACAGATTTAGCTTGAAGTCCCAGATGGAAAGCAAAAACCCAAGTGAGGGATGAAGGCAATGCAGGCCCCCCCCAAGTGTCGTGAACCTTCATCTTTCTTTGCTCATTTTTTTGCTTTTTTTTGCATTTTTTTGGCTTTTCTACTTTGATGATTAGACAGACGAGACTGCCAAAATTATGTCGTACGAATTCCTGCGAAGGGTAATCCAATATTCGACCTTCTCCCACCCATCCAAAAAGTGTCGTGAAAATCTTGCTATCAACTGAGGTGCAAATATCCTCCAAAATTATATGTTCACTTGGTTATATATTTAGACAAATTATATTGTAAGTAGTAGTAGTACCTTTCTCTACCACATTTCTTCCACCTCTCTCTACCTACTATCAAGACTGACTGTTCTCATTTTTCTTCTCCGACTAGAGATCAAATCTTGACGGGACATTTTTTCTTCTCCCAAGTCAGATTCGGTCATGGGTTAACATCAACATCACATCAAGATTAGCTTCCTCTCTCTACCAGCTATCAAGGCCGACTGATCTTGTTCTTCTTCTCCGGCCAGATATGGTTATTTACTTCGGTCAGAGACCAGA
Source organism: Rauvolfia tetraphylla (assembly GCA_030512225.1). Taxonomy (NCBI): domain Eukaryota; kingdom Viridiplantae; phylum Streptophyta; class Magnoliopsida; order Gentianales; family Apocynaceae; genus Rauvolfia; species Rauvolfia tetraphylla. The sequence continues at coordinate 7,174,676 of JAJQKT010000045.1, read as the reverse complement.
TATTGGCCGGACATCTTCTCTTCCCACTTGTCAGATCTGGCCATGGGCTTTGTCCTGTGACCGGATCTTGGCCAGACTCTTTCTATTCCCTCTATTTTTCATCTGTTTCTTTTCTTGTTACTTTTTGGTTTTGGCCGGTCATTTCTTCTCCGGCCAGATCTAGCCACCAGCCTTGGCCGGAGATTGGAAGTTGGCCGAACCTTTATCTTTTTTTGTATGTTCCCACCCCTATTTTGACTGCAAATCAAAGTAAATCTTGTCTAATACAACTTTCTTTGAAATCTAAGCGACACAAACGAACTCCATTGCAACTTGAGCCTACTGTTTCCCTCTTCCTCTTTGGAGGAATTTATTTACCCATATTAAATTTGGCCCTTTTTCAGTATTTTATCTCTTTCATAGACAATTTTTAAAATCGTTGATTCGTCCATGGTTTTGTAAATTATTAACTTTTATAGAGGATGTAAATAATGAATTTTATTTGTCTCTGTGTTTTGAGATGTCGATGCAGTTATAGCAAAGAAGATTGAAGTGTATTTGTTTATTTTGTTTCTAGTATTAGAAATATTGTACTGTACTCACTTTAGGTATATATGGTATCTAGGATGTAGGACATTTTCTGTTACCATGGTTTTCAAACTATTGTGTAATTTTTATTGTTCCTTATATCAGGTTATCCCAATCTTTCAATTCTCCTCCTTGTTGTATTGGAGCAAGAATTTGAGGATTATTTTAGTTGTAATGATTTTAATTATTTTCACTATTAATGGATAATCTTCTTATTTAGAAAAAAAAAAGATAAACTTATGTACTCCATCCTTCCGGTAAAAATGTTGAGATTTTACATTAATATTTTAATATAATAATTAATTATTTATAAATTTTAAATAATATTATTTTGATTTATCTTTTGAGTAAAGTTATATTTAAGTCTATTTTTTAATATGATATTAGAATTTTGAATGGAGTTAGACCTAAATTTATTTTTTAATATAGTATTAGAGAAATGTTAGACCATATTTTTAATATAATAAATAATAATTTATAAAACTTGACATTCGATATTGGACTTTATTTTTTAATATAATAATTAATTACGATTGAAATATTCTCCCTTTGTGAGATACTTTTTTGGAATTGAAATTAAGCCCAAACTTGTTTTTCAAAAAATATGGAACAATAGAAATGTCTAGAGCAAAAGCCGGTGGTGGGAGGCCTTGACATCTTGGGCATTTGCCTTTAGGCGGAGGCTTTTGTCTTTGCTACTTGAGCTGAACCAGAGTTTGAAAGGTTAGTTTCCACAACACAAATAAAAAACTCAGTATTTAGACTATTAACTCAATGCCCGCGCCAAATAACCTTACGAGTTAGGATATGATGCTAAAAATAGTTGAAAACTTAAAATCAGTTTTTTCATATTGATTTATATGGTCTTCCAAACATTGATTAGCGGATGCAACGTATCTGATGCTAATTTGGGATAACCTTAGTATGTATGGTACACTGAGAGACTCCGGCTGGGAGCCTCAATTAACTTGTCGAGAGGACAAAAGGTTGGTTCCCGCATTGAATCTTCAAAGGCAGAAGAAGAGTATTCAATATCGTGGATACCAACCAATGGGAAAGCGGACATAACAACAGTTGAAGATATAGACCTTTTCCGCTGGAACATAACCAGAAGCATTAATGAATCACCAAATATTTTCTTTGCATTAAAAAGCCGGTTCCTAATCCTGTATAGTATTATGTATTCATTTGGTGGTCCCTATTTCTTAAAAGTGGTGACCGAAGACACCCAAAATAAAATTTTCCGTAATGTAGAAGATACTGTAAGTTAACAAAAGGCTAACAATTAGCACAACTTCCTTTTTCCTAACAATGTTTGCCGGAGAACTATGACTATGACAAGAGTATCGAATAAACAGTTGATACCATTACCTTTTTTTGAAAATACAGTTGATACCATTACTACTGATAAGAAAAGCCTTCAGTCACTTTTACAACATGTGATGATCGAAAGAAGTACATGACTTTACTACCGGGGTCCTACTATCCTCTATCATTATGTCTGCCTTTCAGCTCTTATTTAGTGGTATAATGAAAAGAATCTTTTGAGCCTATGTAATTCAGTTTCCTCTAACAGCTATACCTGTAGAAAGAAAAGAAGAATAAAAAAGGAAAGAAACAACGCATAAGCCTTGTTCCTGGTTTTGATGTCTAAATAAAGATGAGCGAAGAGTAAGCGAAAACGATGATCCAAAACAGCACGCACATAAAGTCTAAGAGTTGTTACCTATACAGGGCTAAGTTGAGGAACATCAACTAATCGCTCCATACTTTGCAGCTGGTCGTAAGGAGCAATCTACAAAGCAAACAAGAAACCGAAAGAAAATAAGTGTAGAGAACCAATATTACAACCAGGAAACATTAATTAATTTTGAAATGGGGAAAAGTGATAATTGTTGTTCAAATACTGCTAAATGGACAAATGCCTGCAACTATCTCTACTCATGCTCTCTTTTCTCGTCGTCTCTCGTTTTGGTTTCTAAAAGGTATTTTGTGAAGTTCAAGATAAATACAGGGACTTAATCTGATGCTTTTATAATATCGTATCATCATGGATAAACTTTGTAAATGTGAAGTACTTGACATAAAACAAGGCTAAAGAATACAAACACCACACAACTCCCTAATCTACTACCCATTTAGAGTGTGACTTTTTTGGAACATATCTATCAAAAGTGTGTAAAAGCTTGTCTGCAGACCGAGATGGTCTGAGCATAGCTTCGCCCAGTCATATTTTGTATTTCGACGGATGGAAATAGGTTTGCAAACAAGCTAAAATATCGTCCTGCTTCAGGTCCTAATTTCAGATTTTAGTTTCGAAGTTGACAACATGATAAAACTAAAATGATTTAAGAAAACCTGGTTAAATCCGTCAGGCCACATTATAGAAACAGCATAATTCCCCATTGGGCGAATTTCTTCAGGTTCAATGTTTTCAGGAATATCAGTGTAAGCCAATTTTTGCTCACCAGTCCATTCATCCTGCTCCAACCACAAAATATAGTTAGGAACAGGTTAACAGTTTAGAAAAGGATAAGAGAGAAAAAAAAAAGAGACAAATAGAGATAAGATGTTGACAATAAACTGTTGAATATTGTTTATTTGCACTGAGGAACAATGTTAAAAAGAAAATATTAAGTCTTCTCTCATCTTCCCTGTCTCTTCAATAAACCATCATATTTGTCTGCATCATCAGGATAGAATACTAATGTGTCCCATTTATTCTCTCTTTCTCAAAAAGTAACTGTTTGTTTGTTTCCCTGATGGCATCAGCACAATACTAAAAGAACAGCGGAGCACCTTTCGACTATCTTTAGAGAGCATAGTGATCTGTTTACTCCGTGTCATGAGGATCTAAATTACTAACAAAGTTGTTTTCAGCCACCCTGTCCAAAAAGTAGTTGTTTGTTTGCTTCCCGTCACAAGGATTAGAGTAATAACAAAGTCCTTTTGGGATTCCCCTTCTGAAAATCAACTCTTTGTTTGTTGTTCATTTTCAAGATCTAGAGAACAAGAGAATAAACCCGAGGCTTAGATATCCTTCAGCCTTCGCTGGTCCCAAGGAACAAGCAGTACCATTTCCTACAAAGGTATTGTTGTGTTCCTTTCAAGTCTAATTAGATGCATATCTAGCCATGACAACTTCTAAACATTGACCAAGTATTATGATAGTTCAATGGACTTCCAACTCCTGTATTACAAATTTGCCCGCGTTGATGAATAAGAGTTCAAATTCATGACATCAATTGTGAAAACTCTAAAATAACCTAGAGAAGACACACTGACAAGCTACTGATTGCGAATGATAAACCCAGCAAACCTATTAAATATTAACAAGAGGATGGATGCAGTGTAGAAAACAATTGGAAGCAGCAGCAGCTTACGTAGGAAAAAGAAAAGAAGATGGCTGCAATAGAGACATGCTATTGGTGTTTCCCAGATCACACAGAAATTTCTACCTGGTGATCCCACAAATCCCAACAACTAATGCAATCTAGTTATGAAAGAGACTGCTGCAGTTTCCCCTTTGAAAAGAGCTGTAGTTGGTGGTAACCCATGTCCACTTAGTCCAATAACAAGAAGTAAACCCAGAATGTCAACAAAAGAAGGCACCTTTTCTCTCTAGCATACACTCTAGAAAACTAGCATTTAGCTTGAAAGAGAAGAAGGATAATAAAAATAGCACATGATGATGTAACTAGGTGTATTAAGTTGAATATTTTAGTGAGAGAAAGGAAAAGCTTTCTCATCCTTGATTTGATGCAAACAAGAATCTTTTCAGAAGTCAGGCCGACACAGTGATAGCATGTCTTCAAGAACTTCTGGCTTGCTAGTAGGACATGATCACTGTCTCCAGAGCCAAACTATGTATGGCTCCTGGAATGAAACAATTCACTCTATGTGATGCTGCGATTGGATATCCATCCATATAGACCAACATGCATATTCTTAACAGTATTTATACATTTACCATTTCCAATCAACAAGTTTTTTTTTTTTTTTTTGGAAAAAGTTAACAAGAAACAGAGTAAAATTATTTGTTTTTATAAATAAGAAAGGTTTTTTGAGAAATTGTTATATTTTCATGGAATTAACAACTGTTTCATACTTTTTAGAAAAAAGAACAAAAGAACAATAAGAAAGTTTTTGACTAAAACATCAAGTGTGGTTCTTAAAGGGGAAAAATGGGGGGAAAAGAAAAGGAATCAAAAGTTGACATGCAAGTTCAAGTGGTAATCCTAACATGTTTTACCTACCCTTCCTCCAGCATTCTACAATTAAATTGCCTCAACAACATATAGCAAAGGGAGCTGAATACAGCCAACTGTTCCGGGATTAATTTATGATGTGCTTGAACCTGATGCATTTTCTTTCCCCAGTTTGCATATGATGCAAGAAAGGTTTATGAGGTGAAAATTTTCAAGTTAGTCCTTTCAAAAGGTTTTTGACCAGAAATGTCCTAATTCTAAGTAGATGGAAGTGAAATGGAATCAACAATTAGCAGAAAATGCATGCTCCTGTTTGTGTCTGTCACACAAATGACAAAAGATCAGGGCAGCTTCAAACTTTTACGAGATTTACGTATCCGCATCTAACTGGGCATAGAATTGTTGATAATTTATATTTAAGTGCGTTGTTTTACATAATGATCCTCACCTAAATGTGCACTTACACATTAGCAAAGCCAGAAGTATGACAGACCCCATTGCCTATATGCCTACCTATGAACCCAGATGGGAAATCAAATTCCTTAAAATACTTTTGCACATACCACACTTTGTGCAGAGCGATCATTACGTCTTACAGTTGCAGGATGCAAGTAGAATTCTTCATCAGAATCAGGTACTTTCACCCTGATTGCCTTGAAAGATCTATCATAACTCACAGCAGTTGACACTGAAGGAAAGAAGAATGCTGTCAAATGACAGTATAGAATTTAAAGAATAAAGACACTGCACATGAAGGAATCCTGATTAGGCATTGCAGTTAATTCCCATACAGATTGACATACAAGTTAAAAGAAATTCAAGAAATACTACACATGAGAATCTTTGTAATGGGACCAAAAATCTTTGTTAATCCAAATCTAAGCCAATTCATTCCCAAACTGTTTCAGAATCACCTCAAATTATGAGAAGTTAGCAAATTATATAAGGTTTGTAGAGCATTTACCCAATTTCTGAAACTGAAATATAGAAGCCTCAAGCATGTAAACTCATAACAGGTAGCACCTAAATTGCTTTCATACTATACTTCGATGATATTTTATATCAGCTTGTGGTGGAAATACAAATAGATACCTTGTTGACGGATCTTGGCACACTGTTGGACTACACAGACACCCAAATCCTGAAATATTGTGGCAACTTCACTTTGAGGGTCAGCAACCACTTCAGGAACTCCACTATCGCCAGAAGCAGAAAGCTGGCAGAGCAAAGAAAATTGAAGTTCTTGAGAAAGAACTCATCTAGTACATGTGCATCTTGGGATTTTCTGGAGGCAAACTCTTAAAAACAAGGGATGTTTTTGGAAGGTGCCAGTACTTACAACTGGAAAAGACTATCCAAATTGAGAACGATGCCAACAATTACCCCAAAATACCACGATGAATATATAGAGATGACGAGGAAAACTGAACATTTTGTCCATTGAACTCTGAAGATATTCATCTCTAAGTATGCAGAATGTTTACATCTTATATGTCAACTATGTGTATGCTAGAAGAAGGTTTCGTGAACTTACACTTGGTCTAATTGGAAGATCAAATAGACGGGGAATCCCAAACTGCTGAACAACCTGCAGAGTCGTGGCTAGATTACTGAGAATATCAAGGTAAGTAAAAGAATTTGTGCAAACACACAGCATTGTTCCGGTCATTATTATCCAACTATTACTTAAGGCAAACATTCTGCCTGTATACTAAATGTTTTAGTTTTACTCTTCATTTGATGTATCAGCTTCCCAAACTTGTCATAAGAAGAGCAAACACATCAGGTTTGGAAATGGTAAAAACCTGAGAACCAGAACCTCTGCCAAAAGGGTAATACCGCTTCCCATCAGCATCGAAGTGGCACATATTCTCGACTACAGCAACACAAGGAACCTGCCAAGTTGAATATCCATAGCCAGAAATCAAGTGGCAAGTCAACTACGAACAAACAATGACCGAAAAGTTCTATTTTGATTGCCAGGATGAGTATGCACAGAAAAAATCATTAGAAGCTAACAGAGGAAATAGCATGCTAAAAACATGCCTTAAGCTTTGAAAACATGCGAACTCCCTTTGCAACATCTATGAAAGCTAACTTCTGCGGTGTGGTGACAATAACAGCAGCAGTCAGAGGAACAACCTGGTATTAAATCAAAAAGAGGATGCAAAATATGAATTTCTTTAAATGAAGTTGCTTTTCACTGAATTTCTAGATGGAAAAGATACAAAATCATGATTAGTTAATCACCAGGAATCATGGTAGCACCTGGCATAAAGTAAGTTGGATATCACCAGTTCCAGGAGGCATGTCAACAAGAAGATAGTCAAGTTCGCCCCTGGTTATAACCCAATCAATAGGATCAGAAAGCAACTTATGAATGTCAATGTAAACCACAGCCACATCTACGTCAGAAAAACAGTCACTAGCAAACAATAGCCTATAAGCTCTTATAGTATCATATTTCCAGTGTAATGCTGATCCGAACTTTAGTTCTGAAGGGCAAGCTGGATTTAAATTTCAAAGGAATGAAGGAACTTTGAGTTATTTGAATCACAAGAGTTATAAGCACTTTAAAGCTACAAATAATCTCATTCTACAATTAAAGCACCTTTTACAGTGAACAGAGAAGGAAGTTAATTCCACTATTAAAACTTCCACAAGATGCGCCTGTCTTTTTTAAAAAAAAAAAGAAGGGAAGAGAGAGAGAGAGAGCTTCTGAAACTGAGATGAAACACAGTTCGTGTGGTAAGCAGCTGATTACCATTCTGTAGTAGTCAGTAATTGATTGATGACTCCAGAAGCCATTGGACCTCGCATTATTGCACGGCCTTGTCCAGCAAATCCAAAAGATACCAGCTTGACACCCAAGTATTCAGTTGGAATGATGGTTTTCTTCTCTGGGTTCTACTACATGTCTTTGACTGGTTAAAAAATGACCCTGTAAGACTAAAGGGATTTCTCTCCAAAAGCTAGATTATTACCATTTCAAGCAGCCGGTTTTCAGGGGAAACCATTGTTGGCAAACTGGGACCATATACATCTGCATCAAAGAGACCAACTCTAGCACCCATGCCAGCCAAAGTATAAGCAAGATTCACGGCAACAGTGGATTTTCCTACCCCTCCCTGCAGTATTAGAGTGCTAATTCAATAAATACATCAGAAAAGAATGCCATAAAGTTTTTTCCACAAGAAGCAAAGCAAGAAAAACAGGAAGATAGTAATAGTTCAAATGCCACATGTAGATGATGAAATGAACTTCCTATATTCATGTCAACATTGTGGTCCTATTTGATATATTTGAGATAAAACACTTCCTTACCCTTCTCATCATCCCTGGAATCTTGCATTGAGCCACATATCGATATGAAAAACACCTTTCCAGTTCTACATGCGGATAAGTTGGAAATAAAAATAGTATGATCAACTCCCATGAATACTTAAAACTTTTGGCATGATATCCAACCTGCTTCAGAGGTAGTTGTAGGTACACCTCTTTTTAGTTCAGTAGATACACGTTGAAATTATCCTACTAGTCACAAGGAAAAAGTTGTCTGCAAAACATATGAATCTGACAAAAGTATACCTATAGGAAACTGTTCTGCCAATTACCTTGCAACTCGAGACAGCTACTATGTTAGACACTGTTTGCAGACCTGTTGGAAGATCTGCAGCATAAATTGGTTTTGCCGGTTGTGCTGACATAGTAACATTTACTCTATTAACCCAAGGAAGTGCTGACACCACATCATTAGCCTGCTGCTCAAACTGCAGAAATGTGAAACTCTATTAGATTATGTCACATTGGCCTGAAATAAGAGAAATTTTCGTTCCATAATAGGGAGAAGGGAATAGGAAGAAGCTAGTTATAAGATATACAACTGAAAAGAAGTACTGCACAATATTGATACAAAAAGGAGAGAAGGTGAGAATCTTCACAAAGCAAATTGGAAACTATACACTATCATGAATTACATGCAAACTACCGAGCCTAAAATTTGCGAACAAGAAAAGTAATTATAACAATGGTGTTATACCACTTTACACACACATCAATTCTTGATCAAACAATGGTGGTTTGTTTCATTTACCATGTCCTTGATTGGACATGCTGGGGTGGTGAGCTCTAACCGAAATGAAACCTGAGATTAACAGTTAAATTGTCAAATTAGAACATAAAACATTAAATGTATGTTGTGAAACTCAACATTTACAGCTTAAAAGACCTCTCCTGTAGCCACATTCACAAGAAGATCCTTGACAAAACCACAAGAGACAATGTCTGTTCCAAAGTCTGGATCAATGATCTTTGATAAGGCTTTGAGTATATCACTCTCAGCTGTTTGGCATGAAACTGCGGAAGAAATAGCTACAATTGTTTAATTAGTTATATACAGGATATAACCTTCAAGTGCATTAATAGCAACTAAGTGAAGAAAATATCTCCAGTATAGAAAAGGCAGAAAAGATTAGCGGGGTAGCTAAAGTACTGCTACAGTTGGTTTGCGGCCCTAGAATAGAAAGAAAAATCCCTGTAGAATGATGACCATCTTTAGAAAAAACAGAAACAGGATATAAAACAGAGAGTAAGGGGTTTGATCTCATCTTCAGGAATGTTGGATGGGCCTATTGTCCTTACATGTTTCAACTGCTAAAAAGATACCTGTTGATATATGTCAAGGGGCCGCAATTTCATGCACTTGTCTGGAAAAGAGTTAGTAATGAGGACTCTGTACTAACAATCTCAGCCTAGGCATGCTGCATGAGAATCCTCAGTAATCATTTATTCCGACTTAGCTGGTTACATGAACTCATTCTGCTTTAGAATTAGTGGTTCATTGTTGAAGACAATCTTAGCTGACAACAAGAATATGCAGCTGACTAGCTATATTTTAAGCGAAAGAAATCTTTGAGACAAGTAGAATGTTGCTTCATGGATTCCTTAAGACATTACAGAGTGATTTATCATTCTCCAGGTGCTATAAGCACCCAACTCTCTCTGAATTGCAGAGGAGAGTATTTGATGTATTAGGATCATCATCACTTGCAGCAGACTCAGTAACATAATCCCTGTATTAGCATATTGATTTCAATGAGTAGTTAGAGCAATTGGCATTAGTCCCAGCCACTAGCAAATAGAAGTGACTTCTTGATGGCCAATATACAGTCAGCTAAATTATTTTCACTTTACCATGTTTGTTTTAAAATGAGATGCATAACCTTACTTGTTATTGCAGATTTTTAAAATAACCCATACTATTCTTGAATCTCTCATGCTTTGATGAATAACAGATATGTTGTCCTAAAAAATCTGACTTGTAAGCAATTCTGAGCTAGGAGGATTTACACGCTAAATCTAAGCCATGATTAACTAGAAACTGACTAGAGATGAAGGAAGATTATCATGCATATCCAAGCCATTAGAATCTATTGATTTGAATGCGGAACAAATCAAGAAAATTTCTTCTGCGGCCAGGAAAGAAATTTTTATATTTTAGTGTAGAACAAAAACGAAATTACTCATCATTTTCTTTTTTTGTCAATGGAATTCATATTCCTTAAATTGGAGAGGTTAGTTGTGGAAGTATGAATAGAAAAATATATCTATTTTATGAAAATGGACATTCATTTTGGACGTCCCAAAATCAATTCTTTAAGGACGTGGTATCATCTTTTATTCGAAACAAAATCAATGTCAAATAGAGGCTGAACTCAGATTGAAGCACTACTGCGTCCGATTTCAACAATCAAGAGTGAATATCATCCTAACTACTAACAACGGACTATAAGGACGGTTTTTATCACAACAAATATCTACTAATGCGAGAGAAAAATAATACGGTACTCTATTCAATTTCATGATACGAAATTCCGATATACCGAAGCTAACAAACCGATACTGAATCGGCGAGTTTTCACGGTGGAAGAAAAAATTTACCTCCAGCAGAGGCAGCTTTAGCAGTAAAGGAGCTGAAACTCGAACGATTGCAGGACATGCATATGCTCTTTGCGTGTCTTTGAGATAGAAAAGAAGCAGTAAATGCATGCAAAACTCCTAGACCAACACAAACATAACGTTACCAAACATAGGATTCTTCTCGTACAAACGCAAGCAAATGAATATATATATATATAAACCACAGAGATGGCAATAACAGAATCGGAACTCGCCTGCTTTCAGCTGCGAAGTAGAACGGCGAAACGTGAGGGCAGGAGAAGAAGAAGCGTGAAGAGACAGCATTTCAGCACGTTTAATTTTTGAGCAGATAGCGCGCAGGAGGGAATTTAGAGAGAGAGACAAAGTTGCCTCAGTCCTCAAACATGGAGCAAGAGAAGAGACTGCTTTCTATCTGAGCCTCATGTTGTGCTGCCACGTCATTATGTAATTTCAGAATCCAATCGGCTTATCTTAGCCACAGAATCCACAGGTATTTCTTCATTTTAGAACCCTGCCCCCCTTCCCCTTGGCCTTTTTCTATATCTTTTTTCCTGCAATTTTTGGATTCGTTTTTTACGGATTCATATATATAATAATTGGTCTAAAACGATTTTATTTTCTTGTAGAAGGATGAAAACTTTATTCATCATCTCTAACGATATAAATATTTTTATAAAATTAATAAATAATCCATAATTTTTTAAAATTATATTTTCTATATATGCAAAGAGAAATTGCTTTGAGGATACTCTTTTAAAACACTAGGCTTTATGTCTATATTCAAATGTCTATTTTTATATATAAAATAAATAAGGAAGTGAACATTTCATTTGAAATGGAAGAAATACAGAACATTTCATAATTGCAAATCACAAAATATCTAAAATCACTTCCTTCTTTATCCTTCTTGTTCCCAGACAATTGTTTTTGAGTGTTTCTCTTGTGTATTTCAAATAGCACGTTAATGATAAATATTTGTGGGAAACAATCTTTTACCAATACTTTCGCATAGTATAATTTCAAAAAAAAAAGGGGGTTTTGCAAGGAATAATGTTTAAAAATAGACATTTCCTCCGTTTTAAAATATAAAATTTTTTTACACTCTTTGTATAGATTAAAGAAGAAAAAAATAAAGAGTATTTTTTCTATTTTATCAGAAACTAATTTAATTTATTTTGAGAAACCGGCTATATTTATTTTTATACTATTTTACTTCTCTCTTTTTAATCAAAACTTTTTTAAATATTTTTATATGCATAAACTTTTTTTAAATAACTATATTTGTTAAATTATGAATGTCGTAAAATTTAGCAAGCAGAGTTGCGTCACAAGTATGTGCCATAGTTTTCAAAGATAATTTTATCTATTCATAGCTTGAAAGGAGAAAAATAAGTTGAAATTTGATGAAATGCTACCTTATGTTGCAATTTTACTTATATTTGAGGAAATTTGTCCGATCAGTTTTTTATCCATATTATATATATATATATATATATATATATATATATATATATATATATATATATATATATATATATATATATATATATATATATATATATATAATTTTTTAAAACTTTTACTTTTTAATTAGTCTTCAAAATTTTGATTGGTTAAGATTATTTTCAATCTATTAAGATAACTTTAAACTAACTTATACACTAATTTTAATTTTGAATTCTATATATTAAGTTACTTTGTAAAAGTAAAAGATTTTAATTATTACTTTAAATTTTTTTGATTGGTTATAATCATTTTTAATCTATTAAACTAATTTTAAATTAACGTATATATTAATTTTTAATTTTAAATTATGTATATTAAATTACTTTGTAAAAATATGAGACTTTAATTATTACTTTAAAATTTTTTGATTGATTATAATCATTTTTAATCTATTAAAATAATTTTAAACTAATTATATACTAACTTAAAATTTGAATTATACTAATTTCTTATATTTTTAACTATTTTAATTATTTTTCAAAAATTTGATTTGTTAGAATTATTTTTAATCTATTAAAGTAAATTTAAACTAATTTATATATATTAACTTAAATTTTGAATTTCGTATTTTTTTTGATGAAATTGAATTACGTATATTGAGTTACTTTGTAAAAGTAAGAAACTTTAATTATTCAATGTACTTTAAATTTTTTTATTAGTTAGCATCATTTTAAATCAATTAAAATAATTTAAAAATACTTATAAATTAACTTGAATTTTGTTTGGTTATGCCACGATGACATGACTCATAGTATCTATTTTTGATATTTTTATAATTTCTTTTCTTTCATACTTTTTTCTCCCATTTTTTGTTATTTTTCGTTCTTGCATCTCACAACATCTTTCTTGCTTATGTTTGTTAAACTATTGTACCAAAATAATTATCAACTTATTAGAAAAAATAAATAGATAAATGTTATATAGTTTGCAATGAAAAAAATTTACTTTTATTTAAACTAAAATGTCAATACTTTGTTTAAATTTTTATTTGCTTTGATTTACCCCTTCCCTCTCCCAAAAAAAGCCCAAAAAATAGGAAATCATTCAGATACGTCAGCTTTCAATTCCTTTGTTAAGTAATTCATTAAAATAATTTTTGAAATTATTTATTATTTGGCTTAATGGGTTAATTAAAAAATACTATTACAAATTACAGTCCGGAGTAATTAATAATTATAATTTATCTCTATTATTAATGTATGTAATAGATTTGCTATTAAGGAATTTTTCCTTTTGAAAAACGAAAAAGAAATATTTATTAATGAGACAAATAAGGTAGCTTCTCTAAACTAAATAAGAGTTTAGATAAGGTCAACCCTCTTTGACTTAATAAATGATATATGTTATTTATATTTTACAAAAAGATAGTAGCAATATTTGTAAGTGAATAAGATATTTAAAAAAATTAAAAGAATTAAATTCAAAGTAACCAATATTACTTTTGATTTTGTATTGGGAGGAACAAAAGATATAGAAATCATATGCTAAGAATCTAAAATGAGGAAGAATGTATTGGATGTTTTTGAACTGATAAAATTTTAATGTTCTATGTTATTCAAATTTTCCCCCTGAACAAATACATTTTGGAAGGAAAAAAATGGTTCCTCTTTGAATATATATTTTTAAAATTTTAATTTTAATATATATTTTTAAAATGTATTCGTGCATAACACGAGTTTAGATTAATTAAAGAATGAAAGAAATGTCATAATTAGACAAAATTACCATTACAAATAATAGCTTGTGCATGTAAGAGGATTCGCCTTGCCAGAATCTACCGAAACATTCATAATTAGAAAAGATAGTTGTTGAAAAAGTTTGTGTGTATAAAAAGACAAAATAAAAACTTTTGATTAAGAAGAGAAAAGTAAAAATAGTTTATGAATAAATATAGATAATTTCTCATTTATTTTCTACTAATTTAAAAAATAATAAAATAGTTGTATTGATAACAATGATAAGTAAAAATAATTCTAGAAAAATTATTTTTAAAAGAGAAATTAATCATTTTTGCCCTCAAACTATTTACACTTTGCCACTTTTATCCAAATTCTTTTTCTTTGACCACTTATAGTACTAAACTATTTTCTAACATGAAAAAATGCCCTTGTGCGGGGTCTTAGGTGGTTCGAGACAGCGGCTTATGGAGGGCTTACGGTGGTTTTTGCCTCAAACCACCGTAGCTGCCGTATGAGGGTATTTTTAGCTGCTCAAAAATAGTTTAGTAGTATAAATAACCAAAAAGAAAAAGAATTTAGGTAAGAGTGGCAATACGTAAATAGTTTGAAGGCAAAAATAGTTAATTTCTCTTTTTAAAATTTGTAAAAAATAAAAAATGTTGAAAAGAAAAAAGAGGTAAAAAACAGAATATACATTAAAAGTGAAATAGAGGTTATACCCCGCCTAATCTCGTTCCATCAGAGGCTCAGCAGCCCATCCATTCAATTTGAAGAAATGAAAACATCTAAAACACAAGGAAATTCCTTAGGGAATCACTGGACGAAAATAACATTACTACCAACACCAGTAAATGGAATTTTACTGATTAGTTCAACAACTGCAAAAGTGACTAAAGTTTCATGCTAAAATGATAAATTTTCCTAAAATGTAATGTCTCCCTGAATCTAGGGCTCTCCTTGGAGAGAAAATGAGGATCTTTACTGCCGCAGACAGCAACCTGAAATCATTTTAGCTGAACTACCTTGTCTGCTAAATGAATGAAGAATCACTTCACAGGTGACTTTGGAAAAAATTGCATATACAATGAAGGGCAAGATGATCAGCAATAACTTAGAGGAGGAATCGTAAATGGTAAGTTAATCAGTGCACCATTAATTTAATGCCAAAGCTTACTGCAAAAACCATTCCGTGGCCTCTTGCTTGATACGATATCTGAAAAAGAATCGACCAATTGTCCCGCCAAGCTACTCGGATCATCAATAAGAGTTTGGATAAAGGTGTTTACCACCCGGCGTTCTTGCTCTGTTGATCTCAAGCTGAACCATGTAAGCAGTTTCAATCTAAACTCCTTTTCTAGGTAACCCTCACACTCCAGCCAACGGATAATCTTGACGCAGTACTCAAAGTTCTCATCCAAGCACCCTGATCCATTACGGATTCGAAGTGGTGATCCATTTATAAGAGTGCTATCAGAGTCAAGTGTCTCGCCATTGGTGCTAGCTGCCCTCTTCCGGCCCGCATCCCCCTTTGAGTCAACAGCAGGCACCTCTCCTTTCGGTCCCTGGCTCCAGGTTTGCGAGTCACCACTACCATGTGACCTTGCCACACCATTCTTCTCTATATCATGAGAGACTGCATCATCATCTGCCTCGACAGGTGCCAAGGTGCATCCATTATCTTCATCTCTGGATGACTCAACTGGAGGGGTCAACTCTTCATTCAGATCAGGAACTGAAGCAACATTTAAGTCGAGCTCCCGTGACACAGATGGCAGTTCTTCCCTCGAAGTTTCTGGTTTGATAACTTTACCAACTCCACAGCACTTCACAATATCTGCCGCACAGAATCCATCAAAACAGCCCTGTTCTTGAGCCCAAGCCAATCTTAAGATCTTCCCAAGGTCCCGTACTTTGAATCCAGAATCAGATTCTATGGATGTTGGAGTTCCATCAACCAGATCAGCACAAGAGCTTCCCCCAGAACCTGGGTTCTTCCTCTGATTTACTGCAACTGAGTTAGAGTGTCTGTGAATTAACTCTCTGCTCTGAGTGAAGCACTTGGCCTCAGAGTGCCCCAAGTCCCCGCCCTCTGTATAAGATACTATACGGAAGGAATATTCAGTGCAAGGCAGCAGCTTGGCTATTAAAACCCTTCTTTGAGCTCTTGGAAATACACAAACAGGTTCTTCTGAGTAAGCCTCTTCTTTAGTCCTACAATACCAGAGCTTGTAGCCCTTAACATCATCAGAAGATGCGGTAGATAGCTCTATCAACACAATTACAACAGAAGTCGATGTTACTTCCTCAAAGAGGAATCTGCAGGCTGCTGGCAATGAACCCTCTGCCAAATGTGAAACAAAAGATCGTTATCCATATTTGAAAGGTTATTCTTGTTAAGAAACAGAAAGACAACAGCAGTAACATAGTACCTTTATAATCTGCAGTAGCACTGGACTTTGTGGCCAGCCATTCATCAGCTTTCTCAATCGCAAGGGAGCAGAGTGTCTGCACATCACCTGCAACAGAAAGTCTGCTGACAATTCCCCTAGCCATCTTGGCAGAAACACCATTTATTGAACCTACTTCAGTTTCCAACTTGGCCTTGGCTTCTTTAATGATTTCATGAAGTTCTTTGAATTTAGTAGTCCCATCTAGGAGTCTGTAACTCAAGAATATCCTATAACAGAGAATGTCCACCCGCCGAGCATCCTTGGCGATATTTAGCTGCTTCTTCCAGTATCTGCAAAATCAAAGCCAAAGCCAAAAGATCAAAATATGCAATTAGCAAACCAGTATGCTTCTAGCTCAAGACCACATTTTTCTTTACACTTTTTAAGTGTCAGTCAGTAGAACAACTAAACACATTTCACATTTACTAAGTTTTAGAATCCAGGGAAGATCTTTTGCGTGGTTGTACCAAAAGATCATCTTGTCTGAGCCTGAGGAAATCTTCTGCACTATCTAATTTAGTTCTGCCAATGCAAGGGAATGGCAACAAAGATGAGTAAATTTTAAATCCTCTTTGCATTGATCATTATCAAAGGTTTCTCTTCCCTGTGTCACTTGTGTACAGGGGGTCCTCCTTTAAAAATTACCTAAGCAAAATATGAATGAGAAGAGAACAACTTACCCAAGGATCCCAGACACTTTACCACAAGCAGCACAACAATAGCTTCCATCCAATTGCATCAATTGTCCAAGATCCACCACTCCCACCTTACCTTGTTGGAGGGCGCATTCAATGTGGCAAGATAAGCCACAGTAGTCTCCTTGGCCAGATTCAGATGCACATTCCAGCCAAAGACTTGGATCCTTGTTGTCATCAAATAAGTGACAAATACAGCAAGAGCACCTCCTGCAAAACGTGTCTTCTATAGAAAGTGTGGCTCGACATGCAGAATTTTTGCAAACCCATGAATTTGAACATCTAAAATCAGCACACTGCTCTGAAGGAGGTGGAATTCGGATTGGGTTTTCACTCTTCCTGTTTTGCTTTTTTGAAGGTTGCTCCTTGGGACTAGCAATTGCTTTCTTTTGATCTTGGCTTTTAATTGGTTTTTTGCTAACCTTTGCAGGTTGTTCGACCATTTTGCACTTTGATGAAGCTGATTGGTTCCTTTCCTTGTCAAAGCAAGTGTGTAATAAATCCTTCCTAGGACCAGATCTTACAAATTCCTGCAGAAGTTTTGGTCCTCTCAAAGCATCTTCGGAGTTCCCATTTTTGTCTGGAGTGCTTTGCACACTGGAAGAAAGACTTTGAATACCAGAAGCTGGAGATGAAAATTAAACCAAGAGTGAGGACATCAAAAAGTGCATCTAGTTATCCCAATAAAATAAAATAAAAGTAATGCAGCTAGACGTGTCTGACAATACATAATAAGCTTAAGTATTAAGGACATTAAAGAACTCTTTCCCCCAGCATATGACCAATAAGGTACGAAGAATAAAGAATTATACAAAGAACAGACAGCTCATCATTTTTTCAACATTCAGCCAACTCAGCTCTGCAAAATCTTCACAAGTACACTTCTACATTTCAATTAGGATGCAGCTTTGAATAATTTGGAAATGGCCCAAAAAACATACGCCTTCTGCCCCAAACAGGGAGACAACCCTTTCACATAACTCACTGTTGACTGTTCTTTCCTTGTAACTCATTCAAAAAGTAAAAGTATTGCAAGAAAGCAGCATCTGTAATCTCAATATTTTCAATTAAGACTCAAAACGTGCAGACAATATAATACCAGGAAGGCTATATCTCTGAAGGATACTTGGTTTTTTACCATTACCAAGCCTAATACTATCAGAAAAGGAAAACCTGATAGAAAGACTAACCCTGACACAAATGCCTCTCCTCTGCCCACCACCCTGGTGAGAGATTTATTGCAAGCATAGCAAGAGCAGACACATTTCAGGGGGTTAGATTCCATGAACAGTGTTATCCTACCAAACAGTATAAAAGACAAAACCATGTCTATAAGTAAGAAGTAGATTCTATCCAGATTTTACAGGTTTTTTCAAAACTTCTTTTCACCAATCACTAAGGATCACTGAAAAAAGAAAAAAACTTGAATTATCACAACAACTGCGATGAACATGTCTATCTTTCTACCGCCGACATGCCTCAATCTTTAATATCAAAACATACAGAATGAGGAACTTTCTACAGCTGTAAACCAATTTTTATCACTTGTGATATTCTAAGGACATCAAAATAAGATTCCAACGGAAAGCAAGTACCTCAACAATCCCATCCCACAAAAGGAAATTTTCAAAAAAAAAAGAAAAAAGAAAGAGCGATGGGAGAGAGAGATAGAGAGAGCGAGAGAACCTCAAGAATGATTAGCAATAGCAAATAAAAAATTAATCAAAAATGGATCCAATTGTTAAAAGGTGAATTCTTTTCTAATTATATCAAGAACAACCTTAATAGTCTAAATTCTAATTCCAATCACATAATGCAAGTCCTGCAGGGATAGGAATTGAAAGAGTAAACCACGATATCATTCGCTAAAATGAATATTTGAGACCAGGGGAAAAAAAGAATCAAAAGAAAAAGAGGACCTTTTTTCTTATGGTCAATGTGGAATACATAGAACTAAAGCACCATATGAATTCTATAAAACACCCGGAAAAAGTTACAGAAAAGTATTATCACAATTTTATGAATAAGAAGTTATAGGTTAGCGTGGCTGGAAACAGAGAGGAGCAAATGAAAGTTGAGGTAATGAATAGATCCGAAACAGTATCCTCAGATCAAGAGTAATCGGTGAAGTTAGATTTCCTAAAAGGCCCCTGGAGAACCTTGACTAACTGTCTTATATGGAGTATTTACCTGCTGTACTAGTCACCTAAGAGGATTGATGATGTAAACATTTTTTAAGGTGTTGGATCAGACCAAAGCTAGTCTATAAATTTATTTGTAAAACTGAAACAAAAGAGATCGGATTCCTGATCTTTGACTTTTAACAGGAATTGGATAAATGAAACCAAAGCTGGATTTAGCTCACAAAGATTAGCTGATGATGCTAGATGAGCCACCTGTCCGATTTTTCATTCTTCAAAACATTTTTGATGTATGAAAAACAAAGAAAACGAAGTTCTAAGAAGTCAGGCCTCTCAAGCTAAACGAGTGCATTTTTCATTTCTCAGCAGAGATTCAAATTACCAAGCAAGATGCGATTCCTGCAAATCAACAAAAATTTTTAATTTGCCGAGCTTATCATTGATGGAGTGAGCAATTGATGCAGCTGCTTCAGAGTAGTGCGGAGAAAGCTTAACTAAGATACCCAAATATATGAACCAACTAGGTGCCTTGTCTTTACTGAAAATGAAACTCTGATCACAATTTTTTCATTTCATCTAGGAGAAATAATTTCAAAATTCATTTCCAAATATTGATGAAAATTTTCCAAACAGAAATGCACATTTACCTATATCAAACTCAAAGGAAGGATCAGTGAACCTCAATAGATTATTATCAATTTTGCCGGTCACATGTCAAATTTTGAAATGGAAGTTTTAAGTTTAATTGCTTACCATATTTAATCAACAATAAATGAAAAATATTTTCTTCTCCTTTGGGATGGGTGAATCATAAATACCACATCTTTAACATTCAAAATGTGATTCTATCTTAGCAGATGCAGTGCCACTTTCTCTACAATTCAGCATATATATTTCTTTTTTCTGTATATCTTTTCTTGCTCTTGTCTGTCTCCTTCCCATTTCCCATCTCACTTGGAACACCTTCGCATTGCTTGAGAGCAATTATTGAAGTCTATTGAGCTGGGCCTAGATTCATCTTGAATGAATATGATACTCAATAACCGCTGGTAGATACTGAAATGACATCTGTTTTTTACACTTCAAAAAGCATATAAATCACACAAATTCAGAGAAAAAAAGAAAGAAATCATTTGCAAAGGGGAAAGAAGAATCATATCCAGGGGACTAGGATGAGTTAAACTCCCAATTTAATCACACAGTTGCAGACTATTTTTGTTGAAATGTAGGATCTTCAACCTTTCAAGCTGTTGCCGCACTTTAATACTGCAAAAAGTTTCTACAAACAAATTTTCTAACAGAAAATCGACGAGATGCCAGTTAACTTGCTGTTGGAGATGGAAACAGTTTCCAGCAACTGAAATAACATAATTTAGTCAATTAGAAGAGTAGGTAAAACCATCTTTCAAATGCTATACCCTTGCTGGATAGACAACCTTGGAGTTAGTTTTTATGAAATAGTCTTAATCCTTGCAGGAATGCTGTTACTGCAAATTGCCTGTTTTCTCTCAGGTATTTGTCTGAATAGAAGGAAATTTTTGCAGGAAGCATGCAATTGAAAACATTTGCCACAAGATTCTTGCAAACTTTTTTGTGCAACAGAAAATACATGAAATAATTCCATTGAGAAACCTGATTTCATAAATGCCTCAGAGAGCAGAAGGGATGTGCAAAGAGTACTAATTTCCATTATTTTCTTTTTACTTCTTCATCCAAATAATATCCAGATAAAGATAAAAAACATATTTTGTCTCATCTAAACTAATTCATTAACTAAATGGACAGCATTCTAAGCTTAATCTCAATGAAGAGAGAAAAAATATTATGAAGTCAGATATATCAGCTAACCCATGATTCGAGGGATCACTAGCCTAAGAATTCTTTCTTTCCTTTTGAGCGTCTTTCCCAATACCATGACTCAATGCTCTGACAAATTCAGACAGTCAAACCTTATGTGTCTGGTAAGTAATTAACAGCTGATCTAAAAGTAGCAACCCTTTCTGCAAAAATTATATTAGCCAGTGACACCAACAGAAAATAACAATAATATAAAAGAAAAAGGTCAAATCCTCAAGGTTCCCACTAATGGGGTTTTTCATTGAAGTCTTTGCAAGCAGCCGATCACTCATAATTAAAAATTGACCTTCCAAGTTTCCAAGGAACTCTATGGTTACATGAAGGCTTGCCTTTGTATTCAAAATAATATCCAACAACTTTTATCTACATAGGCGTAGTAATTATTAAACTATTGCAAATTGAATGTCCACAATGATTTTCAATTTTGAACTATTGGTTTTAAATGCTATAGCTTTTAATCTATTACAAATCCAAGGTACAATAATCCCATCATAAAGTTGAGGTTCTTTCTAATAATCTTCGGGTACTTTGTTAGAAAAGGAATGTCTAGATCAACAAATTACCAATATGATGAGATCAACAATTGGACCATATAAGATAAACGTTAAGTATTAGAAAAAGAAAAATATGCCTAAATTTCAGAAGCAATGTTATATTATCAACAATGTTGTATCTTTAATTATCTCAACCAGAAAAGTATGGTATAGGAAAATTTTCTGGCCAAAGCAATAGCTAAACAGGCAAAATCTTCTCTTCCACTTTTTAACGACAAAAAGGATGTAGAATGTTTGCTTTGGTCCCAGATATTGGAAGCATTACTATCAAAATTCTCAATGGAAAATGGGTCAAGGGGACCCTTGGAAGCAAATTAATAAGGAAGATGTTGAGAAGATATTTAAAAATAATAATAATAAAAGAACTTATAAAAACTTCTTCTGCAGTAAGAGGTAAAGAAAGTAAGGAAAATTAATATCCCCAGAGTCTATAAATGTTTTCAAGGAAAATCCTAGAAGTCTGAAAAAAAAAAAAGAAAATAGCATTGGACTGAAAATTTATTAATCACAATTAAACTTGCAAGACTGTTATACTTTGGCTTTCATCTTTGCTTTGCTTACAAGTAAATTGTACCCAATATACAGACACAAGTAGTAACCTCCAGAAATGACAAAAGGGATACATTATTTTCTCACCTTTAGCCAGATATTTGTCTTCCAAATCCATGTCGTAAGTAACGACTTGGACAAAAACCCTCCCTGCAACAGCAAGTTGACATCAATTTCATAGCGAACACAAAGGAGCAATTTTCCAGTTCTCAATCTAACTTCAACACAAAGTATGAGCACACATACGAACGAAAACTGTTCTCCATACCAGGGAATGTGGCAAACTCTGAAAAACACAGAAAACAGGGAGGGAGGGAGGGAGAGAGAGAGAGAGAGAGAGAGGGAAACAATAGAAAGCAGAAGACTAGAGAAATCAGCAATTTAATAGTATCCAATGATCGGTTAAGTGTAGCTTAGGAGAATAAGTAAGTTTAGCTATTTTAGGCACTCGTAGTGTAGAAATCCCATATTAACTAAGCATTGAAGAACCAATTCCACTGATTTGGTTGCTTCAGTGCTCCCATATTCCTGCAGGTTTCTTGCTTTTGGACCCTTCTCCATAGCTAAGGTAATTTGACCAAAGTTTCCAAATGGATACAATGCAGCACCCAAAAAGCATTCTCCCGAACTAAAAGAAATGAACACGTGACCTAAACTCATGAAATATTGTCATGCTCCAAGCAAACTGACTGTTAGATGGAAAGAAGGGAAAATTCAGAGATTCTACTGGTTAGCCGAGGGGAGTTTTTCCAGCTCGTATATAATTTATACAGAACAAGCATTACGTACATGCAAGGATTCGAGACTAGTCATCCAATATTCACCGAGGAAAAGAAAAAAATTAAACTAGAACTAGTTTCAAAAACCTGTCCAAACCCAAAAAGGCAAGCACATTTGGCTTTTCTCACAATTATAACATACTAGTCTCTATACATTGTCTGAATTTGGCCAAAGAAATCCCCCATTATCAGTCTAAAACCTCTCACGGCTTCTCCAACAATCAGAACAAGCTCATCACAGTAATTGCCCAAAATATCTCGATAAACTACGAAATATACACACTCTGAGACAGAGTACACGTTAACACAATAGAATTCAACACGAAACATAACATAATTCACAATTATAACAAAAACACAGAAATTATGACGCAAAGCATGAGGAAATCATAACAGATCTGAACACGAAACCATTTTATCAAATATAAATACAGAATAAATTCATATTATAAACACAGCTTACATAAACAAGAGCAGAATGGAATACGAAAGAGAATACCTTTGAGAAATTTAGGGTTTATGAGAGAACGAAGGGAGGCTTTTGGGGGCAACGAATGAATTTCTAAGGGGAAGCTTCGCTTGTTATGTTAGTTGGAGCTGTATACGAAAAACTAATATTGCTCGATTTGTTCACGCACGCTAATTGGAGCTCTGAACTGATGCGACGGAAATGACACGCGCCGTGTTTAGAGCGTGGGGTAGAGTGATTCAGTTAATAAAGGGCAGCAGTTGATGCGAAGCGTTTAAGTACAAAGAGCACCTGGCAGTGTTGTGACTTGCTCGTGCTTCTCACGTGCCTTCTTAGAACGTGAAGATAAGGCTATTTTCATTTACGTATTTCTTTACGTTTTCAATTGTTTAATGTTACTTGTTTAGTATATACTTTTCAGTTTCCACATAGCTTGCGACGGTCAATTTGACGGTAACCATTAAAAATAAGCCATCAATGATCAATCACTTTGCTATATCAAATTTTCTCATATTGCCATTTGTTTTTTTTAATCTACCTATATTTAGTTTAATTTTTATTCGTAAATGTCAAACATTTTAAAATATCAAGAAGTCATTTATTATATTTTCTTTAATTTCACCCTTAGTCTTTATTATTTTACCAAATTGCATTACTTGAATTTTTCCAACAAGGCAACATTATCGTTTGCCCTAATAGTTCAACATTCCCAATGAAATCCTTAATTCGTGTAAAAACTAAATATTGACAGATAAAAAAATAGAGGGACTACTAATTTTGACTGATTTACACTATTTTTGCTGAGTTGTTAATGAGAAGTTGTTGATGAAACTGAAGAATATTGAAATTTAAATCATTTTAAGGTTTGTGTAATGATTTGAAAAAATGTTGAAGTTTAAAAATTAATGCAAGCAAATCACTTTAAAACAATTCATTAAAGAAATTAATTACTCTCTCTGTCTACAATTGAATATCACATTTTAACTTGTATAAAACTTAGGAGAATAATTTGACTTTTGAAAAAATATTATAATATTATTATTAATTAAATAAGTTAATGGTATGAACTAAATATTAGTAAAACTTAAATTCTTTAAATCAAGGGAGTAAATAAGGTTAATTGTGAGATCTTTGTATTAGTAGAACTTACTTCTTTTAAATTAAGAAAATTATTAATAAAATATATAATTAATTTAAAAAATGAATATTCAATAGTAATTATTTTTTAAAAAAAATATAAATATTTAATTATAGATGCAGGAAATATTTAATTACTGTTGTTCTTGTTTGATAAAAAATACTATAATTATTGAATTGCATATTCAAATACTAATAACTCGCTAATATATATCTACTGCAAAAAGAAAAACTCATTAATATGTTTTTCAAAAAATAACATTTTAGTAATATTATTATTCCGCTTAATATTTTACTAAGGAAAAACTAAGACGGTTGATCACATAAGAACCTTAGTGGTCAAAATTGCAGCAGCTGAATTAGGATTACGTTGACAATTTCTAGTAATGAGTTGCGCAATATCCATTGAGAGGGTTCTCATGAAAAGGACAATGATATGCCTCTGTTAAAATGAATTAGAGGCATTTGTTGTCAAAATGGAACATAATTTTCTTCATCTTTTGTGCCAAATTATAATGTCTGGCCTGCATAGCGTGGCAGGGAACACGATGTTGAACAAACCTGTCCATAAAATTTCAAGGAGTATTGGATCCTATGAGTGTGGAAGATCGGGAATCGTGATGCCGGTTCAATATTAGCCAATCCAGTTGCTTTATTAATTTAGTCTTCCAATGCTTGGTTTTTGATTTAGAAAATTAATAATTAAACTATGATAGCTTTTAAAGAAAAAGAGAGTAATGAGTAATGCAGAGTTAAAATATTTTAAATAAAAAAATATTATTAAAAATTTATACGTAAAATAAATATAATTTAAATACAATGTGTATGTATTTTTTAAAATATATTTTTAACATATTTATTAATTTTTTAAAATTATCTTTATTTCACATTCCCACGAAATGCCCGCGGTGGAAAAGTGGAAATATTTGCGTGAAAACAATGTAAAGGGGTAGCAATGATTGAGACTCTTGATTTAACAATTCGGGCAAATAAATAGTAAATGTCCAATTAATCGCCGGCAACAGACTGCATAATCGGCGGCTACATTTTAGAATAAGAATGGACGACCAAGGCTGGAATGTTCAACACGCGTCACACGAAAGTTCCCGAGATTGTTTCTCTTTTGGAGAATCGTTGGACGAAGTAGCCATGTCAAATCCACATATATGTGGAGTTGGAATTTTGGGTTCAAAATGGCAGACTTTTCTTGCACTTTATGAGACAAATGGCAAGTGCTGGTTGCATCATCATCCAATTTTTGCTACCTTTCATTCTAATGTTTTCAAATTTTGACGGTAAATTTGTAACAATTATACACGTATTTTTTATAAAATTTATATAATTAATAATTAATTATAAATTTTATACTAAATAGAATATCATTAATATTAATAAATAAATATTGTAATAAGAAAGAATAAGACAATCAGCTCATTCGGAAGCTTGGCTTTGGCTATTCCAATGGATTGACGACGCTGTTCGTAATACATAAAACAAAATGTTGGTTGGGGGAAGGATTGAGAGGTGGAGAATCGATTTAGTTACAGTGCTACACGTTTTTTTTTTCAGTATGTACTGGACTTATTTATGATCATTCGATCGTAATTCAAGAGTTGAAATTTAAGTCTTGAACAATTATTATCTGAATAATTGTTTAGGGTTTGAATTTTAACTATTGAATTACGATTGATTTAATGATCATAAATGAATTCAGTACATACTATAAAAATAACGTGCAGCATTGAACCGGACCGGTGGAAAATGGTTTGGTTGGAGAATTGATTCCGTAGGCTGAGGTACACTGTGTCGGGACCAATTTTACACCAACAAACTACTTTGAGACGCCGTCCCATAAAAAGGAAAGGAAAACTATGAGCGCCGAGCCAAAACGCCACGCCTTTTTCCCCTTCCTTTGAGTAATGGGAGTAAAGTAAGATTCACGAATTTAGCACTCTCTTTTAAAAGATAAAGTATTTTAGCTTTTTGTATATATTAAAAATAAATAAAGAATATTTTTTATTATATAATCAAATAATGTTATTAATATAATATAATAAAAATAAAATAATTATAGTTATAATTAATAAAACTTTAAAAAAATAATCTAGTTCAGATTTTCTGTAATATTTTTGCGTTGCACTTTTTGTAACATATTTAATTATAACAAATTTTATT
The DNA here is from genome assembly GCA_030512225.1 of Rauvolfia tetraphylla. Taxonomy (NCBI): domain Eukaryota; kingdom Viridiplantae; phylum Streptophyta; class Magnoliopsida; order Gentianales; family Apocynaceae; genus Rauvolfia; species Rauvolfia tetraphylla. The sequence continues at coordinate 7,147,970 of JAJQKT010000045.1, read as the reverse complement.
TATATATCATAAATTAAAGAAAATAAATCATAAACTCTAAAAGATAACATTAAATATTACAATTAAAAAATATTACATTGAGTGTTATAGAGAACATTATAAATAGTGAAATAATTTTAAATTTTTATAAAAATAAAAAATTTTTAAAAAATTAAAAACTTTATATTTTAAAACGAGAAACAAATAACCAATTGGTTGTCAGCAAAATTATGGAGCGCCCGAATTGTCATTTACACCAACGGTAGATACAAATACAGTCACGCGATAGTCTAATAAAATGTTAAGAATTAAAGTTTTTTTTATTAAAACAACTATTTTCGGATGTTAATGAATAAAGACAGAGGATATCGGAAGTCTTTGACGTACAATGCAACTAGAAATGGCCCCTGTGCAATACAAATACAGGTTTATTTTAATTTAAATTAAAATATATAATTTAAAATATAAATTTTAATAATAATAAACGTCAAGAGAACAAAATATATTTTTTTGTATGTAATATGAATTAACACACTCTCTATGTCGTCGTTATGAAGGAAACAAAGGGATAAGTATATAACTCTAGACCTTTTAATTTGGTAATGAACATTATAGAAACTAAGCTATTACCTTAATTTATAATCTTCGAGTCTTTAAAAGATTTTTATTTTATTATCCAATTTATATCTACGTCTGTTTTACATAACATGACTAATTCAGTTCGATTTATAATTGGATTTCTAATAGCGCTCCTAATTAAGGATTTTTTTAAATACATGATTCTTTGAGAGATTAAGGATTAAATTATGAAATGTAAAAGAAATTAAAAATAATAATAATTATCTCCTAAACAGAAGATAAAAATTTATGTGAACGCCGATCACTATACATCCAATATCATCTTTAAATAAAGAGAAAAAACATGGAAATCAAATGGCCTCACATTCCTTTAATTATTGTATATCCGAGAAGTTATGCATGAAAACATAGAAGAAATTTAAATTATTGCATATATATATATATATAAAGCCCAATTATTTATACCTTAAATAAGATCTTCGAAGAACATTTTAAAAAAATATTAAAAAGTTCTCTACAAAAAAAAAAAATTAAAAAGAAGTTGTCAAAGACATTATGCAATGATCATTTGAGAATGCCCTATGCTTCATTATACAAAATTCAAATAGTAAATGAGTAAAATTGATTTTAGTTGCAAAACAGATTGCTTATTTTTTAAAAAGGTTTCTTTCTGGCAAATAGTTCCTTGCATGCAAGTGGAAGGGTGATTTCACATTATTTAGTAAAAGGATATTGAAACTCATAAATATATTTTTAGATGTAAAGTTAATTTTATGGAATTACGAGCAAAACCCAATTGTTTACAGTATTTAAACTAACTTATAATATAGGGGAAACTTGACAGCAAATAAACAAAGAGAAATTTCAACCTTCCTACTTTTAAATCTTTCATCACTTCCAGAAACTCATCATAATTTATTTTATCTTTTCAATGAACATTATAAGTTTTATTGTGTCAATAAATAAAAAGTGTCAATGAAGTTATCAAATAAATAGAAAAAAAACAACAAGAGATATTGATATAAAAGGTAAAGAAAAATCACCCAATTTTCATTTTCCACTACTATTATTTTTCTTCTAATATTTGAATTATACTTCTTGCTGTGCTTCTGCCATGTGTGTAGCAAAGGGCAAAGCAAGAAGACTCTCCCAAATTCAAAATTTCTCCTCTATAAAATAGGAGAATAGATATATTATTCTTATACAAACTCTTTTAGTTGATATTATTTTATATTAATATTATCTTTTTATATTATCTAGGTGACGTTGACCGAAAGTCTCTTGACTTGTATATATACCAAAATTTTAAAATAGACGAGTTGTTTGTATTTGACTTGGACTTTTATTTGAAAAAATAAATTTTTTGTCTCGATTTTCATGTGAGATCAATTGTTTATAAAAAGAAATATTAAATTTGAAGTAAATTTTTTATTTTAATTTTAAAACTCGTACTTAACCCAATTGCTTTTACTCTGTTCGGTTGCGAAAGCATTTTTGACATTCCCTATTGTGTGCTTCTGATTGACAATGGGTCGGCCATGCATGCTTCCAGAGTATTGAGAGACTGATAGACCGAGTTTCTTGTTAACGTCGTTGAGACGAAAAACTTGTACAAAAGGACCCGCTGCGGACGCTAGACCCTTTTTCAGTCGTTAACCTACTGCAAAAAAAATACTTTGGGAAGAAATTGTTTTGAAATATAAGACTACTTTGCCTCTGCCTCCGGAAAAAACCACGTCTCTTTTTGGCTTTTTGCCCATGCAGAAGTTATGATTCAAAATTTACATTATTTTCTTTCTTGTTCCCGAGTAGAAGCTTTTACATTCTCTCTCTTCTAATGGATACAAGGTTAGACGCCCAAGACATAACCACGAGGTTCCCAACTATAGAATGTCGAATGGGGCACAAGTTATTATACCCTATATTACCGCCTTCATCATTATTATGGCTGATGTTACAATCCATAAAAGAAAAGAGGGCAAATATAAACATCAGCAGATGCAACGTATTCTATGATGTTTGCATAATTAGAGGCAAGAATTTACTAACAGGAATCAAACAGATCCCTAGCGAATGAGTCAGGTTTGAGGCAATGAAAAGAGACCGGGAACATCGCTGCTTTATCGCATGCTAATGAAGCAGAAATGCTGGACAAAAGATATTGAATCCCGTCCACCAGGCTGTCCATGCTTCGTTTACTGACGATTAATTGACAAGACAACCAAATGCTCCGATCTTAAACTTCCATCATAAAGTGTAAACGCGAAATGATCATAAAGTGTTAACGCGAAATAATTGTCTGCTGGATGTACAATATGCTTCGGCAAATCATGTCAGAAAATGTCAAACATAAGCATTCATTATTCTCATAAAAGGAAAAGGTAGAAATTTGTACGTCAAAAGAACAGTTACGCATACCAAAGTCCAAATAGATAGAGACTTTTGAGAAATCCCGAAGTAATTTCATGGAACCTGCTATAGTGATTTTTTCTGAACTTTTTCACCCCACATGGAAGGAGAGAAAGATAAAAGACAAGCAAAGGAAACCACTTATCCTAGCATTACTATTACATATGTCGTGATAGATAATGTGCACTAAATTTCATTCTAGATGCATCTTTGCTTCAATTTCTGCATATTAACATCATCTTGTGCCAGAAAGCTCCTGCAGAAACTAATGCAGTGGCTGCTGCAAGGAAAATGAAACATGGGTATTATTGCATGAACAGCAACACAGAAGGCACGTAAGCTATTCTTCTGTATGGGAAGTGAAACCATATCTCCAAAACAGCAGGGCCAAAATATTAGGCATTAGAACAATAAAAGAAGAAAAGAAAGGCAAATCTGCTTGTTATCTGTGCTTTGCAGATGAAAGCTTCTAAATCCTAAAATTGAATAATACTACTCCAAACAGTCATTCAAGAATTTCATCGTTCCCATATTTCAATGAAATTGATCAATCCAGAGATACTGCAAAGGGCCAGCCTATTCGTATTGCTGTTGTCAATATCACACACTTAATCTATACCTCCATCACAATTCACCTCTATCGTGTCTGCAATCAATAATTTTCCGATACAGGAAGCAGTTGATGGAACACAGCAAAAACTAAATGAAGCTTCACAGGTAACAGGAGGATAGAATACTTTGCAACCTAAAACCAAGGCGGAGCCTAATTGAGGAGTTCAATGTCCAGGAATGCGAATCAGGGATATTCCTTTTCTCTTCCCTTCTCTTTATTTTTTGCAGGAGTTGATTCAAATCAGCATGAAAGGCAGAATCAAGTACCTAATCTCAGCAAACATATATCTTTCTTGAAGTTAGGTTCATTCTCATTCCTAGCCCCTAAAAAGAAAATACAGGAATGTATGACCCCCCTTCTCTCCAATCAATTTTTCTTCTCTCATGGCTAATCCTTTGCAGACTACGTTTCTACAGTGGTCCATTACTTTCTCCACTTTCTCGTGCACGTGCTTTCTCTTTTTTATTCTGGCTGGAGATAGCGGGGTGAGAGAAGATCAAGAACCACAATCCTCCGACTTGGAAAGCATATAAATATAAAAACCAAAGTTACTAATTACACGACACCAACCAATTCAAGCTCAATTAGGATAAGACAGCATTATCATTTTCTAGCCAAGTTTCAACAAAGTGCAATTGAATAAAATGAAATTCAAGTTAAAAATAATGGTAAAAAAAAATCAAACATTTTGTCACTTGAACGGCTGGAGATATATCGCTGTCTTTCTCAACCTTTCACATATACACTTGATCTTCCACACCCCCAAAAGAAAAAAGAAAAAAAAATCTCTTCGCCCTTTTCCTCTTCCATAATGTCTTACTGGCAGCTTCGCCACTTTACTAATCTCCTAAGATACTTCTTTATCAAATAAACAAACAATTCAGAGTACCATGACCTGACATTTGCAATTTTGCAGTAAAACAATGCTTCTGTTTAGCATACTAGAGATCATGCATCTAAAGCAATTAAGGTGTCTCCTTGTATCTCAGAAGAAAATTTCCTTGGATTACTCTTCTCTCACTCTTGTAAATATTAACTAAAGATCCAACATTTGAATCCTAGTCCCCTTCTAAACTTATGGCTTGAAGTCTTCACAAGCTGGTTATGTGGATTTTTTTCTTAACTGAGTTTCCATTTTCCATATCTCATTTTCACCCCCTTCTGTGAGGCCATGACCTGTAACTAATCCTCTTCAGAGCTCTAGGTATTTTTTCAAACCCAAAGTAACTCCACTCTCCCAATTGAACTCAATATCAATCTGTTGTGAACTTACAAAAAATTCAAAGTTGAACTAAAATATATTTGAAATTTGATTGGCCGAGTGAAATCTCTTAGGTGATGACTTAACTTGGCTAGATCGTGGACCAAAAAATGACTTAGCAGCAAAAGATCTGACATAATTACTCCAGATGAGTAAAATATGGGATATAATTGCACCAGATGAACACTTTTGGAACTCTGGGGAAGGATATTCTATCAGCATATATTACAGTCATGTTCAAATGTCCGAACAAACTATGTTTTCTCAAAACTCATCAAATTAACGCTTCAAAAATTTCACATAATAATTACTTCAGTAACGAAATTTCATAAATAAACACCTCAGGTGTTAATTGGAATTACAATTTATGGATTCATTAATCAATATAGATTGCTAGATTCTGAATGTAGACACTATTTCTACATGGTGTAAACCGAAGTCCGTTTGCTCGAGAAACGAGGATAAGTAAAGCAAGCTCAAAGAAAATCAAAATCCAAAATTTCCAGCAAAAAGACGAATAAGTTTAATTTATTTTATATGCTTGAAAAGACACCAATTCTAGGAGCTGTAAGCATAAGTTGAAATCATAATAATTTCATGAAAGAAGCTCTGCGACTAAAATTCATTTATGTATTGCATACCTTAACTTAATTGACGGGAAAAAGAAGTAGAAGACAACGAATAATTGCATACCTTCCTCTCGAAAGGAAGGAAAAAAAAAAACAAAACAAAAATTGCATACCTTAAGAAGAGGAGTGTTTGCCTTCACACTCAGGACTTTCATCAAAATTCTTAGAAGGATATTTTGCCGTCACCATGCCAACCTCAAAGGTCAAATCTTCGCCATTCGACCTAATTCCAGTAATTCCCCACCATCTGAAGAAAGCCCTAACACTAATCCCATCGAGCTCAGCAATGCGGTTCTTCACAAGTTTGCCAGTAATCACTTTAGAATAGGTCGCCAAGTAATTGTCCGGAGGGAGCGTCAGCTTACAGGTGTCGGCAAGCCTCACAAAGAACTTTCCCGATGTACTGTTGAGGTTATAGTTTAAGACGTTTGTCGGAAGAAGACCGGTCGGAAAGCCGTACTTAGTCAGCTCCTTGTGAGCCGTTTTTGGAAGTGTTTCTGAGGAGCAGAGGGAGCCGGTGAAGAGGAAAGAGAGGACAACAATGAAGATCAAGAGAGCATTGGCCATGGCAACCGTCGGCGTTGTTTGACTTGGGTTTTCTCCGGAGGAATGAGATTTGGATGAGACGATAGAAGACTATTATACAGTTGAGAATATTCCAACGCGAATAGGGTATCCTGAAAGATCGTTTATACTCTGTTTGTTTTGAGATAAATTAAAACTCTTTTCCTTGTTCGATTATTCAATTCGTTAGTTTATTAATATACCTTTTTTCATGCTTTTAAATACAATACTTATTTTTTAAAGAGATTTCAAATAATACTTAAACTGCATTTTGAAATTTAAAATCATTTTTCTTTATTTTTCATGGTTTGATTGCATATAGAGATAATATTTTCTACATATCATTTCAAACTTGACCTTTTTTATTTCTTTTACCTCATATATTTTAATGATCAATTTAAATTTATATATTTCATTCTACTTTTCGTTCTCTATTTAATTTATAAAATATCACCATGTCGTATCAAATTTTCCTCTTAAAGTTTCTAATTTGTATAGGTTCTAAGTTGTTTTTAAAAATTTTGTCATATAATAATTTAATAATAATATAACAAAAAAATTGAATAGAGAGTGGGATAACAAATCTAAATTTATACTCGTCCACTATTATTATCAAGATAAATGAGATTTATTTCTTTCAAAAAAATCTAAAACATGAAGGGTATTAATAGAAACTCTAATATTTTATTTAACTTTTACTTTATAAGATTATGCTACATTTGCAGTCGTTAATTCCCTATTAAAATAGAAAAATCTTAAACCAATTAGATGTTATTATTATCTTTATTATTTATAGTAAATTTTATATTGAATGATTAAGTGAAGTAAATTGATTAAAAAATAATATTATTTATTTTCAGTCAACCAAAATAGAAAAAGAGATATATACTATAAAGTCACTCAAAATTTTAGTGAAATTTGAAGTGCTTTGATAAGATTAATTTTTATAATAATATAAATTTAAAATTGTGTTTAAGAGTGCTTCGAAATTATGTGTCTTAAAATATAAAGTTGAAATAAGTTCTCTATAGATTAAATTAATCAATATAAATATAATGAAGAAATATTAATGGCTACTTCACATATCTATACGTCTTTTTCATAGGTTAAATACTTCTTCTAAAATTTTTCTATGCGTACACTAACTTTTTCTAAAAATTTATTTAGACTTAATTAGATTAAAGTTTTATAAAAGATAATTACATGATGAAAAGTTGATAGTGCAAAGACAGAATCTCATTGTAGAAATATAAAAAATAACAATAAATTATTTTTTGATAAATAATAATATCTCTAAAGGTTTTGGTTGCCATACAAAATAATTAAAATTGAAAGAAATACATTGTTGTGAAATAATAAATGGCAAACTACAAAATCTCAAGTCATATTATTTTAGTCTTGTTCGAAAAGCCAAACGGAGCCTTGGAAGATCTTTGAGCGGACCGAACAGGTGCGCGGAAGTCCCAATGATGTCATAAGGAAGATATTACTAGTACTAGTATCGCTTTTACTTTCTATTTTATTTTAATTTTTGTAAGGACAAAGTATCTCTTTCACATTTTTCCCCTCTTTTTTCCTGGAGTTGATTTTTTTTTCTGAGCATATGGGTTTTAAAAATAAAAAGGACGATTTGGTGCCAACACATGCAAACCTTTCTTCACCATAGTGAAATTCTCCACTTTGGAGAAGAAAAAAAGTGAAATTCTCTATGGAAACAAAACTCATTACAATTTAGTTATTGGTCGAAGTAATTAAGGATGAGATTGGATAGTATTCATATTTAAAATTTTTTATCTTAAATTTCATAAAAATAATTTATTTGTGAGATTTTGAGTAAAATTCATAGTGAAATATTTATATTAGTTCCTTAATAAAATTCAATCAAAATACACGAGAGAGTTTTTCTTCCAAATCATTCATCATTTTTGTATTCACTATGTAATTAACAACTCTAGTATATCGCAGTTTAGAAATGTGTTTGTTTCCCTTTTTTCCTTCCTTCACAAGTATGCAAAAAAGCTACAACAAAAATGAAAAAGAAAATTTCTTAACTAGTTTTTTTTATATGCAAAAAAAAAGAAGAAAAAAATAAAAGGTATTGACCTGTAAGCTTAAGAATAAACACAAATATCTGGACAAAATTTCACTGCCAAATCAATTGTAACATTTTCAATTTAGATTACACTTCTTTCCTCATATATAAATAGATTATATCTACAAAACTCAAAATAAAATTTCTCCAATAAAAACTCAATCTAAATATATATCTTTTTATTTAGCAGAAAAAAAAACCAATGTGGGCTGCTAGCAGCCAGCTACTCACCGAACTTAAGTTTTTCGTTTTTTTCCCTCCCTAGTTGGGAGGGCAGGGCTGACGGTTGCGGGTTGGTACACATTTGAGGCCACAAACCCAAAGGAAAGTAAAGTAGGATTTGAAACCGGAGATACCCCAATGTGTGGTGGTCCTTGAGCCGTTGAGCGTGACCTTGTTCCCAAAAGGTGATTTTTTCGCCCACAAGGCCCCTGCACTCTAACATGATAGTTTATGAAGGGATAAATTATGATAATTTAATTGTTTTATAAGTGAGAGGGTTAGTGTCTTATACTTATAAAGAGTCTACTTAATTAAGTGTAACTCTCATACTGTAAATGTCAGGTTCGATCATGAATCTTTGTTTCCAATTTGTCACTTAAAAATCAACTGAGCTGGCATGCAGGCCGTTAAGTGTGACCAGTCCTGGCTATGGGGCAAACTTCTCTTGGGGGTATTGTCGTGCTCCATGCCGTGAGCTCCGCAACTAACTATTTAGCTATAATTTTCACTATGTCAAAATAGATATCTTAAATTTACAATAGATACTTAGGCTCATATTTATATATAAAGTACTTTATTTACAGTTATCACATGTGAGATTGAAGCATCACATGTATAATGGGAATTGTATCAACTTTTGCGCTACTAAATCATAAACCCATGAAGACTTTTTTTTTCTCCAACCCAGAAGAATTCGTCGTTTGTTTTTCAACCCAAAATTTGCATCTGGCCATATATAATAGGCCTGGAATTGGAATTTACGTTGAGAATCGCTATTGAGTTGAATTACAGTTCAAGTTTTTAACACCAGGATTGACAGTATTTAATTTGTGAGGTTTGGATATAATTATGTTAGTGAAAATATGAAGCTAGAGAAATTTTGAAAAATGTTAGTCCCTTCGTCCACAATTCAACGTTCACATTTTCTTTTTAAAAATATCTATAATTAAATATATATATTTTAAAAATAATTATATATTTTATCTAAATTTTTTATTAACCTTCTTAATTTAAGAGAATGATTATCCACTAACATAAGGGTTTCACAACTAATCTCTTTCACTCTCTTAATTTAAAAGATTTAAATTGCACTAACATGTGAACCCTACCATTAATCTGTTTAATTAATAATGATATCATAGCATTTTTTTTAAAATTAAATTACTCTTTTTAATTTTTATACTAAGTCAAAATGAGACATTCAATTGTGGACAGAGATAATATTTTTATAAGGCAATCTAAGTGGGTCGGATGGAATAGTATTTCATTTCTTATTTCTTTTCTCATAAAAAATTATTTTTTTATAAAAATTAAGAAAAAAATTCTTAAATATAAACTTTTTAATATGATCAGCCACTATCATAGAGAAATTCCACTCGAGAATTGAATCTAATTTCAATTCAAGAGATAAGGTTCAATTTATTTCTATATAGTTCGAGAAGAGACTCTGGGTCCAACTATTATGTTTGTGGGAGCAAAAAGCCCGAACAAAATTAATTTTCGTATAAATAAATTATTTGTGAGATGAGAAATAAGAATTGAAATAAAAATTTTGTATTACTTTTTAAAATAAAAATTAAAGTCAATATAATTAAATTTAAAAGAATAAAATTACAAATTAACCATCTTTTTGTAAACAAAACTTGTCCTTAGAAACAGATCTATGGCATGAGTAGGTAGACTTCTCGTGCAGTTTTGAATATTCGTCAACCACACCATGAGCATATAATGTAACTCATACTTCTCTTCAAGAAACACGAAGCCTTATTGCCATCGTGCTGCTATATGTATCGATCTTGTGACTCTCTCCATTTCAGAAAATTTCAGGGAGAGAAACGATTCAATATTCGCCAAGGAATTTCAATAAGATGTCTCAATTTTTGGTGGATAACATATAAAAAGATGTAACTCGACATATACACTATTTTTATTCATGCTGGTCTTCAATTTAAGATACAAGGAATGGAGCGTAGTAGTAGTAGTATTGTTTTGTTGTCCTTATTTATAGCATCATTTTTTGATTGGCGTTGAAGAGGGAAGTGGTCCATAATTCTGCTGTTTTCACTTTGGATACGCTCTCCAATACTTCGAAAGGAACGATATCTCCGATAACCACCACCATCTTGGTTTCTAAGTCCACTTGGTAAGAGGTGACACCTGTTCCCAGAAGAAATTTCGTGTGAGATTTCACGTGAATAAACTTGCTTGCATTTGCATAAGGGAGTGTATCAAGTGAGGAGGTGAGTAACTCAAAAGAAATTACATCTCGTGCAATAGAGAATGCATATGTACAAATAATTGACACGCATTGTTACACGAGTAATTTAAAATAACTTAAATATTATGAAGAAGAAATGTGTGGTAGAAAATGTACATTTATTGCAATACAAGTACGTGATACATATGCATTTATAAAAGGTTTTTTACATAATAATTTTACTATCAGGGTAAAATTGGATATTATTTTGAATTTAGATTTAGAAATTTTTTTTGTAAAAAAAAAGAATAAAAATGAAAAATTTGTATTGGAACAAAAAATTCAACCTAATTAATGATTTAGAATGTTCAATCAATGTGAAATCTTTGAAATTTTTGCTCAATGCACATGGCCTGCGCATGCGCGGTAATGAACTAGGGAGTGATATTGACAACAATGGTTGTTATTTTCATGTGTTGAAAACCTCTTCTCCCTCCCCCCTCTCTATTTCTTCTCTATCTCCATTCTCAAGTTGATACTGGTCTTGTTTGTCTTGAAACCATTATTTTGTGGAACTAATTTTACTTTTAGCTCTTTGAAGCAGACACTAGGGTGTGATTGGATTGGGTTTCACACGTAACCCAATGCAAATTTCTTATCTCACATCTCACTTTTTCTCTCATAAAAAGTTATCTCTCCCGAAACCCAAGACAAAAAATCTCAAAACCAAACTCTATCCAATCACACCCTTAATGTTTTGACACATTACCAACGTTTCTACATTAAATTTCTTACTGTAACTTAACCAGTAAGTGTGCTTGCAACAAGATTATATTGACATATTATAATGCAAAAATTATGTAATTTGAATCTACGCAGAAAGTTGGAAATTGTTAACTGAAATGTCATACCTTCCATCTTTGATATATGCTTCTCAACTTTTCTTGCACATCCATTGCAGTGCATGGAAACCTTTAGCACAACCTCCTACATAGTCAAACAAGAAAAGATTAACAAGTGAAAATCATTTTGCTGAAGAAGTAAAATGTAAATTTCCTTTTTTACGATCCGTTGAACCGATTCTACTAATTAATAGCTGATCATATCAAATGAGAAATGGCACATCTAATTTGTATTTCAGAAGGGGAGTATATAATTCACAATCACAGATACCAATTTCAGTGAGAGAAGGAATAGTCGAAGTTTCAATGAATATGCAAAATTTACTGATCGGGTAGATCATTTGAGAGCACCTAGGAGGTGAAGAATTCTCCGATTAAGATAAGTTTGTGTTTTGATCATTTGGCTATGTAGGACCAATTTTTCGTGTTGGCAAATCAAGGGAGAAAACTGGGCTTTGATTCCTAGATTATCCAGTTCTAAAGCAAATTTTGTCCCGTCTACTAATGCCGGTCTTACCTCTTATCCAACAGTGACCACGAATTTGTTCATTTTACATTTCAGCATTAGGTTCTGTCCATGAAAAATGGTATAACTTGATCAAAAGCCAAAGAAGTTCTTACCTTAGGCTTCAGTTGAAGAGCTAGGGTTGGGGGTCTAGAAATAACATCCTTCAATCTCACCAACTGACCACCTTCAGGTGTAATGAGAGGCTTTCTTTCTAGGTCATCCTGGTTTGTGCAATTGTTGAAGCAGAGACAAGAACCTGCTCCAGATGCAAGACAAAAGCGATCCAACACCCTGTCAAAACTGAACTTCCCCATTAAAAAACTTAGAGAGCTTGTTTAAATAAGGCAAATCCTCTAGTGAAGGGATTAAGCAAAACACTTATAAAAGAAGCCAAGGCATCTGCCCATGCACTCTTAACTGCTCAGAGTATTTTAAGAAACAAATGGGAACAAGATAATATTAAATGACAAGGTAAAGGTCAATTCCTCCTGGGGAATACCAAAAAGCTTATGAGAAGAAGCCAATGAAGGATATGGAAGAAAAGAAATCCAAGACTCGCGACTTAATTTTCTTGGTAGATAAACTGAAAGGAAAAGTGGGTGAGACACAATGAGGAAAAAATGACATGCCTAACTGGGATCAGTCCAACTAGATTTTGTCATGTGTTGAAGGATCATAGATATAACAGGACATATATCCTTCAAAAGCTTCATGAGAGGTTAGCTGTTACGTACAAGTGACCGTCCACTTACATGTGACTAAATACAAGTGAAAGGTTCTTTATCTCAAATGCTCAAGAAAGTTGAGAGACAAATGCAAGTGATGTAAGACTACCCACCAGCTTTATGCTTCTGACAGTGAACAAGCTGATGAGTGCAGACATTTGTAGACAAGTAATTGAAGATAAGCATTGATCACCTTTCACCCAAAAAAAAAAAGGAAAAAGAAGAACCACCCCCCCTCAAAAAAAAGGAAGGACATTAGCACATGTCACGTTCTTGATATAGCATACATTTAGTTAGGAATAATATGGAAAGTGACAAACTGAGGTTGATTTAAAGTTGTTTGAAGTAAACAAATTTGATTATATTATCTATAGTTTTCTTTCATAAATTTCTTTATATTACTAAATTATTGTGTTTAAGAATTTGAAAGCAATAAATAGAAAGAGAGATCGATATAATATCATGATAAAATGAACCGCCCAAGCTATCTCCAACAAGTAAATTAATTGAAGCACGCCAGCACTAGCGGTGTTTTCTGTTAAAAGACTCCAATCTCCATTGATTTGTAACCAATGCTCAATCAACTCCATAAAAAAAGAGATCTCAGCCCTTTGGGAGTCATTTTAAGTCACATTTCAAACTCTTATGCTTGGAGACACAAGAATAGTGGCCACTTAATTTATTTTTTGCATTTTGAGAATGACAGCAGACAATTAAAAAGCTTTGGAAGGGAATACCAGTTGGGCTACATATAACTATCTAAAGACACAGGGGTCATATATTTGTTCAAAACCTTGTCTTTACCTTATATGATATGCCATACAAACTACAAGGGGGAGAGGAGATTGAATTATTGAAGAGCATATCATGTAGCTTTGAGAGGCTCGTTGCATTATTGGCCGACTGAATTTGTATTCCAGTTTAGTGGGTCTACTGTCACCAGCTTGGTCCATGTGAAGATGATTGTGAGGAAGAAAATGCAAAGAAAAGCCTCGCTACTAAAAGAGTTGGACTAGAGGTGTTTCAAGGTGGGTGCCTCTATTTAATGGGAGGCTATGAGTCTATGTCCTAGACGAAAGTAACACCAAGAAGAGGTATATTTGGCATGTTATATCACACACATTCATACTCATCCATCGTTTGCAGTAGGCAAATACAAGATATCATGGGTTCTGTTGGTTCAATAGTTTTCCTCCATTATGGCGTACAGCTTGAAAATGCTTTTCCACTATCACCTATACCTACTCGGTATTCTCAAAAAAAAAAAAAAAACACTATATCTACTCGGATTTCTAAAGTTATTTAGTTCGGAAGGGACATCCTATGACTTGAGTAAAAACTGTGGTACAAGCCACGAAGGTATCAAATAAAAACTTCTTGCGCATAATTGGACTCAAATGAGAAAAAATATGATGTCGTATGGAACTATGCATCGGATGCTGCAATCATACAGATGAATAAAGGATTTTCCAAAATTTTCATGCAAATTTATTTAGTTCCAGCACCATTGACTTTAGGAAACATATAAAAGAAATGAGGTAGAGATGCTTAAAAATGTAAATGTACAGGGACAAAGTGAAGGATACATACAGACAAGTCTACCAACTGCGTTCCCACATGGTTGTCATAGCCTCCCTCGTTTTTGTTAAGCCTTTTTCCTCCTTTAAGCCAGTAATAAGGTGTGTTTTCCGCAGCTTCCGCTTACTGCTTATATTTCTTATTCTCCATTAGAGGACATTTTTCCACACTTTGGTTCCATACTTCGATTGAATGATTATAGTACTTCAGTAAAATGGATGAACTGCTAGAACATTTACCAAACACATTGTGTGCAAAATATACCAATAGAACATGACAAAGGGTAAGGAAAGGCTATCCTTTCAAGGTACACTTGTTCGTCTTTTTGTTGCTTGCACATGCTTGATTCTTCTGATTATGTCACATTACAATCATTCATTAAAAAGATAAACCGGTAACTATACACAAATGCACAGCACAGACACAAAGTGAAGAAGAAAATCCAGAATTTCTGGAATCATCTGATAAAAGAAATTGAATGATCCAAAAAGTCAAGAAGCGGTGCATTAATAGGAGAAAAAAAAGGACATACACAAGAATAAAATAAGGTACTTGAACACTTCACCATGATGCCAATTGAATTCAAGTGTATAGTATCTATGACCATACCATGCTACTTTCTGGATAAATGACAAACTGTAAGTCATGTATAACGCTTGCTCGTCTTTCTCTTCCATCCTATTAAGTGGTAGGTTGAAAAGTTGTCAAATCATCATACAAAGGAAGAAACCTTCACCTGAAGCTAATTAGATTATACTTTGGTGACCAGACATTTGACTTGTAAACGGATTAGATAATAATTTAGGTTAGTAAGTAAATTAAAGAAGACAATTTTTACTTTAATTTTGATAATGCAAACAAAGTTGTTTAGAATCTCTAGAAATTTTTAGTTGCCAACAACAAGTCTCGTGTCAAATAGTAACATTTATTACAACTCTTTATTACAAAAGTTGTAACCAAAAGAAAAATAAGAAAAAAGCAAGATTATTCAATAAATGTAGTGATGCTGCAAACCTTCATTTACATTCTATAGACACACAGCTAGTGCTACTCACATCATAAAGGGAATGGACGAAAATTAAGGGGTCAAAAACATTATTATTAGCTTATTATGTATGTTCTCCCATGCCGATTGCATCTGAAATCATGAAACATAAAATCTATAGTTCCATTTTAGTGTCACAATTTATGGCGTATTTGGATTGAATTTTTTAAATTAAATTTTATTAAAAATTATAAAATCGAATTATTTGTGAAATGAAAAGTGATGCTCAAAGTGTAAAAGTAAGAGAAAAGTGATTTTTTTGGTGAAAAAGTCAATCCAAATACAACACAACTGAACACTTACAACTGCCTTCTGTTTAAAAAAAAGAGAGAAAAAAAGAGAGATGAATTAGATCTCAAAAAGTTATTAATTTTAAAAAATAAGTATTTTATAGTAAATAAAATCTATAATTTTATATTTACAATAACTACTTACGTATCAATGGTCATATGAATTTGATCTATATTTCATCCTGAATATATAAGAAAAAAGAAGGAAAATTTAACAAGACATACAATAGGAGGTATCATATGGTGTTATTCATCTAGCTAAACAATCCCTTTAAGACGGGGTGGGGGCCTGGGGGAATTGGGGGAAAGGGGGGCATGAAGACCTAAAAGTTAACTAAGACATTAACCTAAAAGAAAAAAAAAAACATAGAATAGGAGGTGCCGTATGCGTTATTTCAGAAAATATTCTCTAAAATGAATAATCTGTTTTTTTTTTTTTTTTGCGCGGGGGGGGGTGGTGGTGGTGGGGGTGAAACCAAACTATTCCAGTTCCATAAAATCTCGTATCACGATGTGAGCATTGTGGTCGGTTTTGGGGTCCATGGAACAGTACCGTTCCCATCAAACACTGCGTGCATGAGTTTCTGCCCCAAATAAACTGCATGCATGGGCCGGCCTGGTCTCAGATGTCCAAGTTTCTTCTGGTTTTGAATCCAAACTTGTAAGGGCCCCGCCTCAGAAAGTTTGAGACCTATCCAAATTTCTTTTCCATCAAACATTTTGGGCCACTTCTGACACTGCTCCGAAAGAACCCACAGCGATGAGCTTTCTTTTATATAAACCAGAAGTAGCTCAAGGAAAAGGACGAATCTGCAAAGCAGCAAATTGATGAAATGTCGTATGTATAATTCTCTTAGAATGTTATTACTACAAGAAAAAAGATAAAATTTATCAAAAAATTTAAAGAAACATTAAAAGTATTTTTCTTTCTTTATGAAAAAAGAAAAAATTGATTAAAATAAATAAATATGTCGTAGTAACAAAATTTTAAACTAAAGTTTTATTTATTTTTTTTTTTAAAGGAAAGTTTCAGGTATGTTTAATAATCTTTATAGATTCTATAATCTCCTTATGACTTGTCTAGCGGGAAGAGTTAAACAGAAGGACAAGCTAAATCCAAGCAAATGTTCAAGGTGATAATTGAACATATCTGTTTTAAAATATATGATTTCTTTCTTCTTAAGAGGGAGAAAGTGATAAAATGTTCAATCAAAAATACAATTGAGTCAAGTTTTTATTCTTATAAAAAATTTACTTTCACAAAACTCAAGACAAAAACTTTTTCAACCAAACACAATTCAAATACACTCTTAAGCATATGAAGAGGAATAATTTTGTGTATATGGTCTATTGTTGTACCACAAATATGTATACTTATTTAATTTTAGGCAAAAAAATAAAAAAAAAAGAATCAAACAATCATATGGCAGATATCCAATAATTACATGGAGAGAAAGTATAAGAGTATGATCACACCATCAGCACGGCTTTTGCCCCAACATTTGCACTGACGGCATGATGAGTTTATACAACTTTTTGTAAAGAAACTTTTCCAAATATCTTTAAAGCCATGAATTATGAGTATTCTGTATGTGGGATTTGATTATTTCATTTTTTGCTACTACTTTTATTCCGATATTAAATAGTATATAACTTTTTTGTGACTTTTGAAGTTCTTGGGTAGCACTACTGCACTAGCAAAGAAAAGAGAGGATAATTATAGAAACTATAGAGTATTTAATTATTCTTCTCCTTTAGAATTGACAATTACTCAATTAGAAATTTAGAATTGTCAGATAATTGATTTTGCTTTCTTCTTATACATTTTCTTCAGCTGCAATTTAGTGCGCTGCACTTGTGTGACTTTTAAAATTTACCTTTATTTATATTTATAGTTATATTGTTGATGGGAAAGAAAGAAGCAATAAATTCTTCTAAATGTAAATTGTGTGTGTATTTATTTTTGTAGCTAAATTCTTTCAAAACATATTTTATTTTTGATATATCTTCAGAAATGTCGATTCATTAAATATAATGTTAAATTATTGTACAATATATGGTGAGTCCTGAGTTTGACAAACAAAGTTACATGAGCAACATTTCAGTTCTTTAACCAAGATCTTGGTCTAGAAAAATAAATATGTAGTCTGTCTCTTCCCTTCCCTGTGTAATTATCTATAAAAAAAAAAGTCTAGAAAAATGAAGAGACAACTAAATAAAAAATACAAGTAGACTTCACATTTGGAGTCAAAGAAATGTACTAAAGTACTTGGCTAACTAGTAAAATAAAATGAATTGCAAATTGTACAGTACCTACCAACGGCTGAGATTGATTGATTTCATCTCTAACGATGCAATTTTGTCCTCACAAGAAGACAAAGCAAAATTATTGAACAATCTCAACAAGCCTTTTAAATATAAGTACAAAATCATTGAACAATCTCAACAAGCCTTTTAAATATAGGTAGATTAAAAAAAAGAAAAAAAAAAGAATTGCATCCCTATTTCAGCCTAGTATGGAAAATCTGGGACCCTTCTTTGGCGAGATTGGAAAGTTCCTAGGTGCAGCAAATTTGATAACAAAGCACTTAATCCTGTTACAATCAGAAGGTATGATATACTTATTTCTAAAAATAAAAATATTTTAATTTTGGATGAAATAAAATATCATACGGAGGAAAGCTACAAAAAAAGGAAATAGACATTAAAGAAGCAACACACACTACAGATATATTTAGATTGGATTCCTCTGCAGAATTAAATTCAAATTAATTTTTACTCTTAAACTCAAACCTTATCTACTCTCACCCTAAAATTGATGTAAAGTATTACAGCAATTGATTTAAGCAGTAGTAGTTGCAAATTGCAATTACTACTATGATTAAGTTAAACACAAATCATAGTCATGGAACGGCCTACCAATGCACCTTTGGCACACCAACCCTTGCTTTTCAAATTCGGAGAAACTAACTAATTGACAATAACACTCCGCAGCATTCAACACGCCTCGTAACAGCTCCCTTTTAGGAGACCTTTTTTTTCTAACCTCAGCTTCTCCCATAAAAGCATTTTATAATTAATTACTTATTAAATAGAGAGACAATTTTTTTATTCTCTCGATCCCCTTTCCCTGCTTTTGAAACGTTAATTTAATGTGATGTGTACCTTGCCAGTCACCTAATATAGTATTCCTTCTGTATCGAAATACTGATTTATACTGATTTTATTTGTTATTTTTTATATAAATTAAAATTTTATTAAAATTTATAATATTTTAAATAAAAAGATTTATATATTTTTTGACTTTAATCATGATTCATTAATTAGATTATCTAAAATTTGTGATATATATAAAATTTGAAGAGGAATAAGAATGAAAAAAACTCAATAAATTTTTCATAACAATTACAAATGAAGCAGAAATTATAGATAAATAAAAAATATAAATGAAGCTAATATTTTGAGACGGAAAAAGTACAACTTTTCCATGTGTGAATATATGAAAATTGAGTCTAGGATTTCAACAAACATGGGAATAACATCCTTCACTCACAGTTTAATAACTATATTTTTGGAATCAGTCATTGTTCTTGGAAATTTTTTTCATTAATCTATATTTTTGTAAAACAAAAACTTTAAAATATCCTCTTAAGCATTTGATATATAAATATAAATTCAACAACATAAAGTTATGTGGTTGAATGATGACATTTAGAATAATGACAATTAATTTATTAAAATAATAATCATACTCTCTGCTGAGATGTTATTATTTTAGTAAGATTAATTAAAATAAAAGTATAAATTAAATATTTAAAAAGTTATTCTATATTCACAAATATGGATGTTTTTTCTTATTAGTTTAGTTTATTTATCTTACCAGTTTAGACCAATTTCTTACGTATCATACATTTTCAAAATTGCAACCACTTAAAATGCGTATAATACATTTGATTAAAACTTACAGCATGCAAACAAATGGTAGTAAAATGTGTACTATTCTGTTATGTTTCTTCAATTTTTAAAATCGTTGATACACCTATAATTTTTAAATTATTATCTTTTAAGAAATAAGTTAAAACTGAATTTAGCTTGCCTATGTACTTCAAGAATGGCGATGACGATGCTGCGAAGAAGATTGAAGTGTGTTTATTTATTCTCTTACTAGTATTAGTATTATTATACTTTTTTCACCTTAGATTTTTAAGATGTGAGATCTTTTCTGTTATCTTGTATAAAATTTTTTTATTATTGAGTTATTCAAATTTCTTAATTTCCTTCTTAAAGTAGAAATTTGAGAATTATTTTTATTGTAAGGGCCTTGACCAATTTACCATTAATGAATAATTTTTTACTTATATATAAAAAAATTCCATGCAGGGGGAACGAAAGAAAATATAAAATGTAACAGAAGGTTTTGTAGATCTCGGCTTGCAAGATGCAACAGATGAGCAGAGATAGCTGTCTATGTGTTGTCTAGAGACTAAGAAAGCAGCATGGCCTGCATCCAAGAGGAATTTTTTCGTGGGGGGCCTATAAAATAAATGTAAAAATGGATCAACTGTGTTGGACTGTTGTCTGTGTGGCATTGCCTGGTTGTGGACCCACGGCATGTGTGGGTCTATGATAGCGGCCAATTCAAATAGGGAAAAAGAACCGTTGGAATTCTAGTAAATAAATCCAAAAGTTTAAGACAATTAAGGTGTGAATGGATAGAGTTTGATTTTTAGATTTTTGTATTTAGTTTCGTAAAAAGTAAATTATTTGTGAGAGTAGATATGAATTCATATTTGAAATTTTAGGTTTGATTTTGAAACCAAACCCTATTCAATCTAAGCCTTAATAAGCACTAGTTAATACTAATATAAGTTCACAAATTTTATTCTTGTTAGTAATACTATATTAAAATAAAATATCAATGTAAGTTCATGAATTTCATTTTTATTTGTAATATTATGTTAAAAGAATTCTAAGTTAAATCTTCTTCTAAATAAGAATTAAATTCTGTGGGCTTAAATCTAAATTAATCTAATCAACTAGTGGAGAAGAAAAGAATTGGACCAAATAGTGCTTCCATTAATCATTCTCATGTTTTCCGACTTTTGTTGGACCAATCACAGAGCTCATTTGAGCAACTTTAATTAATCAATTACCTTATTTGTGTCTTCATCAACCCCCACGAATAGAAAACAAAAAAAGAAGTAAGAATCACGACGGAAGTAGTCGATTTGTGTTGTTTCTCAGGGGATTCAACACTAGTCTTTTTAATTATTAATAATATTTTTTATGATGGAAATTGTTTACTCACAATTGGTGAAGCTATGAAGATAGTTGATTCTTTTAGTGCAGATTGAATGATATTCTTTTTAAAGGTGTATTTGGATAATATTTCATTACGAATTTCAATACAAATTTTTTATTTTAGATTATATTTATTCTCTCACGAGTAATTTTATCTCCTAAAATTCAAAGTAAAAAATTTCAAACCAAAACATTATCTAATCACACCCTTAATGTTTTGCTTATAATCAATTTTTGGTTTTTAAAGTTTCTTAGTGTCTAAATTTACGTGTAAGAATATTAGTCTTAATTATCTTCTTGGAATGATACTCTTTGTTTTAAAATATAAAATATTTTATGTCTTTTTCCTTTTTTTAAATTATTTGATATTTTATAATTTTTAATGATTATTTTTATAGAATTACCATCATTTATAAATATAATTTATCTATTTTATCTCATGTTAGTAAAGAATAAAATTAAATTAATTAAAGATAAAATTTAAAAATTCTCTTTACTTTATACTTTATTAATTTATATAAAAAGTATAAAAAATATTTATATTTTAAAAGGGAGTATTTGCAAAAGCTAGTGCTGTGGTTGCATTAAGAGGAAGAAAAGAAGCATCTAGTGCAGTAAAAAGACAAAAAGAAGAAAAAGATAAATAAAGGGACAAGATTGTAAAAGGAATGCGGTAGGCAATCCAAAACTATTTTCTCAAAAAAATAAAAAAATCAAGAAAACGCAATTAAAACAATTTGGAAATACCTTCAAGATTTTTTAAATCTTTTATGTATTTCCAGGAAAGATAAAATATGTTTCACGTTCGAAATTGTTGCGGCAAGTCAATACAAGTACCTTTCTTCTTCCCTATTTTTCTAAATCAAAGGGAGAAACTGGATTGGCTTCCAATTTTATCCTAGTCTTGTCTGATTTCCTCTCAACCCCCCTGCCCCCCGCTTTCTGGGTTGCCCCATTACTACACTGGTAAAATAATATGGCATATGTTTAAACCACGCAAGATAAGTAAAAAAACAGAGAACTCCAATGTGGTTTAACAGTTTATTGTGTTGTGTTGTTAGAATATACCATACTGGATGGAAAATCAACAGCTCCACGGGTACTAAGGGTGTAATTTGATATAATTTGGTTTTAAGATTTTTATCTTTAATTTTGTAAAAATCAAATTATTTATAAGATAGATGTGAATCTCACACTTAAAATTTTGAGTTTAATTTTGAAATTAAATCCTATACAAGTAGAGTTAAATGTAACCCCCAACCCCCCGACGCGGGGTAACAAGGGAAAAAAAGGTAGAGCTTTAGGTTATCATTTAAAATTAAAGAGTTTTGTGAGAGGTGCTTTGTTCATTAATTTAGGGTGTAATTGGATTCCATCAAGCTCAAAATGGGTTGGAGATCTTAAACAAAAATCAGCACAATAATTTAATTGATAAAAATAATTTTTTATAAACAAAAAAAATTGAATTATATCTCTTGCTCTCCCTTCTGTAAAGTGTTTAAAAAAAATGGACCAAAGAGCTTTTTTTTTTTTTTCATAAATCTAGAAGGAGAAGAAAATTCTACCATATGCCAGGCTTACCAGGGTAGTATTCCCTGGAGTGGAGGCTGGAGAATGTTTTACCACGGAATTAACAACAGTTTCCATCATTAGTGCCCCTGGAGTGTTGATGCTAGTCCATTGTAGGATTTGCCCAAAGAGGGAAAAAGAGGAAAAAACAAACAAAAGAAAAAAGAAATCGTCGGATCGGACTGATATGCTAATGACGTAATTCTGGCAAATTCTGAGGTCAAATAGTAGCAGGCCAGTCGCCTAGTACGACTTGTCCCTCAAAATTCCGGAGTCCAAACGCCGTCAAATCGCCTATCAAACCAACCGAAAGGAGAAAGCAGACAAACGGAGTCTTCACTCGTTCTCCCTGTGTCCGCGCAACACCCTATATCTCCTCGCTCTCGCTCTCCCTCTCCGTCTCTGGACTTTCTCTCTCTACATTTTCGCCAAAAGCTGTCATCTCTCTCACTAGAACTAGAGCTGTACAAAAGCCGTCGTTTCTAAAAACCCAAAGATCTGCGAAAATTTTAAAGAAGAAAGTTCGTCTCCCCACCGATCAGGTCAGTTTAACTTCCACGCAAGCGCAGAAACGCAGCTCACCGGATCATCCTTGAGTTTTTTTGTATTCAGTGATTGTCAACTTCGATGGCACTCAATCTTACTAGATCTATTGCTGCGGGACTTTGAATTTTGACTGGTCTTTTAAGGATTCATCTTCTTTATCACTGAAATTTTTTGGCACTGTCTTTTGCTTTTGTAGTGAATTCTGTTTTATGAATTGCGGATTGTGAATAACAAGGTAAAGATTAAGGTGGAGAGCGTAGCTTTGATTTGATTGGAAAGCTGAGGTTTTTGCAATGGCTAATCGAAAAGAGGACGAGAAGAACGAGAGAATTATTCGCAATCTTCTCAAGCTTCCTGATAATCGGAGGTGCATTAACTGTAACAGCTTGGTACGTTTATCGTTTTCCTTTTCGTTTTCGGTTTTTGTGGTTTCATTTAGTTTGATTAATGTTATTTTGTGTCAGAACTTGATACGGTGATTAAGTTTTATATAGGTGTTTTTTTTAACAGCTTTTTGAATATTATATTTCAGACCAGTCTTATGCGAATTTTAGCATGATTCAATTTGTATTAGCATTTGATTAGTTATTGCATTTCTTGTACGTGGGTGATGGGGCAAAAGATTTGTCTTTCCGCTTACCTTTTTGAGTCCTCAAGCACTGGGAGAGGAAGGGTAGCTGTTGTAGTTTGGTGGTCTATTCTTGATAGTTAGTCAAGTAAAGAAAGATGCTTGCAGTAAAGTGCTCAAGCCGTTGTTGAGGACCGATGCATCTGTGTTTTCAGAAATTGGCAGGCAATCTGTTTCTTGTTTATTTTGTCACATGCTTATGGTCTTCATGTGGAAATGCAAAGGACTAAAGTTGACTAGGAGCTTTAAATCCAAAGCAGTTTTCTCCTTCTATGAATTTGCTGAGAATTCTTGGTTTTCGATATCTAGCTAGCATCATCATGAGGCAATTCTAATCTGATGCATGAGAATTGATGTTTGATTGGTATTGCTAATGTGATTTGGTAAAAGTTGTCCTATTAATTAAACCTTGTTGTCTAAGGTGGCAGAAAAATTAAGCAATCTTTTCATGTTCTTGTATTTTACGTGGCAGGTTTAGATTTTGTTCTTTTACACATAATTTCTGGTCATAACATTTGCCAATTCAACCTGGAAGTTTAGCTAGAGCTTTTTGAAATATGGGACTCTTAATAAGCTTCTTTGTTGTAAAGATTCAACAATCAAGAAGCAAATTTGCTCCATTGAGAATGATAGTTGTCTTTTGGAAGAAGTCCTACAGGAGGCAATACATGTTAAGTACTTAGCAGGCATTTATTGAAACTTTTCAAAGTAGATTCCTAGTCCCAGATTTTAAAATTCTATTCAGAAAAAAATCTTTATTTCTGGTTGTGGCAAAGGACTACATTTTCCGTAGTGATAGTAAATTGATTGGATAAGTAGCCTGCAACTGTTATGCACTTGGTGCATTTCAAGTTTTATCAGATGTGACCACACAGAGGTATTGAATTTCTGCATGATTTAGCAAATAAGGGCCACTACTTTTTCCTAATGTTTATGAAATGGGAGAAAGAAGTGAACTTAAATGGGAAAGAATATTGCACCAGTATGCATGCTGTTCTATTTTGTCCTAGATATGAACCTAGGACATCTGAACAGAGATGGAAGGAGTATGAGACACTTTGATCTCATGTCGCTCTTGTTTAAGGGAGAGGCTTTCATTGAATTTTAAACAAGTGTTCTTACTTATGAAAAAGTTTATCTGGACTAATTTTACTCTGTGTACATTTAACAGCTGCACAAATTATTGTTAGTATTTTTCTGTAATTTCATTATTATCTCTTAAGTAAGCATTAGCTGTACTGTGACAAGGAATTGTTGCTAACCTCTGCAGTTCGTATAATTCTTTTACTAGAAAGAATTGGACTGTTTAACGCTTTTAGGCATTGTTTTTAAGAATCAATATCCTGATTGAAATATATGATTACCATACTCTTTTTTGATGCAATAGGATTTTCCAGATATCAGAAATTGGCCTATATTCTTTCCAGACAAATCTTTCAGAGATTCTGAGTTATTTCATTTGAGATTCCTTAAACTGTTTGAGGCTGCGCATGTGCAATAGCATTATATTTCACTTCTTAAACTTTTCTTAAAGAATCTCGTATCCTTTGCTTTGAGTAACAACTAATTCAGTTGAAATTAAGAAACAAACTTGGAATATACATTTTCTTTTCAAGTGAAAAAAACTGGTCACATAGTACTTGTATCTACACTATCATATTGGATTCATGATTTATTGTGGATAATTTCGTGATATATAGGGGTTTTTACGGTTTTTAAACTACTAAGAAATTATGGCAATGGTAATCTAGCACTTCTTCTGGTCTAATGAAACTTCCTAAAATATTGATGCGGTGAATTACCTCAAGACAATTGATAGAAGATTGCCACTTGTTTGAAGTAGGCTTTGGAAATTTTATAGCTTTCGTTTTGTCCAACAATCTGCCGCAGTTTTGTTGAGGAAGCTCTTCTATTGTGTTAAATTTTACTATGAAAATGGAAACTGATGTATGGTTATTGAGCTGACTTGTCATTCTGCCAAACAGGGACCTCAGTATGTGTGCACTAATTTCTGGACTTTTATTTGCACAAACTGCAGTGGGATACAGTAAGTATGCTTATAGTTGCATCTTCCACCTGCAAGAATTTAATCTCCGGTACTTATTGCGTATCATGCTGCTCTATTCCTTGCTGTCCTTCTGCCTCTCAGATAATACTTAAATTTGCTTGCAGCCGGGAGTTTACCCACAGAGTAAAATCAATATCTATGGCTAAGTTCACTTCACAAGAAGTTAGTGCTCTTCAAGGCGGTGGAAATGCGGTACGCAGGGATCTTTTTGACTTTTAGGGCCTGTTATAAGGTGCTCATTTGTGAAGCTTGATTTGTTTAATGTCTTTTTTTTTTTTTGGACATTCGCAGAGTGCAAAAGAAATTTATTTGAAGGAATGGGATCCACAGCGTCAGTCTCTTCCAGATGGCAGGTTAATAGTTGTTAACACATTCTGCTATTCTTTTCAACAACTAAAAGTAGTTCTGACTCATGTCATCATTGCCAGTAACGTGGAGAGGCTTCGTGACTTCATTAAGCATGTTTATGTCGAAAGGAGATATACAGGAGAGAGGAGCTTTGATAAGCCTCCTAGAGCAAAAATGGTAAGAGTTTTGTCATCCTTAATGTTTAACTTAATTTTCATCATGACATTGTTTGTTGAGGTCCATATTGGTGTATGCTCAACAAGGTTATACCATTCTTTTTTGTACTTGTGAAGTTATTAGTTTACCATGTTTGGATATTTTCTTATGATCCATAAACCGCATTTGTTTCCTGCAGGGGGAATCTGACGGCATCAATGAGAACAGGAGGATGGACAATTACCAGAGTGGGTCGAGGAGCCCACCATATGATGATGCTACTGAACGTCGTTATAGTGATAGATCAAGTCCTGGTGGAAGGAGTCCAGGGTATGACCAAGGGAATCGGCAATATGGTGATTACAAGAGAAGTCCTGCCCGTACTGAAGTAGTTAATGATTGGAGACGTGAGGATAGATTTGGAAATGGAAGGAGATCTGAAGATAACAGACTTTCTGATGGAAATTCTGCACTGGATGCTAGGTCACCAGATCATCATGGAGATCTGGATGCATCCAGCCTCCCAATGGTCCGGCCAGTAAGAGAGATTTTGGGAGATAATGTAACTACCCTTCGTGTTATTGAACCTCCAAAAGCTAATGGTGCCAGGTCTGCTGATGGTCCTGCACAGACTCAGGTAAGGTTCCTATGGTTGCATTTAGATTACAACTTGTTCATGCTACTGCTTATATCCGTAGCTTGTTCTGTGATGTAATTTGATTTGACTAGGTATACAGAACGATGGTGTGATTTGTTATACATCTCCGTTACTGTTTTTTCAAATATGAAATGTGTTACTTTCCATATTTGTTTATTTAAATTTTTGTGGCTTGATCTTTAAACCGTTAGAATCTGCTTTAACTTCTTGTTCTGCCAATGCAAGCACCAGTTGTGTAATATTTTCTTAAATGTTATTACAATTCACTGTTATTCATAGGTATCTTTCATATTGGGTCTTAGGAGTCTAAATATCATGAACTGATATTTCTCTGCAGCGAACCGCATCTTCAAGTAGCTTGGCTTCCTCTAACGGGAACCCTGCTGAAGTCAAAATGGAAACATCATTAATTGATTTTGATGCTGCTCCTGAACCTCCTGTCCCTGCAGCTATTCCGCAACCGCAACAATCAGCTACAGGCATGACTGTAGCACAGACTGCACCATCTAGCGGCGATAACTGGGCGAATTTTGATTCTGTGTCTGCGGTAAATGGATCTCAAGCACGAGTGAGTGCCAACCCACTGGAATCTGTACTTTCTGAGTTGTCAATTCCGGCATCCAATTCTGGTTTCTCTACTGGAAGTGGTAGTGCCTTGTCAACTGCATCAGCTGGCAATATTTCAGCTTTCCCAGGTCCTGCACCTGTTGGGCCCTCTGGGTTGCCTTTTGGTTCTGTTGCTCCTGCTGCAGCAGTGAATAATTCAGTGACATTTCCCTCTGGTGCACCAGCATCAAACCCCGGTTTAATGCAAGCACAGCCGATTCCAGGTGGTAACTTATTTGGAAATGCTGTTACTCAAGGACAATGGTCACAGTCACAGCGTCATTCTCTGTTCCCTGGTACGGGTGGTCAGCCTTTATTACAACCTTCTATGTCTGCTGCTGTTGGACCTTCAAGCAATCATGTACATTTCTATTCTCCTTTCCAAGATTTTATTTTCTGGTAAGATTATTGTGCTCGAAATTCAGGTGTTAAATTTTTACAGCAGCAGAATCTGTTAATTGCAACAAATTCACTAGGGCTTCCTAGTGCTGCATCTGTTCAAGCATCACAACCTGTTGTAAAGCCAGCCTCGGAGGTTGGTTCTGAAATGGGGGCACAGGGTTCATCTGTAGAAGTGAAATTGGGTGGAAGAAAAGCACTGCCTGAGGTAAACTAATGTTTTCTGTTGGGTTTTATGTGTTTAATTGAAGTGTTGAATTTTGATTATTAATTTCATATGCTTATAATCTGTTTTCAGGATTTATTTTCTGTAAATTATCCATTGTACTCAGCACCTGTTCCAGGCTGGCATGCTGGTCCAGCCCATGGTATGGGGTTTGCCATGCAATACAATATGCGAATGGTATCTTTCAATTCAGTGCCTATGAGAAGTCTTTCTTCGCTCTTCCATCTTGATTTTCGTAGGCTTGGAGCAAGATTACTCATATAATTGATCTATTTTGCAGCCTCCGCCTTCTTTTCCTCCAGCATCAAAGTCAACCAATCCTTTTGATGTCAATACGGATCCTTCTGCTCTTGCTCCGGCTGCTGCTCCAATGGTATGCAAATCTTGAGTTAGACTAAGTTCTAGATTAATTGCTTATTATGATAGTAAGGGTGTTGTTATAGTATAAATTTTCATCCAAGTCATCCAGGGAAATGTAAATTAGTGAATTGGTAAATAAGCAGGATAAAAGAGAGAGAATCATCCTCTTCAGAAATTAGCTGTTTTCTGAATCATTTCAACCACTAGCCACTGAATGATGAAATTATGTTAATACTTCGCTCATGAGAGCACTGTTTGTAACGCGTAACTGCTAATTAATTGAGGTTTCATTTACTGCAAATATGTCTTTCAGATTTACTTGTTCTCATGATATTTGCACGTACTGTAGCAAGCTCAGTTATATCACTTTTTTGATATTTTCTCCCAATTGGATTTACTTTTATGGCTAAGTCAATCTAAAAATTTTTTTGTGCTGGTTTGAAAAATTTTACTATATATTGGGAGGATACAACAGGGGGTAAGAGTTCAGCTTTTCCTGTCCAGCATCATCCATATTTTTATCTTGGAAATTATCATTTCATGAGATTTCTTTGCAATGCAGTTTCCTTCAATGGCATCATTAAATAGTGCATTGCCTACGTTGACAGCTTCTGGAGGCCATCTCCGTACTTCTAGCCTTGGTGCTCCTGCATCTAACCCTCCAGCAATGCTTCCCCATGCACAATCTTTTCCTTCCATGATGCCTTCAAGTACTTTTGACATCTTTTCATTTCATCAATTTCTCTGTTCTTTATGCAATTGCATTTTTATTAAATTATTTAATGTCTTCTATGCGTCTCAATGCACTTTCGACTACTGCAGATTCATATATGGGACAACCACCACCTAGTAACGTGCCATCAAGGTGACTATTCTCTTCTATCTACTTTGTTCTCAGTTAAGGGTCGGGAAACATGATATATAATTTGACACATGCTGACCACCTATCTACAACTAAAGGAGATTTTGGCTGTAAATTTTGCTTGTTCGTTTCCTCTTGGCTGAAGATCCATTCTTTTTGTAAAAGAATTGAGTTTTCTGCTGACTGTAAGATGAACATATAAAATGTGTGTTTTTGTACACCTTTTTTTTCCCTCCCCCAAAAAATAGTTTTATATTCACACCATTTGTCACCCTTGCAGACCACAAGGAGAATTAAACTTTGGCCTTGAGGGTGCCGCTTTTGGACCTATCACAAATCAGCATTTGGGCGGATTACAGTCAGCTCCGGCTGCACCAAATACCACCTACTCTTCAATGGGAGGCAATCCATTTGGGTGAAAGGTCAAAATTGATTCTCTGATTGTCTATGGTCAAGCATCGCCTTGTTGCTTCCGGTTCTTGTAGAGCATGTTATATTATCAAGCCATTGATGAGGGTTTTTGCATCCTCAAGTGGATGAGGTACAACTCTTGTTGTTTTTATGGTGCTGTATAAAAGCTATAGTCAGATCTGGGGCAGTTTGTGATTGAGAAACAACACGCAGCTGCATGTGAATTCCAACGCTTTTCACGCTCAAGTTTCATTCCCATAGCTGTGCATTTCACCAATATCCTTGTTGTGCTGTTAGTCTTGTTGATATTTTTCTACTGCCTTTGACTTGTATTATACTTGTTAGGTCTTTTTATCACCATGATGAGTTTTCTTGGCGCTTGATTTTTTACATTATTATTACTATTATTTTTTCCCTCTTGTGAGCCAGGTCAGTAATCAATTGTATGAGCGCATAATCACTGTAGAGTACTTGTATTGGGTTTAATGTTCATATCTTTAGTTTATTTTGATTTGAAGGAGATTGTTCAGGTAGGGAAGATTGATGTTATAAATTTTCTTGTGGATCTTATTATTTTAGAATGTGATACTCGAAGAGGGTATAAATTACCGATTGTTGATTTGGACATAGATTATGGTTCTGCTGGTGCTCGACCGCATTAAATGAAGTTCGGGAATTTGGCCATTTACATCTGGAAATGTGCAAGATTACTTTGTCTATGTGACACAGCTTGCTCATAGAATAGTTGGCTCAAATTGATTAGTCAAAAGCTAGAATTTTTTTTTTTTTGCGCCGGGGGCCGGGGGTGGGGTGGGGGGGGAGGTCATTACAACAATCCATACGGTCCTCTAGGCTCCTCCCTGGGGCACCATTACCAAAAAGAAAAAATAAAAAAGAACCCCCTCCCTTCACGAGTATCCGCTAACCTGTCCCTCAATGACTTTCAAGAGTTGTCAATTGAGCGCATAAGTATCTAACCAATTTATGAATTTGAGCATTAATGCTCCCTTGGTGCAGTCTGGTGTCATTAGCGATCTACCGACCAGACACACTGCAGTTTTTGGCTTGGTTAGGATAAGAAAAGGAGTCAATTAAACTTTCTATTCACTTTTGCGTTTTGTCAAGAGGAGTGTTTTATTTATTTTTATTGGGTCAAGTTGCTCATTTCTCCTTTTCGTACTAATCAACAGTTTCACATCTACTCTTGTGAGAGGCACTAAAATGTATAATCTACGGTAGAATACCCCATCAGCAAGACAATGTGTATCTCAGTCTCTCAAAGAGCCTAGCTACATAATAAGAGTAAACTCGAAAGGATCCAATAACCATATCTCCTTAATTACCGCCCTTGAAATAAGCATAGGCATTAGTATCAGTACTAATTTTTTGCTGAGCCTATAGAGTAATATGTACAAAATCATTAATGGTAATGAATCAAATCACTTTTCTTGAAAACTGCAAAGACATTATAATTGAATATTTACACGTATCGGAGTCCTTTGTTTACACACTGGAAGAATTTCATATCTCTAAGGTACGAATGGCTTCAAGGGTTTAGGTACCCATGGAGTGGAATCATTCAGAATCAATGCTGCCGTAGGATCACCTGAGGCCTAAAAGACGTGCAGAAAGTCATAACGCCTGATAGGCGCAAGGCACCAAAGGAGTAGCACAATCATTTCATGGTGGTCAAACTTTCAACATATCCTTTTCCTTTCCTTCTTGGGTTTCGTTCTTACTTTTTGACTTGAACTATCACACTGGTAATTCCCCTGCTTGCCTGCTTTTCCATATAATTGGTGCTACAAGCATCCATACTGCAAAACAATACGAGTTTAATGATAAGCAACTACATACACATTATACGCATAATTTTTTGCTTATAAATTTCGCCTGTTGCGATTTCTTCATTGAACAAAGTTGTTCTTTTCCCCATATGAATGGTAGATCAAGTATACGATACCAATAATATATCTATTATGGTAATTTTAAGCTCACTGTGGCAGAACTAGTACTCACTGTAAACACAGGCTGCTAGCCACTCATTCACTATCCTCACCCAAGTGCTGGTCCAGCCGATGTCGATTGTCCACCTGCAGAGGGGATGTTAGCTTTAACCAATGTATTCCAGGAATTTAATCCTTAATACTCAAGTAACTTGGGACATGATTGTTAAAGGGACAACGGGCGAACATATGTTTCTTCCAAGCAAGCATCAAATCAGTCGTCAAAATAAGTTATTAATATTTGCATTCCGGTTCCGTTTGGACAGTTTTTCAGTTTTATTTCCTTGTTTGAAGCCAAACAGATTTTAGTGATTCAAAATTGAAGATGAGAGAAAAATTTCAGGAAGATGCGAAACTTACTTTTTCATGGAATGATGAGCATTCCAACCAATTAATAGCATGGCGAAGTACATTGCCCCAGTGGCAAAAACAAAATGAAAAAATCCGTAACCATAAGGAACATCATCTTCTTCCTCAGTCTTGTCCTTCCTGAACTGCAGAATCTTGTTGTCAGATCCACATTGTTGTGGTTAGCATATTAGAGGAAAAGGTTCGAGTGAGATGAACCTGAAAACATTTTGAGTCCATGCCAGTTGAGAAGGTGGCGACAACAATTGCAAGCACAGCAACAACAAAACTCTGCAAGTTAAGAAAATCAATGTGTTAAGGAAAGGAGCAAACTATTGAAACCAAGAATTTAGAAACCCTGGAAAATAACAAAGATTTTCCTCTCAGACTGTTGGATTCTTGTACAGCAAAGGAAAATGACAATTATGAGAAGCCTGTTTGTATTGATATTATCCTATAATCTGATAATGAAAACTTTAAGACAGTTGATGAAGCTCAGTTCACATTAGATAGAGTAAAAGATTTTAGCATTAGTGCATCCTTAATGCCACAGCTCTGACTAGCGCGAGATTTTCTATATCCGTAAGATAGTTTTTGTTTTTGAGGTTATAAAACTTACTATAATAGTAAGCCAGTCTCCTTTAGCTGCAGTGTGTGCTTTCCGGATGCATTTTTCCTCTGGTGGTTCACTGTGAAATAAAATATCAACCGAATTTTTAGTTTATTAACGAAATATGGGAGGTATCAGAAACTTAAGCACTTCTAAGAGAAAACCACCAAAACAAAAGCCACAAATACCATTAAAGTTTGCAGCAGTCAAGAGCTATGATAAATCTGTGCATAATAGGCTTTATCATGCATTACGTAGAAATTTTGAAACGGTTGTCAAGCATTTCATGCAACCCATAGACATTGGACGTGTTCCAAACAATTTCTTGAAAGGTCACAGAGCTTGGACAACTTTTATTAATGGAATGGTAAAACATCATTACCACTTTAAAGAAAGTTAAGAAAGGAATGGCTTTGGGATGCTCAGGAACAGAGGTTGAAACGTCCAAAATTTTAACAGGTGTTGAGGTTAAAAACATGCCTTCTGATGGCAGACCAGCAAAGGAACACAACATACAACCCCATAAATCCTGGAGTCAAAAAGCCAGCATTCACCTGTTTTAAAATTAAACAAAATGAGCATGGATGAAATGATATTGACCAATACTGTCTGAGAACATCAGATAGGAGGAGGACCGGGGACTTACTTTTGGGTGGAGTGATACGCTGGTCATAAGCTGGAGAAGTACTAGTGTCCAGGTTATGGAGAAGATGTTAAGCAAGCAGGATGGTTCTGGGGTATACCAAATGTACATCAAAATGATGCCCAGTATGCAAACAACATATGCTGTTGTGGCAAGTAACATCACATGGATGTGGCTGCAGGATGGACTCATAATCAGAAAGGAAAGGTATCGGATTGCTAAAATGAAATCAAACTGAAAGAAACTCTCATATTAGTGACAGATCACAAATTTGTACAGTAGATGACTCTATCCTCAGGATAGTTTCTTTCATTGCATTAGTAATTTAATTGCATAAACCTTGGCAACAAGTTCATACATTTTTTCTCCTTCTTGCTGGAAGATTAAGCTCTTAGCAATGTAGCAGGTATAACCTCTATTTCCTTTCCATTCCATTAGTATTATAAATTATGTATCATTGAATAATCTAGGTTCACAAGAAATTGTTAGAGATCAATTAAACAGTCCAAAAAGCTGCTAACCTGTGCTGCATGTAAGCTAAACTTTCTTTTTGTTCCCCACAAACCAGCTTTGCCATAATTTCTAAAATGATTTCCAAGCTAAGTTGGTCTAGCTAGCTTTCTTATGCACTTTGGGTTTAGACAATCTGGCTAGAACAACATCTTTCCCATTGGATATGGTCATATTTTTAAATTACTCTTAAACCTTACTTGCTAGCAGATCCTAATTGAAGCTGTTTGAGCAAGTTGCTTACCATCTATCAGCATTCTTTTCAGACTGGCAACAATCATTCAGCCAAGTAATAAAACTGATTACGCTGATTAGCTGGATTAGCAAAAATACCCTGCATAAACATTTAGAAAAGATCATTAGAGAAGGAATCCAGGCAATGTTAATAGGGCCTAGCCAACGTTTAAACTTATAAATAATTTGACTCTAAATTAATTCTCCATGGGTTCAGAAACAAGTTTCTGGGAGATTAATCTTACCCAGCACCAAAGTGAGCAACCTCCCCTGACAGAGTAAAGAGAGTCAATATCACATTACTTGCAATTTCCAATGGAACCAGCTGTGACATCTTATGATAAAAGCAGACACGGAAAAAGACACATGAAGATTTTGGGCTGCATAACACTAACCGTAAAGTGAAATAACCTCTGTAGGAAGAAGAAAAGGCACTAAAATCAGCAAGAACGTCATGAAAATCTTCACAGACCACCATCCGGAGTGCCATAATTCTCTACGCTCATGCAACTTTGAAGTACCAGCAGTAGAGATAAACATTATGAAATAAAACATCTAAAAGAGTAGTCAAGGGCTAACTACGAGTTTCCACTTGCAAGGAGAAGGGAAAAAAGCACAATTCAAAGAATAACAATTCACATAGTTATTTAAACAAGTCCCATTTCCCATTTTAAATGGCACATTGCTAACTATCATTCTTGAAATATCCATACAAGTCTCTTGTACCTAAATAATCTTCCACACCAGCTGAAAAAGTTGTTTGATTTGAAATTCTCCTCTGTTTGCCAGTGATATATGTGCTCAATAGAATATAAGAAGTGCACATAAAGAGGATACAAAGCATCCCAAGCTAACTCTTAGAACTCCTTCTGCTCCCAGACATTCTGTTCCCCCCTTGCATTCTTTGAGCCCTGCAGTTTCACCAAACCGTCAGTATTCTGGTTAACCATATTTTTGATGGAGATCTGATAATAAAATGGCAGAAAAGGAAGAAGAAAGTAAACAGAGTAATCATACTCCGCATTTCTGTCAATATACTAGGTCCATAATCACGAACAGCCCACGCAAGCAAATTTGCAACAAGAAACATCACGCCATAGACATATCTAGCCATCCAAGGATTGGAACCATGACGGAATTGACTGAACCAGGATCCCTCCGTGAGCTTTGCGTACCTGTCACTGATACTTTTTGTTGTGCCCTCCATTTGATCAGCTTTTGAATTTGGCAAAGAGTTTGTCATTGCAATGAAAAGCTTGAATGAAGAAGCAAAAGAAGCGAGAATCTATTCCGTTAGTTCCTCTCCCACTGCAAAAGACAAACAATGTTGCATGTTTAGCAGAAATGCGGTACTGTCCTAAGCCAAGTGGGAAAAGAACTTACGTAAAATCAATATGAGTAATAATACACTGGCAACATCAAGAAACAAACTCTCATCTCATGGACACAACATCAAAAAGAGAAGTTCAGTATTTACTGAACTAGAAAAATTGCTGCAACAAGAGTTGATCAGTTAAATGTGAAACCTCTGCAGAAAGTTTGTCAATTCAACAGTAAATTAGCCCTCTGTGAATGTGGGCCATTGCCTAACAAATTATTGTACTATATCATTCATTTAAGGCATTTTTCAACCCCTTGGACCACTTGCATATACACGGTCTGCCTGATCGTTTACACTGACCTCTTTTCTGAACGAAGCAAATGATTCCGAGCTCCACCTTAATATAGGATTTTGCTGTTCTTTTTCTCCTTGCAACCCCCCCCCCGCGGGCGCTAACAAATAAAAAAAGAAATGGTTTTCCTTTACACTTTCCAAGCTTTAGCAAGGTTTCCAAGAAAAGTCTTGGAAAAAAACAAGAAAAAGAAAAAAGATGACACCGGTCCAATCCCAAAAACTGCACACCTGCTGTTCAATGTTTTTACAAAAAGGAGTTATATTTTCTTCAAGAAGG
Organism: Rauvolfia tetraphylla; assembly: GCA_030512225.1. NCBI lineage: Eukaryota > Viridiplantae > Streptophyta > Magnoliopsida > Gentianales > Apocynaceae > Rauvolfia > Rauvolfia tetraphylla. The sequence goes on along the minus strand of JAJQKT010000045.1, from coordinate 7,111,936 downwards.
GATACTTAGGTGTATTTATTTAGTAGTCAGGAAGATCATCTCCTTTGAAGAGGTGTAGTTATATACTTTTTTTCTTTTATAATAAGTGTTATTTGTAAAAAATTTTATACATATTAAAATAATAATTAATTTATTATTAATTAAATATTTTTCTTATAAAAAATTACAACTTAAAATTTTATTATTTTTGTTACATTAAATATTATTATTTTATTATGTTAGTAAATAAAAAATTAAAATTTTATTTAATAATATTTAATTTATAATAAAATAAAAATTTTACAATGATATTTATTATAAAAAATAATAATTATGATCCTAAAATGAGGTTAATGGAGAATTTTCCTAGCACGGCATCTTATTAGAGATCTTCTCAGAGAAAGCCAACTTGCGGTTGCGATCAACACGATCACGAGGAAGCTCCAGTCCCAACTGAATTTCTTATGCTCCTAAGACAAGCAAAAACACGTGACGTGCATATGACGAGTTTACTTGTTGAACACTAAAGAATAAATCAAAAGTACCACAGAACCCCAAATTCCCAGTAAGTCCAGGATGCGTGTTGTTCTCGTCATCCAAAACCACCAAATATTCCGTCATCTTATTCCTTTTCTCTATAGGGATAAGGTGGCTATGATGATTGCAGGGGTATACATATTACTATAGGGGAAAAAGGTTAAGGAATAAATTTTATGTGATCTGAAAATCCCCAGAATTCACATCACACTAGTGAAACACATAAACTACAGAGCAATGATAATTGAACTCTATGGTGCAGAAGAAGTGGAGAAACATAAACCTATATATGGATCATCGAATGGCATGAGCTTCAAGGGAAACAAAAAAAAAAGGAAAAAGAAAAGAACAGTCAAAACAATTGCCCATCATAACAGTTTTGGGGAGGAACAGAAAAGTTAATCTGAGTTTTATACATAAGTCCAATTATTTTGCATATACTGCAAGATTATAGCACGAAATGAAGAAATGCGGAACAATTCTGATTTTTGTTTTCCATTTCTGAAGAGAACATTCAGAACTACTACTACCTTCAATAAATATTCACGCACTATATAAAAAGTTTTCATACAAACTGTCGAGTTAGATTGTTTCCAAGGTAAGAATCCAAGTTCAGAAAGCAGAGGGACATATAAAACCTGTAATGCAAATGTTAAATATCTGAAGAACCGAAAAAGAAACAGGGTACCTCAATCCGATCGGGAAGACGAAGTTAAATTAACTTGTTAAAGCGGTAGAAGTTGATCGAGAAGGAACCCAAGAACTCTTCTTGAATAAGCAGCCGAAAACTCAAGAACTTGTCTCTTTGTCTCTCTCCCCCTCACTTTCGGTATCTTTTTGACAGCGGCATTGCGGAGAAGAGAAGAGAGAGAGTGGGAGAAGATTGCATTTTGTCTTTCTATGTCACTACTACAGGTTTATATATATATTAGAAATTCTTTTATATATATATATATAGAGAGAGAGAGAGAGAAGGGGAGGGAGATTGCTTTTGCTTTTTGTTGATGAATAGTTGGTTGTTTCTTCTTTCCCGCCGAAGCCAAAGTCTTGATGGGCGAGAGGCAAAGGCAGGGAGATTGGCGGTGAGCGAAAGGGTCGTACCTTACAAGGTTTAAATACTAAAAGCAGTAGAAAATTGACAATGGTGGGATGCATCGGCCGCCACTGCCTGGGCCTCACTTTCTTCATGCGTTAAAGCTTCATCAAGTTTCTACCGAACGCCTGCGTGATTCCTTCGCGCATGCCCGAAACTTAGCCTGCGAGATCTGCCCCGCAATCTTTCTTATTAAGTATTTCTTCTCTAATTTAATATCTTATTTTGACTTATTATAAAATTTAAAAAGAATTTATAATTATTTAATTTACTAATTTTATCTTTATTAACTTGATGATATTATTATTAATTAAAAATTAATAATAAAATAGTGTATTAGTAGTGTTTAAATCCCTTAAATTGAATGATTTAAAGAAGTTAGTGATAGATTCATATATTAGTAGAGTTTTTTTTTTACATTAAGAGAATTAATAATAAAAGTATAGATAAAATATATAACTATTTTAAAAATTAAACATTTAGGGTGAGATTTGATAGTGTTTTGATTTGATATTTTCTGTCTTGAGTTTGGTGAGAGAAAATAATTGATGCCCAAAATAAAAAATTTATATTGGATTTCGTAACTGAACCTAATCTAAGTATTCCATTTGTGAATATTCTAAAAAACTATGAATTATGAATGAATGGAGTGATAATTATCCTTTCATAAATTTGATAAATTAAACAAATTATCGCGTGATCATTTACTTCGTCTTAAAGTTTGATTACTGTCATGTCCAAAAATAAAAATTTGCATATTTTTAAAATAAATTAAAATTATTTTCTGAATAACCTACAAAGAAATTGTCTTAGATGTTCTTTTAAATAGTTTTATAATTTAAAAAGAAATGTATTGGATTCTCGTTTGAAGGAATGGATATTACTTCTTTAGAGCATATTTTTCCTATAGTTCAACTCCATTGGTCAATTCAAGCAACCCTTTTGCCAAGGAATCTTGACCCACAAGGAAAAGTGCAAAATGTTTTCAGATAAGAAGTAACGACAGAGGTCGCGGGGTCCTCTTGCGTGAAGGAATTTAAAGGCAACATGCAAAAAAATTCTGATGTTCTTTTAATAATTATAAGGGTGTGCTTGGATTGAGTTTCACACGGAATCCAGTGTAATTTTTCATCTCAAATTTTATTTTTTCTCTCACAAAAAATTCTCTCTCCTAAAACCCAAGGTAAAAAATCTCAAAGCAAAACTCTATCCAATCACATCTAAAAAAAAAAAAGAGATATGAAATCAAAATCTGAGGTATTTTTTGAAATTAAAAAAAAACTTTTGCTACAAATATTTACAATTTAAATTATCTATGAAATTACTTATTTTACGAGAAATTTATCTGCACTTTATTGTAATTTTTTATTTTCAATTAACAGATTTTTTATAGAAAAAATAGTAGTTTAATTAATAAAAATAATCAATCTTATCAAGCATTAAGCTTTGATTTTAATTCATGTTTTCTCCGCACCTTTCGAGATGCATATTTTCTTTTTTTTTATTGTGATAATACACGTTCTACATGATAATATTATTTTAGTACCAATGGCTAAATGTTGAGCAAATTAGTACAAAAGAATATGCAGAATTTTCAATTATTTTTTATTAATGTGTCAATAAAAAGAAAAAGAGACAAATCAAACTTAATCATATTTTTATCGATAAAATTCTATTTAATAATAATAATAACTTTGCATGTTGGCATAAAGCTCTAAAAAGACATAAAAGCACCGATAGAAACGAGCAAAGAAGCGTGGGTGAAGAGCCATCTTCAACAATTCTAATCATGGCTGCTACACTTTAGAGACTACTATGGAGGACACGTGTTAAAAGTTTGTTTGGTGTTTGGTGCTTCATTATTTGAGACTTGAGAGTGAATATGGTGATGATTTGATTTTAAAATAAAAATTTTAAATTTTAAATATATGATGTATATTTTTTATAAATAATTTAATTTTATAAAATATAAAATAAAAATTTTAAAATTAAATCTTAATTACACCAAAAATTACTCCCTAAGTTCAAGATTAATGATAGTGATATTCACACTTTTTTTAAGTTTCTTACACTTTTTTTTTTCTTTATAGATGAAAATACTTTAATACCCATAACTAGCTAGTTTTTTAAATAAGTACTTTAAGTTAAATTTTTAGAGTCTTTTTTAGTATTAATGTCTTTTTATTATAATAAAAAAAGAGAGAGAGCGTGAGGACTTAGGAGGAAAGTGTGAATATCACTTCTCAAAATTTAATGTTCTATTTTAGTTTTACACAAAGATTTAAGAAAAAATTAACTATAAATGAATTACTATATTATTCTCATTAATGGAAAAGAGTTAGACAAAACCCCGTATTAGTAGAATTCATGTTCTTAAATCAATTAAAGAAAAGAGATTAATTGTAAAACTTTAAATAAGAAATATTTTTTAACATAAAAAAAAAGTAAACATGCGTTTATCAATTTTGGAGAGAGAGATAGAACTATATGATTAAAAATAATAATGAGTTGAAAATAATTGCAAAAGGAATATACTATAATTATGAAAAGGAACAATCGCCTGAATTTCTGTGCTCAAGTATTGCTACAATTCTCTTGCATCATGATTAGTGCTGCTGGGCTGTTCTTTATTTTATGTCATAATTAAGCCACCATGACCTAATAGTGGCTGTTGCAACCTACTGCGTGCACTGGACTGGATGCGTCTCACAGCAATAGGAAAAATGGGGTTCTCAAAATAATAAAAACACAAAGAAATAGGGGTAAAATGTAATTTTGATCCACGTTGTTGTTTTCAAAATTTCCACCGGAGGCTATTTCAGAATTTTCTTTTCTTAAAAAAATAATTGTGAATATTTAGTTTGAAATTAAAAAAAATATTATTTACCGTTAGGATATTTATTCGTGTTTATGTCCTCGAGCAGAATTTATAAAAAGAATTATAAAATACTTTTTATTAAATAAAAAATTATTTTAAAATTTATAAATATATCAAATATTCTTTTAAAAATTAAAAATTTTTATATTTTGAAACAAAAAGAGTATTATTTAGTTTTGTATTTATATAATACTGAGAATATAGCTATTATCGCTATGTGCTCATTTGTTCACGAACATGATTTTGAGCTGAGATAATTTTATTCTTTGAATCAGAGTTGTATCTCAGCTATAACTTTTGCTATTTTCGGCATACGTTACACATTAATATAATTTGAGCATTTTCCTCATATAAAAAATATCATGTATGCGTTCGGAAGGATTTAATTGTTTAATAAATTTAAGAATTTTAGGACTCTCTACTAAGTCTAGGAATTATTTATGATGCCTTTCCTATTCTCTCCTCTCCTTCTCTCTCTAAACTGATTCTCTCCTGCTTCTCTTTAAACTCTTGCGCCTCCCCTCTCCTTCAAACAGTATCGCCGGCCGGCCATTCACATATTTCATGTTCTTCCATTCTCTCTTTTGCCAGAAACTATCATAAATCTTTTTCAAAGCATATTTTTTCAAGATTCAAGACCAGTAGGAGAGATTATTTTCTGATCTTTTTAGATCTAATTATTTTTTCTAATTTTTTTTGAGAAATCATTCAACCTGGATCTAATCTGGGTCCTCGTTCAATCTCTAACTTCTCTCCCAGGCAGTTGTTTAGATCGTTGATACGCCCATGATCTTTTTAATTATTGACTTTCAAGTAAGATGTTGGAGTTGAATTTTTTTCACCACTGTGGTTGAAGATCTCTAAGAAGTGTATTATGAAAAAGTTTATTATGTGTTTGTTATCTTAACACTAATTATTAGGTGTTTATTATCTGTTATCGTAGTTATTCAACTATTGTGTAACTTTTATATCAGGTTATCCAAATTCTTTAACTCCTCTCTTTGGAGAAGGGGTTTGAGAATTGTTTTGATTGTAATATTTTATACTATTTTTATATCAATGGATAACTTTCTTATTTAGCAAAAAAAAAAAAAGTCTAAGAATTATTTGTTCGTTTGTTTTTTTGTGGGACACTAGGACCGAACATTCTCTGGATACTGAGGGCGGAGAGTCTTAAAAACCTTTGTAAAACTCCCAAAATGAAAATTTGAGAGACGGATCTTCATCTTCTCTTCACTACTGTAGCTATAAACTGCTCTTATTATATTTTTAATTAATTATATGATTTTTTGTTTTAAAATATAATTTTTTTCTTCTTAAAATATTTAAATTTTTATGAATTTTAAGAATTATTTAAAAATATATTAGTAGAATTAGTTAAGGACATAATAAGAAAAATATTTTTTATTTTTTTCTTAATTTATGTAAAAAAATATCAAAAGGTTTTATATTATGAAATGAATTGAGCAATATAATAAAAAATAAAAAAATTATATTCGTGATGAAAATAATTTTTAAAAATAATCTTTAAAAAATTTTTAAAAAATCACACATCTAAAAAATAAAAAAAATAATTAAATATTTTATATTTTGAATAGGAGGAAGAGGGTGTGGTAAGTCCAAAAAATTCAATGAACAATGTTTGGATCACGTGCATATTTCTTTTCATGTGTTCAAGCATTGGACAATTTGTTGTCTCCTTCCTTAATTAAGGACGTAAATTAAGCGACTTTTCCCTTCGTTTTTCACCATTTCAAGTGGCTTTTCGGTCGTTTTCAGACCTTAACTCCACCACACTACAATTTGAAGATTGACGCTAATTAATAGCTCAAAAATTGGGGCCCCTCACAATTAGAGACAGTGGCGGAACTATATAGGAATCCAATGGGGCCATGGCCTTCCCCCAAGATTTTGAAAATCATTTGGATAGTATTATATATTATATATAATAATTTGTAAATTTATTTTAAATTACAAATTATTGCCATCCTCAAGTAAATTATTTTTAATATTTTTGTGCAAAATTTTAATTCAAGTTAATGATGACAATGATAATTTTGATAATTTTGATGGATCCTAATTTATTTTGAATTTATTATCTTAAATTTGTAGAATATGTATGACTATCAATTAGGCTGGGTTGGCCCAATCAGCCCGCGAAAATAAGGGCTAGGGCTATTTTTTCAGTCTGAATAGTATTTCGAGCCGAGCTAAGACTGAGGTAAGTTCAGCCCGATTTCAGCCCGACTCGCAAAATATATATACTATATTTATATAATAATAATATTATTATATTATTAAAAAATATTATTATATAAAACTTTTTAAAAAATCGAGTTAGGACCGGCCCGAAAGGGCAGAGCCCGGACTCATATTTTCTCAGCCCGATGTCAATAAGGCCAAGCCTGGACTCATGTTTTCTCAGCTCGATGTCAATCGGGCCGAGCTCGGGCTTAGTAAAGTATGGCTCAGTGAGCACGATTGACACCCCTAAGAATATGTAGTACACATATAAATTAAAATATTAGTTTTATACTATTATTTTTTGGTGTTTTATGATTTAGTTTCTTTTTCATATTGTCATATAACCTTAAAAGTTTGAGGTTTCCCTTTCTACTATTGTTGATTCTTTTTGAGTCATTAAAGTTACTCTACCTTCTAAAATAAGAGATTCTAAATTTAATTTTTCTTCATAAGTTATGTTGTTTCATCATAAAATAGAAATAAAAGAACTAAGTTACAACTGATATTTTTTTACAATAAAAAATATATTAAAATTTCTATTTTAGTGGACCCTCTAAATTAAAATTCTAGTTCTGCCAATGATTAGATAGTGGTTTTTAGTTCTCCTTTAACCACAATGAGTACATAGCTAAAATTTTGAATATATATTCAATATGTTAGCTGTGTGAAGTGGCAGTACTTAAATGATTAAAGTAAATTTTAGTAAACGATAATTCTCTAGTTGAATTTCTCTAATCTCGATGATGTCTTAAAAAGATAAGAAAAAAGGGGTGAAAAAGCTGTTTAGATAGCTTTAATTAAGGGTGCATGTGAATTGCATTTCAATTTTAAATTTAAATATTTGAGTTTTATTTTTTCTCATTATAAATATTTATTTTTACAGAATTTAAGACAAAAAGTATCAAACCTAAACTCAATTCTTATGCATCCAGAGTAAGCATTTGAAAATTTGTTTGAGCCATATTTTGGGAATTATCTCGATCATCACTTCTCATTCCCTAAAAAGAACAGAAAATGAGTTATTGATTTTTTTAAGCAAAAATTCTTTTATGTAAACAGCCAATGGGACGATAATTGAAATCTTGAAGAGATCAGCGGTTAGTTGCTCAACTGCTTTATATATATAATAGTTTTGTTTTTTCCCATTTCTTTTGCCCTTTTGGCTCAAAATCTGCAGTATTGCACTTTAACGTAATAATGATGAAAGATTACATCATGATACCCAAGCGTGACATTACCTGTCTTCTACCTTGTGGGTAAATATCTGCACAATTCTTTGAGGATACCTTGTGGCTGACTAGCCCTCTGCTTCTCATATGTTGTTAACAGCTTTTTCCACGCTGTAATTATTTTTTATATGCACGCTTTTGTTTTCTCATAATAATTTTCACTACTAATGATTAAAATAAGTAATCATGCCAATATCTTATTCATTTTGGCTATTAATAGAAAGGGGTAGACAATAGATTAGACGTGCTCAAACAGCAAGTGCTTCCACTTTTGGTGACTATAAATGCAAGGATTTCTTACATAGGCCCTCTCTTATTCTCAAAAATTATTCATGGAGTGAACAAAATCATCATGATTTAACCTTTAAAAGGAACAAAAAATTTTCCGTCAATTAGTTTTAGAGGACAGAGTTGACTTTTACAATCTGGGCTCTGTTGCTGTGTTCCTAATTCATTTGGGCTACTAGAGCCCGCATCTTTTATATCCCTTTGTTTCTTTTACCATATTTTCCTCTTTTTTTTTGAGTTTTTTTGTATGTCCAAACTTATGCCTCTTGTCTAACAATTATAGAAAAAAACGAAAATCCTCTATTAGTTGACGGAGGAGCGTAGGCCCGAATTGGCACTCTACCTGCATTTCCTTCACCTGACTTATTAACTAGAGGACGTGAGTTCGAATCACCTTTAGACAATAATATATTATAGTAAACTGTGTATCGTAATATTTTGAGGTCGTACACCTCAAATATCCCACATTGGATTAGTCAGAATAACTTGAATACGGGGAACTTGATGTCTATAAAAACTTTTATAAGAAAAAAGCTTCTTATCTCGAGCAATTGTAGAAAACATGGATTGCAACTTTTTTTGGGTTAAATTCAGTGATCAAATATTTGACTTTGCAACTCAAAGATTCTGCATTTGATCCGTGTTATGTTTTCAAGAATAAGTTTTCCACAAACAATCTCATGAAAGATAATGGACCTGGTGGTAGATATCTTGATTCTTGATAGGCAAATTCTAATTTGATTTCTCTATTGTTTCGGGATAATGCATCAAGAACTTGATTCTTCCTAGGGATTCTTTATTGGGTCAAGAATCTGATCCCCCAATTTATTCTCTCGCCCTCTATAAATTAGAGTCTAAAAAAGTTTCAACTAAACAATTTGGCTTCAACAAAAGAACAGGCCTACTTTCATAAGTGGACTAACAACCTAAGAAAAGTAGCCCATTTCAAGAATATCTTCTTGATCAGTAGCAGCCCACCTGTCAGTTAGATACACCTTAAATGTGTAACTTCCTCGAACTACTGTTGGCTGCTTCGGCTCCATCAAAATACCTCTTGGAATCTATGAATTGTTGTCACCTATGGTACTTAAAACTATTTACTTCAAATAAATATTCAACCAACCCATTTATAGAGTAGTTGGTAGGTAACATTCAGAAAATTAATTCAGTTGGTCTGAAACACTCTTTATCAGGTAATCAGTTTTAAGTTTGATTTACATCCTACAGATCCTATGCATAAAAAAATTCTGCTATTATACATTTTAGAAATTTATCAATTTTTTTCTCCAAAAGGACCAAAACTGCTTTAGCTATAATGTTCCCATAGGAATATGAATTTAATCAAGAACCTATTACTTAATAAGAAGCATTTTTAATTAATTAATTTGTCATTTTGTCATGATCTTGCCTTTGATAGAATAAAAAGGAGACAAAATTCAAAAAAAAGAAAAACTTTTCGGGCCATGATATTGTTTGCTTCTAAGAAAAAAGTTACACCCTCCATTTCAAAATATAAATTATTTAGTACTTTTGCATATATTAGTAAATAAAAATAATTATTTTTATTATATTCTTAACTTATTTTATTAATATAATAAAGAATGAAAGAATTGTATTTGTGGTAAGAATAAGTTTAAAAAATAATTTTTAAATTTGTAAAATGTTAAATATTTTTAAAAGAGAAAAATAAAACTTATATTGTGAAAGAGAAAAAGTATATTTAGCATTTTCTAACAATAGTTTATGTATGGAGTATGGACCACTGATGACTTCCCCAAATGGCATGTTTAATTCTAGGAATATATACTATTAATATCGTTTTTCTTCATGATGTGATTAGAAAGGATTTAGTTTTGATATTTTTGTCTTTAGCTTCATAAAAGTTAAATTATTTGTAAGAGAAGATATGAGTCTCAAATTTAAAATTTTTAGTTGATTTTAAAATCAAACCCTGTCCAAGTTATATACCTCGCAAACAAAGTTATCCGTCTTTCATTTTGCGAAGATGACAAGTTAACTAACATCGTATCCTTCCCATTCCTTTCTTCCTTGTTTCTGGCTAAGAGTTACCTTAAAACATCTTTTTGAAGAGTGGACAAAATGAAGATATTAGAGGATAGTCTAACTCTTTCTCATATGTTCATTTCTTTGTTAAAATGCATTTACCAATTCCATTCATTTGTTCAATATAAGAGAGAGTATTAAGAACTCTTAACTTAAATCCAGTAATTGACTGTTTAATCGACTCTACTAAGTAAGAGGTTAGTACTCAAACCATAAGGAAATAAGGGGAAAAATGAATTGAATAAGCAATCAATTGACCAAATCAAATTGTGAACAAAAAAAAAATCATTAGAATGATCGTTGATTTGAATTTTTGTGTGCTGTCTGAAAAAAAATTAGCAATTTCCCTATGACTTCACCTGAAAGCAATGAGAATCAAGTGGCAATTATGTGTGGAGTTTTTGTAAGTACATGTGTGTTTACTTTTCATAATAGCAATAATACTAGTACATGATTCCAATAGCCCACCATCATGTGTATAAATTTAAACAAAATATTTAAAGATTCAAGATAGTTATTCAAATAATAAAGCATTTCTTACCAAATCAAAAGATTTTAAATTGGATATTCACCGAGTGCAATACCTATTCCTTACTCAGAAAACAAAAAAAAAAATCAAAATTTTAGTATGGGAAAGATTTCTTTTGTTGAATATGTTAGGAGAGAGTGAGTGAGTGATTGTGAATTGACTCAAAGGGTGCGACTGAATGTAGTTTAGCTTTGAAATTTTTGTATTAGGTTTTATAAGAGTTAAATTATTTATGAGATGAGATGTAAATTACATACTTAAAATTTTTAATTTAATTTTGAGATAATATAATTTCTAATTAGAGTGATAAAGCTTTATTTGTGTTATATTTTTTTCAATTAAACACAAAATTATATCTCACTTTTTTTACATAAAATTTATTTTTATAAAAATTAAAATAAAATTTCTTTTAATCAAACATAATCTCTTATGGTCTGCAATAAGATATATATGGCATTTATATAGGCTTGACCTACTGCGCACTCACACCCCGTCATCACGAGGCTTAAAATTGAATGCTATATAGTTAGTTGTTTTCTTTATCTACGTTCTACATCAAAGAGTCTATATGATATGATGTGAGAATTCGCCTAACGCTGAAAGCCTCATCCCCCATGTGATTATTTTGTGTGTTTGGGCCCTTTGATTATATCAACATCCTTCGTAGTATCATCTTATCATTTGCAAAAATGACAAGCAGAAGGCTGTCAATTTCTCTTTCTTTTTTCTTTTTTTTTAGTTTTCTTCTTGAATTTTATGGTAGAGACACGCACTTAATAGTATTCCGACGGCACGGAAAGCAACTTAAATGCCGTCCACCTATGCTGATGTTGATCCGCAATACGCTGGCCTGACTTTATTAACTTTGCACTACGAACCAATTTATTTCTAAGGGCCATTTTCATAGCCTCAAAATATAAAAATTTTAATTATTTTTAAAAAATATTTTACTTTTACTAAAATTTAAAATTTTATTATTATTATAAATATAATTAACATATTATTTATTCTATTAGTAAATTTATTTAATAATATATTAAAAATATTTATTATTTTTAGTATATAAAAAAATTAATAATTTAATATAATATAGTAATGGATTAATAACTTGCAACCGAGCCAGCAAGAACACTTGCAACGCGGTGCGAATTACTTTTGAACCTATTTCTTCTATCTACTTTTAAAAAAACTAAAATTAATTTTTTTAAAAAAAATGGAATCCGAATTTTATATTCCATTTGTTTTAGTATTTATTTGCGGGTTAAAGTTTCTCTGTGCTTATAATGACTAGTAAATTTCGAAATTTGTATTTGTGTATAAATTTAAGTCGTACAAATTGAGACCCTTTTCACCGTAACACAATTGCGGTTTGAGCAGATTAAAATAAAACCAAAAGAGACCCTTTTTTTTGTACGTCGAAAGCTTCGAGATTAGAAGAATAAAAAAATTGAGTAATGGTATATTCTTTCCGCATTTGGTTCGACAACATAAAAGACAATATGAGGGGGATTTTTTTTTAAAAAAAAAAGAAAAGCAACACAACCTTCCTTTTTAGCATTTCTTTATAAAAAAGAACATTATGGTAAAGGCATTTTGCTCTGATTCTCTTTCCTTTCCTTTCCTTTCCTGTGACTCAATTCAAATTCACAGAATTGTTGCCATTTGGCGAGCGACAAAGGCCGGACGCCCAACGCCCAACTATGACCAGACAATTTCAATTCATTAACGTGAGCTTCAGTCGGCAACCATTCCATGGTAAAATCATATTCATAGCAGATGCATTAGAACAGAAATAGTCTCGTATTGAGATGACTTGGATGGATTAAGGAGAGCTTAATTTTCAATTCCCAAACAACTTGGGAAGGGGGAAAATGACTAGTTAAAGGGAGGGACCCCCCACCCCCGGAGATACATATATGGCCAGTCAGGATCTCACATGCAAGTGTTGGGAGGGAAGCATATCAGATCAAACAACTGAACTTCTAAGGCATTGTACAGAGAATGAATATCACTCCTAACCGCAACAGCCCGTGGTGATTCACAACAGAGATACAAATTTGGCCACCCGTGTTTGCTTAAGATATGAAACCGAAGTGGCGGTGCTTCCGTTGTTGTTGGAACTTGGCAGTTTAATTTTACCGACTGCAGTAATTAACACTGGGGACGTAATCGGAAGCCATGTGAGAGCGCATTTTAGTTTCGATGGCTCTTCTTAAAGGTGGCGGTGGCTAGCCGCTGCGGAATTCCACAGGAACAAAATGTCCTGCAAATGAATGGTGCGTTTGCTGTGCCTGTGATATCTATCGTTTGGGGATGCAATTCCGAAGAACAATCTCTTGGAGTTTCACTTGTATCAATTCCCAGACGCCAATTCTTTACAAAATGCAAAGGCGCAGGAAAGGCAGAATGAACCGATGCAAATAAATGCCTTGGTTTGCTTTATTCGCCAGTCACCTCACAGAAGGAAGCTAACCATTCTGTAACATCTTGCCATAACTCAAAATAGAAAAACAATTTAAAGAATTGTTTTCCAACTTCGCAAGAGCTTTGTGTAAACTTCTGTTTTGAATTTGAACAAATTCGTCGGGCGCACATGGTCCTAATTCCAATCATACCAACAATACACTTTTTTAATGGGAGAGATCCAATTAAGTGTTGAATTTAGCACCACAGGAACGAATGGGGATTCAATTTGGAAAATCCAGGTCCCACCACATTATCCCTCACGGGACCTTCAATTCAACAACACCGATCCGTATTTCGGGACCATCAGATCAACAAATTACAGCTCTCCTCAACATGGCAAATATGATTATCATTTATTTGAGCAAGTCATAGTTCTAAATAGATTATCCTTCCCCATTCTACGGTTGTTGCAACACAAAGTCACATGCATGTCTCAATTCACTGATGGAGACCAATTCTGGAACACTCCCACCAGAAAGAAAGGAAAGATCATCTATCTTATAATAGCCCAGAAAAGGCTTCTATCAATCAAGGAAGTTAGCAAACAGCAAACCGCTATACTGGAACTGATGCATCTTCCAAATGAGAAGAAAAGAACAGAATAACAGAAAGAAAAGGCTTAAATTCTGGAACTGAATACACAAATGGAAATGTTGAAAATTATACTAACAGTATAGAATTCAAGATAAAAGAAAAAGAATGAGAAACAAAAGTATGATAAGTAATAGGAAACGAAAATAAAAACCAAGAAAGCAGAAGCAGCAGCTGCTGCTTCTTGCCCCTGATCGATTATGGTCTCTATACATAAAATTTGATAAAAGCCTCCCTGCAAATCTACCCTCTTTCTCTGCCATTTTTATTTCACAACTCAAATTTTATCCATCATAACAATTCATCCAATAAACCTTGGGCGAGAGAACTTCCCCTCCTACCTCCTCCTTTCTCTTTTATCACCTCTTCTCTGTTCCTTCAATATTTTACTATAACACAATACAATCCTCAATCATAAATTACACGTTCCCGGCGCCAATAGCTCCCCCATTCAAACTTTCCAATATCTACTTTGATCTTATCTTTTCTAATCCCCAACACAGTGAAATGGTAGAGTAATGCTCAGGCAAGGACGGGTGAACAGAGAATTAAAAAAGATGAGGAAATAAGAAATGGCTAATGTACTTGTAGGTATTTGCTGTTTGTATTTTGAGGACGGGTTAGAGGAAATTCTCAAAAGAATCAATAAAAGGGTGGCGGTGGTGGAGAAGCGTATGAAACCCCAATTACTGGAGGCATTGGCCCTTCGTATACTGGAGCCGGTGGCGGGGGGGTCTCGTAGGTTATTGGCGGTGGAGGTGGATGTTGACACGGAATTGGCGGCGGTGGTGAGGACGATGGTGGAGGAGGTGAATAGTAGTGAACCGGTGGGGGAGGTGGTGAGCTGTACTGGACTGGAGGGGGTGGGGATGGCGACGGAGGAGGTGGTGAACTGTAGATAATTGGCGGTGGCGGGGGAGGTGAATGGTATACTGAAGGTGGTGGTGGTGATGGAGACGGTGGTGGTTTGTAAAGATATGGTGGCGGTGGTGGTGGAGATGGTGGAGGTGGAGGGGGCTCTATACACGGTGGAGGTGGAGGTGGTTCTATACAAGGTGGTGGTGATGGCGGAGGGGGTGAATGACTTGGGGGAGGTGGGGAGTGTACAACGGGCGGTGGTGGAGGTGAGGAATAAACGTATGCAGGTGGTGGAGGTGGAGAATGCGGTGGTGGAGGAGGTGAATGGGGAGGTGGAGGTGGCGGTGAATTATAGTAGTAAGGTACGGGAGGAGGAGGTGAGTACGCAGGTGGTGGAGGTGGTGGCGAATTTGGCGGGGGAGGCGGCGGTGAGCGTACACAATATGGTGGAGTTGGAGATGGAGATGGCGGAGGAGGGGGCGACATAATTGGCGGTGGAGGCGATGGAGGAGGTGGAGATGGTGGAGGAGGGGATGGAGGAGGTGGAGACGGTGGAGGAGGGGATGGAGGAGGAGGAGATGGAGGTGGAGGTGATGGTGATGGCAGAGGCGGGGACGGAGGTGGAGGTGGAGGTGGAGGAGGGGAAGGAGGAGGAGGTGATGGCGGAGGAGGGGAAGGAGGTGGTGAGTAAACTGGTGGTGGAGATGGGGGAGGCGAAGGTGGTGGAGGAGAGTACATTGGGGGCGGGGGTGAAAATACCGGTGGTGGAGGTGATGGAGGGGGTGGCGATAGGGATGGAGTAACAACCGGCGGGGGAGGCGAGAAAACAGGCGGTGGCGGTGACAGTACGGGTGCTGGAGGCGACGGTGGGGGAGGAGGGGGCAAAGTGGGAATAAAGGGATGGCACCTGAATACACTGCAATGAATTTTCTTGGACAAAATTGCCTTACACTGAGCAGCAGAGCGCTGTGCTGGCCTGGAAGGCAAGCAATTGCGGCGGTCGTCAAATGCCGGAAGGGCCAAACACGACGGAGGCTCCCCGGTGAAAAAGTTATAGGAATAGGTAAAATTTTGAAGCCTAGGCAGCTGGCATATACTCTGCGGAATAGTCCCACGAAGCATGTTGTTCGCGACATTGAGCTGCTCCAAACTCCGCATACCTCCAAAGGTGTCCGGCAATGGCCCCATCAATTTGTTGGAACTCAAATCCAACACCGTCAAATTCTTCAACAAACCAATCTCTGATGGCACACAAGATCTGAACCCGTTGTTCATGAAAATGATCTCATTCAAATTGCTCATGTTGCCAAGGCTAGCCGGGACACAACCATGGAATCTGTTGTTTGCCAGAACAATCACTGAGACGGGCGAGTTGCCAAAATTATCGGGCAATTCAAAGGTAAATCGATTGTGGTTGATGAATATGGCATCGAGTGGCTTGTCAAATAGTTCAGGGGGCACACTGCCTTCGAACTCATTGTACCTGATGTCCAGGAAGACTAAGTTGGGTAAACGCAGCACAACGTAAGGGAATTTCCCAGCAAACCTGTTGTTACTCAAATCCAATTCAAACAGTATCTTCAAATTCTTGAATTTTCTGGGCACAGTTCCGCAGAATCTGTTGGAATTGATGTGGAAAATGCCAAGATCTGTAAGAAGGCCGAGCTCCTCCGGAAGGTACCCCGCAATGTCGTCGTGGTTGAGGTCTATGCCGGCCACAGTCAGGATTTTGGGATTGTCTAGTGCGGGGGCACAGAACACTCCGGTGTAGTTGCACACATCAGATCCAACCCAATCGGCCGTGGTATTCCGAGGATCTGAGAGGATAGCCTGTTTCCAAGCTTGTAGAGCAATGTATGCATTTCGAAGCCTTGGATTCTCAAAAACAAGCGAGGGGTCAACAGTCACGTGCTCCCCCCTGTCCCCAAATTCATCCCTGTAATACAAGAGCTGCCTCTGCTTGATGTATTGAGCTTCGGCATCAGTGAGTGGACCGTTGGAGCTAACACTACTGTGGGCTGAACGAACAAACCCAAAAAATGGCAAGAAAATCAACAATGAGTATACAAACAGTGGAAGATTGAGGTGAAACAAAGTTCCCTTCTTCATTTCACATGAGACATCAGAGGCTTCAATGCTATTATGGTTTTGAAGGGCTTCCCTGGGTTGCAATATCTTGAAATGTAAGATGATGAACTCTGAGATCCAGGTGGGGGAAATGTGGAGGGCTGAAGAGAGCGGGATTTGGGATGTGGGTTTAGAGATTTCGGGGGTGGTTGAGGACAGAGAGAGAGAGAGAGGAGGAGGGGAGTTGGGGGAAATGGAGGGGAGTTTTCTAGGGATTTTTGGGTGGCAGTGTCTAGTGTGTATGAAATGTGAATGTGAGGGAGAGAATGGAGAAGAGGAGAGAGAAAAAACACAAAACAAGACAGCTAAATCACAGCTCAAAGCCCACCAGATTCTTTCTCACTATCTTTCGTACTTTCTCTCTCATCATATCACAAAAATAGCTCCCTTTTAATAAGGGATAACTTTATTCTTTTTTTTGAATGAAATGCCATTCATATTCAACTCCCCCACCCCCTTCATTAAACTATTAAGTTGGAATTATTAGCTTTTAAACTATTGAATATATTAGTAAACTTTAACTTGAAAGGTTTATAAGCTGATTTGTTTAAAAGTTCGAAATAATGTGGGTTAGTTTTGATTAGTAGGTGGAGATTGCCGGCCGCCGGCAACATGACCGGCAGCCGGCTGCCGGTGAAATTTCCTTTACTTCTGTTGTTGGCTTGTTGAGGACAAAATGGGCAGAGCATTGAATCTCACTTTTAAGGCCTTGTGGGGTTTGTTTGTTTGTAGGTTCTAACATTTGTGCGTCAATTGTCAAATCAGGGGGTGTCTCTGTGATTCCCATTAATGAAGTGGCTGTAATGTTGTCGTGAATTTACTAGGTTATCCTTTAACCAACCTAGCCATTTCAACTCACAGCTACTCAGTAATGTTTGGTTTTCGATTAGACAATGCTTCCGCATAAGCTTTTTATCTCTTTTTAAAATATTTTAATTGATGTATAAATTGTTTAAAGGCGTATTTAGGTGGGATAAATTTTTATTATTTTTTATAAAAAATTTATTTTTATAAAATTAATTTATTCAATCATTTTTTCTTGTTTTTTATTATATTAATCAAATTTATTAATAATATAATAATAATAAAATTATTTTCTTCTTTCTTAATTTATAAAAAATAGAGACAGTTTAACAGTAAATTATGTATTTTAAATACAAAACAATTAAAAGTGTTGATTGGTTGAGTACACAAACTAATATTTATTAAAGTGGTAGAAATAAAAGTTATATTAAGACGAAATATTCTCTATTTATACTATTATTATTACAAGTGAGTTGAAACACAAAATAAAAGGTGAGGATGTTGGTGGTAAATTTTGGATGATGTGGACTCCCATTAGTTTTTTGTTGTTGTTTGTAGGGGTGAAAGAAGGAACAATTCCAGGCAGTAAATGACGCGTATGCATATAGAGCCGTTGTGTCTACGTTGAACTGAGTACTCATTCCCAGCTTTTACGCATACAGTTTAGGGAGATTTGTGTGAACCTCATTTTTTTTAATTAATTTCTTAATTTTACAGTTATATTTTGACTTTGTCACAAACATATCATCACACTTGAGAAAGGGTTATACGCGGAAAGCCGCGGAAAGCAAGGAGTGCCATTGCCAAGTGTCAAACACCGTAAACAAAAAATTCATACCCTCGATGATTCTGCACGCGTAAATGTCACTACTAGAAACTCATTATTATGGTAACTTCAAGGATGCATTTTTTTTATTTTTCTTTTTTTGATATATCAAATTAAAGAATGTAGGATCACTTACAAATTACATCTGTTTGATATTCAATTCGAATATATTTTTATTTTTTACTCTTTTTTTTTTATTATGTGCCCTATAAAAAGTCAAGTACAAACTCATAATTAAAACTAACAAAAAAAATTAAAATTTTGAAAAAGTTATGTTATATCTTTTGCCAATTTGATGTAAACAATTGATTGTTGTACACAATGTGTATTCGCTCAAAAAGTTTTTTTCTTTTTTTATGAGACATTTTTCTTCAATATTTGGCTGGTTAGAAGTCTTTGGATTATTTGTATCATATATTCACTTCAAGAAAATTAATGCTAACTTCTGGTCAATGTATGTATATATATTGCATGTATATGCGTGTGTATGTGGAGGTAGGTGGTAGATTTTTGTACTCATATGCGTGTTTAACTTCAATGTTTTACTCTATTAGTTTCAAAATATATTATTTTACATACGAATTAAAATTTTTGTAAATTTTATTAACAGTTTGATAAATATCTAAAATATCACTATTTAAAAATGAATTGCTCATTTGTATTTTAAGTGATTGCTTGAAAAACTAATGGTTTTTGAAAAATAGAAACTTTAAAATCGATGAGTGGATACAAGAGCAAAGTTAGAAACAAAATAATAAATTAAGTATTTATATACAAATATGACATATACTCCCTCAGTTTATAATTAAATGTCTACATTTATTTTTTAAAAATATTTATAATTTAATGTCAACTTTTTTAAAATAGTTATATATTTTATCTAAACTCTCACTACTAATCTCTTCAAAAAAATAAATTTCACTAAATCATGAGTTCATTACTAACATCTTTAATTTTGTTAATTTAAAAGATTTAAACTCTATTAATGTATAGATCATATCATTAACTTTTTTAATTAATAAGTTTATCATGAAGTTAATGATGGTAAAGTTAATAAATTAAATAATGTAAAGATCCTCCTTAACTTTTATATTAAGTCAAAATGGAATATTCACTCGTGGATAGAGAAAGTATTCTGACACACATTAAAATGAAAGATATAACATATATTTTGAAACGAACGAAGTATGTTACAAGATGAATAAATAGGTTATTAGGTAAAATAGTCCAAAGGATTGGGCACTTTAATAAGACTTGTAGTTTCGAAATAGTATCAAAATCCTGTAGGCGGTAATATTATTGAAAAAATTCATGAGTAAATTTAAAGGATTAGCCTAAATACAATTCGCTCTTTTGGTTGTAAAAACAAAAGAATTTGCTCCTATTACTACTTTTAAAACTAAATACAAAGTACAAAGGAAAAAGAAAATTACAATAGAGATCCTGTTTTCTTAAAATTTTGATGTCATTGTCACAAGATAGTGCCTATGAGGGGGAAGAAAAACCATCATCTTTCTTTTTGAGGAAAGGCTTCATATCTTTCCTTCTATTTAAAAAAGGACATTAAACACTAATATTCAAAATTAACTTAAATAACATTTACCTAATGATTCTAGACGTGCATTTTATCCACAAAGAAAAAAATAAAGAAGGAAAATAAAAAAAATGGTGGTTGGATATTTCAATTTTTATTACACTTATCAAATATTTGACGTTTTTGACGTTTACTTTTACTTACTTTCTATGCTACATAGTACATTGTTTATTTATTTATATTTCTCTCTTTAAGATTAGCTAAGATAAATTTATAAGTATCAATAATTTTGTATAATATTTTCTTGAAGAATTATTTGTAGCTCATATCAAACAAAACTCATAAACGTGAAGAATCGATTGAAGTTGAGATATGATAAATAAATAAATAATGGAAATAAATTCCAATAAATAACATTAAAAATAGAGATAGTTATTAAATTATGATGCACAATTTGTTAATAATAAATGTGGTCGGTTATTTGTAATGGATTAGTAGAAATATCTCGCGGCATTTTCTCCACAATCACAAATAAGTCATTTTTCACAAATTATCAAATAAAGCCTTTTACTATTTCAGTAAAATGTTGAAGTTCTGAAATGGAGCTACTAGTTAAGTACAAGGACCAAATGCGAAAATTCAGCCGAGGAAAGGAGGTGGCCAATTAAAGCGCAGAGAAGGCCAAATAATGGTCGTATGCAAGATAGGGACATCATACAAGTGATCTGGGCCCCGCCGATGTCACGTCTTGCACGGCTGGATCGTCGGCGCTGAGAGTGGACGGGCCCCAGTTTTTAGGGTGCACCGCGTTGCTGTACGCGTGAAACCGCAGCGGATCACCACATTGACAAGTTGCGTTTCGATGAAAAGACTAGAAGGCCCCTGCCCCTGCCCCTTTTTCATGCGTTCGCAAAATGCCGAGTGCTTCCAACAATAAATGGGTGAAAAATATTCAATTTGAATCAATGGAAAGATTTTTCTTTAGAAGAGTCAAATATTTCATACATTTTTATGTGAAGACAAATTATTCAATTTGAATCAATGGAAAGATTTGATTTTCTTAAAAAATACTTTCATTTTTTTGTTTAAGAGTTGACTTTTAAAAAAATAAAAAAAAAATTCTCAAAAGAAATCTATCCATGCAAACGTCCTCTTGGTTGTGAAAAATTTTCACCTTCTCTTGAACAAAAAAGGGCGTTAATCTGTACGTATAGTCTGTCTCTCATCTTTTCCCATAATCTTACTGGAAATACCAAAAAGAAGATTGTCGCCGTTCAACACAGTGCTGGAAATACCAAAAATTAGGTGCTGTTTTGGCTTGGTTGACTTTTGCTTCTAAAATGACTGCAAATATTTCCGTTATCAACTTTTACCATCCCCACTTTCCTTTAGTGAACTAAAATTCCGTATCACCCTCAGAAAAAAACTAAAATTCCATATCAATTACAAAAGAAAAAAGAAAAAGAAAGGCCGAGAAAGCTTTTTTTTTGTGGAAATTTATTTAAATTTCATTTCAAATTTTAAATTTTTATTTTTATTTTTAAAAATAATTTAATTTTATAATTTTTTAAATAAAAAATTTAAAACTAAAATCTAATTCAAATGGCTTAGTTTCACAAGCATTAACTATTACACATATACGATAACTTTATTCACGCGCCTAAAAAAAGAACTGCCAAATTTTTGCAATTTATTCTCAAAGTTTACGCACTTTCACCAGCACATGGAGAAGACTTTGCTCATGGAATGTTTTCTATAGCGCCTTGTTTGTTTGGTTCTTTTCTTCTTTTTGACAATCTACAGTGCCTTGTTTGTCTTGTGTCCTTTTAAGTTTGCTGACATCTCAAAGTGGTTCAATAGCTAGAAATAAATTATGGATAATTATTTTCTGTTCTCTATTATCCATACTAAGAATCAGTTTTCACTATAATTTGATTTCCATTCCACCATGATTGCCTCAGAACGGAATGAATGGAGCTGTTCATCGGATTTTCCCATTGATATGTCTCCTATTCCTTCATGGGATGTTCCCACCAAATATGCTCCTCTTTTGCCAAAATGAGAAGAGAAAACTGATAAACTAAAATAGAGAGTTTCACTACCGCTAAGATAGACGAATTTATGTATTATATATTTTATATTTTCCTTCAAGATGTCTCAATTGCGTTTCAACGATTCTTTATAATTTACTACTATTGTAGGCTCGAGGGATAGATCTTGATTGTAATTACCAAATGCAACGGAAGCTTAGTTCTAACTAAGAGTGTAACAGGATAGAGTTCGGATTATATATTTTTTATTTTAAATTTTGTCAAAGTAAATTTATTTGTGAGGAAAACAGTAAGATTTAAAGTGAAAAATTTAGATTAAATTTTAGACCCAAATACACCATAATTGGAGCCTAATTTTAATTCAAATCTTGACCATATGAAAATTTCGATTTTCCCTCCAACAGACATGAGAAATTGACTGTTCCTTTTTACTTTATTAGTTGTAGATCTTATACGAAGGTGCCTTACTTAAAATATAAATATTTGGTCATTTTTTGTTGAACTTTTTGGATTTTGAATTCTTATATTTTTCGTATTTTATCTCGAACTCTTTCTTATAAATTATTTGTTAAACTATTTCCCGATAAATTATGCCTTTATAGACCACAAGTTTCAAAACATTATACATTTTGAAAATGTTCAATGCAAATACATAATTGTATAGCTATTTAAAATTTATGATTCTCAATGACACAATTTCTTTTATATATTATTATGTTACGTTTTATGTCTCTGTTTTGTAACTCAAATTGGGAATAAACCTCCAAATAAAGAGTTACAATGCAAGTGAAGCGGAGCGTGGGCATTTGAAATTGTCCTTGAAATATATTTGGGTTATGATTTTTTAATTAAGCTATATTAAAAATTATAAAAATCAAGTATTTAGAAAGAAGAAATAATATTTTAATTTTAAAAATAATTTTTTTGAAATATAATAAAATAAAATTTAAATTTAAGATTTTTAATTTTATAAAAATAAATTATTTATAAAAATAAGATTTAAAATAAAAAAATTTATTTTAAAATTATAATCTAAATACACCTTTTGTTTAATCCATGATCATCCTTAGAAGCAGTCGATTATATCCAGCCACCACAGATTTGTTGATGGCTGGGGACTTTTTCTTTCTTTTACTTCTTGTATTTTGAACTGCTGCCACGCAGATGATGATATGCCAGAAAATCCAGAACGAAGGGACGCTCTAACACAACAGTTGGCAGCCTCTTGTAACACGTATATAATTAAATTTTGATCGTTTAATTATTATAAAATAATTATTTAATTAAAAATTTTATTTTAATGATTCAATCAAAATTAAAATCTAGACGTCTAAATCCTAGTCGCTGAAGAACCGGGTGGAGAACAGCCGCCACTTAAGCACCGTTTTGACTGACTGCACATTTGAATCGGACAAAAGACAGCCGGCATCGCCAGCTGGAATCCTCCATTCTACGTGGCTCGCAAGCACTTCTCCAAAGAAAAAAAAAAAAAGAAAAAATTTCTATCTTTTTCTTCATGATCCACCCTTACTTGGCGGACGTAGTTATAGCTGAGAGAGCCTCAGATCCTGTGCATCTCCGACTCTTGATAATTAAGTATATTTTGATTTATTTTTTTTAAATTATATTATATTAAAAATTATAAAAATAAAGTATTTTTGAAAAAAAATAATATTTAAGATAAAAAATAAAAAAGAAAAAAATAGGACCTAAACAAAAATGTGTAACGTTCTTCAAATTTTTAGACACAATTCTTCAAAAAAATTATTTTTGAACTATTAACTCACAAAATAATAAAATAGCAAAAGTTAGAGGAGAAAGTAACTTCTTAATTACTAGTCGGTTCGGTTTTTGTAATTTTTCAATTCGATTCTTTTCGGTTTTTTTTAAAAAATATAAATTTTAGTTCGATTTTTGGTTTGGGTTATCGAATCGAAAACCAAATCAAAAAATCGAATAGTAAAAAAATAATACAATAACACATTATGATAATACGTTCTTGTATTTATATTTTTTTAAAAAAATACAAGAACTCATTACCATAATGCGTTATTGTATTTATTTCAGTTTGAATAGAATCGAACCGAACTAAACAATAAAACCGAATAGTAAAACTGAATAGTAAACAATTCTATTTTGGTTTTTAAAAAAACGAAAAAAATTGAACCGAAAAATAAATAGTAAAATCAAAAATCGATATGAACACCCCTACTAGTAATGACTAATGATTATTTTTCCTAAGGATTTTTTTTGGGTAAGCCTAATATTTTTCTTTGCACTAGAAATCCACTAGGAGCCACGAATTTGACTATAGGTTTACGAGGGTATATCTGAATATTCTTTCATTTAAAAACTCACTATAAAATTCTCATTTTGACCCCCAATTCTTTTATTTCAAATAACTGTTTTCTATATAAAATTTGAAATGCATATTTTCAATTTAAAACTAATATATATACACCCTTAAGCCTAATTTTGCGTAGACTAAACACAAAACTCTTAAGGCGTATTTATATTGTATTTGGTTACAAAATTTATGTGATGCCCCGAAGAGCTCACCGAGAATCTTTATGATATTTGTGATATATATAAACATGGGCCTAAACATTCATAATCAACTTAGGATATTTATTTTAGTATAGCAAGAACGGTTACTTAGTAGTTAATTGTGAGTGCTGCTAGGCTTATGAGTTTCGTTCTCGGGCCTACGAGGCGTGACAGTTTATATCTTGAATTTCGTAAAAATAAATTTTTTGTGAAAGAATAAATAAGACCTAATTATATATTTAGTTGAGTCAAATACTATCTAAATGAACCCGCAAAAGAAAGCTTGACATGTCAAAAAGATTATTAGTGATAACAATTTTGTTATGAAAAATTCTGCAACTTTAAAGTAAGATCATTTGGGTAGCTGTCGAAGAATTCAGTGGCTAAAGTCAAATCAAAGTGTGTTTAGGATTAGGGAACAAGCCCCGGTAGCCGCACTGTGAGCTTCATTAGCTTGGCCTTCCGTTTCCAAATGTTTGGCACTTACGCTAATCCCTTTTCTCTTGTTGCTCGTCATTTGCTTGGGTTAATGTCATCATCATCATCAAGAAGAAAAATGACGGGAGAATGTGTAAGTTGTTAGTTGTCCAAATGCAATAAGATAGAAAACAGAATAACGAAATCAAATCAAGGGGCCTGCTCTCAAGGAGAGAATATTGGGTCAACCGATGAAATTTGCTCCCGAATGGCCATTTTTCTTCCTATTTTTCTCAGCCCACAAAACGCACACAAACAAGTTTATGCAACAGTCTAATGATTAAATGCGTAAGTAATTAGTAAGAGATTAGGATTAAATTTAAGAACTACAAAATTGGACATAAGAAAGCAAGGGAAAGGTTTAGGGTCAACTTTGATTGGTTTTAAATCTAAAATTTTTATTTTTCTTTTACTTTTTTTATTTTAAGTCTCACTTTTTCTTTCACTAATAATTTACTTTTATAATTTTTAATATAATTCAATTCAAACAAAAATTCAATCCATATATACCCTTTAAAATTATCGGAAGAGTCTGAACCTAAAATAGGGAAACTCCCAACCCCTCCAAAGCCCACTTTTTTGGGCATTGCTTAAGCAATAGATCAAATTTACAAATAAGGTTGCATCGTAAAAATCTTTTAGTATATAGTAACTGAATTTAAATCTTTTTAATCTCAAATCAAACACTCAAATTTACCAAGTTTGGATGCTCAATCGTTTATATACTTAGGAAAGAATCAAAATACAAAGAGAGAGAGAGAGAGAGGGAATAAAGTTTTTGGGGAAACCGACGAAAAAGGAGAAGAAAATTTTAAGGGATAGAAAGTAGCATTGATCCCCACAACTACCATTGGTCAAAAAATTGCCCGCCGCGGGGACCATACAACCGGTAGGTTGATAGCGGAGAAGTTAATATGCTGACTATACCTTTTTTCAGCATGTGCGGGCTGCCCTCCACAGCCATTAGATCAGAAATTTTTGATCCGATGATCATGTGAGAGACTGAGGTGTATTTTGAGCCCAAAATTATTTTTCAAGTCACTTTCAAAACTATCGGATCGAGAAGGACAAATGTCATATCATCTGTTTCTACCAACTCTCACTAAATATCCCATCTCTTCCATTCTCAGCTGCCATTCTTCCATTTTCATCTTTCTCCTAGGTGTTATTTTTCCTCTCTTAAAGCCCAAGAACGCTTATCTTGGCAAAGAAATCCCTGCATTTCGGATGGATTCGATCGATGTATTTTCTTTGTTTTCTTGGATGCATTAAATAAGTTGGTTATGTTTTCTTATTTTCTTTGCATGGCCAAAAAAAGGAAACGAATGATCTTCGATCCCGAATCACAACGTACTTGGGAATGAGATCCTAGTGGAATCGGTCGTTGAACATCAACTCGCTCTCCTCTCCCACGTTGGTAAAGCAAATACGCTGAATAATTATTCACTCTTACATTATGTATACTGCTCACATGCAAATGAATAATTATTTGGTGCATGTTTTCCAGACAACGTTGAAGAACTCAAGAAAGCGGAGTTCGTAGCAGTGAGGAGAGCTCGTGAATTTTACACCGAATATGCTCATCGCGTGGGTTTGCCACACGAATAAACTACGAGAGGAAACATAAAATCAAGCACTCGATAGTTCGATACATGAAGTATGTAGTGTAACAAAGAAGGATTTAGGAAGAGCGACAAACTAGACCCCAAGAATGAGAAAACACCAGTTAGCCACGTTGAAGCTACACCTTTGCTCTCTGCGCAGAAGCGAGAGAGAAGCTGGATGTCGCAAACATCAAAATGGGGACTGGATCGGACTCGAGAGTGTATACGTTATTACAGGGTTGGTTTACTGGACCATAACCACGATCTACACCCAAAAGAGTTTTCCTATATGCTAAGGTCGAATCGCAGAGTGAGTGCGGTTCGAGGGAGTTAGAAATTTGAATTGAATGAAGATCTTTGGAATCCGATTGGGAGTCTTCATACGAGTGATGTCAATGGCAGTACGCGGCAAGCAAAGCTCGGGTTTTCTTTCCTCGGACCTCAAGAACCATCTTACAAGGCGAAGACAGAGGCTATGAGGCTTGGGGAAGCCACAGCGTTGCGGGGAACATTTTCGCGGAGAAGCATATCGCAATCCTCTTTTTTACTACGATATTGAGATCGACAATGAGGAGATGATTGCAAATATATTTTGAAATTGACTGGAAGAATGAAGATGGACTACAACTTCTTCGGGGGATTCCATCACATTTGATACAACATACTGTAACAAATAAAAATTATAGACCCAGTTGATAACATACCCGCTCGTACATGTCCTAGGTTATTTATATGGAAAAAATGGTGTTTGGTGATGCGCATAATTATTCACTCTTAGATAATGATCATGCATACGTAGGGCGAATAATTATTCACTCTAAAAGTTCTCTGCTCATGCAAGATGAAGTGAATAATTATTCGCTTTAAAAAGTTTCATAGTCATGCAATATGAAGTGAATAACTATTCGCTCCGAGCGAATATCATGCACTCGTGAAAGTGAATAATTATTCACTTTGAAAGTTTACATGCTCATGCACTATGAAGTGAATGACTATTCACTCAGGGAGAATCCATGAAGTCGAATAATTATTCTCTCCATATCGCACTGACCATGAAACTTTCGAGTGAATATTTATTCACTTCATGGTTCATGATCCACAAAGAAAGCGAATAATTATTCACTCTAAAATTTTTTTCCCGTTATGCTATATGAGGCGAATAATTATTCACTCGAATAATTTATCCTCGACTCTACCCGACTCTCTTTGTTGGTTTCAACCATCACCACCCGAGTTGCATCTTCGAGGGCGATCCCTATTATATGATGAGACAATAGAATCGTTTGAGTGGTTGTTCGAGTCATTCCTTAGATGCATGTCGAGCAAAGCACTACTACTTATATTTATGGATCGGGATCTCGCTTATGGTTGCCGCTATCAAAATTGCACTCCTTACCACGTTACATGCTCTTTGCACCCTGGGCACATAAAGCGAATGCGCAAAAGAATTTAGCCCTAACTATACACATCGACTTTGCATATTATTTTTTTTATTTAATGTACTGCACTTGTAAATCGAACCCGATTTTGACTTTGTTTGGGCAAAGATGATCGCTGAATGCTTTCCGAACGGACCCCATAGATGGCTAGAGAGGATTCACGATTTTGAAAGTACGATGGTATGTTGTTTGGGTTGAGACAGACATTTCACAGCGGGCATGCTTGTCAATGCGATTGAGCGAGTCGTGCAACAGTTTAATCGGACACTTCTCGCATGGCAGATCACAACCTCGTTCGATTTTCACCCATTTCAACCTGGATGGTTGAACACGGGAAGCATACTGAGAAGATAAATAATTTTCAAGCTCGAGACAAGTTTCATCGAATAACCAATTCTCCTACAGACTACTGAGCCCTGAAAGTGCACGTGAGGTTTATACTCCTAACCTTTTTGCAATGTTCCATGAACAATACCAGTGACTTTTCGAGTATTTGATGGAGCCATGTACCGAGAAGAATGAGGATTGTATGTCGCGCGTACAATGTTTATAAGACACTTCATCGATGGAAATAAAGTTGATGTGAGAATTGTTCTCGTTAATGACTCGGATTCTAACCATGCCATTCTCAAGTGTAGTACTGCTGTCTGTATAAAACCTCGAGTCTACTTCTGCCGCCATGTATTAAAGGTTATGGGACGTTCTGGCTCTTTGGGCAACCAAAAGTTCGGGATCGATTCCAGCACCATTACATAATTAAAAGATGGACAAGAAACGCAAAGAATCGGCTAGACCTTCCGTCCGGGTCTTGGCGAAAAAGAACCCTCCGAGATACGGTGAAGCGTTACGATTCATGCGACATCTAAGATGGTTTTGTTGGCAACCGCCGTCTGCATGGAGGACAACGCATACAATCGTCGTTGATCGGGGCAATGGATGATTTATGCAAACGATCTAAATTACTCCTCTCATCCGGTCCTTGCGCATCACGCTTCCGAAAAAGACGGACGTCTCCTCAAAGACATAGGGTCGGTTACTCTGTTAGAATTTTTTTCTTGCACGATTGGGATGAGTGAATAATTATTCGCTCTCGAATTCCCCTTCAAGATCTGATCGTAAGAGAGAATAATTATTCGCTCTTGGATTCCCTACAGATCTGATCTGTAAGAGTGAATAATTATTCTCTCCTGATTCCCTACAAGATCTGAATCGTAAGAGAGAATAATTATTCTCTCTGATTCCCTCCGATCTGATCGTAGAGAGAATAATTATTCGCTCTCGGATTCCCCTCAGATCTGACCGTAGAGAGAATAATTATTCGCTCTTGGATTCCCTACAGATCTGATTGTAAGAGCGAATAATTATTCTCTCTCTGATTCCCTACGATCAGATCGTAAGAGCGAATAATTATTCTCTCTCGGATTCCCTACGATCTGCATCGTAAGAGAGAATAATTATTCGCTCTTGGATTCCCTACGATCTGACTCGTAAAGAAAGCGAATAATTATTCTCTCTCGGATTCCCTACAGATCACATCGTAAGAGCGAATAATTATTCTCTCGGATTCCCTACATGATCTGCAGTCGTAAGAGCGAATAATTATTCTCTCCCGGATTCGCTCGATCCCGAATCGTAAGAGGGAATAATTATTCACTTTCTTTGATTCCTACGATATCGATCGTAAGAGCGAATAATTATTCGCTCGTGGATTCCTTCAGATCTGATCGTAAGAGCGAATAATTATTCGCTCGTGGATTCCCTCAAAGTCTGATCGTAAGAGCGAATAATTATTCGCTCTTTGATTTTTAATTTCAGTTATCCATGAAGTGAATAATAATTTTATTCTTTGTTGACATGTTAGATCCACAACATCAACCCGGGATGCGAGGACGGTACGTAGTGCTTGGCAAGGCAATCAAACCCAGAAATAACCCAAATAGATCGCGGAAAAGGCTCAGGAGTATCCAAGAGCAGTTGCGGCAGAAGAGAAAGGCCTTGTTCAAAGTGAATATCTAATTATTCATACAAGAAGGCGTAATAAATAGTCAAATAATTGAATAACTATTCGCTCTGCGGTGAATGGCTACTATTTAACACAGAGTGAATAACTATTCGCTCCCGAATTTAAAGCGTACTCACGTAGTCACAGGCAGATGAGTCAAAACCGCCGGGCAAGTAATTAAGGCCGGATAAAATGCCCTCGACCTCGGCCTCCATTTCTTCGAGCGAAGGCTCCCTCACGGAGTTCGACAGCTCTTTCGATCCCATTTACGAAAGAAAAAGAAAATTTTTTAACAAACGAAAGCTTCTCACCAAATACAAACCATTAAGTACAATGGCATACCCCTATTGTGGTTGTGAAGCAAAATCGATGCATCACACCACTGTAAGCCTGCTGGCGGTTTAGATAGTAGTGCATATGCGTCAATAGTCAGTGCGGTAAGAAAATTTTGCCGGGTGCAGCAACCACGAACCTCTACTCGTTGAAAGTTGCTAGATCCCGTCCCTCAACAAAATATCGGCACTTCACAAAGCAACGAATAATCAACATGAGAGAATAATTATTCGCTCGAATGCTCGAATAATTGACCACGAATTTACAAAGTAAGAGTGAATAATTATTCGCCTAAAGAAAATATCCTTACTCCTTTCCATTTGGAGCCGTTTGGAGCAGGCATAATCAACGAGTTGGGTCTCTTCACGCGATAGGGGCAAATGGATTCGCTGGACCTACAACAAAAGGGAGATCGCAGAAATGGCCGGATTTTATTAGTCGCCGGCGCTTGGGCGACGGCTCTGCTGGAAGGCCTCACCGGTTCGGCGGGTTCATCCGTGTGCGAAACAGTCTCGATCCCATGAACATCCGATAGAAGACAGAGAGACAAAGAATGAATATCTCATAGCGCACAACTAAGAATATCCACTATTAAGCGAATAATTATTCACTATGCGAATTCTCTTTGATCAATGTACAAAGTGAAAACTTAAGCAATTATTCTCCACAAGAATAGTCATTCGATGAATGACTATTCGCTAAGGTAACGATACAGTTTCATCGAATAATTTTCGCTCCGAATGAATAATTATTCGCTCAACACCCGAATCCTAATTACCACTGCATTCTTGTAGGGGTTGGTGGTTTTTTGCCGCCCGCTTACGGGTTCTTGGCTTCTTGTGTACACTAGGGCTGGAGGAGTGGCCGGCTCTGCTCTAGCATGTACGTCGCACGGCTCTTCCCGATCCCGGGACAACGGGTTCGACAGATCGCCTCGCTGCCTCATGACCATGGACAACCATTGCCAACTCAATGAGCCCTCGCCCCTGACTTCGATTGGCCCGGGCCTCAGCTCCCATCTACATTCTCGAGCACTCGGTAGCTCAGCTGAGCTGATTATCCGGGACGTTTCTTCCGCGTCGGATAGCTCTCTCACTCATCATCAATCCGATCAAGCTCCATCAGGGGAGCGCGCGCCTCCTAGCTCAGTAAATCTCGGACTTTCGCACATTTCTTAGCACCCTCTGTCCCCAAGTCTCCGCCTCGCAGCCCATCCCATGCACTCGAGACCTTCTCGACGAGTCCCACCAGCATGCAAAGTGCATTGGACATCCTTCAGCGTGCTGAACACTTTTTGTAAGTAGCACAAATTTCAGCAATCAAGAGTAGTCATATTAAGTGAATAATGTGAATAATCAAGAGTAGTCATATTAATTGAATAATTATTCGCTAAGAGTGGATGATTGGTCACTCTGAAGAGAATAATTATTCGCTAAGAAAGTGGATGATTGGTCACTCTGAAGAGAATAATTATTCGCTTAAGAGTGGATGATTGGTCACTCTGACGTGAATAATTATTCGCTCAAGAGTGAATGATTGGTACTCTTAAGCGAATAATTATTCACTCCTAAGAAAGAGATGCATATTATTCACTCATAACCCATATTATCCTTTTTACCATGAGGAGATGCATATTGCCGTCTGGCCAACTACTGGACATTTTTGACACAAACTTGCCCAAACTGCTGTGCAGAAATTGGAGTATATGTCGTGGCCAGTTAAACACCTTCGCAAATCCTAAATCTTCTAGAATGGGGCAATATACACTCAGGTCAAGCTTTGAAGATGATTTTGGGACCAAAATGGTCCCTAGTGCCAAGAGAATGTACAGCTTGGCAAAAACCTCCGCTGGCAAGTTTGGTCGGGAAATTGCTTCCCGGATCTCCTCAATAGAGACGTGATTCTTGGGCGACGGTGACAGACCGATAGCCTTGGCAAAGCCCCTAACCCTTTTGGACTTGATTGCCAAGTTGGTCGAATCAATTTCTTGACCGGAGGCTCGAAACCCATACATGCGCCGAACGTCGCTCTCTGTTATTTTGAGAGTCTCAGCGATTCTCAAGAGGAAAACCTCTCTTGTGGGGTCATAACTTCGGCAGAGGTGTTCTACCATCTATGCTTTTATGGCTATCAAGTTTAATTCGACCGAGCCTCCAAAACCGATCGAATTAATCGCGTCTGTCTTCTTCTTGCCCCGAGAATCCATCTGCGATGCAGACGTTAACGTCCACAATCGGTTGTAGACTGCGACTTAACTTGAAATCTTTGAGGACCCATGTCCCGATAATCGTTGAAGGACGGAGAAGAGGAGAAGAAGCTTTGCGAGAATTGGAGAGAAATTGAACGGTGATAGAATAACTATTCGCTGTGTAAAAGTGAAGTGAATGATTGGTAAAGTCTTATCCAGGTGCTCTAATCGAACAAAGTATTTACGCATTGAACTCTTTCAATCCCTGGGAAACGAACAGTCAGTTTTTCAGAGTGAATAATTATTCACTCGAAAAAGCATGCCATTCAATGAACGATCGCTTTTTAAGTGAATAATTATTCACTCGAAAAACGCTGTCAAACTCGATGAAACGATGTTTGCGTTAACTGACGTGCATTTACTTTCGTGCGAAGAGGAGAAACAGTGCAGTGTCGAGTAATAGTGGCTTTTCAAATTTCAAACAAACTCTTTGTTCAGTCCAAAATGCCCCTGATGCTTCCTAACTGTTGGATTAAAAGACAACAAATATTATCTAATCTAACGGTGTAAAACTCATCCGCATGTGCAGAAAAAATTAGAGCCAGCACCGTAACCGGACCGGGTTGATAGTACCATATGGGAGTATCACAAAAGGTTCGAATAATTAAACAGTTAGAACCGAAAAGTGAAAAAAAGGAAAGATTGCAACATCTCGAACCATAGTGAAAAAGCTCATCTAAAGCCGTGCCAAGAACTGCCACGCTGATTGCGGGAAACAAGTTGTTAAAAAACTGTGCCACAACCCTCATTCTACCCCGCCGCTCCCACCCCCTCCCCCGCCCTTCCCCATTTTGTTGGACTTCTGATCCTACTAATTTGGAGCAATCTAAAATTTTTATGTTAATTAAATTATATTAAAATTTATAAAAATAAATTAATTATAAAAAATAAAACTCAAAATATAAAAAGTAAAAAACGAGTGAATTTTTTTAAATTAGAAATTCAATTCAAGATGACCTTTAATTATTTAAAATAAGTCTCTAAACTTATATACTAAAGGATGCATATTTAATTTTAAATTAAAAAAGTATTATTGCTCGTCCGTAATGAATTATGAATTATAAAAAGAAAAAAGAAAAGCACCGGCAATCTTATTTAAGAATTGTTGTGTCAGAAGAAAATTAGGAGTTGGTCTCTGCTTTATATTTACTAATTGAGGAAAAGGAGAGAGATGAGCGAAAATTAACGTTGTAGAGGAGCGTCGGAGTTGGATTTCACGGATTTCTTGTTTTACCTTTAGTCGTCGGCAGGGGTTGGGGAGGGAAGAAAAGGAAGTACGAGAACTCCGAGTAATTTGCTATTGGTTACCCCTCGCTTTTGTGGTGCTGACCGGTCAGTGGGTCCAACCACCACGAGGAAGAAGAAACCGAATTTTACACTTGGGCCCGCTCCAAAATGGGCCCTATTTATTACCTCCAACACGTCATGCAGTCTCCGGGAATTACGTTGCTCGCTCGACGGAGGGGAAAACGCTAGGGTATGAGTAGTTTCTCTCTCTATGGTAAATATATATAAAAGTCTAATATATATTTACAAAATACATATATAATTGACTCAACTTTTCAATTACAATTAACGTTATAGAGGGTGTGATTGAATATAATTTAACTTTAAAATTTTTTATCTTGAATTTCGAAAGAGAATTTTTTATGAAATAAAAAATAATATATAAAATTAAAAATTATAT
Organism: Rauvolfia tetraphylla; assembly: GCA_030512225.1. NCBI lineage: Eukaryota > Viridiplantae > Streptophyta > Magnoliopsida > Gentianales > Apocynaceae > Rauvolfia > Rauvolfia tetraphylla. The sequence continues at coordinate 7,077,501 of JAJQKT010000045.1, read as the reverse complement.
TAAATTCCGTATAAAATCCAATCTAAACACACCCTAAGGCTTTCTAACTAAAGATTAAAATGTGACTTTACGTGCCATGTAATTTTTAATAATATTATGATACTTCTTATACTAAAAATAAAAAAAAAATATCAATTAACGCAATCTTGTATCCAATTAGAATTAAACTTTTTGCTTTCTACTTGAGATTTTTTATTCAGATGTTAAGGGTTAGGCCAAATATTATCCAAATACAAACTTCGATTTGTTTATGGCGCAAGGAATCGCCCCACAGAACCAAATCTCCAGCTACTTGCTCCCTCTTGTGATTAGCTAACAAGGCAAATTGAAGTTCTTCTTTGCTTGTATCAAAGGCTATGACGCAAACCTATCACTTTCCCATATTGTTTATGTCAATTTTGGGATAATAGAGAAACCAGAATTGAGCACCAAATCGAAAGATATACTAACAACAAAAGACCAAGTGGTCCCTTTTAACACATTCCAATGTCACATTGTGCTGTCTCTCCTCTGTATCCATTATTAGGTTCGCTTTTAGAAGGGTCAAGATGCTTTCCTTCCACCACAGGAAGCCCTAAGCATTCCGCGTAATTGCATCAGTCTTTTCTTTGATTATAGTAGGTTCCTATTACGTCCCAGTCCGGGATTCTACAAGCTAGCTGTGTTGGACAAAGACTTTTATTTCTTTATTTTTCTTTGACAAAATTGTCAGATAATTCAGTTCAAACTAATCCATATACACTAATGTGGCCACCGGCAATAAAATATAATTAAACATCCGAATTGTACAAACAATTTTTTAGTTTATAGGCTTCGTTTCAGAGTAAGAGTACTGTAACTAATGTATGTTCCATAAACGCCTCTTTTGTGGGTCGATGTAGAGGCAGAATTTGAACATAAGACCTCCCACACTAATAACATGTATTCATGTAAGGTAGGATTTTCAGGCTGGAATAAGATGCTTATCTATTCCTTGTTGCGAGGGAAGGTGGAGTTGGGAGCGTTGAAGGTGGGGAGGGGGGGGGGAGAGGAGAAAGGACGGTGGATACATGAAGTTTGGAAGTGATGGGATGCAAATGGGGGCTTCAGGACAGATGAATTGCAATAGATAACAAACGTGACCACTATTATCAGATTACAACTGTAACCATACAGTCATATAGCACCCCAATAAAACGAGAAGATCAATTTTCATTTTCTTTTCCTTCTATAAAATTGGGAGAGGGATAAAAAGTATGAATCAAACTTTTATTTTTTATTCCGCCCCCCCCCCCCTCCCCCCTTACATGGACTAAACATAAAAGACTACATAAATAATACAACATGGGAAAGCTATAGAAAAGGAAAGTTAGGACTTGGGATGGCATTGTCTTTATCTGATGTCATGTGCAAAATAGCGGAAAAACTTAGAGGATATAGGCCCAGGCCTTTTGTCTACACGTGAGAACAAAATTTGCAAATAGTTGGATCTACTCTTGTTTAAAAATTGCATGCGGCAAGTCCTAATAACTAATTCAAAGATACAAATTACAAAATGCCAGCTAAGTGCACATACCTGACCAGATTAAAAGATCCCTTCTTATCATATAACTCTCGTCTTTAGTCCATAGTATTATAATTCTGTGGTCTCCAACCGCCTTTTTCTGCTTGTTGGAATTGATGCTAATTAATTCGAGAGGGAATCAAATGATTGCGCATGATTGGAACATTCTATAGAAAAAACTAGTTTATCAAAAATAATAGCAGCGGATGACCAAATAAAATTAGTCAATGATAATCTCAAACAACTCCTACATGCCCTCTAAAGAAACACCCAAAAGAACACGCTAGAAAAAAAAAGTAAAATTCTTTGTTTCGAAATAAGTGAAGATAAATTATCTAAAAAACGCATAAACAGAACCAAACATCACAAAGTTATTTTTTTAGTGAAATTCATGTTGAAAAGCCTTCTGACAAGTATAGTGACTCTGTATCAATTGCATCCCCAATCTCCAGTTCCAATAATGGTTCAGTATATGCTTATGTACATTAAAAAAAGGAGGGGAACTATGGAATGAGGGAGTAAAATTCATTTCAGCAGATGAACAATGGGCACGTTAGATGGGCATAGCAGAAACAAATTTGCCAATCTGGCCCCAGTAGAGAGGTAAGAAGACTAGGAATTAGGGGTATAAACGTACAAACAAGCACACTCAGATTGAATTTCTAGCTAATGCTCGAGGTTGGTTTAGGTCCCACCTGCTGACCTAGCAAGGATTTTATATAAGCATTAGGTAGATAAAACAAAGCCACTAGATAGAAGTCCAGCAAAACTGGGTCTCATAAACATACATAAACATTTAAATTAAAGTAATTGCATCAAATGCAATAGTTTAGACAGGAGTGCTACTCAGGATCCACTGTTTGAGAGTTAATCATGCAATGGGCCCAAAGCCAAGAAAAGCATGTATGAAGTTCTAAACATTAATTTGGGTAATATGGAAACAAGTAATGCAGTCTAATTGAAGAATGATTTCCTCTGCCATTAGTAATTTCCACCATCCTAGTACCATTATTCTATTAGGATTCTTACCTTTTATCAAGGGAGGGCTACAGGTAGAAAGCGTAACCAGTTAAAGCAAGTGATCAATGAGTATTGTTATTTAGGTAATTACTGTTTACTGCTCCCGTTACATACTTTCCAACAAGTAGGTCTCTGTTGCGACTAATTATGTGTAGCATTGTTCATTTTGCAACAAAATTCTTGGAAGGTCTCCAATCTTCAATTTGCAATGCTAAGACCATTAATGGTAGTTTACTTTCGAGTAAACATACCAAATCAAATTAAGGCTGACGGGCCGTGAAGAATAATTGACTTACTAAAATTTTGATTATTTTGTAGAGCTTAGGACGTGGACAACAATGAAAAAAGAACAGCCACTGTTGAAAGACAATTATAGTATAAACAGTGTTTTTACCTGAAATTGCATTTATACAACTACTGGCATCTCCTGTCTTTATCAAGCACAACGTGGTAGATTGACATGCTGTCAAAATGCAACTAACTCATACAATGCAAACTGTAGAATACTCAGGTAAAAACTAAAAGTGCAAACTGACAAAGGTTAGAAATTGGTCGCTGCTCATTGAATCAAACCCAAAATAAATTACTGAGCATTTGAAAATACGTGCCTCATAAAAATTAGGAACAGTCGTGAATGAATTTCAACAGTCAAGTGCCGGAAGCCAGCAAACAGAACTGAAAATTGTAGGACAAATGACTGTAATCCAATATTTTTAAAAGATGTTAGGAAACCTCAATATCTTGTTGAAAGGAAAATATGTTATTCTTCGACTTCAGTACATTATAAGTTAAAGGCAAAAGTTTCTGACATAAAGAGAAAACTGTTGAAATTGCCTAGTTGGTTAATATCTTCAGTAATAATATAAAGGACTACCGGCATTAACTTTCAAGAGTAAAATTTGCAAGAAGGTAATATCCCTAGTTTCAATTTCATTCAATTAATTGACAGGGAGACTAACATTCTGTTTGATTTCACATTTCACCAACTAATATTTTTACTAACATTATAAAGATCCTTTATCAGCAAAAGATTTTTTTGAAGGTAAACTTTTCAGATTAAGCATAAGACAATACAAATTTCTTTATCATTTTAAATATAAACCAAATTGGAGAAGTCCTTCTTAAGTGGCCAGCTGTATTCAACAGATCAAGCAATCAAATATAAACCAGATCCAACAAGGAAAAGCACATATTTATGTTTACATATGCCAATGAAGCAAATAAAGATCAACAAATTTATGATCAAACTAGACTTCAAATCATCTCTCATTCCAGGACTTCAGTTTTATGCCAATTAATGAGTAGTTTGTACCTCCTCTGCTCATAAAAGTGACATGCTCTTGACAGAGATAAAAACAAGGAATGAGACAATGAATGAAAATTCTAAATTTTGGTTCAAGAATATGAACAAATATCACTTAGAAAACAAAGAAAAAAAGAATAGTTTGTCTACTTTTACAGATTACCCTTTGATTAGGCCCATGCTATAAGCAGCTTTATCCCCACTCTACAACATCTTAAATATAATACTTTGGCATAAAAATTGCAGACTTTTAGTGATCAACGTGCTCATGGCATGTTTAAACCCCAATTTAACAAGTCCTTTTTATACCCTTTTTTTCACAGACAGGTTTGATTGTTTCTGAGGATCTTTGTGCTTTGTCTAAAAATGAGATACACAACACACCCCTACCTTCACAGAGGTTCATCTGTAAATCAAACTTAAGTTCTCAGTTGCAGGGAAGCTAAATGTTTCTTTGAGGATGTAGCATCACTAAGAGAGAAAGTCCTTGAAAGAGCCTTCACGAACACGTTCTTAGTAAATTTCATCCATCTTACAATTAACAAACACATGAGGATGCAGAGGATGCAAATGGATCTATACTGTTCCTTAGTGCTAAGATGGCCTGAGACCTCTTACTTACAGTTTCTTTCACTAATTGAGACTCTTGTCTGCTAGAGAATTACATATATTTTTAGCCAGTTGACTCTCTTAAACCCCACTGACTGTGTAATTACATGTGTACTTGTGTGTATGTAAAATTGAGCTTATGGATAGCGCTTAAGACTATGCAATAGTTTACTTTCAGTTGATGTGGCAGAGTTACCTTTTACCCTTCGTCTCCATATACCTTCTTTTGTCAGCACTGCCAGATAAATAATGTTACTATAAAGAACTATTAAGCTAATATCAGTTATGACCCTCTTTAGAAACTTCATTTCTGTTGTTTTCATCTCAGCCATTTAGTTGTTTAGGAATATTTAACCACTAGCTTTATGTCAAATCTTACAGCAATGGTATAACAACCAAATAATGACAAAAAAGTAAATTCCAAGAAACTGGGTATAATGGATATATGGAACTAAAATTGTACAGCTAGTGTTGCTCAATCTTAATTGTCTATTTAACAGCATAACAGTACAATGTGAAAATTAGGTTTAGGCCAGTTAAGTAGTAAGATAATAGCCTACCATTGTGTAAATATAATATTGTAAAGCAAGCTACTTGGCACATGTATTAAGCTACTGAAAACAGCATTATCAATTAAGCAACAATCATATTTTCCCCAGAAAATTCTCCAGAACTGACTGTAATTTACATTCTAAATTGAATATTTTAAGAAACAAAATTTTTACAAGAGAGCTCTTCGAGACATTGCCGTTCGCCAAAGTAATAAAGGGGAAACCATCTGAGTGCCTGATACCAGATTATGGTCCAGACCTACATTTGCAACTTTGTTCAAGCCAATCAGGGTTACCCAGTTCCAGCATAACACCTCCCTATGTAACCAAACAAAAAGGGCAGAGAAGCATTATGCCAGCACCTGATATGTTTAGCACATCATAACAGTTAAGATAGAATCTATTTTCCCTCTTTGGATATTCTATTGTTCTTAACCTTCTTCTTCATGCATATGTGTGAGTGATGCTAGCCAATCAAGAAAATGGAGCATCCTGAATTAACTCGCAAAAATTCCCTGGTAGCCAAATCTCAATGACATTGGGTTTAGAAGAATGCTAGTTATGTTAAAAGCTCCGTCTTGATTGTTGTCATTTTTTAACCATGAGAACGCTACTATCTCTCAAACGAGCTAGGATTTGTCAATACCACATTGCATAATCAACACAGCTGGTGCAAAGAGATCAAATACATTAAGAAAAGCCTTCTATCACCAACTTTCTGATTTCTATTTCCCTTAATCAGAAACCTGAAATGGTGACTAGAAAGTGATCCAAAAATCAATCACTAATGGGTTGTGTTTCTATCCACATACTATTTACATAGAAACTAGGAACTCAAAGTGCAAAGAAAACATGATGCTGGCATCTTTGTTACTTTTAAGTGCCATCAATCGCAAATGCATCAAAACATATTTTGAAAAGCAACAATAAAGTTGCATTTCATATCTATTAGACTTAAAATCAAGTAGAAAAATAACTGCATTGTAACTAAGTATAGTGCGCATACATAGAGAAAATGAATTAAGATCATGTGATGTCTCGCTGCATATGCAGTACTTACTCAATAAGCTTCACTACTCTTAATGAATATGTTAGTACTTACATCATAGTAAGATCATATGACGTATATGACGTCTTACTGAATATGTTAGTACTTGCATCATAGTATTGAATTTCGGAGACCTCAATACCAAAACGCTTAATTTCGACAATTATTTTTTACACTGCAACAACGATAAAGCATAATTGACGGTGAAAAAAAACTCCACAGATTAAGCACGTTTAAGCAAGTCTAGCTATTAGCATTTGCTTTCTCTTCCCAGAATACATCTAAAAATCATCAAAACTAAGAAAAATTCATTTTTACTAAAGTATCCAAAAACATGCACCGAGGTAAAGAAATTTCAGCGAACTGAAGTGGGGAAAAATCACCTGACAGTGAGTCCCCAGGCGCCAGGCTGGCCGGCCGGCCGGCGGACGCTGGAGGAGCGGAGATATTTTCTACTTGGAGTGTTTGCGGCGGCGAGTCTAACATACATTTGGGAGCAAGATTGCAACCCTATTTGAAATTTTTGCCCCAAAAAATGCATTTGAGTCCTTCATGTTTGGAGTCTCATCTAATTCATAAACAGAATTTTAAAATTTTCCACATCTAATCCTTTAAAAATTTTGTGGTTCCATCTTTAGGGTAAATATTTTGTATTTGTTGAGAAAATTTAAACTTATTTAAATATTTTTCTTATTTTTTGGGATACATTAGAGTGCAAGTGAGAATTAAAGTTAAATTCTATTATTACTTTGTAAATGGTACTTTTAATGAATTGAATTATCATTTTATAATTTTTTATTTGATTTTCAATGAAAACAATTAAATACTAGTTTTATATATTCGTTTGTAGTTTTATATCATCTAGCCCCATTTATTATTATAATTTTTATCTATTTTTCTTTTCTTCTCCTAAGAGATTCCAGGTGCAAATGCAAGATTTTTTTTTAAAAAAAAATTACAGCCAAGGAGATGAAGTTTCAAAAGAAGTTAGGACTTCCTAATGATAATCATGATTTGATTTCTCAATTTGTTATTCTATATGATTTCTTCATTTGCTATTGTATTTATATATTTTTTCTTTTGAAATTGTGAGAGTTGTATTATAATCTTTTGAATCTTGAGTTAAGTATTTACATATATATATATATATATATATATATATATATATATATATATATATATATATATATATATATATATATATATTATAAAAATATTTTTACTCTCTCTCATCTTTCAAAACTCTTAAATCTCTAATATTAACTTATAGAATTTTAATTTTTTTTATTAATTAAAAGAGTTATCATTCGCTAAGAGATTTTTTATGATAAAATAATATGAACATTTTAGTTTATCATGAACAAAATTTTTAATTTAAATCAAATTCATAATAACTTTCTACTATCTCCATATAACTTCATCTGTTGTTACTTTCTTCAAAAACTTTCCCTCATAAGTATTTTATCGTTAGATCCTCTTATTTTTTTTAGGAGCATTCTTTTTTCAATTTAAAGAAGACACTTTTTATTTTTTTTATATAAGTTGCTCTTATTTTCTTCATTTTTCTCTTTTACTTTAATGTTTGACATCTAAATTTGATAAATAGTATTATAGATTTTATTTTATTTTTCTTATCTTGAGGAATTTATCAATGCTCAATGCATCTCTATTGTTCAGGAGATGTTTATGAATTAACTCTTTAAGAAAATTTTCTTTTTCTTTAATTTGTTTAAAACTTCTTTGTGTAGAGGTAAGATGTTTATGAATTTATTTATTATTAGAAAAGATTTTTTTGAGAACATTTTGGATTAGATGCCAAAATGAAAAGTCCGTCCCATGCTTCTTTATTTACAATGAAGGAAAATGCATGAGTGTTATGCACGTTATAGAAATCAAGCACATTTAGGATTTTTCATTTTTTCATTCAAATAAGTATTTTAACTTTATTATTTTTTAAATTTTGAAATATTTTTTAGAGGTTTCTTTAATTGGATCCTAAAAAATGAGATTTATGCATTTTTTCTTTTTGTTTTTAATTTATGTTTTTCTTCTTCAATATTAGTCCATTTAATTCCTTTTGGGAATAACACACACACACACACACACACACACACACACACATATATATATATATATATATATATATATATATATATATATATATATATATATATATTAAAATTTTAAAATTTTCTGATTATCTAGCGCAAGTTGTATATGACTTTCATATGTAGCTATGTCTTTGCCACTTTTTGTCAAATAAAACATTTTTCTGTTTTATTTAGAAAAATGACTACTTTAGTCCCGAAAGTTGGGCCTAACATGTTATGATCTATAATATTTTTTTGTTATCGTTTTAGTCTCAAAAGTTAGGTGTCTAATATA